>CM055127.1:292784609-293984609 GCA_029206835.1 Rana muscosa | reverse complement strand
TCTCAATTTTTCCAACGGAACAACTTCCTATCAGAAAATCAGTTCGTCTGTATGCAATTACGACGGGAAAAAAAACTCGCATGCTCGGAAACAATTCAACACTTCTTTTTTCGCTTCGTCGTAGTGTTGTACATCACTGCGTTCTTAACGCTCGAAAGTTCAGATAACTTTTGTGTGACCGTGTGTATGCAAGCCAAGCTTGAGCAGAATTCTGTCGGAAAAAACATCCAAGTTTTTTCTGATGGAATTTCCGATCGTGTGTACGGGGCATAAGAGTCTGCAAAAGACATGAGACAGGGGCAAAGGTTCACTTTCCAGCAGGACAATGACCCTAAACACACATCTAGAGCTACAATGGAATTGTTTAGATCAAAGCATGTTCATGTGTTAGACTGGCCCAGTCAAAGTCCAGACCTAAATCCAATTAAGAATCTGTGGCAAGACTTGACAATTTCTGTTCACAGACACTCTCCATCCAATCTGAAAAAGCTTGATCTATTTTTCAAAAAAGAATAGGCAAAGATGTCACTCTCTAGATGTGCAAAGCTGATAGAGACATCCCCAAAAAGACTTGCAGCTGTAATTGCAGCGAAAGGTAATTCTACAAAGTATTGATTCAGGGAGCTGAATACAAATGCACGCCACACTTTTCACATATTTATCATTTTCCCTCCACTTCACAATTAAGTGCCACTTTATGTTGGTCTATCACATAAAATCCCAATAAAATAAAATAAAAATTGGTTGTCACATGACAAAATGTGGAAAATTTTAAGAGGTGTGAATACTTTTTCAAGGCCTGTGTGTAATTTAATCTCAGTATAAATACCGCTGTTCTGTGATGCCTTCAGAGGTTTGTTAGGAAACCTTAGTGAACAAACAGCACCATGAAAGCCAAGGAACACACCAGACAGGTCAGGGATAAAGTTGTGAAGAAGTTTAAAGGAGGGTTAGGTTATAGAAAAAAAATTCAAGCTTTGAACATCTCACAGAGCACTGAGAGAAGCAGCCACAATGCCCATGGTAACTCTGGAGAAGCTGCAGAGATCCACAGGTCAGGTGGGAGAATTTGTCCAAAGGACAACTGTTAGTCGTGCACTCCACAAATATGGCCTTTATGGAAGAGTAGAAAGAAGAAAGCCATTGTTAAAAGAAAGCCATAAGAAGTCCCGTTTGCAGTTTGCAAAAAGCCATGTGGGGGACACAGCAAACATGTGGAAGAAGGTGCTCTGGTGAGATGAGACCAAAAGTTTTTGAACTAAAAGCAAAACACTATTCGTGGTGGAAAACTAACACTGCACATTACCCTGAACACACCAACCCCACCGTGAAACATGGTGGTGGCAGCATCATGTTGTGGATATGCTTTTCTTCAGCAGGGGCAGGAAAGCTGGTCAGAGTTGATGGGAAGATGGATGGTGTCAAATACAGGGCAATCTTAGAAAAAAACCTGTTAGAGTCTGCAAAAGACTTGAGATAGGGGCAAAGGTTCACTTTCCAGCAGGACAACGACCCTAAACATACAGGCAGAGCTAAAATTGAATGATTTAAATCAAAGCATATTGATGTGTTAGAATGGCCCAGTCAAAGTCCAGACCTAAATCCAATTGAGAATCTGTGGCAAGACTTGAAAATTGCTGTTCACAGATGCTCTCCATCTAATCTGACAGAGTTTGAGCTATTTTGCAAAGAAGAATGTTCAAAAATTCCACTCTCTAGATGTGCAGAGCTGGTAGAGACATCCCCAAAAAGACTTGCAGCTGTAAATGCAGTAAAGCCCTGTACACACGGCCGAGATTCTCGTCAGGAAAAAAACGTTGTTTTTCCTGACGTGAATCTTGACAAGAAACTTGTCCCGGCCGAGTGTACACACTGTGACAGCAGGAAGGTAAAGTCACCTGGTTGCATCCAGGGGGGTAGATATATTTCTCCCAGATTCAGGCTTTATGCCGACTTATACAACTAGGGAGTTGATGAAGCCCAGCTGAGGCTAGTGGGCTCATGAATGACTCATACCTCTAGGGAGAGTGCTGGGCGTCGTGAGACAGGGAGTTGATGAGACCAGCTGAAGCTTGTCAGCTCATTTAGGCCTCTATAAGAACTCCCAGCTTCATTAGATGTTAGCTCATGCCTGGAACCAGACCTGTGTGGACTGTCTAGGGAGAGTGAACCCCTGTGCGGTGAGGCAAAGCCTGTGTGGCTATTTGTTTGGACTTTTACTAAACCAGGGACTTAGGGACTAGGACAGCACCAGGCTGATCCCAGTTGTTAGTTTAGGAAACCTGCATGTTTAGTCAGAGGTCAAACTGACCAGGATTTATTTTATTTGTTTCTTTTTGGCTTTGCTGTGTTTTTGTCACTGTACATAGAGAAATAAACCGCACCTTTTGATTTTGAAAACCACAACCTCCGTCTGCTGGCCCTGTTTTTGTGTGGGGAGCCCAACCAGGGGGTCACACACACCCGCTACCGAGTTAACCCCCTCACAGTTGGTGGAGAACCAGTGGCAGTTTTTTTTAAGCCAGCATGGAGGAGATACTGAAACAGCTGGCTCTAGCAAATGCCAATCAACAGCAGACAAATGCAGGTTTGCAAAGGAGCCTTGCAGCCCAGCAGCAAGCTCATCAACAAGCCCAGCAGCAATCTGAGGCCCGCTTCATAGACCTGTTACAGAAGCAAGAGCAGAGACTACAACAAATGAAAGCAGTAATGCAGCAACGTCCGCAGACCAGTGAGGAAAGCCGTCCCACTAATACCGCGTCCTTTGGGGTGAGTCGTTTATTGACAAAAATGACTGGAGAGGATGATCCAGAGGTATTTTTGACCACATTTGAAAGGACTGCTGAAAGAGAAAAGTGGCCTGAGGAGCAGTGGGCTGGACTGGTGGCTCCTCTGTTAACTGGTGAATCGCAGAAGGCTTACTATGACCTAGAGCCTGACCAAGCAAAAGACTATGTGATGCTAAAAGCTGAAATATTGGCAAGGCTGGGTGTCACCCTGGCTGTCCGGGCTCAGCGTGTGCATAACTGGACTTTCCAGCTTGGAAAACCCCCCAGGTCTCAAATGTATGATCTCATTCACCTGAGCAGGAAGTGGCTACAGCCAGAGACTTTGTCCGCACCAGAGATTGTGGAACGTGTTGTAATGGATCGGTTTTTGAGAGCTCTTCCTACTGCCATCCAAAAGTGGGTAAGCCATGGAGACCCAGAGACGGCCGGTGGTCTTGTGGATCGTGTAGAGAAATACTTGGCTACAGAGAACCTGACGGCCTCTTCCAGAGACACTCGGACTTTCCACCCTAAGACCAGACCATCCCCAGGGGCGGATAAGAGGATTCCAAGGGGTGAGGGTGGAGAGAGTGAGAGGGTGGGAGCTCTACCCCAAGTTTGGCGAGAACAGCCTGGGAAATCAGCGGCTCAAGAGGCCGCAAGAAGGATCGTTTGCTACCGCTGCCGGCAAGCGGGACATATTGCAGCCAATTGCCCGGTTGTGGAGGAACCCATGCAGTGTGACTTTCTGACGGGCAGACGTCAGTCTCTGTGTGCGACAGTCGCATGCACTGCCATTCGAGGAACTGAGAAACATTTATGCAAAATGTGTATTAATGGTAGAAATGTTGTGGTATTACTGGATTCAGGTAGCCTTGTGACCCTGATAAAGGCTGAATTAGTTAAAACAGAGGTCTCTGGGAATAGCAAGGTAGCTGTTATTTGTGTGCATGGGGACACCCGAGAGTATCCAGTGACTACAGTGTGTTTCGAGACCCCCAAAGGTACCCTCTCTCATCCAGTGGGCTTAGTATCTCAGTTATCGCATGACGCCATTGTGGGAAGGGATTTTCCGAAGTTCTGGGAACTGTGGGATGATCCTGAGCCCCCCACTGGTGCCCCTATGTACCAGGAATGTGATAGCCAGAACTCCTCTGAGAGTGGTGAGGACTCTCCAGAATTTCCCTTGTCAGTATTTGCAGGGGAGACTCAAGAAACTGGAGAGGAGCCCACCTCCTCAGACGAAAACCTACCGTCTGTGGAGTTTTCTGATCTGGAGGTTCACAGGGAAAATTTTGCCACAGAACAGTTAAAAGACCCCGCCCTAATAAAGGCACGGGAAAACGTAGTGGAAATAGATGGCGAGTTAGTGAACCCAGATAATACCTGCACTTACCCATACTTCAGCGTAGAGAAGGACCTACTGTATCGGGTGGCAAAAAGGGCAGAAGAAACCGTTGAGCAGCTGGTGGTGCCCAAACCTTACAGGAAGTTGGTGTTGGAGTTGGCCCATGGGCACATTCTTGGAGGTCATCTGGGGACAGAGAAAACCCGAGAGAGGGTATTACAGAGATTCTATTGGCCTGGGGTGATGAAGGACATAGAAAATTATTGTTCCTCCTGCCCTGTGTGTCAGAGGTCGGCCCCGATGCCACATTTCCGTAGCCCGCTGGTCCCTCTACCCATCATTGAGGTCCCGTTTGAGAGAATCGCAATGGATTTGGTAGGTCCTATAATCAAGTCCGCTAGGGGGCACCAGTACATATTGGTTATAATGGACTATGCCACCCGTTATCCAGAAGCGATCCCTCTCAGAAATACCTCAGCCAAAACCATAGCCAAAGAGCTATCTCTTGTTTTTAGCCGGGTGGGTATTTGTAAAGAACTGCTTACGGACCAAGGTACACCCTTTATGTCCCGGGTTATGAAAGAGCTGTGTAAATTGCTCAAAGTGACGCAATTGCGTACATCTGTGTATCACCCCCAAACCGATGGGCTGGTTGAAAGATTCAACAAAACCCTAAAACAAATGTTGAAGAAAGTGGTGGATAGAGATGGAAAGGATTGGGACTGTCTACTTCCTTATTTGATGTTTGCTATTAGGGAGGTGCCCCAATCCTCTACGGGATTCTCCCCCTTTGAGTTACTGTATGGGAGACACCCAAGAGGGCTGTTGGATATTGCCAAGGAAACTTGGGAAAGTGAGAGTTCTCCCCACAGGAGTGTGATTGAGCATGTCGCCCTGATGCAAGATCGAATTGCACAGGTAATGCCCATCGTGAAGGAACATTTGGCCCAAGCGCAGTTGGCACAGCAGAGAGTGTACAACCGTGGAGCAAAGACCCGTACCTTTTCCCCGGGGGATAGGATATTGGTACTTGTCCCTACGGTTGAAAGTAAATTCCTTGCCAAATGGCAAGGCCCCTACGAGATAATGGAAAAAGTGAGCGAAGTGAATTACAAGGTCAGACAACCAGGAAGGCGAAAGCCCGAACAGATATATCACGTTAATCTGTTGAAAGCCTGGAGGGATAGAGAGTCCCTAGTCGCAGAAACTTGGTCACCAGCTCAAACTGGTTGCGTGATTCCGGAGGTTGGAATAGCAGCCACCTTGTCACAACCCCAACAACAGGAGGTTAAGGAGTTTGTGCTTCGCAACAAGGAGGTGTTCTCTGAGCTGCCGGGACAAACATCTGGGGTAGAGCATGATATTATTACCCCGCCCGGTGAAAGGGTGAAGTTAAAACCCTATCGGATCCCAGAGGCCCGACGGGAGGCAATACGGGAGGAAGTACAGAAAATGCTGAACTTAGGGGTGATAGAGGAGTCCCAAAGTGATTGGTCTAGTCCCATTGTGTTGGTGCCTAAACCGGATGGGAGCTGGCGATTTTGTAACGATTTTCGTCAGTTGAACAAAGTTACAAAATTTGACACCTACCCCATGCCACGTATAGATGAGTTGATCGACCGGCTGGGAACAGCCCGATACATGACGACTCTTGACCTCACAAAAGGGTATTGGCAAATTCCCCTGGCCAAGTCGGCCAAAGAGAAAACCGCATTTGTAACCCCAGACGGGGCGTTCCAATATAAGAGAATGCCGTTCGGGTTACAGAATGCGCCGGCCACATTCCAGCGGAAAATGGACCAGATACTGAGGCCCCATCGGAAGTATGCTGCGGCTTACCTGGATGACGTAATTGTCCATAGCACAGATTGGGCCTCACATCTGCCAAAAGTGCAAGCAGTCCTAGACTCTATCCGGGAAGCGGGGTTTACGGCTAACCCCAAGAAGTGTACCATTGGGCAGGAGGAGGCCAAATATCTTGGGTACACCATTGGCAGGGGAGTAATAAAACCCCAACTCAACAAAGTCGAGGCCATCCAGAGTTGGCCACGTCCCAACAGCAAGAAGCAGGTACGAGCCTTTCTGGGAATCGCGGGTTATTATCGGCGCTTCATTCCCCACTTTGCTTCTAAGGCTGTGCCCCTAACCAACCTGACGAAAGGGAAAGGGTCGGTCATGATTAAATGGACCCCCGAGGCTGAGGCAGCATTCCAATTCTTGAAACAAGCCTTATGTAGCCAGCCAGTGTTGTACTCACCCGACTTCTCTAAAGACTTTGTCGTACAAAGTGATGCGTCAGATGTGGGGTTAGGAGCAGTATTGTCCCAGGTCTGGAACGGGGAAGAGCACCCAGTCATTTACCTCAGCAGGAAGTTGAAGTCCCATGAGGTAAATTACGCCACGGTTGAAAAGGAGTGTTTAGCGGTGAAGTGGGCTCTAGATTCCCTTCGGTACTATCTGCTAGGTAGGCACTTTGACATGGTTACGGATCACGCTCCGTTAAAGTGGATGGCTCAAAACAAGGAGACAAATAGAAGAGTGAATAGGTGGTTCCTGGCCCTACAGGAATTCAACTTCACAGTAAAGCATCGCCCTGGCGTTCAAATGGGGAATGTGGATGCTTTGTCTCGAGTACATGAATGCCTGATTGCTGGTGTTCCAACCCCGAGGTTAAAACAAGAGGGGGGGGTATGTGACAGCAGGAAGGTAAAGTCACCTGGTTGCATCCAGGGGGGTAGATATATTTCTCCCAGATTCAGGCTTTATGCCGACTTATACAACTAGGGAGTTGATGAAGCCCAGCTGAGGCTAGTGGGCTCATGAATGACTCATACCTCTAGGGAGAGTGCTGGGCGTCGTGAGACAGGGAGTTGATGAGACCAGCTGAAGCTTGTCAGCTCATTTAGGCCTCTATAAGAACTCCCAGCTTCATTAGATGTTAGCTCATGCCTGGAACCAGACCTGTGTGGACTGTCTAGGGAGAGTGAACCCCTGTGCGGTGAGGCAAAGCCTGTGTGGCTATTTGTTTGGACTTTTACTAAACCAGGGACTTAGGGACTAGGACAGCACCAGGCTGATCCCAGTTGTTAGTTTAGGAAACCTGCATGTTTAGTCAGAGGTCAAACTGACCAGGATTTATTTTATTTGTTTCTTTTTGGCTTTGCTGTGTTTTTGTCACTGTACATAGAGAAATAAACCGCACCTTTTGATTTTGAAAACCACAACCTCCGTCTGCTGGCCCTGTTTTTGTGTGGGGAGCCCAACCAGGGGGTCACACACACCCGCTACCGAGTTAACCCCCTCACAACACGTACGATTCAAAAGAACCGCTGTTCTTTTGAATGGCACGAACGCGGTGACGTCATCGACTACGATGAGCATGCGCTCGTCACATTCGATGCCATCTTGCTACACCCTATGCCTATGCCTAGGAAGCTACCGCGTATGCGTCAAAGTAATTTTGAGCATGCGCAGGTTTCCACGGCGACAGGTAAGTGTACACACGCTCTGGTTTCTCGTAGAGAAACAGGCCGACGAGATTCTCGACGAGAAAAAAAAACGCAGGTCGTCTTTTTTCTCGTCGGGGAATCTGGGCAGTTTTCTTGATGAGAAAACTGAAAACCGCGTACACACAGCCGGTTTTCTCGGCAAGAAAGATCTCCCGGCAGTTTTCTTGTCGTTTTTTGCCGAGAAAACCGGTCGTGTGTACGCGGCCTAAAAGGTGGTTCTACAAAGTATTGACTCAGGGGGGCTGAATACAAATGCACGCCACACTTTTCAGATGTTGAAAACATTTTATCATTTTCCTTCCACTTCACAATTATGTGCCACTTTGTGTTGGTCTATCACATAAAATCCCAATAAAATAAATTTACGTTTTTGGTTGTAACATGACAAAATGTGAAAAATTTCAAGGGGTATAAATACTTTTTTAAGGCACTGTATATTACTATCATATCTCCTGTTAAGTGTCTCTTCTCCAGAGAGAATACTGTAAGTTTAATGTTTATAAATGTTTCTCATAACTGAGATCCTCCTGCCCTCTAATTAATTGTGTTGCTCTTCTCTTGTCTCACTCCAGTTCCATCACATCCCTTCTGAGGACTGCAGACCAGAACTGGACGGCATATTTATGTGGCCGAACCATAGTTTTGTAAAGTGGTAGAATTATAGTTTTATGCATGCTAATATTCTGCTGGCCTTGCTTGCTGCAGCCTGGCATTGCATGCCATTGCTAAGCATGTGATCTACTAAGACACTCAGATCTTTTTCCATCTTGATTCCCACAGAGGTTCTCTCCCTAGTCTGTAACTTGCATTCATATTTTTATCCCCCAAGTGCATTATTTTACATTGCCCTACATTAAACCTCATTTGACATGTGTTTGCCTACCCCTTTATTTTATCCATTTATCTTCCTGTAAAGTTGCTATATCCTGTTGTGAAGTTATTGTCTTGCTTAGCTTTGTTTACTCAGCAAACACTGAGATTGAACTATTTATACCAACCTCTATATCATTTATGAACAAGTTAATCAGGATTGGTCCCAGGACAGAGCCCTGGGGTGCCCCACTTATAACTGCAGACAGACCATTCAACAGATAGGCTATTTATTACCACCCTCTAAACGCGCCACGGTAACCAGTTTTCTCTCCAGGTAAATACACTATCGTAAAAACTCCAGCAGACCTCAATTTGTGGATTAAGTGTTTATGGGAGACCATGTCAAATGCTTTGACAAAGTTTAGATATATTACATCCACCGGCCTTCCTTTATCCAGATTACAGCTCACTTCCTCATCGAATGTTAATAGGTTAGTCTGGCAAGAACGATCTTTCATAAATCCTTACTGGTTACTACTAATGATACTATTCTTATCTAAAAATTCCTGGATATGGCACCTATCAAATTCCCCAATTGTTTACAAACTATTGATGTTAGGCTGACTGGCCTGTAGTTACCAGGTATATATCTCGGGCCATTCTTGAATATAGGTACCACATTAGCTTTATGCCAATCCGCTGTTACCATTCTAGTCAGTAAGCTTTCCTTAAAGATTAGGAGTAATGGTCTAGCAATGACCTGGCTAGGTTCTTTGAGGATTCTCGGGTGCAATCCATCTGGTCCTGGTTATTTGTTCACATTAAGTTTTTCTAGTCTTTTTAGAACATGGGCTTTTGTTAGCCAGAGAGGAAACTTCTTACTGTGTTGCTAACAACACTGTCTTGTTTATTATGCCCCTCCTTTTCCATAGTAAAAAGGAGAAGGATATATTTAATACATTGCCTTCTCCTTGTCACTTGTAACCAACATCTCTTGATCATATTTTATGGGGCCAATATGCTCTGACTTAGCTTTTTTACTATAAATATATTTTAAACAATTTTTGGGATTCTTTTACTCTTCTCTGCTATACATCTCTTGTTGTCTATTTTTGCAGCCCTGATCGCACTCTTACATTTTTTATTTCATTCTTTGTAGTGATGTTGATGGTGTCCCCTCTGCCTTTTATTATTTAAAGAACATTTTTTTTTTCTCTTTAATGTGCCTTTTACACTTAGGTTTAGTCTTAGATTAGCATTAGCTCTTTTATATTTGTTCTTTTATATATCTCCAACTACCACCCAGAGACAAATAGATGGATTCTCACCTTACGATAAAGACCTTCAGAAGAAACTCCAGTGAAGGTCTTTATCATCGCATTAAAAGACCTTCTGCCCACTGAACGGTATTTTTTACTTTTTTTATTTGGATTGGCACATGTCCCTCATTCAGTGTCCAGATACCAATAGATTTAAATTGTATACTGTAGACTTTAGTGCGGTTTGGTGCTCTGTTTGGCATTTGTGGATTTCAGGCTGGATTTGAGAAACCTCCTGGGAATCCAACCCAGGCCAGTTCGCTTATCCCTACTAACCAGTTGATCAGGTACAGGCTGAATGTCCAGCAGTCTTTAAAAGTGCTTCTGTGAAGCAGAACAATACTCACCTCAGCTCCAGTGATGCAGCATTCCCAAGCTCCCCATCCAGCCGTTGACATCTTCGGGCAGCCGGCTTCCGCGTCTCGATTGCCAGGTGCTGTCATTGGCTGGGCGGGGAGTTCAGGCAGATTCAGCATTGCCGAATTTGTACAGTGAGCTGCCCAAAGCATGTCTCTTCTGCATTAAAAATCCTGCCTGTCTGTCAATTCTATTTCCTAAGGCTAAAGTTCCACTTTAATTAGGATCGGTGTGCAAATTACTACATCACCTCTTGCAGGGTGGATATCTTGTTTCAAAATGTTGATTCTGGTTACAGGACAGGAACAGACACAGGATCTATGTTAGAAAAAGATACATTTAATCACTGTACAAATTTTACCACATTAACCTTTGTAAAATTTACAAAATCACCTCTTCTTAACAAATTACACCACAAAGCCTGCAGTGCTAATCAGTGTATTCTGATGGTGGGGAAGCCTCCCTGCTGTCAGAATACAATGACACAGAGGATTCCCCCATCCATCTCAAATGTGTAAATTTAAGAGTATGTAAACCCAACATTTCATATTCATGAAATGTGCCTGCTGTTCCATGTACTTCTATGGAAAAGTATATTGTTTTCTTTGTATTGCTTGCTTTGTGTGAAATCCCTGATGTTCCTGCCAGTCCCTCTGCTTTCCTATTAAAAACTGACCACGCCAAGCAGGAGAACACGCCATGGTCAGTTCTCTAGCTATGCTGGGAACTCAGTATGCTCTCCTTCAATTATCAGACTTGTAATTGTAATCCCCCTGCAAGCCTTTCACTGGGAAGTTCAGTGTAATGCTGATTCTCCTCCCCCAGCTCTTATGCAGCTGAAACAGAGGGAATGTGATCACTTATAAAAAAAAAGGGGGGGAAAAGTATTTATAATGTTTTTTTTATATCTATACACAAATGTTTTGCCTTTCATTTCTATTTTAAAATTAATGGGTTGTTTTACAAATTTAAGAGTTAACATATGCTTTAGTCTGCGTGGCTGTAGTCAGCCAATGCTATTTTGTAGTCTGTGGTTTGTTCAGCCTCCCCTAAGTTTAACCTGGCTGTGATTTCTCTATCCAGTTGTGCATTATGGGAAAGGGCATAAATATTCAGGGCTGGCTGATGCAAGCTCTTCCTCCCTGTCTGTGGCCGGAGGGGGTTGGGGCAACATGTAATAGGGCTGTGGTTTTAGGCCTACGTAGCCTGAAGGGGGCCAAGAAGTAATGAGCCCTGGAGTGGAGGCCTGGAGCTGCTGATTTTTCACTGGATGCAGGATCCAGTCCCATGGAGGCTGGTTGACTCTCTTACTCCTGCTGAAGATAGAAGCTGCTTCCTCTGGTGCCGATTGCTGGAGTATCCTATCACAGGAACGTCTTTCACAACTTAAAAGCTGTTTTCTCTGTGATGTGATACATGGAGTACTGAAGTCTGCAAACCCTAGCCATCTCTACCATTTGACTGTGAGTAATAGTCTATAGTGTATTAATTAGTGACATTCAACCACACTGTAATGTTATTTGAAAACATGTTGTTACCCTAGTTTGCTTCTAGCAGTGCAGTGGACTTAAAGAGAAATAAATTACTGAGTAATTAAGAAAATAAATCAAAATTAACCATAAAAAATGGTTGATGAAGTACTAAAGCTAAAACTTTTGGCTACAAAATGGAAGGAAAGGCTCCTTAGAAAATGCCGGTGGAATCTAGAATGTCTGATCGCTCTTCTGCACATGAAATTGCACCCTGTTTTAGTTCTGTTTTGGTACACACTTTTTTAAATGCATTGTAGTATGGATTAACAATTTTTAGATTTTTTCTAAATACATTTTGTGTCTTCAATATTTCTCATTATTAACTCTTTGGGACCTATCACTGCATATTTCTTTACAAAAAATCACTGTGCTAAAGCATTACCTAAGTTGACTTCATTTCATTTTCCAGAGTGCTTTGGTTTTTCTGTGCTGCAAGCATCTGCTAACCGGCAGGATATCACACAAATGTAATCCAACCCTACCAACAAGGGGAGAAGGGTGCAGAAGTTAAAATGCACAGATAGTATTACTGAAATTAATATGAACCTAAGTATAAAGATACCTATTTTCAAAAATGTGTCCATTGAGATTTAAAACAAAAACTTACAAAGTCTAACTTTCCATTTCCAAAGCAATATGTCATCATATGTGTCATATCATGTGAATAGCTGTACCATATCTATTTTTAATAAGAACAATATGTATTAAGAGTGTTTGCACTCTATTACTCTAATAGACCAAATGTTTGAATTTTAAAGATTGCCAGACGCTGCCCTTTGCATATCCAGTAAAATAATGTTTTCCAAGAATGATAATGACTTCTAATACAACTATTTTAGGCACTGAAATCATTTGAAAATAGTGTGATAAAGCATTATATTTTGCACCAAGCCATCACAGTATGTTCACAAAGTGTTCATTGTGGTTTCCGACAAATTAGGCAATACAATTATAATTTTTCCCTTAATAATACATGAGAGAACTGAAATTGTACCATGCAATTAGGAACCATATTCATAAATCTTTTAAATTTAATAATTGATCTTATCGAGTACAAGTACTTATTACCTATACCAAATCAAAAAGTAAAGTTTTTTGGGGAGTAAAAAGGCAAATACATTATGGAAAAAATATATATTTTTATCTTGCTAAGACTTCTGTATGTATGATGATGACATATCCATGTATTGTGTTAGGATGCAGAAATGTGTGTTTGATAATGCAGAACTTTGAATGTTTGAGTTTAACAACAGGGGTATACAGGCAGTTCCCGAGTTACGAACGACTCCTACTTATGAACGGCCTCGAATGCCAGCCACTTGTGCTCTACTCTGGTCCTAGATACCTCCGAGCACCTCCGGACACATCCCACACTGCAGCACTACATAAACTACATTGCCAGAAGTGCCCCAGATAACATAACAAGCGCCTGGAACATCCCACATCCATGCACAGGCGAAAATTACACGTACAAATGCAGTGTTCCGCCCGGAAAGTTACACTAACAAATACAGTGTTGCGACTTACGAACAAGTTTGACTTATGAACAAACCTACAGTCCTTATTGTGTTCGTAACTTGGGGACTGCCTGTATCTACACAGGCTAAAATCAAATAGTTGAAAACGTCCAATCATGTGTGCCTTCCCAGCAGCAGACCATGTAGTGTTTGCAGTCTATTAACCACTTCAGATCCGTGCTATAGTCAAATGATGGCTATAGCGCGGACCTGAATTGCCAGGAGGCCGTCAATAGACATCCTCCCGTGCTCGAGCGGCCTGTGCGTCCCCTGCAGGACGCGCACGGCTCACTCTGTGATCACAGGTCGGAGAAGGGGTCGGTCCCGACCCCTTACCACATGATCAGCTGTCAGCCAATGACAGCTAATCATGTGATGTAAACAGAGCCGGTAATCGGCTATTTTTTCTCCTCACGCTGATAGCGTGAGGAGGAAAAAAAAAGCCGATCACCGTCAGAAGACAGCGGGACATCGGTACCGATCAGGGAGAGCTGCAGACAGCTCATCTCTGCCAATGTGTGCCACCTGTCAGTGCCACCTACTAGCGCCCACCAGCGCCACCTATCAGTGTCCACAGTGCCACGTATCAGTGCCCACAGTGCCATCTATCAGTGCCCACAGTGTAAAACTAATCAGTGCCTCAAACAGTGCTGCCCATCATTGTCACCTACCAGTGCCTGTCATTGTCACCTACCAGTGTACGTCAGTGCCACCTATCCGTGCCCATCAGTGCCATCTGTCTGTGCCCATCAGTAACACCTATCAGTGCCCCCATCAGTGCCACCTATCAGTGCCCATCAGTGCCGCCTTATCCGTCCCCATCAGTGCCGCCTTATCTGTGCCTATCAGTGCCCACCAATGCAGCCTTTCAGTTCCCACCAGTGCAGCCTATCAGTGCCCATCAGTGCCGCCTCATCAGCGCATATCAATGAAGGAAAAAAATCTTTTTTTGTTTGTTTAGCAAAAAATTTAAACCCCAGAGGTGATCAAATACCACCAAAAGAAAGCTCTATTTGTGGGGAAAAAATGATTACATTTTCATTTGGGTACAGCGTTGTATGACCGCGCAATTGTCATTCAAAGTGCATTAGCGCTGAAAGCTGAAAATTGGTCTGGGCAGGAGGGGGGTTTAATTGCCCAGTAAGCAAGTGGTTAATATTGATTTGATACTTTGTAAACTTTATGAAACTAGCCTGTTTACCCTTTTTTAACCTATACCACCTTTAGGCCTCATGCACACGAGACGCCGGTGCAAACTCTGCTGAACACACGTTTTTATAGGCTAAAACCAGCGTTTAAAAACGCACGTTTTGCCGTGATTTTAGCGTTGTTTTACCGCGTTTGCGTCTATAGGCGTTTAGTTAAGAAACATCATAAGACCCTCCCTAAGCTCAAAAAACAGTATTATTTAACCATTTCAGCCATTTTGGGAGACCAGCAGCTGAGAGAGCAGCAGTGTACTTGTATTTAGCGTATCACTTGCCACATCACAAGCTGTGGATTGTCCACTTGCCACGTCACCTGATACGTCACCTGGCCACGTCACCTGCCACAAGTTGTGAATTGTCCACTTGCCACGTCACCTGCCACGTCACCTGGCCACAAGTTGTGGATTGTCCACTTGCCACATCACCTGGCCACGTCACCTGGCCATGTCACCTGCCACGTCACCTGGCCATGTCACCTGCCACGTCACCTGCCACAAGTTGTGGAATGTTCACTTGCCACATCACCTGCCACAAGTTGTGCATTGTCCACTTGCCACGTCACCTGCCACGTCACCTGCCACAAGTTGTGAATTGTCCACTTGCCACGTCACCTGCCACGTCACCTGCCACAAGTTGTGCATTGTCCACTTGCCACGTCACCTGCCACGTCACTTGCCACAAGTTGTGAATTGTCCACTTGCCACGTCACCTGCCACGTCACCTGCCACAAGTTGTGGAATGTTCACTTGCCATGTTACCTGGCCACGTCACCTGGCCACGTCACCTGCCACAAGTTGTGAATTGTCCACTTGCCAAGTCACCTGCCACGTCACCTGGCCACAAGTTGTGGATTGTCCACTTGCCACGTCACCTGGCCACATCACCTGGCCATGTCACCTGCCACGTCACCTGCCACGTCACCTGCCACAAGTTGTGGAATGTTCATTTGCCACGTTACCTGGCCACGTTACCTGGCCACATCACCTGCCACAAGTTGTGAATTGTCCACTTGCCACGTCACCTGCCACGTCACCTGGCCACAAGTTGTGGATTGTCCACTTGCCACGTCACCTGGCCATGTCACCTGCCACGTCACCTGCCACAAGTTGTGGATTGTCCACCTGCCACGTCACCTGGCCACATCACCTGCCACATCACCTGGCCACGTCACCTGCCACAATTTGTGGATTGTCCACCTGCCACATCACCTGGCCACGTCACCTGCCACGTCACCTGCCACAATTTGTGGATTGTCCACCTGCCACATCACCTGGCCACGTCACCTGGCCATGTCATCTGGCCACATCACCTGCCACAATTTATGGATTGTCCACTTGCCACGTCACCTGGCCACGTCACCTGCCAAAAGTTGTGGAATGTTCACTTGCCACGTCACCTGCCACGTCACCTGCCACAAGTTGTGCATTGTCCACTTGCCACGTCACCTGCCACGTCACCTGCCACAAGTTGTGGATTGTCCACTTGCCACGTCACCTGCCACATCACCTGGCCACGTCACCTGCCACAATTTGTGGATTGTCCACCTGCCACGTCACCTGGCCACATCATCTGGCCACGTCACCTGCCACAATTTGTGGATTGTCCACTTGCCACGTCACCTGCCACGTCACCTGGCCACGTCACCTGGCCACGTCATCTGGCCACGTCACCTGCCACAATTTGTGGATTGTCCACTTGCCACGTCACCTGCCACGTCACCTGGCCACGTCACCTGCCACAAGTTGTGGAATGTTCACTTGCCACGTCACCTGGCCACATCACCTGCCACGTCACCTGGCCACGTCACCTGCCACAAGTTGTGAATTGTCCACTTGCCACGTCACCTGCCACGTCACCTGCCACGTCACCTGCCACATCACCTGCCACAATTTGTGGATTGTCCACCTGCCACGTCACCTGCCATGTCACCTGGCCACGTCACCTGGCCACGTTACCTGCCACAATTTGTGGATTTCTACCTGCCACGTCACCTGGCAACATCACCTGCCACAAGTTGTGGATTGTCCACTTGCCACGTCACCTGCCACAAGTTGTGGATTGTCTACAGTGCAATGCAAGCAATTACAGTTTTTTTTCATATTTTTTTGATGGTTTTTGATCATTTGCCATCATTTTTGAGATTTCTAATGTAAAAAAATAGGTCACCTTTAAAAACGCTAATAAACGAAATCGCGGCAAAACGCCGGTACCGCGTTTTGCCGCGTTTAGCCGCGTTTTGTGTCTGAAACGTGAAAAACTTTTGCGTCTGAACCCATTTTTTTGCTTCTGGAAAAACGAGGTTAAACGCAACTGCCTAAAAACGGCAATAAACGAGACAGTGTGCATGGACACATAGGATAACATTGAATGGGTTCAGGAGCAGTTGAAAAAAGTGTCCAACTGCCTCTGAACGCGCGTTTAACAGCAAATAACAGCGTCTCGTGTGCATGGGGCCTTAAAGTGTTACTAAACCCACAACAGTAAAATCTGTCTGTATATGCAGCATAGCATGCTTGTTATATTCACTGTGGAACTTAAAGGGATAATTCTCTGCATTGAGTAAAAGGCTATTTTATCCTGTATGCACAGATCCTCCCTCTCCTGCACTGTCTGTCTGGGGAAGGCCAGCTAACACAGGCAGAGTAGCCAACCTGCACCAGCTCAGTTGTGTTTTTTATGCTAGAGAGAATAATTATTGTTCTTAGAGATAGCCAGGTCACATGATATTGGCATCACACATGTGAGCGTGTATACAGACCAGGCTGAAGTGGAAATCTCCTCCTTCCTGAACTCTCAGCACTGGAGAAACTGTGCAGTTTATCACTGAACGTGGTGCAGATGAACTATTTTCATATTACAGGGTTTAGTAACACTTAATGCCTTGTACACACAATCGGATTTCCGATGGAATAAAATCCGATGGAATTTTCAGTCGGAATTCGGATGAAGCTGACTTCCATCAGTCTTGCATACACACTGTCAGACTAAATTCCGACCTTCCAAAACGTAGTGACGTAAAACACTACGACGAGCCGAGAAAAATTAAGTTCAATGCTTCCGAGCATGCGTCGACTTGATTCTGAGCATGCGTGGATTTTTCTCCGATGGAATTCCACACAGACGATCGGAATTTCCCATAGTTTTTTTTTTCCATCGGAAAAGTTTAAAACATGTTCTATTTTTTTACACCGATGGAAAAAAGTCAGATGGGGCCCACACACGATCGGAATATCCGATGAAACAAGTCCATCGGATTTTATTCCATCGGAAATTCGATCGTGTGTACAAGGCATAATATAGTCCAGGGGTCTCCAAACTTTTCAAACAAAGGGCCACTTTATTTGTCCTTCAGACTTTAGGAGAGCCGGATTGTGACCAGCAGCGACAGAAAATGTTACGGGCCCAGCATCTGTGAGAATAAATATGGCCACAGGGTTGGTGGTCAATAGGAGGAGTAGTGCCCCTACTAGTAGTAGGAATAGTATCCCATCATTGGTATCGGTGGAAGATATAGTGCCCCATTGTTGGTGTCAGTGGGATGAATAGTGCCTCATATCAGTGGGAGGAATTGTGCCCCAAAGGCCGGATAAAGGCTAGCAAAGGGCCACATCTGGCCCTCGGGCCGCAGTTTGGAGACCCCTGATATAGTCCAATGCATTTGTAAATATTGTCAGTGTAATAGGTTCACTTGTCAACACAGCTAAAAAAAAATTTTTTTTTAACAAATAATGTATATTTTCAGCTTAGGATAGCTGGCACATCTGCTAAAATAGTTCCACTTCAAGGAATCTATCAAAGACATGGTAAACTAGTTCCACTTGGATACATCTATCAAACATGAAATAAGCCAGGCTAGGGATGAAGAGTTGTGCATCGGACTTTTTTCATCGGAAAAACCGATCATGTGTACAGGGCATAAGCCTTAAAGCTGAACTCTGGGCAATATTTTTTTTTTTCACCTAATCCTCCTATCCTCCCAGCACAAGACGGCTCCCAACCCCCCCACCCCCCCTCACCTCCTGTGGTCCAGTGATCTGACCGGCTTTGGACGTGAAAATGTCAGGAACAGTCTGATGCTGGATGTAGGGGAGCACCATTTTTCAGAGGATCGAAAGATTGGGTTAGTATAGGCTTTGTGTTTACCCCTAGATAAAACAAGCAGTTAACCAATGCAGTGCGAGCACAGTCCTACTGCATGTTAAAAAAATATTTTTGCATGGTTTTGAGCTTTAACCCCTTCCTGCCCGGCCTATTTGCAAAATGATGGCTGGGCAGGAGCCCTATTAGCCTGGGTCATATGACACTCTGGTGCGATCTATCACCAGCTGATGAATCAGGGAGGGAGGTGGTTGGGCCGAACCACGGCCCCGTGCCTGAATAGACATACAAAGCTGCGGCTCAACTTGGGTATGGGGGCACTCGTCAGGAGGGAGGGGCCAGGAGCGCCAAAGAGGAGGATCGGGCGCTCTGTGCAATACCATTGCACAAAGCATTTAAGTATAACATGTTTTTTTATTTTTAAACAAAAGAAACTGAGACTTTAGTATCACTTGAAATACCCACTAAAAGAAAGGTCTATTTGTATGAAGAAAACATTAGAAAAAATTTCACATGGGTAGAGTGTTGCATGACCACGCAATTGTCATTCAAAGTGTTAAAAGTGGTCACTCACTCTGGGATTGTGGCTGACTATTCAAGATGGCTGCCATCCTTTTTCTGAAGTAACGGTGGCTGTGAGTGAAAACTAACAGTTTCTCTGAGATGTTGCTGAATGTTAAAGATGTATGTTTTTGTCTTCCTGAGGTAATGGTGATTGTGGGTGAGACTGACAGTCTTCACTTGGATCCTGTAGCTTGACTGAGGCCACCGACACTATTATATTATTGAGAATCAAATTCCCAGCCACTCCTCAGTAGATGCGTCAGTTCCGCTGCAGAACAGGAAATTCCACCAGGCTCAGTGCTCAGATTCCTGAGTCTATCCTCTTCTCCGGTCTGACAACTAATGCCGTGTACACACGACCGTTTTTCTCGTCGAGAAAAACGACACTTTTTCCATTTGACGAGAAAAACGATCGTCTGTGGGCATTTTGTCGTTTTTCTCGACGAGAAAAACGGCATTAAAAACGACGAGAAAAATTAGAAACTAATTTTTCTCGTCGTTTTTTCCGTCATTTTTTCTGCGGCAGTTTTCCCATAGGGAAACACTGCCGCAGAGCCCACAGTCGGTCGTTTTTCTCGACAAGAGAAAAAATGACGTGAAAAACGACCGTGTGTGGGGAACAAGCCGTTCCCTCGTTTTTAATGTCATTATTCACGGCGTTTTTTTAACCGCTGTGAATAATGATTGTGTGTATGCGGCATAAGACCTAGAACTTTCTCAAGGCATTCCTCTTCATTGCTGTGCTCCTCTCCCTCGGTTGCAAAGCTTTTGGGAGCTGTAGGTTCCTTTACAAAGTGGTTCCATGTTATTCTTTGTACCATAACTATGTAGCGGGGTATTCCCCTTTAACCACTTAAGCCCCGGACCATTTGGTAGCTAAAGGACCAGAGGTGAATTCAGAATTTTGCACTGCGCTGCTTTAACTGTAAATTGTGCGGACATGCAATGTTGTACTGAAACGAAATTTGCGTCCTTTTCTTCCCACAAATAGAGCTTTCTTTTAATGGTATTTGATTGCCTCTGCGATTTTTATTTTTTGCGATATAAACGGAAAAAGACCGAAAATTTTGAAAAAAAATGATATTTTCTACTTTTTGTTATAAGAAAAATCGAATAATCTCAATTGTAGTCATACATTTAGGCCAAAATGTATTCAGCCACATGTCTTTAGTAAAAAATATGTCAATAAGCGTATATTTATTGGTTTGCGCAAAAGTTATAGCGTCTACAAACTAGGGTACATTTTCTGGAATTTACACAGCTTTTAATTTATGACTGCCTATCTCATTTCTTGAGGTGCTAAAATGGCAGGGCAGTACAAAACCCCCCCAAATGACCCCATTTTGGAAAGTAGACACCCCAGGGAAATTACTGAGAGGCATGTTGAGCCCATTGAATATTTTTTTTTTTGTCCCAAGTGATTGAATAATGACAAAAAAAATAAAAATTACAAAAAGTTGTCACTAAATGATATATTGCTCACACATACCATGGTTATATGTGGAATTGCACCCCAAAATACATTCTGCTGCTTCTCCTGAGTACGGGGATACCACATGTGTGGGACTTTTTAGGAGCCTAGCCACGTACGGGACCCCGGAAACCAAGCACCGCCTTCAGGATTTCTAAGGGCGCAAATTTTTGATTTCACTCCTCACTACCTATCACAGTTTCGAAGGCCATAAAATGCCAAAATAGCACAAAACCCCCCCAAATGACCCCATTTTGGAAAGTAGACACCCCAAGCTATTTACTGAGAGGCATGATTAGTCCATGGAATATTTTATATTTTGCCACAAGTTGCGGGAATATGACAAACTTTATTTTTTTTGCACAAAGTTGTCACTAAATGATATATTGCTCACACATGCCATGGGCATATGTGAAATTACACCCCAAAATACATTTTGCTGCTTCTCCTGAGTATGGGGATACCACATGTGTGGGACTTTTTGGGAGCCTAGTCGCGTACGGAACCCCAAAAACCAAGCACCGCCTTCAGGCTTTCTAAGGGTATACATTTTTGATTTCACTCCTCACTACCTATCACTACCTATCACAGTTTTGAAGGCCATAAAATGCCAAGATGGCACAAAACCCCCCCAAATGACCCCATTTTGGAAAGTAGACACCCCAAGCTATTTGCTGAGAGGCATGTTGAGCCCATTGAATATTTTTTTTTTGTCCCAAATGATTGAATAATGACAAAAAGAAAACAAAAAGAAAAAATTTACAAAAAGTTGTCACTAAATGATATATTGCTCACACATGCCATGGTTATATGTGGAATTGCACCCCAAAATACATTCTGCTGCTTCTCCTGAGTACGGGGATACCACATGTGTGGGACTTTTTGGGAGCCTAGCCGGGTACGGGGCCCCAAAAACCAAGCACCGCCTTCAGGCTTTCTAAGGGCGTAAATTTTTGATTTCACTCCTCACTACCTATCACAGTTTCGAAGGCCATAAAATGCCAAAATAGCACAAAATCCCCCCAAATGACCCCATTTTGGAAAGTAGACACCCCAAGCTATTTACTGAGAGGCATGTTCAGTCCATGGAATATTTTATATTTTGCCACAAGTTGCGGGAATATGACAAACTTTGTTTTTTTTGCACAAAGTTGTCACTAAATGATATATTGCTCACACATGCCATGTGCATATGTGAAATTACACCCCAAAATACATTCTGCTGCTTCTCCTGAGTACGGGGATACCACATGTGTGGGACTTTTTGGGAGCCTAGCCGCGTACGGGACCCCAAAAACCAAGCACAGCCTTCAAGGTTTCTAAGGGCATACATTTTTGATTTCACTCCTCACTACCTATCACAGTTTTGAAGGCCATAAAATGCCAAGATAGCACAAAACCCCCCAAAATGACCCCATTTTGGAAAGTAAACACCCCAAGGAAATTGCTGAGAGGCATGTTGAGCCCATTGAATATTTTTTTTTGTCCCAAGTGATTGAATAATGACAAAAAGAAAAAAAAAAAATGTACAAAAAGTTGTCATTAAATGATATATTGCTCAAACATGCCATGGTTATATGCGGAATTGCACCCCAAAATACATTTGGTTGCTTCTCCTGAGTACGGGGATACCACATGTGTGGGACTTTTTGAGAGCCTAGCCGCGTACGGGCCCCCGAAAACCAAGCACCGCCTTCAGGATTTCTAAGGGCACAAATTTTTGATTTCACTCCTCACTACCTATCACAGTTTTGAAGGCCATAAAATGCCAAGATAGCCCAAAACCCCCACAAATGACCCCATTTTGGAAAGTAGACACCCCAAGCTATGTTCCTTCCATATTTATTTATTTTTATCATTTTTATTGTTATCTCAGGGAATGTAAATATCCCCTATGATAGCAATAAGTAGTGACAGGTACTCTTTTTTTGAAAAAAAATGGGGGGTTAGACCCTAGATCTTTCCTCTGCCCTCAAAGCATCTGACCACACCAAGATCGGTGTGATAAAATGCTTTCCCAATTTCCCAATGGCGCTGTTTATATCCGGGGGGGGCATTCCCTCCCACTGCTTGTAAAAGCAGTCCAGAGGCTAATTAGCCACTAGGATTGCTTTTACATGAAAGCCGGCCACTGGCTGAAAAGAATGATACCCGCAGGCATCAATCTGGTATAACCATTCAAAGTCCAGTACGTTGCTGGTCCTTGTTGGACATGTATTGTAATCTTTTTTTTCATGCAGCCTGTTGGCTGAACGAAAAAAAGAGATTGATCGGTGGGTATGCCCACCATTAGAATACCTCCCTTCATCCACCCACTTCTAATGATGGGCATATATGCCGAAGCATGGGGGCATCCTCCCGCAAAAAAGTTATGCCGCGTACACACGGTCGGACTTTTCCACGGGCAAGCCTTCGTCGGAATTTCGACCGTATGTACGCGGCATAAAAGGTTATGCCGCGTACACACGGTCGAACTTTTCCACGGGCAAGCCTCCGTCGGAATTTCGACCGTATATACGCGGCATTAGGAGCAAAATCGCTCCTCCGCCCCTGCTGCCCCCATGCTTCGGCATATATGCTCTTTTTTTAACTGTGGTGGTGAAATCACCTCCTACAGCGTTGGAGTCACGGCTTTATGTATCGTGGGAGCAAACGCTGTTGCTGTCAAGATAAATAAATCCGCGATGCAACTGAATGGCGTACCTGCTAAGCAAATGATGGTTAACATTAAAACAAAGTAACATTACAGTACAACAGTAAGACCTTACCATACCATACCTGCAAAGCAAATACCAAAACAAAACCTAGTAAAAAATAAAAACATTTTTTAACGCAACCTGTGCCTAAAATATATATATGCCGAAGCATGGGGGCATCCTCCCGCAAAAAAGTTATGCCACGTACACACGGTCGGACTTTTCCACGGGCAAGCCTTTGTCGAAATTTCGACCGTATGTACGCGGCATAAAAGGTTATGCCGCGTAAAACACAGTCGGACTTTTCCACGGGCAAGCCTCCGTCGGAATTTCGACCGTATATACGCGGCATTAGGAGCAAAATCGCTCCTCCGCCCCTGCTGCCCCCATGCTTCGGCATATATGCTCTTTTTTTAACTGTGGTGGTGAAATCACCTCCTACAGCGTTGGAGTCACAGCTTTATGTATCGTGGGAGCAAACGCTGTTGCTGTCAAGATAAATAAATCCGCAATGCAACTGAATGGCGTACCTGCTAAGCAAATGATGGTTAACATTAAAACAAAGTAACATTACAGTACAACAGTAAGACCATACCATACCTGCAAAGCAAATACCAAAACAAAACCTAGTAAAAAATAAAACATTTTTTTTAACGCAACCTGTGCCTAAAATATATATATGCCGAAGCATGGGGGCATCCTCCCGCAAAAAAGTTATGCCGCGTACACACGGTCGGACTTATCCACGGGCAAGCCTCCGTTGGAATTTCGACTGTATATACGCGGCATTAGGAGCAAAATCGCTCCTCCGCCCCTGCTGCCCCCGTGCTTCGGCATATATGCTCTTTTTTTAAACTGTGGTGGTGAAATCACCTCCTACAGCGTTGGAGTCACGGCTTTATGTATCGTGGGAGCAAACGCTGTTGCTGTCAAGATAAATAGATCCGCGCTGCAACTGAATGGCGTACCTGAAAACAAAAAATGACATACCTGAAAAGCAAGCATGATAAAACATTGCAGAATAGAATACAGTAAAAAAGAGCAGAACAATAGAGAGAAAATAGAGAGAGAGAGAGAGAACAATAAAACGACAACTATTTTTGGTTTTTTTATTTTATATTTTTTTTGTGTTTTGTTTTTTACGTTTTCTTTTTTCTTTTTTACACTTTTTTTTGTAACTTTACCAACTGTAATGGTTCGGGTCTCTCAAAATGTAATGGCATCTTGGGAGACCCTGTGTAAGTGTGTCCTAGTCTGTGAAATGCTGTACCCTACGCTAAAACTTCACTTTTGAGTGGTAGCGATCAAAACATTCACCAAGGCAAAGACCAGGTTTGTCAGGACAGAGTGGACAAAAAACACGGGTGTCACGCCTAAATCCGCGCTTGCTACAGACACGACATCTTTTTTGGGGGGTTCGTTGGGTAGGGGTACTCGGGAGGGCATACTGATAATGCCTCTCATGCAGCCGGCTTACTGCATTTGGTAGGGGATGGTAAGGTGCAGAACCGCCTGGATACAGGAGTTCTGTGACTATCTCATTCTGGAATTTTAGAAGAGATAACGTCCCGCCTGAAGCTCTGTATAGCACATGAGCATTCAGCAAAGCCAATTGGAATAAGGATAGAGACACTTTTTTGTACCAGCGTCTCGCCTTACGGTCAATTAGATACGGCGCCATCAACTGGTCGTTGAGGTCCACCCCTCCCATATTTTTGTTATATTCGTGGACACAGAGGGGTTTCTCCACAACACCAGTCGCCGTACGAATTTGGACTGTCGTGTCTGCATGAAGAGGTAAGAAGGAAAACATTCTTATTGTCCATCCACTTCATAGCGAACAAGTTATTACACTTCACGCAGGCTCTCTCCCCCAGCCTAAGACGGGCATCTACAAGCCGCTGGGGAAAGCCCCGGCGATTAGGTCGCACGGTGCCACATGCTCCAATCTGATGATCAAACAAGTGACTAAACAGTGGCACGCTCGTGTAATAATTGTCCACATACAAGTGGTACCCCTTTCCGAATAAGCGTGACACCAATTTCCACACTATCTTGCCAGCGCTCCCTATGTAATCCGGGCAGTTGACCGGCTCAACCTGACTATCTTTTCCCTCATAAACCATAAAGCTCCATACATAGCCTGTTGCCCTGTCACAGAACTTATAGAGCTTGACCCCGTATCTGGCACGCTTGCTGGGAAGGTACTGCTTGAAAGCCAAGCGGCCAGAAAATTTAATCAGGGACTCATCAACGCAGACAACTTGATCGGAAATAAACAAGGCTGCAAAACGTTCGTTGAAGTGGTTTATGAGGGGCCGAATTTTATAGAGCCGGTCGTACTCAGGGTCCCCACGTGGACGACAAAGTTCATTGTCGTTGAAGTGCATGAACCGCAAAATCTGCTCGTATCGCGTCCTGGGCATGGAGGCAGAGAACACAGGCATGTGGTCAATTGGGTGCGTGGACCAATAAGCACGCAATGACGGGAATTTATGTGTGCCCATGTTGAGGGAAAGGCCCAGAAAGGTCTTAAATTCGGAAACCGTAATTGGTTTCCAATCTTTGGCAATTTTAGGCAACTGGGAGTTAGTGGCGATGAATTGACCAGCATACAAATTACTCTGGTCCACAATAGATCTATAGAGATCTTCTGTGAATAATCGATTGGCATAAAATCAGCTGTTTCCACCTGAATACCGGGTTGGGCAGTGAATGGGGGAAGTACGGGTTCTGCAGAAGTGGTGGGGACCCAATCAGGATAGGCGAATTCTGCAGGAAGGGCACTATGGGCACGACGGGCCTGCCTTTGTCTTCTTGGTGGCAGCGGGACACTACTTGTGCTTGCCACCTCGCCAGCTTGAACTGCACTTATGGGACTCGCCACGTCACCACGTGATACTGCAGTGCTGGATGTACGCCCAGGCTGTACTAGGCCGCTGGTGCTTGCCAATTCACCAGAAGGAATAGCGGCGCTAGTACTACTCTGCTCCATGATACGAGAGCCCTGCGGTTCTTGCTCCTCAACAACCTCAGAAGATCGGGATCGGGTACGCCTGACCTTAGCAGGGACCTCAACTTCGTCGTCAGAGCTATCTGACGTGGGGCCGCTGACGTCACTGTCTTCTACGGGAAGATATTCTGAGCCTGAATCTGACAGATACGTGACCTCCTCTTCACTATCTGTCATGCTCAGAATCTCGTAGGCCTCTTTACTAGTGTACCTTCGACTTGCCATTTTGGGCTCTAAATTTAGGGGTACACTAGTAAGATTCACAGGTAAAAAAAGCACCTGACTGTCACCAAATGTATCAAACGCTACCAAAAAAACTGTTAGCGATCGCAGGGATCAGGACTGTCTCTGCGAACGCTGCAGTTATGTGTGTTGTGTTTGGTAAGTGACAGTGATCGATCGATACTGCACTTGGGTGGGCTGGGCTGGGCTGGGCGGAGGGGCTAAACGCAGGTACTAGCAGGTATCTGGGCTGATCCCGCTAACACTGCGTTTTTGGGAACCCTAAACCGCTGGGGACGCTAGTATAGACCTGATCAGATACTATACCACTAAGGGAGGTGTATGCTTTGCGCGTGGGTGTTAGCGTTACTGGCACTAACCTAAAGCTGCCTGGGGCGACGCAGACCCTCTCTGGCGCTAAAACCTAATTGATATCACCCGCCGGGAGATCAGGAGGTTAAACCTTTATTGGGTTATATACGGCGGGTGCCCTGATGCTATAAAAAGCAAACTAACCAACCAGCGTCACCTGTAACCTTTATATGGTGATCACTGGTGAAAGGGTTAACTAGGGGCAATTAGGGGGTTAAAACCTTTATTAGGTTAAATATGGGGGTACCCGACGCTATATAAAAACCTGACGGGTTACCTAAATAACGAAATAACTCACTGGGTAACCAGTGTCACCAGTGACGCTTATACGGTGATCACTGGTGAAAGGGTTAACTCTAGGGGCAATCAGGGGGTTAAAATAATATATGGAGGTACCTGACGCTAATAAAAACCTGCGGCGAACCTAAAAAGAATTAACTGGCTATCTAGGACACCAGCGACAAGAAAAAAGCGATCGGAAAAACGATCGCTTAGTGACGCTGGCGTTAGGGGTGAAAGGGTTACCTGGGGGGCGATCAAGGGGTTAAACCTTTATTAGGGGGGGTTAGGGGGCTACCTTGGACCTAAAGGGGCCTAATCCTAACTGCCCTGCAACTTTTTACAGTCACAAATGACACTGATTGCAGTGATCAGTAAAAAAAATGATCACTGCAAACGGTGCACTGTGACTGGGGGTACTGGGGGTGATCTGGGGGGTGATCTGGGGGTGACTGGGGGGTGATTTGTGTGCCTACGTGTACTGGTGTCAGTGGGCTGTTGGTGCACTTACTGTGAGATGTCTTCTCTCCTCGCGCCGGATCGAAAAGACCGACACGAGGAGAGATGACATCACTTCCTCTGCCTGTGTTTACATTACAGGCAGGGGAAGCTCTCTCATTCGCCGGGAGCGATCGAGAGGGGGTGGCCGGAATCGAACAGCCGTCCCCTCATGCCGGATCGCTCCCGAACACTTAACCACCGCTCACTGTACAGAAGGGGGGTCCGATTGGACCCCCCAACTATTCAAAGGCGATCACGTACATATACGTGATTCTGCCTGTCGGTGCCATTCTGCCGACGTATAATTACAGTGGGCGGTCGTTAAGTGGTTAATACAGAGAGACTACATCTCCCAGTACATCTTGCAGCACCCAGGGTGCATTGCTCCGGAACAGAGACTGCTGGGGCAGACTTTATAAAGGGGAGGTGGAGTTTGTTCTGCCTCTTTTGGACACTCCCTCTCCTAGCAAGAGGATCTCTGTGCTGAACTGCTGTATGCACAAGGCCTGAAGCCTGGGCCTTGTGCTCTTTTCCAAAGAGCCGTCTGCCAGCCTAGCAGAGCCTTAGAGACATCTTCTCCTCCTTGCTGCAGTACACCAGAAGGATTGAAGACTTGGATGTCGGTGGATTCCTGTTCCCAGACGAATCGGTGGAGGAAACGGACTTGGACTTGTCCGGGTGGTGAGAGCTGTTTAAAGACAGATACTTTAGCTTTACTATTCGTTGGGATTACAAAGTTGTTCTTCAAGTGCACCACCGAAAGATTTCTAGCGAATATTGTTTCACTGAACTTCCATTTAGATCAGTCAGGCCTGACTGCATAGGTAGACATTGCTGGGTGTTAGTCTACCCATGAGGGGAAGTAGCTGTAAAAGGGCAGCACTAGAGTTGCATAGCAATACTTTATTATTCTGATTACTCTGTTTATCTTTATTACTGTTAATTGCAGGGATCTACAACTTGTTATACTGTTGTTTATTACTTGCCCATTAGCCTCAGTAAAATATCTGGGTCAAGTACATTGGTGTCAGTTTCACTTACTTTAATAGAAGTTTTAAAGTATATCACTGTGTGTGTTTGCCATAGGACTGCGTCACCTAGAGTTGCGGTCACGCGGTCCTATCTCCCCTTACTAGCTGTGCCACGGGAGGTTAGAGCCGATTGCCAGGGGTTGACAGCGGTGCACTACAGGGCCCAAAACAAAACCAGCGGCTCTCTTAACTGGGGGTAGCGCTACAACTACATTTCCCTTCCTACTTTGTTTGGCAGCATCTCCTTCTTACTAATCAATGATTGCTAATTGGGGGCAATATGAAGTGCCTATAGAGGCTGTGTTAATAGTCACACTGGGACTTGTTGCCTTATCAACCATAGTCGAGCGAATACCTGGACTCCAGGACAGGTAAGTGTCTTATTATTAAAAGTCAGCAGCTGCAGTATGTGTAGCTGCTGGCTTTTAATTTTTGCAGTGGTCGGCGGATCTCTGCTTTAAAGAGGGTTGTGGCTATGCTAGTACCTGGCTATATTTACAATTGATATTTTTACAGAGTGACAGGAGCATAGCTATATCTATACTTCTGGTCCCACCTCCAGCAGCTGCATAGTTGCATCCAGCTGCTGTGCTGGCCCTTCCCCTTCTCCTAGCCAATCACAGAGTGCTTTGTGTTATGTGAACCCATTCATCAAAAACAAAGGCTCCTGTGAATGGGCAGCAGAGGGTGAGAGTGGGTAGAGATGCTGTCTGTGAGAAGGCAGCATCTCACCTGTCAGAGCTTTGTACAGTAAGTGAATTCCTGGAGTTCAACTTTAGGATGGAATGGGCTGCCTCCAAGCATACGTGCCTTTATTGTATCCATTGCTAAATATTGTATGTGCCAACACAGAGGCTTTTATAGACTATTAAGCCTAAAAAAACAGTTATCCTGGTTGATTGATAGAGATCTATTGATTTCTCCCTAACCTTGTTGCAGTTTTCTCTTCTACCACTAGGTGGCTGGGTACTTGGTGGTACTAGATATGAGAAGGTCAACCCAAGGTAAGATTATGTGTATATGGGGTATCTCAGCCAATGGGCAGGGGTTTTCTTCAATCTCTTGGCCTGCTAGGAGAACCTATATATTTGGGTAATCTAGGTTCTGTGCCACCTGGATGGCTGTCTGGGTGGATGTATGTAGTGTGCCCCAGGCTGCTAGGCCGAAGATTGGGCCTATCCCAGGGGCATCTGGCTGCTAGGCTGTGTGAGGGCCTATCCAGAAGTAAGAGAGTAGCACTTGCAGTCCAACCAAAAGTGACGGTTCTGCCGGCCGGAGAACCTGTCAGTGGTCAGAGGTAGAAGGGAAGCTGCCGCCACAAAGGGTCCAACCACCTTATTACCAGGGAGCACAGTGAGTAACTGAAGCAAGTACCGGAGCAACATTCTCACCAAACGGGCACAGTGGAGAATCGGGAAAGTTCAGGCGGTGATCAAGTCAGGGACCCAACCAGCATAGGTAACGCTTGCAGAGCATCCTTGTGTGTCAAGTTAGGGACTGAGCCGGTCAGCAGGGGTGAAGCTTGAGACGTATCTGGAGAGCCAAGCTAGGGACCCAGCAAGGAAGCGGGGGTGACGATTGAGGAAGATACCACCACAAAGATTGGAGGAGCTAAAGGGATTTACAGTCAGTGAATCAGAGGGTCTAGTGAGAGACCGGGAGATCAGTGTTGAAGTACTACAAGAGGCAGTTGCAGTGAAGCTGAAGAAACTGTCACGTTTGAGTTAGGAACTGTTAAAGATTGTTGCTATAGGAGACAGCATTCCTGCATGTGCAGATGTGGCACATTACTGGGGCCTTTCCCTGCACGGCTGTCCACCTATTGAAGTCTCAGAATCTGCCAATTGAATCTACAAATAATTAAAGCGGAGCTCCACCCGCGATTTTTATTTTTTTTAAAAGTCAGCAGCTACAAACACTGTAGCTGCTGACTTTTAATAAGGACACTTACCTGTCCTACTCGCCCACGATGATGGCCCCCCCGATGCCGATCCCTCGATGATTACAGGTCCCGGGCCACCATCCTCACTAAGGGAATCGGGCAGTGAAGCCGTATGGCATACGCGAGTCTCGCGCCGATATGTGAATGGGCGGCTGCTCTCTGTGATTACTCACAGTTCCCAGACGGCAGCGCGCCAATTCACCAGAAGACACCGCGAGTAGGAGGGATGAAGAAGATAAGGATAAGGAAGAGGCAGATTAGGGACTTCCGTATAGCAACCGGTATTTCGGGTGAGTAAAAAATGTTTTCTTTTTTTCAGTTTTTTTTTTCAGTTTTTTTTGCTGCATTTTCGTGTATTTTTTTTTTTCAGGGTGGAACTCCGCTTTTACATCCAAGAAGTGTCTGGCGCCCAATAACTTTGCCCACCTTGCACCCACTATGCCTCACAACCCACCACATACAGAAGGATGTCAGCTATCTTTGGCCTGGAAAGTTCTCATTAGACTGGGCAAGGCCAGAAACCTTTCTACATTAGTATATATTTTTTTTTCTTCCTCATGGATATGCTGGGAAATACATTTTTGTCTTTCGTCCATGGACGGACGCAGCTCCTTATAATTCTTGACTTATGTTCCATCTATTAGGAGAGGACTAGGCAGACATGTTAGACATTTAAAACATGTAACTTTAGCAAAGCTGAACAGCCCCACCCAGGGGGTGGTCCCTCTGGTCATAACCCCTCACACTGCACTTAGCAGCTCAGTTTTTTTCTGCCTAGTAGAAGGAGAAGGACCTGGCTTCCTTTGGGCCCAGGGTCCTGAAGTAATTTTTACTTTTTATTATTTTATTTTTGAGAATCTACTATCAACTGCCGGCTGGGTGACAGTCTGGATAATCTAGATCCTTGTAGTCCCCCCAGTCCGACCATCGAGCGTGAGCAGACCTTAGCTACGTGCGGGGTCGGCTACGACATACCCCATGGCTCCAGGGGTGGCCGGTGAGCTATATGCTCCGGGATTCACATATGACTGGGCTGCTTGCTGTCTCAGTCACAGTGGACCGTGGCTGACAGCTACTCCGTACTGCTCGGATGTAGGTCTGTCAGGAACGCGCCAGCAGTCCTTGCAGGACGGGTAAGTACTTTTCCTCCTGTATTGGCAGGTTGGAACAGCTGGGCATTCCTGGGGAGGTCGTCTAGGGGGTCCCTCACCCTTCCTTTCTTCTCTTCCTGTCCTTTTCCTCCTCCCCATACTCTGTCGGGTTGGGCCTGCTGTGTACTGACCGGGGGTCCTCCGGGGGGCTCCGTGTCCTGGCTGGGGGCTGCGGGGTGTCCAGAGTCCGCTCTCCATGTGGGGTGTCGTTTTGTGCCATGGGGGGGCCTCCGCGCTGAGGCCCAGTGTGTTCACAGCCTTTTTTCTTTTTACCTCAGGACATGTTCAGCGCCAATTTTGGTGGCGCCTGGCGCCATTTTCTTGTGGCCGGACTTTTTTTTAATGCTGAGCGGCGGCGGCGGCCATTTTCTTGTAGTCCGCGCGCTTTTACACAGGGGCGGCTGGTGGCCATTTTCATGTAGCCCCAGCTTTGTTTTTTTGCCTATAGCTGTGAAAACGTCCCTTCTGAATGGCGCGAATAGCGCAGAACACCTCAGGCACAAGAATACACCGCAGCCATTACAGGTTGCAGACATATGGGGAGAGCAGACGGCGGCGCTATGCGGCACCTGGGTCAGATCGGTGAGTCCCCTGGGGGGTCCCTCAGTCTGAGCAGCTAGGAGGGTGGACCCAATGTACCTTGCCTTGGTCCCTATGGGGGTTAGGCAAGTGTGGGTTTGCATGGCATCAGAAGCTGGCGTTTTCTTCCCTGACATCCTTGTGGTGGAAACCGGTGCCCTGTTCCCGGGGTGCGTATGGACGCCTTGCTGGTGGTCCTGGAGTCCCTTATTACCAGGGTAGAAGTGTTGTGCGGACGTAAGGGGGGTAAAAACGCCCCCTCCCTCCACCATCTTCCAGGAAAAAAGTTCTGATTCAGACTCGGGCCTTGCTGTGGCAGATGTCCCCTGCTCTGACTTGTCAGAAGATGCAAACCAGGACCCTTCGGACAGTGCAGAACTGCGTCCTTGCTTGCCTCAGTGTCCGGGTCAGCGCAAAAGGGCGCTTGTTGGAGCACTTATCACCGTGTGCGGTATCCCCAATAATTCCAAAAGAATTGCATGGCTGTCCGTTATCTTTTTGGGGAGTATTTCCTGAAAAAGGACATCTCCCCCCGATGGGGCCCCCCGGCATCCAGGGAATTACCACGGTCCGGTGGTAGGGGCCCCTGTCTTTAAGTACCCTGCAGACAGGAGGACCGAGGCGGTGGCCCGGTCCTTTATTCATGATATTGGGGTCAGCATGGCGGTCACTGTTGGCCACGACCCTGGTGTCACTGGTGCTTCCTTGAATGGGCAAGATTGCTGCACCATGCTTGGAATAGCAACAGGCTTCCCCGGTCTGCATGATAGCGGACCAGTTGGTGCATGGCCTCAGGAAGGTCTACAATGCAGCCTTTGATACAGCACCCTGGCCGTCCAGAATGTTCAGTATCTGCGGTGGGGCTCCGCCGCATGATTTGTCTGATATGCTGGTCTGCGGACCAGACGTCCAAGAAGACTCTGGCGGATTTGCTCTTCCAGGGTTGGGGGCTTTTTGGAGCCTCACTGGATGACATTATTGAAAACATTGTTTGGGGTGGGAGCACAGCGCTCCCACAATCCAGAAAGGGTAAGTAGCCACGCCGTAGGCCAGGGCCCCCCCTTTTTTCCGCTCACAATCGTTTTTTTCTTTCCCCCGGATCCGCAGGTGAGCGTTTCCAGGCCGACAAGGGGCCAGCTGAGGGGATAAGAATCTCCCTGGGTTTGCAAGCCAGACGGCCTGCGAACAAATCTGTGACTACATGAAGGGCTGTCCCTGCCTGACTTTGCGAGTTGGCAGCTCGGTGGACTTCCCTGCTTTCCGACCAGTGGGTTTGCACAATGGTTCCATCAGGGTACAAGATAGATTTTCTTCTTGTCCACAAAATAACTGATTTTTTTCTGTTTTCCTCCGGCTCCGGCTCGTCGGAAACGCCCTATTTGGGGCAGTGCAGGACCTGCTGAAGCATGGGGTAATAGCTCCTGTGCCGCTGCCAGAAAGGCTTCAGGGTTTCTATTACAATCTGTTTTTAGTTCCACAGTAGGATGGGGTTCGTCCAATCCTGGACCTCAAGGTCCTCAACTCCTTTGTAAAAGTACGAAGGTTCAGGACGGAATTAGTTCGCTCGGGTCGCTGCTCTCCATCCGGGGTTTTTTTCTGGCGTCCTTGGACATCAAGGACGCATATTTACAGGTCTCCATATATGTCGGACATCAGAAAATTCAGATTTTTGCAGTCGGGGACGATCACTACAAATTTGTGGCTCTCTTTTTTGGCCTGGCATCGGCACCAAGGGTTTTCTCCAAGGCGCTCACCACGATCCTGGCCTTGCTGTGACAGCGTGAAATCGCTTGTGGGCTTCCTGGACAACCTCCTTCTGAGGGCTGCTTCGGACTCAGAATTAGAGGAGGATGTGGCGATGAGAGTTAGACCCTTCGAAAATATGGTTGGGTACTGAACCTCCAGAAGTCGGTGTTGGTGCCGATTCGGTGCCTTGTATGGATGAGCCGAACACCCCCCAGTTCGGTTTGCACCAGAACTTGCGAACAAGCAATAAATTTACAGGCATATTATACACCCCCCCCCCCCCAGGTACGAAATTTAAAGGAATATTTCACTTTTATTGTTTTACTTTAAGCATTAATAAAATCACTGCTCCAGAAAAAACGGCTGTTTTTAAAACTTTTTTTGCATTGATACATGTCCCCTGTGGCAGGACCCGGGTCCCCAAACACTTTTTATGACAATAACTTGCATATAAGCCTTTAAAATTAGCACTTTAGATTTCTCCCATAGACTTTTACAGGGTGTTCCGCGGCTTTTCGAATGTGCCGCAAACATCCCAAATTGTTCGCTGCCTTTTCACTGGACGGTAATCTCGACAGATGCCTGCCTGACCGGTTGGGGGTATTCAGTTGACGCAAGGTCGCTGGATACAGGAGGAAGCCCGCCTGCCGATCAATGTACAAGAACTTCGAGCAATCAGGCAGTGCCTCTCCACATGGTCACAGAGGCTACAGGGGCGTCCGGTCAGGATCCAGTCGGACAACGCCACGACGGTGGCATATGTCAACCATCTAGGAGGACCAAGCAGCTCAGCTGCAGCATTGGAGGTCGCTCACATCCTGCGGTGGGCTGAAAGAGCGTGCTGGCTCTATAGGCGTGTACATTCTGGGTGTAGTATCTGGCAGCTGACTACCTAAGTCGCCAGATGCTGGACCAAGGAGAATGGTCGCTACACCCGGATGTGTTTCAACTCTTCTGCCTGAGATAGGGCACGCCAGCCGTGGATCTCCTGGCTTCTCGATTCAATCGGAAGGTATTGAAGTTTGTGGCCAGGGCCAAGGATCCCTGGGCGGATGCGATGGGCACGTGGGTGGCCCTGTAGGGTCAGTATTGGCTAAGTTATACCTCTTCCCCACTGATTTTTCTGCCTCGTCTGCTCCGCAGAATGGGGACTGAGGGGATTCTGGGGACTCTAATTTCCCCAGATTAGCCTCGGCGTCCCAGGTACGCCGACCTAGTGCACCTGGTGGCGGATGACCCTTTGGTCCTATACTTCATCCTGCTTTACAGTCGCTGGCTTTCACGTCTTGGTTGTTGAAAGTCAGGTTCTGGGGGACTGAGGCCTCTCGGACTCAGTAATTTCCTCCATGCTGAGGGCACGGAAGTCTTCTTCTCAGAAGATCTATCATCGCACGTGGGAGGCCTACATCTCTGTGTGAGGAGATGGGTTGGCACCCACGGGCATAGTCGGTTTCCAGGATCCTGCTGTTTTTATAGCGTGGTGTGGATCAAAAACTTGCCTTAAAGCACCATTAAGGGACAGTTTTCAGCCTTGGCTGTTTTCTTTAAACTACCCTTGTCGGCTCATTCACTGGTGAGTATGTTTGCGCAAGGGGTCCGACATGTGGCTCCTCCGTTTCGGCGACCACTACCTTTGTGCGATTTGAATTTGGTACCCTCGGTACTTCAGTAACCTCCCTTTAAGAACATCAGAGAGATTCCTCTTTTGACACTCTCTCAGAAAGTAGCCTTTCTGGTGGCTATTACCTCTGTCAGGAGGGTTTCTAAATGGCGTACTTGTCTTGCAAGTCCTCCTGCCTGATCCTCCATACGGATAGGCGGTGCTATGCCCACAGCCTTCGTTTCTTCTGAAGGTGGTCTCGGCTTTTCTTTTGAATAAGGACATTGTACTTCCATCCTTGTGTCCTCGGCCGTCGCATCCCAAAGAGGTTGCTTTGCATTCCTTAAACGTGTTCTGCGGGGGTATCTGTCTGCAAAGGTGACTAGCCCATGGACGGGCCTGGCGGTGTCGTCGGCCTCCATTTTCTATGGATCAGATGGATTGTGATTCAGGCCTATGCCTTTAGAGTCTTGGCGCATTCAACCAGGGCAATTGTTGCCTCCTGGCCTTTTCGGTATCAAGCATCTGTTTCACAGGTGTGTAAGGCGGCGACCTGGTCGTTGGTTCATACCTTCACTAAATTTTACAAGGTTGATGTGTATGCATCTTCGGATGCTTGCTTCGGCCGCATGGTTTTTCAGGTGGCTGTTTGAGATTGCAACTCCTCCGTTGAGGAGCTCTGGTTGTTTGGGGTGAAGTTGTTTAACCACTTCTCCACTAAGGACATCATATGACGTCCTCAACTTTGTGCAGTGATATCTGAATGATGCCTGCAGCTACAGGCATCATTCAGATATCACTGTTTTCTCCTGGCGATTCTGTGCAAAATAAGAATAATTATAGCGGCAGTTCCACCACTTGATCGTTCTTATAGACAACGGGAGGGGACACCCCCCCTCCCGCCGCCATCCGGTGCTTCTCCGGGCTCTCCCGTGCCATCGGGGGCCCGGAGAACGAATCGGCCTGCACCGGCTCACGATGATAGAGATTTCCAGTGATCAGATGGTCATCTCTATGATCGTCGGAGGCCCGGGCGCGATGTTGTGACGTCACGCCCGGGTACTCGGAAGTAAACAAAGCCGCAATCGCGGCTGTCGGCATGAGATCAGTGAATTTTTTTCACAATCTTATGCTTTCAAGCCTGGAGGAGAGATGTGGGGTCTTATTGACCCCACATCTCTCCATAAAGAGGACCTGTCACAATGATTCCTATTACAAGGGATGTTTATATTCCTTGTAATAGGAATAAAAGTGATCAACAAAAAAAAAAATTAAGAAAAAGTGTAGAAATAAAAAAAATTAAGTAAAAAAAAATAATAATAATAAAAAAAATGTAAACCGCCCCTGTCCCCGGTACCTTGCGCTCAGAACCGAACGCGCATGTAAGTCCCGCCCACATATGTAAACGCCGTTCAAACCCCACATGTAAGGTATCGCCACGTGCGTTAGAGCGTGTGCAACAATTCTAGCACTAGACCTCCTCTGTACCTCAAAAATAGTAACCTGTAAAAAAATATTTAAACCGTCGCCTATGGAGATTTTTAAGTACTGAAGTTTGGCGCCATTCCATGAGTGTGCGCAATTTTAAAACGTGACATGTTAAGTATCTATTTACTCAGCGTAACATAATCTTTCATTACATTATATAAAAAAATTGGGCTAACTTTACTGTTTTGTTATTTTTTAATTCATGAAACCGTTTTTTTTTCCCCAAAAAAGGCATTTGAAAAATTATTTCGCAAATACCATAGGAGATAAAAAGTTGCAATGACCGCCATTTTATTCCCTAGGGTGTCTGCTAAAAAATATATATACTGTATATAATGTTTGGGGGTTCTGATTAATTTTCTAGCAAAAAAATGTGATTTTTACATGTAGGAGAGAAGTACCACCTCTTGTTTATTGCACTGCTTGGGGACATCCCACAAGTAAAGAATTATAAGGAGCTGTATCCGTCCATGGACGAAAGAGAAAATAGGATTTTTGTACTCACCGTAAAATCCTTTTCTCTGAAGTCCAAGGACGGACACAGCACCCTCCCCTCTTTTTTAGGTTTGTACTGCTTTTTGACGAACTGAGAAGCTAAGTGCAGTGTGAGGGGTTATGAACAGAGGGACCCCCCCCCTGGGCGGGGCTGTTCAGCTTTGCTAAAGTTACATGTTTTAAATGTCTAACATGTCTGCCTAGTCCTCTCCTAATAGACGGAACATAACCCACAAGTCAAGAATTATAAGGAGCTGTGTCATTCCATGGACTTCAGAGAAAGGGTTTTTACGACGAGTACATAAATCCTATTATTTGTGTGCAGCTGACATCAGCCTGTTCTGAGCTAATTTCTCAATAGCCCTCAAGTCATCATGATTGACAGTAACAATGTTCTACTTCTATACTGAAGCCAGAGTGCTGGAATGACTATGGCGGCTTCCATGTTTTTCCAGGAAAAGTTTAAGTTTTTATAATGAAAAAATCTCATATATACATGTAGCGACCTCACTCCCTCTCTTGCTTTATGGGTTATGCGGCTGTTGTCTAGGGGTTCCTGGGAGAGAGAGATGAGATACACCACGGCCCATGTCCTCCATAGCTAAGAGGTGAAGGCCAGAAGATTGGGTCTTGTGTAGGTGTCTTAAGCCTCGTACACACGACCGATTTTCTCGTCCAAAACCGGCAAGAAAAGTGCCACGAGAGCTTTTTCCTCGAGAAAACCGTTCGTGTGTATGGTTTTACGACGAGAAAATTGCCGTGAATCTCGGCGAGAAAATAGAGAACCTGCTCTCTATTTTCTCGTCAGGATTCCAGATTTCCTCGTCGTGTTTCTCGTCGGCCTGTTTTGTGACGAGAAAATGGTTCGTGTGTATGCTTTTACGACTCTTCAAAAAGCGCGCATGCACAGAAGCAAGTATGAGACGGGAGCGCATCTTCTGGTAAAACAAGCCTTCGTAATGGAGATAGCACATTCATCACGCTCAAAATTATTGCATCGTTTAAATGTTGTGCATTGAAATCTTCTTTAGAGTGTTACATTAATCCAAACGAATGAACTTCTTTTGTAGGGATGAGCTCGGTGTTCGAGTCGAACATAGGTTCGACTCAAACATCGGCTGTTCGCGCGTTCGGCGAACAACGAACGATTTGGGCCGTTCGCGCCAAATTCGAGTGACGCGAACGGCCCACAATACACTGCGCCATCGCAGTGTAATCCCGGCGCTGTGATTGGCCAAGCATGCACTGTGACCCTGCATGCTTGGCCAATCACAGCGCCGGCAGCGAGGAGAGCAATGATTGGCCACAGGCAGGATGCCTGTGGCCAATTATTGCTGAGGGGGTTTAGTACACGCCCCACACTATAAAAGGCCGCCAGCGCGGCGGCCTCATGTAGTGTGTTCCGGCGCAGGGAAAGAGAAGGATAGGCAGGGACAGTGTCATATTTTTTCTTTGCTAAACCTTGTGTGTAGGGACAGAGAAGGATAGGTAGGGAGAGTGTCAGTTTCATATTCTTTGCTAAACCTTGTTTGTAGGGACAGAGAAGGATAGGCAGGGAGAGTGTCAGTTTCATATTCTTTGCTAAACCTTGTGTGCTGAACCATATTGCTAAACCTTGTGTGTAGGGACAGACAAGGATAGGCAGGGAGAGTGTCAGTGTCATATTCTTTGCTAAACCTTGTGTGCTGAACCATATTGCTAAACCTTGTGTGTAGTGACAGACAAGGATAGGTAGGGAGAGTGTCAGTGTCATATTCTTTGCTAAACCTTGTTTGTAGGGACAGAGAAGGATAGGCAGGGAGAGTGTCAGTGTCATATTATTTGCTAAACCTTGTGTGCTGAACCATATTGCTAAACCTTGTGTGTAGGGACAGACAAGGATAGGCAGTCGAGAGTGTCAGTGTCATAATCTTTGCTAAACCTAGTGCGCTGAACCATATTGCTAAACCTTGTGTGTAGGGACAGACAAGGATAGGCAGTCGAGAGTGTCAGTGTCATAATCTTTGCTAAACCTAGTGCGCTGAACCATATTGCTAAACGTTGTGTGTAGGGACAGACAAGGATAGGCAGTCGAGAGTGTCAGTGTCATAATCTTTGCTAAACCTAGTGTGCTGAACCATATTGCTAAACCTTGTGTGTAGGGACAGACAAGGATAGGCAGTCAAGAGTGTCAGTGTCATAATCTTTGCTAAACCTAGTGCGCTGAACCATATTGCTAAACCTTGTGTGTAGGGACAGACAAGGATAGGCAGTCGAGAGTGTCAGTGTCATAATCTTTGCTAAACCTAGTGCGCTGAACCATATTGCTAAACCTTGTGTGTAGGGACAGACAAGGATAGGCAGTCGAGAGTGTCAGTGTCATAATCTTTGCTAAACCTAGTGCGCTGAACCATATTGCTAAACCTTGTGTGTAGGGACAGACAAGGATAGGCAGTCGAGAGTGTCAGTGTCATAATCTTTGCTAAACCTAGTGCGCTGAACCATATTGCTAAACCTTGTGTGTAGGGACAGACAAGGATAGGCAGTCGAGAGTGTCAGTGTCATAATCTTTGCTAAACCTAGTGCGCTGAACCATATTGCTAAACCTTGTGTGTAGGGACAGACAAGGATAGGCAGTCGAGAGTGTCAGTGTCATAATCTTTGCTAAACCTAGTGCGCTGAACCATATTGCTAAACGTTGTGTGTAGGGACAGACAAGGATAGGCAGTCGAGAGTGTCAGTGTCATAATCTTTGCTAAACCTAGTGTGCTGAACCATATTGCTAAACCTTGTGTGTAGGGACAGACAAGGATAGGCAGTCAAGAGTGTCAGTGTCATAATCTTTGCTAAACCTAGTGCGCTGAACCATATTGCTAAACCTTGTGTGTAGGGACAGACAAGGATAGGCAGTCGAGAGTGTCAGTGTCATAATCTTTGCTAAACCTAGTGCGCTGAACCATATTGCTAAACCTTGTGTGTAGGGACAGACAAGGATAGGCAGTCGAGAGTGTCAGTGTCATAATCTTTGCTAAACCTAGTGCGCTGAACCATATTGCTAAACCTTGTGTGTAGGGACAGACAAGGATAGGCAGTCGAGAGTGTCAGTGTCATAATCTTTGCTAAACCTAGTGCGCTGAACCATATTGCTAAACCTTGTGTGTAGGGACAGACAAGGATAGGCAGTCGAGAGTGTCAGTGTCATAATCTTTGCTAAACCTAGTGCGCTGAACCATATTGCTAAACCTTGTGTGTAGGGACAGACAAGGATAGGCAGTCGAGAGTGTCAGTGTCATAATCTTTGCTAAACCTAGTGCGCTGAACCATATTGCTAAACCTTGTGTGTAGGGACAGACAAGGATAGGCAGTCGAGAGTGTCAGTGTCATAATCTTTGCTAAACCTAGTGCGCTGAACCATATTGCTAAACCTTGTGTGTAGGGACAGACAAGGATAGGCAGTCGAGAGTGTCAGTGTCATAATCTTTGCTAAACCTAGTGCGCTGAACCATATTGCTAAACCTTGTGTGTAGGGACAGACAAGGATAGGCAGTCGAGAGTGTCAGTGTCATAATCTTTGCTAAACCTAGTGCGCTGAACCATATTGCTAAACCTTGTGTGTAGGGACAGACAAGGATAGGCAGTCGAGAGTGTCAGTGTCATAATCTTTGCTAAACCTAGTGCGCTGAACCATATTGCTAAACCTTGTGTGTAGGGACAGACAAGGATAGGCAGTCGAGAGTGTCAGTGTCATAATCTTTGCTAAACCTAGTGCGCTGAACCATATTGCTAAACCTTGTGTGTAGGGACAGACAAGGATAGGCAGTCGAGAGTGTCAGTGTCATAATCTTTGCTAAACCTAGTGCGCTGAACCATATTGCTAAACCTTGTGTGTAGGGACAGACAAGGATAGGCAGTCGAGAGTGTCAGTGTCATAATCTTTGCTAAACCTAGTGCACTGAACCATATTGCTAAACCTTGTGTGTAGGGACAGACAAGGATAGGCAGTCGAGAGTGTCAGTGTCATAATCTTTGCTAAACCTAGTGTGCTGAACCATATTGCTAAACCTTGTGTGTAGGGACAGACAAGGATAGGCAGTCGACAGTGTCAGTGTCCTATTCTTTGCTAAACCTTGTGTGCAGGGAGAGAGAAGGATAGGCAGGGGACAGTGTCAGTGTCATTGTTGCTAAGCCTCCTGCACAGAATACACCTGAAGCTAGCCTTTATTGCTGTTTTTTCCTGGTGTGTTACACTGACAGGCATTTGCAGCACTTACAGCGGGCGGAGTGTGCTTCCTGCAAAATAAACACCTGAAGCTACCCCTTATTGCTGGTTTTCCCATCTCCCTGCAGGCCATTAGAATGTCTGGAAGGCAAACAAGGAGAGGCAGACAGTCAGGAGCCAATAAAAGAGGGCAAGCAGGCTCTGTGTCTGGGGGCAACAGTGCTGGTCGTGGACGCGGTGCATTGTCATCAGCACATGGCCATGGGACACGCTTGTCCTTCTTTTCGGCAGCTGGACATGTTGAGCCACATCATGCCGAAGACTTGGTAGAGTGGATGATCAAGCCCTCCTCATCCTCCTCATCCTCTCTCACCCAGGCTCAGAGTACTGACAAAGCAGCTGCCAAAGCGTCCTCTTCCCTGGTATCAATGTCATCATCAGTCACTCCTTTCCTAGACCCACCATGTCCTCCTCCTGAGGAGTCCCCTGAACTGTTTGAGCACAGTGTTGGGTACATGCTCCAGGAGGATGCCCAGCGTTTCGAAGGGTCTGATGATGATACCCAGCTAGAGGAAGGCAGTAGCGTGAGAGCAGAGAGAGGGGATGCTCAAGAAGGACACCAATCTGGCAGTCATGTTCCAGCAGCTGCAGCATACTGCCAGATTGGCTCCAGTGATGAGGAGGGAGGGGATGATCAGGTCACTGACTCCACGTGGGTGCCTAATAGGAGAGAGGAGGAGGAGGAGGATGAGGAGGAGGCACATCTCCAACGAGGCAGGATGCCCTTGGGTGGCCAGCGTAAGGGCAGCACACCGACGGAATCACACTGCAGAGCTCCGCCTGTGCAGGGCGCTGCCTCTGCCCGTTATTCAAAAAGTTCTTTGGTGTGGGCCTTTTTTGAGGCGAGTGCATCAGATCGCACAGCTGCTGTTTGCAACATATGTCTCAAGCGTATATCGTGTGGCCAAAACATCAGCCGCTTGGGCACCACATGCTTGACCAGACATATGTTGACCTGCCATGCAGCTCGTTGGCAAGCCTACCTTAAAGACCCACACCAAAGAACAAAGCGGACCTCTCCTTGCACCGCATCAGCTGGGATCTCCAACCCCACTATACCTTCAGTCCTCTCTGAAACCTGCACTGAGAGGAATGAAGGTGTAGAATTAGGTGTGTCACAGCCAAGTACTTGCGGCCACTCTGCTAGCAGTACACCGACGTCCGATTCTAGCAGGCAAATTTCCCTGCCCCAGCTGCTGGACCGTCGAAAGAAGTTCACTCCCAGCCATCCACATGCCCAGCGGTTGGCTAAATTGCTAGCGCTTCAACTGCTGCCTTTTCAGTTGGTAGACTCAGCCCCCTTCCTTGAGTTTGTGCAATGTGCGGTTCCTCAGTGGCAGGTTCCCAAACGCCACTTTTTCTCACGGAAGGCGATTCCGGCTCTCTACCAGCATGTGGAAGGCAATGTCTTGGCCTCGCTGGACAGGGCGGTCAGCGGTAAGGTGCATATTACCGCTGACTCATGGTCCAGCAGGCATGGACAGGGACGTTACCTTTCTTTCACGGCCCATTGGGTCACCCTTTTGGCAGCTGGGAAGGATGCAGGACAAGGTGCAGTAGTGTTGGAGGTTGTTCCACCGCCACGCCTCTAAAATGCTACTACTGGTTGTGACACACCTCTGTCCTCCACCCTCTCCTCTTCTTCTTCCTCCGTGGCCTCTTCCTGTGCTTTGTCCTCGGAACCAGCGGTGCTCCGTAGGCGTTCAAGGGGCTACGCAAGTACGCAGGCAAAAAGATGCCATGCCGTGCTTGCGCTGGTGTGTTTGGGGGACAGGAGCCACACTGGGGCAGAGGTTCTGTCTGCTCTGCAGGGGCAGGCCGAGAGGTGGTTGACGCCACGCCAGCTTAAGCCAGGAATGGTAGTTTGCGACAATGGCACCAACCTCCTCTCCGCTCTCCGACAGGGACAACTGACTCATGTGCCCTGTGTGGCTCACGTCCTTAACCTGGTGGTGCAGCGGTTCTTGGGCAGGTACCCGGGCTTACAGGATGTCCTGAGGCAGGCCAGGAAAGTCTGTGTGCATTTCCGCAGATTATATAATGCCAGTGCTCGCCTGGCTGAGCTGCAAAAGGAGTTGAACCTGCCCAAGAACCGCCTTATATGTGACATGCCCACCAGGTGGAACTCAACGTTGGCCATGCTGCAGCGGCTGCACACGCAGCAGAGGGCCATCAATGAGTACCTGTGCGACTACGGCACCAGGACAGGGTCAGGGGAGCTCTGGTTTTTTTCACCACGCCAGTGGGGCATGATCAGGGATGCATGCACTGTCCTGGCACCATTTGAGGAGGCCACGAGGATGGTGAGCAGTGACAGTGCATGCATCAGTGACACTGTACCTCTTGTCCACCTGTTGGAACATATGCTGCGTGGAATAATGGACAGGGCACTTGAGGCAGAACAGAGGCAGGAAGAGGAGGACTTCCTTGCCTCTCAAGGCCCCCTTTACCCAGACAGTGTTCCTTCTGTCCCACCCATCGCACAGGAAGAAGAGGAGGAGGAGGAGGAGGAGGATTGTGTCATAATGGAGGTGGAGCCTGGCACTCAGCATCATCAGCAGCAGTCTTTTAGGGATGATTTACAGTCCCAAGAAACCAGTGGACTTGTACGTGGCTGGGAGGAGGTGGCTGCGGATCATGTCGTCCTTAGTGACCCAGAAGACTCCGGACTGAATGCCTCAGCTAACCTACGCTGCATGGCCTCCCTGATCCTGCAAAGTCTGTGGAAGGATCCTCGTATTCTTCGGATCAAGGAGAGGGACCATTACTGGCTGGCCACTCTCTTTGATCCACGGTACAAGGGTAAGGTTGCGGACCTTATCTTACCGTCGCAGAGAGAGCAGAGGATGAGACAACTCCGGGAGGCCTTGCAGAAAGGTCTGTGCAACGCGTTCCCAGAGACTGGGAGGTTACAAACTCCTGGTCTTGGACAACGAGTTGCTGAGGCTTCGGTCAGTCAAAGAAGGAGCGGTGGGGAAGGTGGCCGTCTGACCGAAGCGTTCAGACAATTCTTTAGTCCGCAGCCCCAAGGTATGATCGGTTCCAGCAACAATCGCCAGCGTCTGATATACATGGTGCAGGAATACCTAGGGGCAAGGTCAGACTTGGACACCTTCCCCACCGAAAATCCTCTGGCTTACTGGGTCTTGAGGATGGATCACTGGCCAGAGCTTGCACAGTATGCAATTGAGCTACTGGCCTGTCCTGCATTCAGCGTTCTTTCAGAACGCACATTCAGTGCTGCTGGAGGATTTGTCATGGATCACAGGGTGCGCCTGTCCACCGACTCTGTTGATCGACTGACCTTCATAAAGATGACCAGTCTTGGATCACCACCAGCTACCAAACACCTGAAGCTGATATAACAGACTAATTTATTTTCAAATGTCACATCCCTTCAAGACTGATGCTGATGCTGAGAGTTTGTCCTGTTATGTTGACTGACTATCCTCCTCCTCCTCAATGATCCGATTGACGATGATAGCTTGGAAGAACATTTTTGTTTCTGGGTGCCGCCACCAGTGGCTAAGGCCCAATTTTTCAGCCCCTGTTTAACAGGGGTGTGTTATTACAATTTTTTATGCAATGCTTTGCAGCAGGGCTCATTCCTGCACTCCAACTAGAGTATCTGGGAGTGGTTGCAGTGTCGTGGCACCAGCACCAGTGGCTAAGGCCCAATTTTTCAGCCCCTGTTTAACAGGGGCGTGTAATTACAATTTTTGATGCAATACTTTGCAACAGGGCTCATTGCTGTGCTCCAAGTACAGTATCTGTGAGGGGTTGCAGTGTTGTGGCACCAGTGCCTAAGGCTCAATTTTTCTGCCCCTGTTTAACAGGGGCATGTAATTACAATTCTTGATCTAATAATTCACAGCAGGGCCCATTCCTGCGCCCACCAAGACTAACTGTGAGGCCTTACAGTGTTGTGTCAACACCACCACCACCACCAAAGGCCCAATTTTTCAGCCCCTGTTCAACAGGGGCATGCAATTACAATTCTTGATCTAATAATTCACAGCAGGGCCCATTCCTGCACCCACCAAGACTAACTGTGAGGCCTTACAGTGTTGTGTCAACACCACCACCACCACCACCACCAAAGGCCCAATTTTTCAGCCCCTGTTCAACAGGGGCATGCAATTACAATTCTTGATCTAATAATTCACAGCAGGGCCCATTCCTGCGCCCACCAAGACTAACTGTGAGGCCTTACAGTGTTGTGTCAACACCACCACCACCAAAGGCCCAATTTTTCAGCCCCTGTTCAACAGGGGCATGCAATTACAATTCTTGATCTAATAATTCACAGCAGGGCCCATTCATGCACCCACCAAGAGTAACTGTGAGGGCTCACAGTGTTGTGGCAACACCAACATGTAAGGGGCAAATTTCAGCTGAGTATATACGGCAGGCCCCTACTTTCAAACATCCAACTTACAAACGACTCCTCCTTGCAAACGGAAGGATACAACAGGAAGTGAGAGGAAATCTACCCCTAGGAAGGCAAATTCTCTCCTGTAAGAGTTAATATGGGAAAAAAAGTGTCTCCTCTCCACTGATTCTTTATCACCAATTCTTGTTTCAATAAAAACCCCAAATTTTCAAAAAACATTTGTCATTAGGACGGAAAGTGAGGTGAACTGTTCTGAACAGGTGCACACTGCACAGACAGCAAAACAAATGTTACAGGGGTGATAACCCTTCCCTATGTTTTCCAAAAAGCTTAAAAATATATTTTTTGGCTGGAGCTACACTTAAACAATGTACCTGTTCAAAATTACAAACAGATTCTACATAAGAACAAACCTACAGTCCCTGTCTTGTATGCACCGCCTGTATACGGCTGTTCAGAGTATATAGGGCCTTTTTTATTTTGTGTGCGGGGTTCCCCTTAATATCCATACAAGACCCAAAGGGGCTGGTAATGGGCTGGGGTAAGGGGGGGGGGGGTGTGATGGGGTAGCTATGTCATTTTTCTTAAAGATTTTCATCCATATTACCGGGACCAGACATTACATTAAAGCCGCAAGCAGTTTTAAATGGCTTTTTTTCCTTTAGAAATGTAATTTTGTGCAGGGACAGTTCTAAACACGGGAAACACGTGGCACTTCACAGGCATACTTTAGACACCCCCCAGGTACGATATTTAAAGGAATATTTGACTTTTTTTTTTCACTTTATGCATCATTAACCACTTAACAACCACATGCCGACAAATAACGTCGACAAGGTGGTTGCTTAACTCTGGGAGGACGTTATATAACGTCCTCCCAGAATCGCGCTCCCGCGCGCCCCCTGGGGCGCGCACACGGGAAACTCCGTGACCGCCGGGTCCAGAGGACCCGGCGGATCACGAATCGCGGTAAATCGCCGCTGATAGCGGCCGTTTACCACGTGATCGCTCCGTCAAATGACGGAGCAATCACTTGTAAACAGACCGGCGTCATTTGATGACGCCGGTTCCTCCCTCCCCTCTCTGTACCGATCGGTACAGTGTGAGAGGGGAGGGGGAGGGAGCGGATGGCAGCAGCAGCACTGTGGGCTGGATCTGTGACAATTGCAGTCACAGATCCAGCCATCCATCCATCCCTGCTCAGCCATCCCTGTGCTATACCCTGCCAATACTCTGCAATACACCCTGCCAATACTCTGCAATACACCCTGCCAATACCCTGGTGCAATACCCTGCAATACCCTGGTGCAATACTCTGCAATACCCTGGTGCAATACTCTGCAATACCCTGGTGCAATACTCGGCAATACCCTGGTGCAATACTCTGCAATACCCTGCGCAATACTCTGCAATACCCTGCAAAATACTCTGCAATACCCTGCAAAATACTCTGCAATACCCTGCGCAATACTCTGCAATACCCTGCGCAATACTCTGCAATACCCTGCGCAATACCCTGCAAAATACTCTGCAATACCCTGCGCAATACCCTGCAAAATACTCTGCAATACCCTGGTGCAATACTCTGCAATACTCTGGTGCAATACTCTGCAATACTCTGGTGCAATACTCTGCAATACTCTGGTGCAATACTCTGCAATACCCTGCGCAATACTCTGCAATACCCTGCGCAATACTCTGCAATACCCTCCACAATACTCTGCAATACCCTGCGCAATATTCTGCAAAATACTCTGCAATACCCTGCACAATACTCTGCAATACCCTGCACAATACTCTGCAATACCCTGCACAATACTCTGCAATACCCTCCACAATACTCTGCAATACCCTCCACAATACCCTGTGCAATACCCTCCACAATACCCTGTGCAATACCCGTGCAATACCCTGCCATACACCGCAATACCCTGCCATAGTCCGCAATACTCCGCAATGCCCTGCAATACTCCGCAATGCCCAGCAATACTCCGCAATGCCCGGCAATACTCCGCAATGCCCGGCAATACTCTGCAATAACCACTTCCCGCCCTCCGGCCGTCATATGACGTCCTTGACTTTGTGCGGGGATATCTGAATGATGGGAGCAGCTACAGGCATCATTCAGATATTAGCTTTTTCAGCCGGCGATTCACTACACCATAAGAACAATCATAGCGGCTGTTCCGCCGCTTGATCATTCTTACGGGAGGCGAGAGGGGATGTCCCCCCCCCCGCCGCCCTCCGGTGCTTCTACCGACTCACCGCTACGATCAAAGCCAGGATTGTTGTTTTTTTTTTTTTGTATTTTTTTCAGGCTTCCCAGCCTAGAGGTGAGATGTGGGGTCTTATTGACACCCCCCCCCCCATATCTCACTGTAAAGAGGACCTGTCATGCCATATTCCTATTACAAGGGATGTTTACGTTCCTTGTAATAGGTATAAAAGTGATCAAAAAAATGTTTAGGGCGGAAAAACATGTCAAACTAAAATAAATAAAGTAAAATGAAGAATAATTTTTTATTTATTTTTTAAAGCGCCCCTGTCCCCGTGAGCTCGCATACAGAAGCGAACGCATACGTAAGTCCCGCCCACATATGAAAACGGTTTTCAAACCACACATGTGAGGTATCTCTGCGAACGTTAGAGCGAGAGCAATCATTTTGGCCCTAGACCTCCTCTGTAACTCAAAACATGTAACCAGTAAAAATATTTAAAGCGTCGCCTATGGGGATTTTTTAAGTAGCGAAGTTTGGCGCCATTCCACGAGTGTGTGCAATTTTTAAGGGCGACATGTTAGGTATCTATTTACTCGGCGTAACTTCATCTTTCACATTATGCAAAAACATTGGGCTAACTTTACTGTTTTTTTTTTTTTTTTAAGCACAAACATTTTTTTCCCGTAAAAAACGCGTTAAAAAAATTGCTGCGCAAATATCGTGCGAGATAAAAAGTTGCAACAACCACCATTATATTCTCTAAGGTCTTTGCTAAAAAAACATATATATATAATGTTTTGGGGTTCTATGTAATTTTCTAGCAAACAAATGATGATTTTTACATGTAGGAGAGAAATGTCAGAATTGGCCTGGGTGCTCCAGAACGCCTGAAGGTGCTCCCTGCATGTCGGGCCTCTGTATGTGGCCACGCTGTGTAAAAGTCTCACACATGTGGTATCGCCATACTCGGGAGTAATAGCAGAATGTGTTTTGGGGTGTAATTTGTGGAATGCATATGCTGTGTGTGAGAAATAACCTGCTAATATGACAATTTTGTGAAAAAAAAAAAGAGAAAAAAAAAATCTTGATTTTGCAAAGAATTGTGGGAAAAAATGACAACTTCAAAAAACTCACAATGCCTCTTTCTGAATACCTTGGAATGTCTTCTTTCCAAAAAGGGGTCATTTGGGGGGTATTTGTACTTTTCTGGCATGTTAGGGTCTCAAGAATTGAGATAGGCCGTCAGTACTTCAGGTGTGATCAATTTTCAGATATTGGCACCATAGCTTGTGGACTCTATAACTTTCACAAAGACCAAATAATATACACCAATTTGTACTTATTTTTACCAAAGATATGTAGCAGTATAAATTTTGGCCAAAATTTATGAAGAAAAAATAGTAATTTGCAAAATTTTATAACAGAAACGAAAAAAAAATAATTTTTTTACAAAATTTTCAGTCTTTTTTCTCTTATAGCGCAAAAAATAAAAAACCCAACAGTGATTAAATACCACCAAAAGAAAGCTCTATTTGTGTGAAAAAAAGGACAAAAATTTCATATAGGTACAGTGTTGTATGACTGAGTAATTGTCATTCAAAATGTGAGAGCACCGAAAGCTGAAAATTGGTCTGTTATTAAGGGGGTTTAAGTGCCCAGTGGTCAAGTGGTTAACCACTTAACGACCGCCCACTGTAAATATACGTCAGCAGAATGGCACCGACAGGCAGAATCACGTATATGTACGTGATTGCCTTTGTATAGTTGGGGGGTCCGATCGAACCCCCCTTATTTACAGTGGGTGGTCGTTTTACCTTCGGGAGCGATCCGGCATGAGGGGACGGCCGTTCGATTCCGGCCACCCCCTCTCGATCGCTCCCGGCGAATGAGAGAGCTTCCCCTGCCTGCCAGGAAGGAGGAAGTGATGTCATCTCTCCTGGGGCGCTCACATATACCGAGCGCCGTACAGGAGAAGATGCCAGGTTAGTACACAAAACAGCACACTGACACCAGGACACATAGGCACATAAATCGCCCCCCAGGCCCCCCCAGACACCCCCAGATCACCCCCCAGCCCCCCCCGCAGCCCCCAGTCACAGTGTCACTGCAATCAGTGACCATTTATTTAGTGATCACTGCAATCAGTGACATTTGTGACTGTAAAAGTGTCACTACATTTCGTTTTAGGTCCAGTGTAGCCCCCTAACCCCCCCTAATAAATGTTTAACCCCCTGATCACCCCCCAGATAACCCTTTCACCCCCTATCACCACTGTCACTAAGCAATCATTGTTCTGATCAATGTCTTAGCGTCGGCGATGCTGATCGGTAGCCAGTAATTTTTTTTAGGTTCGCCGCAGGTTTTTATAGCGTCGGGTACCCCCATATATTACCTAATAAAGGTTTAACCCCCTTGATCACCCCCCAGGTAACCCTTTCACCCCCTAGCACCGCCGTGGCTATGCGATCATTTTTCTGATCGATGTCTTAGCGTCGGCGATGCTGATCGGTAGCCAGTAATTTTTTTTAGGTTCGCCGCAGGTTTTTATAGCGTCGGGTACCCCCATATATTACCTAATAAAGGTGTAACCCCCTTGATCACCCCCCAGGTAACCCTTTCACCCCCTAGCACCGCCGTCACTATGCGATCATTTTTCTGATCAATGTCTTAGCGTCGGTGATGCTGATCGGTAGCCAGTAATTTTTTTTAGGTCCGCCGCAGGTTTTTATAGCGTCAGGTACCCCCATATATTATCTAATAAAGGTTTAACCCCCTGATCGCCCCCCAGGTAACCCTTTCACCCCCTATCACCACTGTCGCTAAGCAATCGTTTTTATGATCGTTGTCTTAGTGTCGGTGATGCCGATAGGTAGCCAGTAATTTTTTTTTAGGTTCGCCGTCAGGTTTTTATATAGCGTCAGGTACCCCCATATATTACCTAATAAAGGTTTTAACCCCCTAATTGCCCCTAGTTAACCCTTTCACCAGTGATCATCATATAAGTGTTACGGGTGACGCTGGTTAGTTAGTTTGCTTTTTATAGTCAGGGCACCCGCCGTATATAACCCAATAAAGGTTTAACCCCCTGATCGCCCGGCGGGTGATATCAGTTAGGTTTTAGCGTCAGAGAGGGTCTGCGTCACACCCCAGGCAGCGTCAGGTTAGTGCCAGTAGCGCTAACACCCACACGTGAAGCATACACCCCCCTTAGTGGTATAGTATCTGATCAGCTCAATATCTGATCTGATCAGATCTATACTAGCGTCCCCAGCAGTTTAGGGTTCCCAAAAACGCACTGTTAGTGGGATCAGCCCAGATACCTGCTAGCACCTGCGTTTTGCCCCTCCGTCCAGCCCAGGCCACCCAAGTGCAGTATCGATCGATCACTGTCACTTGCAAAACACAACACACATAACTGCAGCGTTCGCAGAGACAGGCCTGATCCCTGCGACTCCAGTGCTGTAGGAGGTAATTTCACCACCACAGTTAAAAAAAAAAAGCATATATGCCGAAGCATTGGGGCAGCAGGAGCGGAGGAGCGATTTTGCTCCTAATGCCGCGTATATACGGTCGAAATTCCGACGGAGGCTTGCCCGTGGAAAAGTCTGACCATGTGTACGCGGCATAACTTTTGCGAGAAGATGCCCCCATGCTTCGACATATATAAATGGTGCATGTATGCCCATCATTAGAAGTGGGTGGATGAAGGGCGGTATTCTAATGGTGGGCATACCCACCGATCAATCTTTTTTTTTCGTTCAGCCAACAGGCTGCATGAAAAAAAAGATTACAATACATGTCCAACAAGGACCAGCAACGTACTGGTATGTTGCTGGACTTTGAATGTTTATACCAGAATGATGCCTGCGGGTTTAGGTATCATCTTGGTATCATTCTTTTCAGCCAGCGGCCGGAATTCATGTAAAAGCAATCCTAGTGGCTAATTAGCCTCTGGACTGCTTTTACAAGCAGTGGGAGGGAATGTCCCCCCCCCGGATATAAAAAGCGCCATTGGGAAATTGGGAAAGCATTTTATCACACCGATCTTGGTGTGGTCAGATGCTTTGAGGGCAGAGGAAAGATCTAGGGTCCAATAGACCCCAGTTTTTTCAAAAAAGAGTACCTGTCATTACCTATTGCTATCATAGGGGATATTTACATTCCCTGAGATAACAATAAAAGTGATAAAAATAAATAAATATGGAAGCAACAGTTTAAAAATAAAATAAAAAAGCAAAATTAATAATAAAAAAAAAAAAAAAAAAAAAAAAAGCACCCCTGTCCTGCCCTGCTCTTGCCCAATGGCGAATGCAAGCGTCGGTCTGGCGTCATATGTAAACAGCAATTGCACCATGCATGTGAGGTATCACCGCGAAGGTCAGATCGAGGGCAGTAATTTTAGCAGTAGACCTCCTCTGTAAATCTAACGGGGTAACCTGTAAATGCTTTTAAAGGCTTTTAAAAATGTATGTAGTTTGTCGCCAATGCGCGTTTGTGCGAAATTTTAAAGCATGTCGTGTTTGGTATCTATGTACTCGGCCTAAGATCATCTTTTTTATTTCATCAAACATTTGGGCAATATAGTGTGTTTTAGTGCATTAAAATTAAAAAAAGTGTATTTTTTCCCAAAAAAATGCGTTTGAAAAATCGCTGCGCAAATACTGTGTAGAAAAAAAAAAATGCAACACCCACCATTTTATTCTGTAGGGCCTTTGCTTTAAAAATATATATAATGTTTGGGGGTTCAACATAATTTTCTTGCAAAAAAAAAATGTTTTCATGTAAACAAAAAGTGTCAAAAAGGGCTTTGTCTTCAAGTGGTTAGAAGAGTGGATGTAAGCTTCCTAATGTTGTGTATAAAATGCCAGAACAGTTCAAAACCCCCCCAAATGACCCCATTTTGGAAAGTAGACACCCCAAGCTATATACTGAGAGGCATGTCGAGTCCATGGAATATTTTATATGTTGACACAAGTTGCGGAAAAAATACAATTTTTTTTTTTTTTTTGCACAAAGTTGTCACTAAATGATATATTGCTCAAACATGCCATGGGCATATGTGGAATTACACCCCAAAATACATTCTGTTGCTTCTCCTGAGTACGGGGATACCACATGTGTGAGACTTTTTGGGAGCCTAGCCGCGTACGGAACCCCAAAAACCAAGCACCGCCTTCAGGCTTTCTAAGGGTGTCAATTTTTGATTTCACTTCCCACTGCCTATCACAGTTTCGGAGGCCATGGAATGCCCAGATGGCACAAAACCCCCCCAAATGACCCCATTTTGGAAAGTAGACACCCCAAGCTATTTGCTGAGAGGTATTGTGAGTATTTTGCAGATCTCGCTTTTTGTCACAAAGTTTTGAAAATTGAAAAAAAAAAGAAAAAAAAAAAAATGTTCTTTCTTCATTTTCAACAAATGAGAGCTGTAAAATACTCACCATGCCTCTCAGCAAACGGCTTGGGGTGTCTACTTTCCAAAATGGGGTAATTTGGGGGGGTTTTGTGCTATTTTGGCATTTTATGGCCTTCAAAACTGTGATAGGTAGTGAGGAGTGAAATCAAAAATTTGCGCCCTTAGAAATCCTGGAGGCGGTGCTTGGTTTCCGGGGTCCCGTACGTGGCTAGGCTCCTAAAAAGTCCCACACATGTGGTATCCCTGTACTCAGGATAAGCAGCAGAATGTATTTTGGGGTGCAATTCCACATATAACCATGGCATGTGTGAGCAATATATCATTTAGTGACAACTTTTTGTAATTTTTTATTTTTTTTTGTCATTATTCAATCACTTGGGACAAAAAAAAAAAAATATTCAATGGGCTCAACAGGCCTCTCAGCAATTTCATTGGGGTGTCTACTTTCTAAAATGGGGTCATTTGGGGGGGTTTTGTGCTATTTTGGCATTTTATGGCCTTCAAAACTGTGATAGGTAGTGAGGAGTGAAATCAAAAATTTGCGCCCTTAGAAATCCTGAAGGCGGTGCTTGGTTTCCGGGGTCCCGTACGTGGCTAGGCTCCTAAAAAGTCCCACACATGTGGTATCCCCATACTCAGGAGAAGCAGCAGAATGTATTTTGGGGTGCAATTCCACATATAACCATGGCATGTGTGAGCAATATATCATTTAGTGACAACTTTTTGTAATTTATTCATTTTTTATTTTTTTTTGTCATTATTCAATCACTTGGGACAAAAAAAAAAAAAATATTCAATGGGCTCAACATGCCTCTCAGCAATTTCCTTGGGGTGTCTACTTTCTAAAATGGGGTCATTTGGGGGGGGGGGGGGTTTGTACTGCCCTGTCATTTTAGCACCTCAAGAAATGAGATAGGCAGTCATAAATTAAAAGCTGTGTAAATTCCAGAAAATGTACCCTAGTTTGTAAACGCTATAACTTTTGCGCAAACCAATACATATACGCTTATTGACATTTTTTTTACTAAAGACATGTGGCTGAATACATTTTGGCCTAAATGTATGACTAAAATTGAGTTTATTCGATTTTTCTTATAACAAAAAGTAGAAAATATCATTTTTTTTCAAAATTTTCGGTCTTTTTCCGTTTATATCGCAAAAAATAAAAATCGCAGAGGCAATCAAATACCATTAAAAGAAAGCTCTATTTGTGGGAAGAAAAGGACGCAAACTTCGTTTGGGTACAACATTGCATGTCCGCACAATTTACAGTTAAAGCAGCGCAGTGCAAAATTCTGAATTCACCTCTGGTCCTTTAGCTACCAAATGGTCCGGGGCTTAAGTGGTTAAAATGACTGCTCCAGAAAAACGGCAGTTTTTAAAACTTCTTTTTGCATTGATACATGTCCCCTGGTGCAGAACCCGGGTTCCCAAACCCTTTTTAGGACAATAACATGCATAATAGTCGTTATAATTAGCACTTTAGATTTCGAACGTTTGCATCCATTGTATTTAATAGGGTTCTAAAGTTCGTGCGAACTTTCGGTCCGTTCGCGGGTTCTGGTGCGAACCGAACCCGGGGGTGTTCGGCTCATCACTATTCTTTTGCTGCTGATATTCACACAGAGTTATGACTATCTTTTTTTATCCTTTTTCATGCTGCTCTTAAGAAGATTTAGGTGTATTATGTCGTGCAAGATCTTCTGAATATTTTACATTTTTACATTTTTCAAACTGATGTTAATTGTAATTTGGCAATGTTTTGATAGTGATCTCCCATTGAATATTTTAATATATATTTGTAAAATTTTACACCCTATTTTTTTAAAATAAGATTGTTATTCTTTTTTTAGGTTTGATATCTGTCCCTTTTTTTGGCTGTCAAATGTCTCTGCTTACTCCAAAGCTAAATTGTAATTTTTTTAAAAATACACATAGTCAAGTATGAACTTAAACAAAAATAACATTTATTCATGTTTCAAATAAAATAAAGAGAAGGCAGCGCTGGAGAACCTGCTGCCATTTGTGCATCCCAGGGACCCCAGACCACACATCAACCCTGTGTGGACACTAAAATTGGGAGCTTGAGAGAAGGCCAACATTTCTGAGCACAATCTGATGCTGGCCTCCCAGAGGTCAGGAACAGCAGCAGGTGAGATATATGTCCCAAGTGTGTGGTACTACAACAGGCTGCCTTCTGTCCGACCAAAATGAAGCAAGGCCATCACTTCCTCGTCTTCCTGGCAACCTTCCCTGCAACCTTTCCTGAAGCCTTCCCTGCAGCCTTCCTTCTTCGTTTGGCTGGAGGCTGGGCCACTGGAGGGGTACTCCTGTCAGGAGGAGGAGGAGGAGGTGGAGGAGAAGGGGGTGGGGCAGAAGAAGAAGGTGGAGGTTGAGGAGAAGGGGGTGGGGCAGAAGAAGAAGGTGGAGGTTGAGGAGAAGGGGGTGGGGCAGAAGAAGAAGGTGGAGGTTGAGGAGAAGGGGGTGGGACAGAAGAAGGTGGAGGTTGAGGAGGAGGGGGTGGGGCAGAAGAACAAGGTGGAGGTTGAGGAGAAGGGGGTGGGCCAGAAGAAGAAGGTGGAGGTGGAGGAGGAGGTTGAGGTTGTGACAGTTGTGCCACCTCAAAAATAGCGGTGTTGGGGGTAATTTTTTCCATCACCCCCTTGTTCAGCAAGGTGATGAGCAGGGGCTTGCATAGGAGGCGTTGCTCCATGCTCATCACCTTGAACTTTGCCTCCACTAGGCCGGCAATGGCCTCTTCAGGGGATGTGGGCTCCTTGAGGGTGGCATGGGCCTCTCGAATAAGGGCCATTGCTGCCTCACTGGTGGTCCTGTCCCTCCTGCTTCTTTTGGGAAGTCGGATGGGAGGCACCTGTGATCTGGTGCTTCTCCTTTGCCCTGCCACCTCCTGGCTGCCACTGGGCCCTGCCACCTCCTGGCTGCCACTGGGCCCTGCCACCTCCTGCCTGCCACTGGGCCCTGCCTCCTCCTGCCTGACAGTTTCCAGACCCTCCTCCTGGCTGATTTCATCCTGTGTATGAAAAAGGGACATAGTTTAATATGTTGGTTTAATCTTTGCATCCAAAATTCAGATCATGATTGAAGCAATTCGAATGTAAATCCAGAAATCATTTTGACCAATTTACAACTACATCAGATTGACTATTTAGCACCCAATTTAGGCCAGACTAATGTCTCGAGATCTTGTTTTCACTTGTGGAACCCAAAATAGTTTATGTTTGTCATCTTGACATATTTGTCAAACATTAATTTTATCCCAATACATTTTCTATAAATACTATACCTGGCTCCAGATGGCCAAATCAGGTTCATCCAGGATGGCTGCCTCCTCTTGCTCCAGAGAAGGCTCAGGTTGGCTGCAGGGAAGTCTGGGGGGAAGAGTGGAGAGTGATGGCCTTGTCTCAATGTGGTCATCCAGAAAGGACATCCTGCTGTAGTACCACAAATTGGGGACATACACATCATCTGCTGCTGCTCCTGACCTCTGAGAAGCCAGGACCTTAGAGCGTTCATTCCTGTATGTGCCTCTCAAGCTCCCAATTTTAGTGTCCACCTGTTTTGCTGTGGCTGTGGGCACCTTGGTATGCACAAATGGGAGCAGGGTCTCCAGCGCTGCTTTTCTCACCCCTTTTTTTTTGTGTATGGGGTTTTTGGTCTCCCACAGAGCGGGCAACTCCCTTACCCGGTCTATAAATTCCGCAAGGAATTCCTTGTCACTTATAAAAGGCATTCATTTTGGGTCTGCAAGTCAAAAAAAAATTTAAATAAATAATGTGAGGCACACAGTCTAACCTCCTTAAAATCTTATTCACCATATATATCCTCCAACATTCTCAAGACAGTATAGGCCACCAATTTATCAAAGTCACACAATCACATACCTTCGTTCGCACGTCCGTCACTTGAACTCCTCTCTCCGCACAACGAATGTAGTATAGTCACATGTGTGTTTGCTATATATACACCACGCATGCGTCAAACTACGCACATGTCGCTCCGCACACGTCGCCCGCCCATGACGTTTTAACTAACATCTTTTCCCTGCCCCTTCTCTTTTGGCGCGCAGACAGATATGGCGGATTTACAGCAGGTGTCTGATAATTCCTCCAAAAACGAGGAGGAGACAAGCCCGGAGACCGAGGAAACGTCACGATCAAGGAGGAGATTCAAGGCATCTAATATGTCTTTTGCGGAGATGGCGGAGATGGTGGACATATTGCTCAAGTCTGATTATGACGCAAAGCATGGGCCGTATAGCAAACCTAAAAGAAGGAAGGCCAAAATCCTGAGGAAAGTCGTGAAGAGTCTGAAGACGAATTTCGGGGTGAAACGCTCAAATGAGCAGCTCAGAAAGAGGGGGTCAGACCTCAAACTGAGGGAGCCAGAGCAGTTAAGGAGCATTAAGAGAATGCTAGCAAAAAGTAAGTAAAATGTACACTTTTCTGCTATTAAGGTTTTTCTCAAATTACATGTTGCTCCTTTTTGTTTTTTTTTCATATTGGACTCCCTTCCAAAATTTCCTAATTTCGAACTTGGTTTGGCACAGTAATCGTTCGTTACGTTACAGACACTTCGTTCGGCCACTATCCGCTGTTTTGGCTTATTTTACAGCCCCAAAAGAAAATAGACATCTGCCTGTTTTTTACAAATTGTTGTTCCTAAATTTTCGCCTAGATGATGTGTTTGTAAAGAGAATGAAATGCAAACTTTAATCAGTGTAAAGGAGAGCACACTCAGCAGCTGGTACCACATCTGTACTTTGGAGCACTATAGTGTGGGCCAACAGAACCGCATTTTTTGGGTGTCCCACACAGGTGCATCAGTGAATTTTTGTGGTGCCTCCATGTCTAAAAATTTACATCCAAAAGGTGAATACTAAACCTATTTTTGGTTCCAAATAATGCATTCATCTTTAGAATCCGCACAAACACACACTTGTACCCCACTTCCAAACAATTTAGCCTGTTTTAATTTTTCAGAGAGAATTTCAGTGTGATAAATAGACCTTTTGTTTGATTCTCATAGGGGAGAGAAGACTGGGAGGAGAACACTCCAGGGAGCACAGGAACCCCACAGCTTCACAACAACCCCAAACTCCCAAAGACCCACAACCGAAGGATGTTGAGGAAGTTGAGGTGGAGGAAGGAGAAGTGCAGGAAGGAGAGGTGGATGACGTTGTGGAACTGTTTACCACAACAGGTCAGTATCTGTCACCACAGCTTCAGGTAAGAGATGTAGGCCTGCAGAGTTATAATACCTTTTTATTTTGTTTTTAGGGGATGTAAATGTTGTGGTGAAGGATAGTACACGTTTCTCTGCTGACAGTGCCCTCCGAATAATACAGCAAGTGATGGAATGTAGCACGGAACTGGACAGAATAAAACAAATAATTCATGTGATGGATCAAACATTTAAAGACATTCTAGATGTATTGGGGAGAATCGAATAAGTCAACCAAACCCCCATTTTTGTTTCAGGAATGACTGTTCTTCAACCTTTTAAACTCTTTTTGACAATCAAACCAGCCAAAAATTGAATATGCACACAGTGTGTCAACATGTGCTATCTGCCATCAGGGGATATCCATGTACGTCTTTTGGGGGTGCAACCCCTTCCTCGTATCTAAAGTAGGTGAACTGAGGAAGGGGTTGCACCCCCAAAACACTTCCATTGATCACCCCTGATGGCAGATAGCACATGTTGACAATAGGGATCAGGAGTCTAAAATCCCTATTGGAAATTACTTTAAAATGTGTGCATATTCAATTTTTGGCTGGGCAAGGGGTGGCAAGACCCCATATTATGACGGGCACATAGAGACATAGTTTGTGTAAGTGAATGTCTCAGATTGCTCAGAGATATCCAAAGTTGTACTTTTTGGAATGCAACTGTTGTTTTTGTATTTTCCTAAGAAAAGAATTGGCGGTTTGTGGCCATGACAAAAAAAAAAAAAAAAAAAGTAAACATGTGTGTGAATGTGCACAGAGTAAAATGTTTGAACAGAAACAACGTGTAGCTTCTTTTTTCAATACGCTCTAACCTTATTTGTGTTTTTTATAAGGTTACATAGTGAAATGGTTGTTATTTACTAAAGGAAAATACACTTGGCACTACAAATGCACTAAGACAAACTAGGAGACAGGAAACAAACAAAAGTTAAAAGTTGAAATCAGAATTTTATTTAGCTCATTCTCCATGAATCTTTAGGCATAGCCTGGCATAGAAATTGCCCCCCTACCCATGAAATATTGCATATATTTCTCCCGAACCCCACGGGCATTTTGGGGGGGCAAGCCAGGACGGGCAGATTCAAGGCCCGGCAGGGGATTTGCAGATGAAAGTCCAGCCTCAGGCAATACTGTGGCCATATAAGAAGTGGATTTTCTGCTGAGAAAGTTGTGTAGCACACAGCAGCATAAAACTACATAGTTTATTTTGTAGTCCGCCAAGTGGATGGAAGTCATAAAAATGCGGAACCGGCTGGCCATTATGCCAAAGGCATTTTCAACGACTCTTCGGCCCCTGGCCAGCCGGTAATTGAACACCCTCTTCTCTGGGGTCAGGGTCCTCTGAGGAAATGGCCTCATAAGATGCGGTCCGAGCCCGAAGGCTTCATCAGCCAAAAAAACAAAGGGGAGTCCTTCAACATTCCCTGCATCCGGTGGCAATGCAAGGTCGTCACTCTGGAGACGGAGGGCAAACTCCATCTGGATGAAGAATCCACCATCGGACACTTGGCCATTCTTCCCTACATCAACATAGAGGAATTCATACCGTGCTGACACCACTGCCATCAGCACAATGCTATGAAACCCCTTGTAGTTGAAGTAGTAGGACCCAGAACGGGGTGGCGGCACGATGCGGACGTGCTTCCCGTCTATGGCACCACCGCAGTTGGGGAAGTCCCACCGCGTGGCAAACTCCGATGCCACAGTCTGCCATTCCTGTGGCGTGGAAGGAAGCTGGGGAGTCAAACAAGATGAAAAAAAATTAGAATTTTAAAATATTACATTACAAGGAGATTATAATAAAAAACATTAGAGGCCAACATCAATCAAATTCTCAGTTTATTAATCTGTTTTTAAGAAATATAATGGAAGGCTCATGTTTCATATTCATCACCCCCTCTGATGGTCCATTAAAAAAATATTTTGGGGGGGGTAGATGTGTTTGGCCACAGGATAGCATTGCAGTGGCGGTGCGTCCAGAGTGGGCGCTGGAGCACTGCCACCTCTCTCCTGTGCCCGTCACTCCGAACAATACATCGGTTCATGCCTTGCATTAACCTATGTATTGTCAATGCCGCCCACTATTCTGGTGGAAGGCCCCCTGTTAAGCGACCAACATATGAATAACTGCAGCATTTATGGGGTGAAAATTGCATATCAGAAACAGGGAGGCAAATAGGCTTGTACATTACAGCCTGAGGGATGTAATTGGCTTCATAAAAGTTAAATAGGTGACGCAGGGGGGGGGGGACATTCCTTGGGTAAACACTGACAGGCTGCTCTGCCAATCATGTTCACCAAGTCTGTTTAATGGTAACATGATTGGCTGATGCAACATCAAGGGCAGGAGAAGACATCAAGGACAGAAGAAGGATGGCGCTGACCACAAGAAGGTAAGTGCAGGGCTGGGGGAAACAAAATGGCTGCATTGGAGGGAACAAAATGGCTGCATTGGAGGGAACAAAATGGCTGCATTGGAGGCGACAAAATAGCTGCATTGGAGGGAACAAAATGGCTGCATTGGAGGGAACAAAATGGCTGCATTGGAGGGGACAAAATGGCTGCATTGGAGGGAACAAAATGGCTGCATTGGAGGGAACAAAATGGCTGCATTGGAGGGGACAAAATGGCTGCATTGGAGGGGACAAAATGGCTGCATTGGAGGGAACAAAATGGCTGCATTGGAGGGGGCAACTGGGGGCGTTTAATAGGCACAGTCGCAAAAAAGGAGGAAGTTTATTTCCTAAATTGGGGTTGGACCCCCAATCATTTGAAGCAACAGGCGCCCCTGCTGGAAAGGTTAGTGAAGGGAAATATGCATGGAGGAGAAAAAAGGGGCAATCTAAAGCTTCCAGCATGCATGGGGACAAAGGGGACATTCTCAGCATATTACAATCATGGTAATTAGGGAAGGATGAAAGAAATACCATACATTAGCATACATGAAATACATAAAATGTGATGTTAAAGGAGAAAACTTACCCTAATATAGTCCTCCTGCAGGACTTGTATAATGGCAGAACAGGTGTCTGGGATTATGAGGCCCAGAGCCTGGGGGGAGATGCCTGTCGTGAACTTCAAGTCCTGAAGACTTCTCCCTGTCGCCAGAGAACCTAACGTGGCGATGAGCCTCTGCTCAGCACTGATGGCTTCCTGCATAACGGTGTCCTTCCTGGTAATATAGGGGGACACCAAAGCCAACAGTTCCTGAAAAATGGGGTCAGACATCCGCAGAAAATTCCTGTAGTCCTCAGGATTATTCTCGACAATCTCCCGCAGCAGAGGCATATGGCAGAATTGGTCCCGCTGGAGCAACCAATTCTCGGTCCATGAACTCCTCCTCACACCGTTCATGGACTGGTCTTGGTCCAAAACAAGCAGACCAACACCAAGCGCACGCACAGCACGAACTCGACGACGAGAACGTCCAGGCGACATGGCTAGGAAACGGTCGCCTTATCAGAACGTACAGAACAGAACGCACTTTAGAACAGCAAGGCCTATGAATAACAAACTGAAAATCAGAAACGAACGGGCAAGAACGCACTGTAAAACAGATACGACCTGCCTAGACGCCCTGAAAGTCAAGATACGAACCCACAAGCACAAACTGAACCGCAGAAAACGAACTGAAAAGCACGAAGACTGAAAAGCGCGAATCGTCTCTTCCCAAACTTTTACTTCACACGCGGTAACACGAGATCAGCAAAAGCAGCCCAAGGGGTGGCGCCAAGGAAATCGATCTTCCCCTTTATACTGCCGTCGTATGTGCTGGACGTGACCGCGCAGAACAACGAAGAGATTTGGAATTGTCAGTGTGTACGCATGGAAAGCTTGACAAGAAACTCGTCAAGGTTAACAAGAATCTCGTCGAAAAAAACGACGAGTTTGTTACGACGAGAAACTCGGTCGTGTGTACGAGGCTTAAGAGTCAAGTCCAGTACTTCGTTCCTGACTCCTTTGCTCCTAGTAACCAGAGTTCCACACAGTGAATAGGTCCAACTCAGTTTTATTCTTCTTGTCAAACAATAAACAGTTTCTTCTACTGAGTAATAATGGAGAATAGATCGAGGCACAATCCTTTCCCTTCTGATGCTAACCACTGTGGTATCACCAGTGGCGGATAGTCACTGCCACTGACTATATTGAGGTAGAACGTGAATTACCTTCGCTAGCACGGCCGCTGTCAGGGGAAGGATATCCATCCAAGGGAGAAACAGGAGGCCTCCTGTCACCAGCGATGCTGCGCCAGACTCTCCAGATAAGTTCCGCACACCAGTCCTCATGAACTCAGACACGGGCACCCCAGGAATTAGGGCCCCCTCGGATTCCTCCACCCTCGCGGAACTCAGTTGAAGGTACTGAGCCCCAGGCCTCCTCCATAGTACCTCACCCCAGGCTAAAGGTGCCTGCGCCCCTGTACCAGCTCCAGGGGAGGACAAAAAGGTACAGTCTTGCGGTGTGAGCTCAGCCCCGGCCCAGGGCAACAGTGCCACCTGTGGGCCGCAAGGAACCTCACACCACCAGAGTCCTCCAAGAACCAGAAAAGGGTCTCGGATACCCTAGCAATCTGTGCATCTGGGTTACACTACCACCCAGATGCCTCCCTTAAATTCAAGTACCCGCTACACTCTCCCCCTGGTGATTTGACACTGGTCCCCAGTGTCTGGTACAAACTCACATCCCACAAGGGTGGTGACATAAGTTCAGCCCAGAAACCAAACTACACAATTTAGCCCTGAATTGTGCCAAGACCTGAATGGAAAAGGGAAAACTTAAAACAATACAACTTTAAAACTTTTTCAATAAAACACTGTAAATATCTCACACATTTACATTCTTCCCTCCCTCTGGCTATCTAAGGACCACCCATTCTCAGCAGCCTTGATAGACGAATCTCCTGCAGAGGGAAAGAAAAGAAACATACATCCTACCAACATATGTGTGTTTGCTTGGAATGAATGAGTCTATCCGAGAAGAAACCCATTCACTCCAATAAGTGCTGCATAATGTCAAAAAAAAAAAAAACAATCGTTGCGCAACACTGCCACCTGGTGATAATGCCGCGGTCAAGACACTCATCACTTCCAGATGAACTCCTCTCTTCATCATTTCTCTGTGATTCTACACTAACTAAAACCCAAAGTCACTGATTTCTCAGAAATGCAAGGAGAAGGAGGGAGAACAAAACAAAAACAGCTCCCATTTCTCCAAAGAGTAGAACTGCCCAAATGCAAAAAAAACTAGGGCACAGTCCCTGTGTTCCAGCGAAAACACTCCGGAAAGTTCAGCAATGAACAGCAAACAGTACACACAGCAGTCTTTCTTTTTCTCCTAAAGATAAAACCTTGGATGCGGCAGGAACACTGGCTTCAAATGTCTGTCCAAAACCTCCACATGGTACTCAGCATTTCCTCCTTCCTTGCGGCAAATCACTACTCTGTCCGCATGGATATGCCTTCCTAGCATCCACTTAGCTTTACAGTCCTGGAACTTCTTGGTGACCGTTGGTGAACAAGAAAGGTACCGCCGTGCTTGCTGTACTTTAAGTTTGTCCCACACAAAGGTATCATACCATCTTTGGCGAAAAACTTCCACCTCATAAAGCAGTTCTCGAGGCAGGTACGGGTATTCCCACCCATACTCCTGGGCAACCTTCTGGCTGAAGAGCCGCTGCAGCCTTGATAAAGGTGGCATGGTGGCCTGGTCTCCTTCTCCAGGCCGAACGATCGCTTCCGGGTGACGAGGTGCGTTCACCACCTCAGTAGATCTGGGCCTATGAGCCCGCAATGACTGGCGTTGCACTCCCGCAACAGGAACAGGTGAAATGGATGTTGAGTCCAGAAGGGGAACTTCAGACAGAGGACCAGATTCTTCCCTAGGCGCCGAGGCCTCCACCCAAGGTGTACTATCTCCAGTAGACATGGGCAGGTGCCTTGTGACACGGGACGAGGGTAGCTTCATCTTGTCCCATCCCTTCCGCTGGAAGATTTCGTCTATCTCACCATCATTGCCATTGTCAGACAATGAATCCAGGTCAGAGGTGTCGTAGCATTCAGCGGGCAGATAATTCCCAGTCACGAAACTATCCCCCTTGACGGCCTCTACCGACTGTGGGCTTCCGCCACTTGTAACCACACAGACAGTCCCAACCCCTGGCTCACCTGGGCCTTCAGAAGAACAGGGATGTCCAGGACTCTTCCTACCGGATATATCCAGGCCAGGCAAGCAGCGGGGCGAAGCTCTTCCACGACCACACGAGGCTATCACTAAGCCGACTTTCCTCTTCGGTGGTCAGAGCAGGGAGCTGCTGGTGACCGAGACAGCATCCTCGGATTTTTCTCTTTTCATCTCTGCTTGGGCAGTCACTTTGCCCGGATCAGTGCGCACGGGGAACGCACCAGCATCGATCTCTCCTTCCGGAGTGGCAGTCCCTGTGAGACCTACTTGGAACTCCTCCGGGCAGCAAAGTTCAAATTCAGACACCATACACATCCTGGACGAGCCCCCACGTGTAGCGACCTCACTCCCTCTCTTGCTTTATCGGTTATGCGGCTGTTGTCTAGGGGTTCCTGGGAGAGAGAAATGAGATACACCACGGCCCATGTCCTCCATAGCTAAGAGGTGAAGGCCAGAAGATTGGGTCTTGTGTAGGTGTCCTAGAGTCAAGTCCAGTACTTCGTTCCTGACTCCTTTGCTCCTAGTAACCAGAGTTCCACACAGTGAATAGGTCCAACTCAGTTTTATTCTTCTTGTCAAACAATAAACAGTTTCTTCTACTGAGTAATAATGGAGAATAGATCGAGGCACAATCCTTTCCCTTCTGATGCTAACCACTGTGGTATCACCAGTGGCGGATAGTCACTGACACTGACTATAATGAGGTAGAACGTGAATTACTTTTGCTAGCATGGCCCCTGTCAGGGGAAGGAGATCCATCCAAGGGAGAAACAGGAGGCCTCTCTGTCACCAGCGATGCTGCGCCGGACTCTCCAGAGAAGTTCTGCACACCAGTCCTCACAAACTCAGACACGGGCACCCCAGGAATTAGGGCCCCCTCGGATTCCACCACCCTCGCGGAACTCAGTCAAAGGTACTGAGCCGCACACAAAAACTCCTGCGCACAAGTGGATCCTCTAGCAGTCAATCTTGCACGATGCTAACACCGGCTTTGCAGACCTTCATGGACAGGGGTGTCCTAGTGCAGAATAGAAGAAAGAAAACAAGGGCGCACCAGCCTAGTGTATTATCGTTTAGGATAGATTTTATTAAAAAAGCATAGATACTACTTACAAGTGTAGCAGGAAAAAACTTGCAGTGCAATGATATTCCAAATAGATGGCAGCTGAGACATGAGCTCGAAACCATACTCCACAGACGCACCGCGCATATGAATGGAGCCACTGCCGGCTTACGCGTTTCGAAGTCATACACTTTTTCCTCAGAGCCCAGCAGTGCTTACACCTCCCGGAGGAGTATGGTTTCGAGCTCATGTCTCAGCTGCCATCTATTTGGAATATCATTGCACTGCAAGTTTTTTCCTGCTACACTTGTAAGTAGTATCTATGCTTTTTTAATAAAATCTATCCTAAACGATAATACACTAGGCTGGTGCGCCCTTGTTTTCTTTCTTCGAAGGTACTGAGCCCCAGGCCTCCTCCATAGTACCTCACCCCAGGCTAAAGGTGCCTGGGATGGACTCCATCCTCGCTCCGGCCAGGTCAAGGGCACCTAGGCCTGGAACACTCGAGCGCCAGCACCCAGGCCGAAGGTGCCTGGGTGCGGCCGCGTCCTCCAACTCTGACTCTGAACCCCGTGGTAAGGGCGTCCGCCCCTTTCATCCCCTCCCCCTTTGCGCCACAGCGGGTTCCCCGCCCCGCTGTACCAGCTCCAGGGGAGGACAAAAAGGTACAGTCTTACGGTGTGAGCTCAGCCCCGGCCCAGGGCAACAGTGCCACCTGTGGGCCGCAAGGAACCTCACACCACCAGAGTCCTCCAAGAACCAGAAAAGGGTCTCGGATACCCTAGCAATCTGTGCATCTGGGTTACACTACCACCCAGATGCCTCCCTTAAATTCAAGTACCCGCTACACTCACAAGATGCTCTAAGGCACATGGCACACTTGTGATCCTGTTAGCAACATGATTGCTATACAAGACAGTGGCAGAGAAATACCCATTTTCACTGGTCACTTCCATGCCAAACTTGAAGTGCAGTTTCTCACTGGAGCATGACATTCTGCAATCAGAGAGGAAGCAATACCTTTCTTGTCCAGCCCGTGACAGAGCAACCTATGAAATAAGGTAAATATTTTTGCTGCATGTTTTAGCAATCTGGTCACTGGTTAGTTGTCACCAGCAACAGGATTGCAAGTCTGAAATGAACGTGATGTAATGGACCTAAAAACTCTAAGCTCCTTCATTTTTAGTATTGATTAAAATGTTGTAAAAATATGCTTTAAATGAAACCGAAAAGCGTCAGTTTTACCAAATCAAGCTGTATTTTTTAGGGAAAAAAAATATCACGTCATGTGTAAAAAAATGCTGCATGTCACTTACAGCCTATGTAAGAATGATATGATTTCTGGCTAACACGTGCATTATGATTGGTTAAAATCAATAAAGCCTGTAGACATTTTATTTCTGTTTAACCACTTGTCCCCCGCCCACTGTCAATAGACGGCGGGCGGAGGATACTCTCGTTCTGGGAGGACGTCATATGACGTCCTCCCTTTAAAACGAGCTAGGAGGCGCCGCGTTCACAAGGCCCCGGTGCGCGTGCCCGGTGGCCGCGATTGCCGCCGGGCACCCGCGATTGCCCGGGAAACTAGCAGGAAAGTGGATCTCTGTGTGTAAACACAGAGATCCACGTCCTGTGAGGGAGAGGGGACCGATGGTGTGTCCCTTGTACATAGGGACAACCATCGGTCACCTCCCCCAGTCAGTCCCCTCCCCCCACAGTAAGAACACTTTGAGGGAACATATTTAACCCCTTCCCGCCCCCTAGTGGTTAACCCCTTCCCTGCCAATCACATTTATACAGTAATCAATGCATTTTTATAGCAGGGATCGCTGTATAAATGTGAATGGTCCCAAAAATGTGTCAAAAGTGTCCGATGTGTCCGCCGCAATATCGCAGTCACAATAAAAAATCGCAGATCGCCGCCATTACTAATAAAAAAAAAAAAATGCTATAAATCTATCCCCTATTTTGTAGACGCTATAACTTTTGCGCAAACCAATCAATACGCGCTTATTGCGATTTTTTTTTTTTACCAAAAATATGTAGAAGAATATGTATCGGCCTAAACTGAGGAAAATTTTATTTAAAAAAAAAAAAATGGGTATTTATTATAGCAAAAAGTAAAAAATAGTTTTTTTTCCAAACTGGACGCTCTTCTTTTGTTTATAGCGCAAAAAATAAAAACCGCAGAGGTGATCAAATACCACCAAAAGAAAGCTCTATTTGTGGGGAAAAAAGGACGCAAATTTCGTTTGGGAGCCATGTCGCACGACCGCGCAATTGTCATTCAAAGTGTGACAGCGCTGAAAGCTGAAAAATGGCTTGGGCAGGAAGGGGGTTTTCGTGCACAGTAGAGAAGTGGTTAAACAGACAGGCTTTACCAATACAAAAAGGAAAATCACCAGGAAGCAAATCACATTTATGTATTAAGTATCTCAGCTTCCATGTATAACTGAAAACTATACAGCACATACTGTAAAAACAATATTTCAATAATTTTAAACATTTTTTAAATATGATTCTTTACATTTAGCTGATCTAAATGTGTTCATGTGTATCTAAATATAGCACTACCCTCTCCTCTCTAGGGGAAAGAAGAGAGGCACCCATTCCACAAATCAGATGAGTTCCAACCTTCTTGGTCCGTGATTGGAGGAGAGACGACTGGATATCCAATCAAACTCGCAACCTCCAGGCAGGGACCAATAAAAACATAGTAATGGAAAAAGCTCCTCCCAAGTCGACTGACATAACTCATTTGACCCCGGAAGTAATAGTGATCTAGCCAATGGTAGCCTTGTTTAAAAGGACCGCCAAAATGACAGAGGAGGTGATATACAGAAATCAACTCCCACACAATCAACTACCACTTCCCATTGGTCAATTGAAATAGCCAATGGTGGACCCGCTCACCACTGACCAATCGGCTCAGATGAAAGGGCTCATTGGATCGGTGGAGGGATAGGGGGAGGTGCGTCGCATATCAAGGCAACGCACCTACATTAATGTAATCCCTCATTGGGTGCCTTACCCGTTATGGCTTCAGGGTATGGCCACTGGATATTTAAAGGCTATAAATGTCATTTACTGGCGTCTCTTCTCATGAGACGCCAGTTACTATAAAAATGACGTCATGACGCATTGCGTCGTAACGATCACGTGGACCGCGGTGTGAACCGCAGCGCCACCACGCTGGAACGCAGCGCCGACCGGAAAAGGATCGGCCGCATCGGCTGCGCTCCAGCCCCGCGTAAAGGGAGGGACATGTATCTCCTATAAGAAAAGGAGACACACGCCCCCGTCACGTGAGTCGCAAAGCTGGGACGCAACGCAAGCCAAGACCGCCGCGTAAACTGCGTTCCAGCTCTGCGTAGAAAAGAGGAAACACATCTCCATCATCCCAACAATTAGGATGATTAGAGACAAGTACCTCAATATACTATATGGCGCCCCACATCCATGCCAGAAGCTCTCCAGTGAGCGCACACCCGACAGGAGTGGGGGCAGAGCTAATATAGGCAAAAATAAAAAGGAAAAAGAGAAGCATTCCTGTTAAGCATGGAGTGCCATCTTGTGGACATAAAGGAAAAACAAAAAATCATAAGGAATCACTCCCCATAATGTTACCAATATCACAAACTGGGGTTCAAACAAGTCAAACACAAAGGTTTGCACTGCTGAACGCCAGCGTAATTAGTATTTAATAACTTAGATACACATGAATCCTAAAAAGTATATCTACACCTCGGAGATGGAAAATAAAAGGTATAGACCCACATATATGTATATATACACATGTAATAATTATGCCAGATTGATGAACGAATTTATGTCCCATTCCACGTTCATACCAAACGGTTGGTATGTACGGAGTTCATGGATCCAAAAAGTTTCCAAACGGGACACTCCACGTATGCGGGATTCGCCCCTCCAATGGGGAACAAACTGGTCAATCACCAAAAATTGTGTCCCCATAGGATTACGATCGTGGTGTTGGAGGTAATGTCGGGGAACGCTGTGATTGGTTTTCCCCAGTTTAATATTATTTATGTGTTCATTGACCCGAATCGAAAAGGTCCTGATGGTACGACCAATATACTGTTTTTTACATGGGCAGGTCAAGAGATACACAATAAACTGTGTGGCACACGTGGTGAAACGTTTCATCTGGTATACCCGTAAGGTGACCGTGGACTGAAAGGTCTCGCTTTTCCGTCTGCCATGGGTGTTATGTAGGCATACGTTACACTTACGGCAAGGGAAATATCCCTTGTATTCTTGGAAAAATGACAATCTTTTAGGGGGGTCGATGATATTTGGAGCAATCTGACCTTGAATAGATCTGGCTCCCCTGAAGATGACATTTGACCGTTCGGGTAAAACAGGTCCCAGAATCCTATCATTTTGGAGAACACCCCAGTGTTTCTTCAGAATTTCTTTTATTTGTCTAGACTGGACAGAGTAAGTGGTAACAAAAGACCATTTAAATCTTTCGTCCTTCACTTTTTTTGGACGTTCCTGGAGTAATGTGTTTCGATCGATCCGTAAGATCCGATCGATTTCCATATCCAGGTTGCCACTTTCATATCCCTTCTCTATAAATCTTTTCTTAAGAATAGCTGATTGGGTGACGAAATCTTCAACCTTAGTGCAGTTACGTCTTAATCGGAGAAACTGACCACCGGGTATGGATTTCAGCCACTGGGGATGATGGCAACTGTCTATCGGGATATACCCATTACGGTCTGTGGGTTTGAAATAAGTATTGAACTCCAGATGTTGGTCAATCACTTTAATCTCTATGTCCAAGAAATGTATAGAGGAAGAGCTAGCCGCATGGCTCAGCCTAATCCCTCTATCATTCAAATTGAGTGTGGACATAAATTGGTCCAGTGATTCCTGGTCTCCCTTCCATAGGAGGAGGATGTCGTCTATATACCTCGCCCAAAGGACCAGTTCAGGTCTCCTGAGGGCATAGACGACATCCTCCTCCCATTTGGCCATGAATAAATTGGCCAGGCTGGGAGCAAACTTTGCCCCCATAGCAACCCCCTTGGTCTGTAAATAAAAATTATTCTGAAACCAAAAATAATTGTGTTTCGCTGCAAACCTCAGGAGCTGCATAATGAAATTACGTTGGATAATTGAAAGGGTGCTGTTGGTGGATAAATAGTGTTCCACAGCATTAAAGCCCAACTCGTGGGGAATGCTCGTGTATAAGGCTGTGACATCAGCCGTAGCCAAAATCGTCCCAGCCTGGAAGTCAACGGATTCCAAAAGCCTAATAGTATCACCGGTGTCTTTTAGAAAGGAAGGCATAAGTCTAACCAATGGTTGGAGATGGAAATCTATGTATTTCCCAATCCTGGCCGTCACAGAGTCAATCCCGCTCACTATGGGACGACCAGGAGGGTTGACAGGATCTTTATGCACCTTAGGGAGGTAATATATAGCTGGAATCCTGGGTGCTACTGGAACTAAGTAGCTCTTCTCTTTCTTATCAAGGATCCCCAAGGAGAAACCCTCATTAATCAGTTCTGTCAGAGCCTTCTTATATTGGACGGTGGGATTCCCATTCATTAGAATGTAAGTCTCCGAGTCACCCAATATTTTATCCATCTCCTTGACGTAGTCTGATTTGTCCAGCACAACAATGGCACCGCCCTTGTCGGCCGGACGAATAATCAGATCTTTTCGCTCACAAAGCTGTTTTAAACCAACTTTGACTCTAGGATTCATGTGTATCTTTTTACTAGGCATTTTTTCTAAATCATCTAAAACCAAACTACGGAAAACACTTATAGCAGGAGCTATGTTTCCCGGAGGGTTGAACAAGGATGGGTTAGCCAACCCTGTATGTACATGATCATTGGAAACCATCGGGACAGTGGTAACTGTGTTGGTGGGTGGAACTAGAAAGTGTCTTTGAATACTGAGCTTATGGATGAATTTTTGTACGTCTATAAACGTGGAAAACTTGTTTAATGTCCTAGGAGGGACATATTTCAACCCTTTATCAAGGACAAGTTTCTCCTCGTCTGTTAGACTCACCGAGCTAAGATTAAAGACACCCGAGCCACTTAGACCCTTGGTCTTTTTTTTGGCTTGGGCCCTCCACCCGCCTCGGGTACCTCTTTTTCTTCCGGGCTTCCTGGGTAATCCTGCATTACCCTGTGAAAACCCGGCTGATATGAAGGTCCTGGGAAGTTCTGGTTGTAATTATAAGGGGATCTAGAAAGAAAATCCTCATCTCTATTGTGGTAACTACGGGGCCCATAGTGTTCCTCTCCTCTATAGTTCTCCTGTAGGGGAAGGAACCTATTTTGGACCCGGATAGGAGTTCTATGTTGGTAGTCACGATCATCACGGGGATACTCACCCCGGTGGTCCTGCCAACCAAACGAGGGTCTTCTAGGGCTCCTATATTGGTAGACCTCCCCCGAATGGCCCCTTTGGGAACCCCTTCCTCTATTGTTGGAGCCTCTACCCCTATTAGGGGGAGGGTAGTTGGAATAAGGTTTAGGTGTTCGAGGTTTATTTCGAACATCAGAAGTTTTAGGCGGTCTCGCCTTCGGAAGTTGTGGGGGATTGGACATCCGAACGGGGCCATTTCTAGCAGAAGACTCTAGAGTGAGTATTCTTTCGGGATTCTGGGAATCAGGTTGCGTAATGTCCATCCCAGACATCTCGTCTTCAGAAGGCAAAGGCTGATTTAATTTCTTCTGCCAATTGAAAACCAGATTGGATTTATAATCCATGATATCCCTGTTATACTTCTTTTGTTTTTTAGATCTCTGATCAAAAAGGCTACCATTGGCTAGATCACTATTACTTCCGGGGTCAAATGAGTTATGTCAGTCGACTTGGGAGGAGCTTTTTCCATTACTATGTTTTTATTGGTCCCTGCCTGGAGGTTGCGAGTTTGATTGGATATCCAGTCGTCTCTCCTCCAATCACGGACCAAGAAGGTTGGAACTCATCTGATTGGTTGTTTCCCCTTCTTACTTTGATTGTTTGGTGTATATATGCATGTGCAATATGGGGGAGCAGGTTGATGCCCCAGTAGAAGTCCTATTTGGACGAAACGCGTAGGGCTTGGTACGCCACTCCCCATATTGCCTTTTTTATTCTGTTTCTGTGATCACTTTTATTGTTACATTTTTGGTTTTATTCCAATAAAACCTATACAAATTTTTTTCGATCTATACCATTGGAGCCTTGTCTCTTCTTTTTCATGCATGTGAGGTAAAGAGATTTCTACTTGGATCCACTCTATACTATCCAGCTACCCATGGTCGGTCTCTTTTGAGGTAGAATTCCCTGTACATTGATTGGGAGTCGGGCTGATTTCTCACAAGCTCAGATTTGCTCAAACTATCCAGGATTTCCCTCCAAGCTTTGAAGTAGACGATCACGGTGTTCCAACGGCTAAAATCAAGACTCTAAAGCAACAGATGTCATCAGACAAGCTGTTCGTTGTCGTGGGTGGATTTCATATGCTTTCATGATCTGCTGTCATCGACAGGCAGATCCACGGGCTCTGGTAAGAGTATTTCACCTATTCCTGTAACCGGAAGATGTTCTTTGTTTGACGAACTATACACCTGCATGTCCTTATATTGATTCTTTTCACATTATTTTGATGGACACATTGTATAACTCTTTTTGCGAGTTACATGTTGGTGTATTTTTTTGACTTTTTGCTTACACATTCACATTATTGTTTTATTGTTTATTAGTTCCACCTTGTCACCTTGAGAGACATTCATTTGTTTCTTCTTCATTCTTGGCAGCGCTACTTTCTTTATCCCCATCACGTTTGCAATTTTTGTCATATTGTTATGTAGCAGCTTTTTTCTCCTCCTTTTTTTCTTTTTTCACATTCAGCGCAATATTTACCATACTTTCACTGTTTATTATTGACTTTTATTTATTGCCGCTTTTTGTATTTTATTTGTGTCACTATGGATGTGTTCGAGTATAGAACAGCCAGGTCATTCAACACTGAGGGTGTGTTTACTACCACTGGACCTGACACTGAAATTAGCGGTATGTTCATGAGATTAAAAAATCTGATGACCACGGAGGTACACCTACAATGGGATACGGCCTTTTTGGAGCAATATATTAAGGAACACATGGTTCCGAGAGGCCTCCGTTGGGATGTATCTCCACAACAAGGAGATTTAGATACCGCATCCTGGTTTCAATATTTTAATGAAGTGGGTATGAAACTTCTTTCCTTTTTGATAGAGAAGAAGCGTCATAAACTCTCACTCATAGATAAAGAAATCAAGGATTTAAAGGAGAAACTTACTCCTCATAGAACATCTCCTGAGTATACTTCTCTTTCAACAGGTTTGAAAAACCACCTTGAGAAGGAAGAAAAAGATCAGAGATCTAAAAAACAAAAGAAGTATAACAGGGATATCATGGATTATAAATCCAATCTGGTTTTCAATTGGCAGAAGAAATTAAATCAGCCTTTGCCTTCTGAAGACGAGATGTCTGGGATGGACATTACGCAACCTGATTCCCAGAATCCCGAAAGAATACTCACTCTAGAGTCTTCTGCTAGAAATGGCCCCGTTCGGATGTCCAATCCCCCACAACTTCCGAAGGCGAGACCGCCTAAAACTTCTGATGTTCGAAATAAACCTCGAACACCTAAACCTTATTCCAACTACCCTCCCCCTAATAGGGGTAGAGGCTCCAACAATAGAGGAAGGGGTTCCCAAAGGGGCCATTCGGGGGAGGTCTACCAATATAGGAGCCCTAGAAGACCCTCGTTTGGTTGGCAGGACCACCGGGGTGAGTATCCCCGTGATGATCGTGACTACCAACATAGAACTCCTATCCGGGTCCAAAATAGGTTCCTTCCCCTACAGGAGAACTATAGAGGAGAGGAACACTATGGGCCCCGTAGTTACCACAATAGAGATGAGGATTTTCTTTCTAGATCCCCTTATAATTACAACCAGAACTTCCCAGGACCTTCATATCAGCCGGGTTTTCACAGGGTAATGCAGGATTACCCAGGAAGCCCGGAAGAAAAAGAGGTACCCGAGGCGGGTGGAGGGCCCAAGCCAAAAAAAAGACCAAGGGTCTAAGTGGCTCGGGTGTCTTTAATCTTAGCTCGGTGAGTCTAACAGACGAGGAGAAACTTGTCCTTGATAAAGGGTTGAAATATGTCCCTCCTAGGACATTAAACAAGTTTTCCACGTTTATAGACGTACAAAAATTCATCCATAAGCTCAGTATTCAAAGACACTTTCTAGTTCCACCCACCAACACAGTTACCACTGTCCCGATGGTTTCCAATGATCATGTACATACAGGGTTGGCTAACCCATCCTTGTTCAACCCTCCGGGAAACATAGCTCCTGCTATAAGTGTTTTCCGTAGTTTGGTTTTAGATGATTTAGAAAAAATGCCTAGTAAAAAGATACACATGAATCCTAGAGTCAAAGTTGGTTTAAAACAGCTTTGTGAGCGAAAAGATCTGATTATTCGTCCGGCCGACAAGGGCGGTGCCATTGTTGTGCTGGACAAATCAGACTACGTCAAGGAGATGGATAAAATATTGGGTGACTCGGAGACTTACATTCTAATGAATGGGAATCCCACCGTCCAATATAAGAAGGCTCTGACAGAACTGATTAATGAGGGTTTCTCCTTGGGGATCCTTGATAAGAAAGAGAAGAGCTACTTAGTTCCAGTAGCACCCAGGATTCCAGCTATATATTACCTCCCTAAGGTGCATAAAGATCCTGTCAACCCTCCTGGTCGTCCCATAGTGAGCGGGATTGACTCTGTGACGGCCAGGATTGGGAAATACATAGATTTCCATCTCCAACCATTGGTTAGACTTATGCCTTCCTTTCTAAAAGACACCGGTGATACTATTAGGCTTTTGGAATCCGTTGACTTCCAGGCTGGGACGATTTTGGCTACGGCTGATGTCACAGCCTTATACACGAGCATTCCCCACGAGTTGGGCTTTAATGCTGTGGAACACTATTTATCCACCAACAGCACCCTTTCAATTATCCAACGTAATTTCATTATGCAGCTCCTGAGGTTTGCAGCGAAACACAATTATTTTTGGTTTCAGAATAATTTTTATTTACAGACCAAGGGGGTTGCTATGGGGGCAAAGTTTGCTCCCAGCCTGGCCAATTTATTCATGGCCAAATGGGAGGAGGATGTCGTCTATGCCCTCAGGAGACCTGAACTGGTCCTTTGGGCGAGGTATATAGACGACATCCTCCTCCTATGGAAGGGAGACCAGGAATCACTGGACCAATTTATGTCCACACTCAATTTGAATGATAGAGGGATTAGGCTGAGCCATGCGGCTAGCTCTTCCTCTATACATTTCTTGGACATAGAGATTAAAGTGATTGACCAACATCTGGAGTTCAATACTTATTTCAAACCCACAGACCGTAATGGGTATATCCCGATAGACAGTTGCCATCATCCCCAGTGGCTGAAATCCATACCCGGTGGTCAGTTTCTCCGATTAAGACGTAACTGCACTAAGGTTGAAGATTTCGTCACCCAATCAGCTATTCTTAAGAAAAGATTTATAGAGAAGGGATATGAAAGTGGCGACCTGGATATGGAAATCGATCGGATCTTACGGATCGATCGAAACACATTACTCCAGGAACGTCCAAAAAAAGTGAAGGACGAAAGATTTAAATGGTCTTTTGTTACCACTTACTCTGTCCATGAACATGAGAAACTAAAGGTTGGGACTTTTAGTTGAGGTGTGGGGCCTAAAGGAACACCTCCATCCCGGTATCTGGAAAAGGGAAGCAAATATGCAAAGGTGGGACTTTGAGTTGAAGCATGCTTCCCAGGAGGTAACACGGATCAATTGAATGGGGCATGTATCCAGTTAATAGAACCAAAGACATTACATGAGAGCATTGCATGGCAATTGACAGTCAGTATTTTAATCGTATACAAAGTAACAAGGACAATAATAACATAGCACACCTAATGTACCAGTCCACAATTGAATGGTATACAAATTACAGCAATCAATGGTAGTAAAATATAGTAACACATTGGTTCATAAAAATCCCGGTGACAACATAGAGAGAGAAGGGGGGCCCAATTCAATGAAGCGTGTCTCCATGATAAGAATTACGTAGATTAAGTGCGCTGGCACAGTCCACTGAGTATAGAAACTGGTAGATAATAATGATATTAACGTACATACAAGAAAGAGCATCTAATTAGCTCGCAGTGGGCATATTGATACATTGTATGAAAAATATACATAACCAGTATCATTAAAATTTATCTCCATGATAGTTATAACCGTAGTTGATTGGTGAATACCAATTGTTGTATGAGGTGATGAATGGTGCAGTAGCAATATGTATAGATAAGGGCATCTTATTGGCTCTACGCGTTTCGTGGCTACTGCCACTCTTCAGGAGCAGGTATGGGGTAGAGGTCTATAAATGACAAGGCAATAAAATTTGAGATAAAGATTGTATAATATATAGAAAGTATATAAAATCAAGGGGCAGGAAATGAAGGTGGAGCAATAACAATACCCTGGGTTACTTACATGTATGTCAATGGTGGTGGGTAAAGGCGTAAGGGGGTGGGCCCGGCCAGAAAAACAACAGCTCCCGGGAGCTGGGGTGGAAGAACCCCTCCATGCAGGCTGGAAAACCGTAGCAAAAGTAGGAATACCCAGGAGCGGAGGACCTCCATGGGCATGGGTTGCAGGTGTGTCTCTCGTAGGTGTGCCCATCTAGAGGGAACAAGGGGTGTAATGATGAAGGATGTAAACCATAAATAGTTCAAAAGTGTAGAGAAAAGTAAAAATGAATGAAGGGAAGTGGTGAGATTGTAAGAGGGATCTATGGATAAAAAAGTGTAGTGGTATATATAAAGTGTAAGGTATAATACAAAGTGACCCATTGTGGTAACAATAAGTAGCAGATGGGCAGTGTATCAGCCCCAATGCTAAGGTAGTGTATCATAAATAAAAATAGGAGTTGTAACCAAGTAAAGAAAGAGTGAAAGGGTAGCAAATTAAAATGACAATAAAAAAGGGGAAACAAAAATTACCTAAAGGGGTGTGGACAGTGCAAAACCGTGTTGCTCCCATGTCCATGGACGCATCCGCCATGAGGGAGCAAACAATGCCGGAGGGAGTAAATATACTCCCTGCAATTAGGTGGGGAGGATCCAACCCTCGTCACGCTCGGCAGCCAATGGGACAGGGAGGCGGCGTCGGGCTAAAGGGCAGCGGAGGCTGCCCGTCGTCTCGACGTCAGCCACCCCGTACGGGCGCCAGGATGGGAATAACCAGCGCAAGCACGCCAGCGTCACTAAAATGACGCAGCGTGCATGACGCCGGAGGCGTGACGTCGATGCGCATATGGGCGTCCCCCCAACCCCGCACACGACCCATGACAGGGAGGGGGGGGGAAGGGGGGAGAGCCCGAGGGCGCATCGCAGCTCCCGGGACTGAGCAAGCCGGCCGATACCAACCAAACCAATAGCGCCCCACCCACCACACAACAGCGACACAACCAGATAAGCGCACTGTGGGTAACAGTGTATAGGGATACTCAACAACTAAATTCCTAAAAACCCACATAGTTAATGAATAAAAGATAGACAATAAAGACAATGTGCTTATCTTGAATAGACCCCTAAATAGCCTAAATCGGGGGAAAGTGCCAGCATTGCAATAATGTAGGTATGTAGGGATGCATGCTTCCATCCCCGGAAATATGAACATGAGAAACTAAAGGTTGGGACTTTTAGTTGAGGTGTGGGGCCTAAAGGAACACCTCCATCCCGGTATCTGGAAAAGGGAAGCAAATATGCAAAGGTGGGACTTTGAGTTGAAGCATGCTTCCCAGGAGGTAACACGGATCAATTGAATGGGGCATGTATCCAGTTAATAGAACCAAAGACATTACATGAGAGCATTGCATGGCAATTGACAGTCAGTATTTTAATCGTATACAAAGTAACAAGGACAATAATAACATAGCACACCTAATGTACCAGTCCACAATTGAATGGTATACAAATTACAGCAATCAATGGTAGTAAAATATAGTAACACATTGGTTCATAAAAATCCCGGTGACAACATAGAGAGAGAAGGGGGGCCCAATTCAATGAAGCGTGTCTCCATGATAAGAATTACGTAGATTAAGTGCGCTGGCACAGTCCACTGAGTATAGAAACTGGTAGATAATAATGATATTAACGTACATACAAGAAAGAGCATCTAATTAGCTCGCAGTGGGCATATTGATACATTGTATGAAAAATATACATAACCAGTATCATTAAAATTTATCTCCATGATAGTTATAACCGTAGTTGATTGGTGAATACCAATTGTTGTATGAGGTGATGAATGGTGCAGTAGCAATATGTATAGATAAGGGCATCTTATTGGCTCTACGCGTTTCGTGGCTACTGCCACTCTTCAGGAGCAGGTATGGGGTAGAGGTCTATAAATGACAAGGCAATAAAATTTGAGATAAAGATTGTATAATATATAGAAAGTATATAAAATCAAGGGGCAGGAAATGAAGGTGGAGCAATAACAATACCCTGGGTTACTTACATGTATGTCAATGGTGGTGGGTAAAGGCGTAAGGGGGTGGGCCCGGCCAGAAAAACAACAGCTCCCGGGAGCTGGGGTGGAAGAACCCCTCCATGCAGGCTGGAAAACCGTAGCAAAAGTAGGAATACCCAGGAGCGGAGGACCTCCATGGGCATGGGTTGCAGGTGTGTCTCTCGTAGGTGTGCCCATCTAGAGGGAACAAGGGGTGTAATGATGAAGGATGTAAACCATAAATAGTTCAAAAGTGTAGAGAAAAGTAAAAATGAATGAAGGGAAGTGGTGAGATTGTAAGAGGGATCTATGGATAAAAAAGTGTAGTGGTATATATAAAGTGTAAGGTATAATACAAAGTGACCCATTGTGGTAACAATAAGTAGCAGATGGGCAGTGTATCAGCCCCAATGCTAAGGTAGTGTATCATAAATAAAAATAGGAGTTGTAACCAAGTAAAGAAAGAGTGAAAGGGTAGCAAATTAAAATGACAATAAAAAAGGGGAAACAAAAATTACCTAAAGGGGTGTGGACAGTGCAAAACCGTGTTGCTCCCATGTCCATGGACGCATCCGCCATGAGGGAGCAAACAATGCCGGAGGGAGTAAATATACTCCCTGCAATTAGGTGGGGAGGATCCAACCCTCGTCACGCTCGGCAGCCAATGGGACAGGGAGGCGGCGTCGGGCTAAAGGGCAGCGGAGGCTGCCCGTCGTCTCGACGTCAGCCACCCCGTACGGGCGCCAGGATGGGAATAACCAGCGCAAGCACGCCAGCGTCACTAAAATGACGCAGCGTGCATGACGCCGGAGGCGTGACGTCGATGCGCATATGGGCGTCCCCCCAACCCCGCACACGACCCATGACAGGGAGGGGGGGGGGAAGGGGGGAGAGCCCGAGGGCGCATCGCAGCTCCCGGGACTGAGCAAGCCGGCCGATACCAACCAAACCAATAGCGCCCCACCCACCACACAACAGCGACACAACCAGATAAGCGCACTGTGGGTAACAGTGTATAGGGATACTCAACAACTAAATTCCTAAAAACCCACATAGTTAATGAATAAAAGATAGACAATAAAGACAATGTGCTTATCTTGAATAGACCCCTAAATAGCCTAAATCGGGGGAAAGTGCCAGCATTGCAATAATGTAGGTATGTAGGGATGCATGCTTCCATCCCCGGAAATATGAACATGAGAAACTAAAGGTTGGGACTTTTAGTTGAGGTGTGGGGCCTAAAGGAACACCTCCATCCCGGTATCTGGAAAAGGGAAGCAAATATGCAAAGGTGGGACTTTGAGTTGAAGCATGCTTCCCAGGAGGTAACACGGATCAATTGAATGGGGCATGTATCCAGTTAATAGAACCAAAGACATTACATGAGAGCATTGCATGGCAATTGACAGTCAGTATTTTAATCGTATACAAAGTAACAAGGACAATAATAACATAGCACACCTAATGTACTAGGGATGAGCTTCGTGTTCGAGTCGAACATACGTTCGACTCGAACATTGGCTGTTCGATCGTTCGACGAAGATCGAACGATTTGGGCCGTTCGCGCCAAATTCGAGTGACGCGAACGGCCCACAATGCACTACGCCATCGCAGTGTCATCCAGGCGCTGTGATTGGCCAAGCATGCACTGTGACCCCGCATGCTTGGCCAATCACAGCGCCGGCAGCGAGGAGAGCAATGATTGGCCACAGGCAGGATGCCTGTGGCCAATTATTGCTGAGGGTGTTTAGTACACGCCCCACACTATAAAAGGCCGCCAGCACGGCGGCCTAGTGTAGTGTGTTCCGGAGCAGGGATAGAGTAGCATAGGCAGGGACAGTGACTGTTATTTCTTTCTTGCTTAACCTGGATTCCTTTAGTTTAGGGAAAGAGAAGGATAGGTAGGGAGAGTGTCAGTGTGTTTTGTGCTTCTGCTATAGTGTGCTTAAAAAAAACATTTATTCTAGGGACAGAAAACTCTAGGTAGGGACAGTGTCAGTTTCTTTCACTCTGCAAGTCCTTGTTTCCAGGGACCTGTAAGGACAGTGAGTTAATTGTCCTTGTGCTATATTGTGCTTAAAAAAAACATTTATTCTAGGGACAGAAAACTCTAGGTAGGGACAGTGTCAGTTTCTTTCACTCTGCAAGTCCTTGTTTCCAGGGACCTGTAAGGACAGTGAGTTAATTGTCCTTGTGCTATATTGTGATTAAAAAAAACATTTATTCTAGGGACAGAAAACTGTAGGTAGGGAGAGTGTTTTTTTTCTTTCACTCTGCAAGTCCTTGTTTCCAGGGACCTGTAAGGACAGTGAGTTAATTGTCCTTGTGCTATATTGTGCTTAAAAAAAACATTTATTCTAGGGACAGAAAACTCTAGGTAGGGACAGTGTCAGTTTCTTTCACTCTGCAAGTCCTTGTTTCCAGGGACCTGTAAGGACAGTGAGTTAATTTTCCTTGTGCTATATTGTGATTAAAAAAAACATTTATTCTAGGGACAGAAAACTCTAGGTAGGGACAGTGTCAGTTTCTTTCACTCTGCAAGTCCTTGTTTCCAGGGACCTGTAAGGACAGTGAGTTAATTTTCCTTGTGCTATATTGTGATTAAAAAAAACATTTTTTCTAGGGACAGAAAACTGTAGGTAGGGAGAGTGTTTTTTTTCTTTCACTCTGCAAGTCCTTGTTTCCAGGGACCTGTAAGGACAGTGAGTTAATTTTCCTTGTGCTATATTGTGCTTAAAAAAAACATTTTTTCTAGGGACAGAAAACTGTAGGTAGGGAGAGTGTTTTTTTTCTTTCACTCTGCAAGTCCTTGTTTCCAGGGACCTGTAAGGACAGTGAGTTAATTGTCCTTGTGCTATATTGTGCTTAAAAAAAACATTTATTCTAGGGACAGAAAACTCTAGGTAGGGACAGTGTCAGTTTCTTTCACTCTGCAAGTCCTTGTTTCCAGGGACCTGTAAGGACAGTGAGTTAATTTTCCTTGTGCTATATTGTGCTTAAAAAAAACATTTATTCTAGGGACAGAAAACTCTAGGTAGGGACAGTGTCAGTTTCTTTCACTCTGCAAGTCCTTGTTTCCAGGGACCTGTAAGGACAGTGAGTTAATTGTCCTTGTGCTATATTGTGCTTAAAAAAAACATTTATTCTAGGGACAGAAAACTCTAGGTAGGGACAGTGTCAGTTTCTTTCACTCTGCAAGTCCTTGTTTCCAGGGACCTGTAAGGACAGTGAGTTAATTGTCCTTGTGCTATATTGTGCTTAAAAAAAACATTTATTCTAGGGACAGAAAACTCTAGGTAGGGACAGTGTCAGTTTCTTTCACTCTGCAAGTCCTTGTTTCCAGGGACCTGTAAGGACAGTGAGTTAATTTTCCTTGTGCTATATTGTGATTAAAAAAAACATTTTTTCTAGGGACAGAAAACTGTAGGTAGGGAGAGTGTTTTTTTTCTTTCACTCTGCAAGTCCTTGTTTCCAGGGACCTGTAAGGACAGTGAGTTAATTTTCCTTGTGCTATATTGTGATTAAAAAAAACATTTTTTCTAGGGACAGAAAACTGTAGGTAGGGAGAGTGTTTTTTTTCTTTCACTCTGCAAGTCCTTGTTTCCAGGGACCTGTAAGGACAGTGAGTTAATTGTCCTTGTGCTATATTGTGCTTAAAAAAAACATTTTTTCTAGGGACAGAAAACTCTAGGTAGGGACAGTGTCAGTTTCTTTCACTCTGCAAGTCCTTGTTTCCAGGGACCTGTAAGGACAGTGAGTTAATTTTCCTTGTGCTATATTGTGATTAAAAAAAACATTTTTTCTAGGGACAGAAAACTGTAGGTAGGGAGAGTGTTTTTTTTCTTTCACTCTGCAAGTCCTTGTTTCCAGGGACCTGTAAGGACAGTGAGTTAATTTTCCTTGTGCTATATTGTGCTTAAAAAAAACATTTTTTCTAGGGACAGAAAACTGTAGGTAGGGAGAGTGTTTTTTTTCTTTCACTCTGCAAGTCCTTGTTTCCAGGGACCTGTAAGGACAGTGAGTTAATTGTCCTTGTGCTATATTGTGCATAAAAAAAACATTTATTCTAGGGACAGAAAACTCTAGGTAGGGACAGTGTCAGTTTCTTTCACTCTGCAAGTCCTTGTTTCCAGGGACCTGTAAGGACAGTGAGTTAATTTTCCTTGTGCTATATTGTGCTTAAAAAAAACATTTATTCTAGGGACAGAAAACTCTAGGTAGGGACAGTGTCAGTTTCTTTCACTCTGCAAGTCCTTGTTTCCAGGGACCTGTAAGGACAGTGAGTTAATTGTCCTTGTGCTATATTGTGCTTAAAAAAAACATTTATTCTAGGGACAGAAAACTCTAGGTAGGGACAGTGTCAGTTTCTTTCACTCTGCAAGTCCTTGTTTCCAGGGACCTGTAAGGACAGTGAGTTAATTGTCCTTGTGCTATATTGTGCTTAAAAAAAACATTTATTCTAGGGACAGAAAACTCTAGGTAGGGACAGTGTCAGTTTCTTTCACTCTGCAAGTCCTTGTTTCCAGGGACCTGTAAGGACAGTGAGTTAATTTTCCTTGTGCTATATTGTGATTAAAAAAAACATTTTTTCTAGGGACAGAAAACTGTAGGTAGGGAGAGTGTTTTTTTTCTTTCACTCTGCAAGTCCTTGTTTCCAGGGACCTGTAAGGACAGTGAGTTAATTTTCCTTGTGCTATATTGTGATTAAAAAAAACATTTTTTCTAGGGACAGAAAACTGTAGGTAGGGAGAGTGTTTTTTTTCTTTCACTCTGCAAGTCCTTGTTTCCAGGGACCTGTAAGGACAGTGAGTTAATTGTCCTTGTGCTATATTGTGCTTAAAAAAAACATTTTTTCTAGGGACAGAAAACTCTAGGTAGGGAGAGTGTTTTTTTTTTTTCACTCTGCAAGTCCTTGTTTACAGGGACCTGTAAGGACAGTGAGTTAATTGTCCTTGTGCTATATTGTGCTTAAAAAAAACATTTATTCTAGGGACAGAAAACTCTAGGTAGGGACAGTGTCAGTTTCTTTCACTCTGCAAGTCCTTGTTTCCAGGGACCTGTAAGGACAGTGAGTTAATTTTCCTTGTGCTATATTGTGCTTAAAAAAAACATTTATTCTAGGGACAGAAAACTCTAGGTAGGGACAGTGTCAGTTTCTTTCACTCTGCAAGTCCTTGTTTCCAGGGACCTGTAAGGACAGTGAGTTAATTTTCCTTGTGCTATATTGTGATTAAAAAAAACATTTTTTCTAGGGACAGAAAACTGTAGGTAGGGAGAGTGTTTTTTTTCTTTCACTCTGCAAGTCCTTGTTTCCAGGGACCTGTAAGGACAGTGAGTTAATTTTCCTTGTGCTATATTGTGATTAAAAAAAACATTTTTTCTAGGGACAGAAAACTGTAGGTAGGGAGAGTGTTTTTTTTCTTTCACTCTGCAAGTCCTTGTTTCCAGGGACCTGTAAGGACAGTGAGTTAATTTTCCTTGTGCTATATTGTGCTTAAAAAAAACATTTTTTCTAGGGACAGAAAACTGTAGGTAGGGAGAGTGTTTTTTTTCTTTCACTCTGCAAGTCCTTGTTTCCAGGGACCTGTAAGGACAGTGAGTTAATTTTCCTTGTGCTATATTGTGATTAAAAAAAACATTTATTCTAGGGACAGAACACTCTAGGTAGGGACAGTGTCAGTTTCTTTCACTCTGCAAGTCCTTGTTTCCAGGGACCTGTAAGGACAGTGAGTTAATTTTCCTTGTGCTATATTGTGATTAAAAAAAACATTTTTTCTAGGGACAGAAAACTGTAGGTAGGGAGAGTGTTTTTTTTCTTTCACTCTGCAAGTCCTTGTTTCCAGGGACCTGTAAGGACAGTGAGTTAATTTTCCTTGTGCTATATTGTGCTTAAAAAAAACATTTTTTCTAGGGACAGAAAACTGTAGGTAGGGAGAGTGTTTTTTTTCTTTCACTCTGCAAGTCCTTGTTTCCAGGGACCTGTAAGGACAGTGAGTTAATTTTCCTTGTGCTATATTGTGATTAAAAAAAACATTTATTCTAGGGACAGAAAACTCTAGGTAGGGACAGTGTCAGTTTCTTTCACTCTGCAAGTCATTGTTTCCAGGGACCTGTAAGGACAGTGAGTTAATTTTCCTTGTGCTATATTGTGATTAAAAAAAACATTTTTTCTAGGGACAGAAAACTGTAGGTAGGGAGAGTGTTTTTTTTCTTTCACTCTGCAAGTCCTTGTTTCCAGGGACCTGTAAGGACAGTGAGTTAATTTTCCTTGTGCTATATTGTGCTTAAAAAAAACATTTTTTCTAGGGACAGAAAACTGTAGGTAGGGAGAGTATTTTTTTTCTTTCACTCTGCAAGTCCTTGTTTCCAGGGACCTGTAAGGACAGTGAGTTAATTTTCCTTGTGCTATATTGTGATTAAAAAAAACATTTATTCTAGGGACAGAAAACTCTAGGTAGGGACAGTGTCAGTTTCTTTCACTCTGCAAGTCCTTGTTTCCAGGGACCTGTAAGGACAGTGAGTTAATTTTCCTTGTGCTATATTGTGATTAAAAAAAACATTTTTTCTAGGGACAGAAAACTGTAGGTAGGGAGAGTGTTTTTTTTCTTTCACTCTGCAAGTCCTTGTTTCCAGGGACCTGTAAGGACAGTGAGTTAATTTTCCTTGTGCTATATTGTGCTTAAAAAAAACATTTTTTCTAGGGACAGAAAACTGTAGGTAGGGAGAGTGCTTTTTTTCTTTCACTCTGCAAGTCCTTGTTTCCAGGGACCTGTAAGGACAGTGAGTTAATTTTCCTTGTGCTATATTGTGATTAAAAAAAACATTTATTCTAGGGACAGAAAACTCTAGGTAGGGACAGTGTCAGTTTCTTTCACTCTGCAAGTCCTTGTTTCCAGGGACCTGTAAGGACAGTGAGTTAATTTTCCTTGTGCTATATTGTGATTAAAAAAAACATTTTTTCTAGGGACAGAAAACTGTAGGTAGGGAGAGTGTTTTTTTTCTTTCACTCTGCAAGTCCTTGTTTCCAGGGACCTGTAAGGACAGTGAGTTAATTTTCCTTGTGCTATATTGTGATTAAAAAAAACATTTATTCTAGGGACAGAAAACTCTAGGTAGGGACAGTGTCAGTTTCTTTCACTCTGCAAGTCCTTGTTTCCAGGGACCTGTAAGGACAGTGAGTTAATTTTCCTTGTGCTATATTGTGATTAAAAAAAACATTTTTTCTAGGGACAGAAAACTGTAGGTAGGGAGAGTGTTTTTTTTCTTTCACTCTGCAAGTCCTTGTTTCCAGGGACCTGTAAGGACAGTGAGTTAATTTTCCTTGTGCTATATTGTGCTTAAAAAAAACATTTTTTCTAGGGACAGAAAACTGTAGGTAGGGAGAGTGTTTTTTTTCTTTCACTCTGCAAGTCCTTGTTTCCAGGGACCTGTAAGGACAGTGAGTTAATTTTCCTTGTGCTATATTGTGATTAAAAAAAACATTTATTCTAGGGACAGAAAACTCTAGGTAGGGACAGTGTCAGTTTCTTTCACTCTGCAAGTCCTTGTTTCCAGGGACCTGTAAGGACAGTGAGTTAATTTTCCTTGTGCTATATTGTGATTAAAAAAAACATTTTTTCTAGGGACAGAAAACTGTAGGTAGGGAGAGTGTTTTTTTTCTTTCACTCTGCAAGTCCTTGTTTCCAGGGACCTGTAAGGACAGTGAGTTAATTTTCCTTGTGCTATATTGTGCTTAAAAAAAACATTTTTTCTAGGGACAGAAAACTGTAGGTAGGGAGAGTGTTTTTTTTCTTTCACTCTGCAAGTCCTTGTTTCCAGGGACCTGTAAGGACAGTGAGTTAATTTTCCTTGTGCTATATTGTGATTAAAAAAAACATTTATTCTAGGGACAGAAAACTCTAGGTAGGGACAGTGTCAGTTTCTTTCACTCTGCAAGTCCTTGTTTCCAGGGACCTGTAAGGACAGTGAGTTAATTTTCCTTGTGCTATATTGTGATTAAAAAAAACATTTTTTCTAGGGACAGAAAACTGTAGGTAGGGAGAGTGTTTTTTTTCTTTCACTCTGCAAGTCCTTGTTTCCAGGGACCTGTAAGGACAGTGAGTTAATTTTCCTTGTGCTATATTGTGCTTAAAAAAAACATTTTTTCTAGGGACAGAAAACTGTAGGTAGGGACAGTGTCAGTTTCTTTCACTCTGCAAGTCCTTGTTTCCAGGGACCTGTAAGGACAGTGAGTTAATTTTCCTTGTGCTATATTGTGCTTAAAAAAAACATTTATTCTAGGGACAGAAAACTCTAGGTAGGGACAGTGTCAGTTTCTTTCACTCTGCAAGTCCTTGTTTCCAGGGACCTGGAGAGACATTGAGTGAATTGTCCTTGTGCTATATTGTGATTAAAAAAAACATTTATTCTAGGGACAGAAAACTCTAGGTAGGGACAGTGTCAGTTTCTTTCACTGTGAAAGTCCTTGTTTCAAGGGACAGAGAAGGACACCTGAAGGTAGCCCTTATTGCTTTTTTCCCATCTCCCTGCAGGCCATCTATTAGAATGTCTGGAAGGCAAACAAGGAGAGGCAGACAGTCAGGAGGCAATAAAAGAGGGCAAGCAGGCTCTGTGTCTGGGGGCAACAGTGCTGGTCGTGGACGCGGTGCATTGTCATCAGCACATGGCCATGGGACACGCTTGTCCTTCTTTTCGGCAGCTGGACATGTTGAGCCACATCATGCCGAAGACTTGGTAGAGTGGATGACCAAGCCCTCCTCCTCCTCCTCATCCTCTCTCACCCAGGCTCAGGGTACTGGAAAAGCAGCTGCCAAAGCGTCGTCTTCCCTGGTATCAATGTCAGACAAATCATCAGTCACTCCTTCCCTAGACCCACCATGTCCTCCTCCTGAGGAGTCCCCCGAACTGTTTCAGCACAGTGTTGGGTACATGCTCCAGGAGGATGCCCAGCGTTTCGAAGGGTCTGATGATGAAACCCAGCTAGAGGAAGGCAGTAGCGTGAGAGCAGACAGAGGGGATGCTCAAGAAGGACACCAATCTGGCAGTCATGTTCCAGCAGCTGCAGCATACTGCCAGATTGGCTCCAGTGATGAGGAGGGAGGGGATGATGAGGTCAATGACTCCACGTGGGTGCCTAATAGGAGAGAGGAGGAGGATGAGGAGGAGGCACATCTCCAACGAGGCAGGATGCCCTTTGGTGGCCAGCGTAAGGGCAGTACACCGACGGAATCACACCGCAGAGCTCCGCCTGTGCAGGGCGCTGCCTCTGCCCGTCATTCAAAAAGTTCTTTGGTGTGGGCCTTTTTTGAGGCTAGTGCATCAGATCGCACAGCTGCTGTTTGCAACATATGTCTCAAGCGTATATCGCGTGGCCAAAACATCAGCCGCTTGGGTACCACATGCCTGACCAGACATATGTTGACCTGCCATGCAGCTCGTTGGCAAGCCTACCTCAAAGACCCACACCAAAGAACAAAGCGGACCTCTCCTTGCACCGCATCAGCTGGGATCTCCAACCCCACTATAACTTCAGTCCTCTCTGAAACATGCACTGAGAGGAATGAAGGTGTAGAATTAGGTGTGTCACAGCCAAGTACTTGCGCCCACTCTGCTAGCAGTACACCGACGTCCGATTCTAGCAGGCAAATTTCCCTGCCCCAGCTGCTGGACCGTCGAAAGAAGTTCACTCCCAGCCATCCACATGCCCAGCGGTTGAATGCTAGCTTGGCTAAATTGCTAGCGCTTCAACTGCTGCCTTTTCAGTTGGTAGACTCGGCCCCCTTCCGTGAGTTTGTGCAATGTGCGGTTCCTCAGTGGCAGGTTCCCAAACGCCACTTTTTCTCACGGAAGGCTATTCCGGCTCTCTACCGGCATGTGGAAGGCAATGTCTTGGCCTCGCTGGACAGGGCGGTCAGCGGTAAGGTGCATATTACCGCTGACTCATGGTCCAGCAGGCATGGACAGGGACGTTACCTTTCTTTCACGGCCCATTGGGTCACTCTTTTGGCAGCTGGGAAGGATTCAGGACAAGGTGCAGTAGTGTTGGAGGTTGTCCCACCGCCACGCCTCCAAAATGCTACTACTGGTTGTGACACACCTCTCTCCTCCACCCCCTCCTCTTCTTCTTCCTCCATGGCCTCTTCCTGTGGTTTGTCCTATGAACCAGCGGTGCTCCGTAGCCGTTCACGGGGCTACGCAAGTACGCAGGCAAAAAGATGCCATGCCGTGCTTGCGCTGGTGTGTTTGGGGGACAGAAGCCACACTGGGGCAGAGGTCCTGTCTGCTCTGCAGGGCCAGGCCGAGAGGTGGTTGACGCCACGCCAGCTTAAGCCAGGAATGGTGGTTTGCGACAATGGCACCAACCTCCTCTCCGCCCTCCGACAGGGACAACTGACCCATGTGCCCTGTGTGGCTCACGTCCTTAACCTGGTGGTGCAGCGCTTCTTGGGCAGGTACCCGGGCTTACAGGATGTCCTGAGGCAGGCCAGGAAAGTCTGTGTGCATTTCCGCAGATCTTATAATGCCAGTGCTCGCCTGGCTGAGCTGCAAAAGGAGTTGAACCTGCCCAAGAACCGCCTTATATGTGACATGCCCACCAGGTGGAACTCAACGTTGGCCATGCTGCAGCGGCTGCACACGCAGCAGAGGGCCATCAATGAGTACCTGTGCGACTACGGCACCAGGACAGGGTCAGGGGAGCTTGGTTTTTTTTCTCCACGCCAGTGGGGCATGATCAGGGATGCATGCACTGTCCTGGCACCATTTGAGGAGGCCACGAGGATGGTGAGCAGTGACAGTGCATGCATCAGTGACACTGTACCTCTTGTCCACCTGTTGGAGCACACGCTGCGTGGAATAATGGACAGGGCACTTGAGGCAGAACAGAGGCAGGAAGAGGAGGACTTCCTTGCCTCTCAAGGCCCCCTTTACCCAGACAGTGTTCCTTCTGTCCCACCCATCGCACAGGAAGAGGAGGAGGAGGAGGAGGAGGAGGAGGAGGAGGATTGTGTCAGCATGGAGGTGGAGGCTGGCACTCAGCATCATCAGCAGCAGTCTTTTAGGGATGATTTACAGTCCCAAGAAACCAGTGGACTTGTACGTGGCTGGGAGGAGGTGGCTGCGGATCATGTCGTCCTTAGTGACCCAGAGGACTCCGGAGCGAATGCCTCAGCAAACCTACGCTGCATGGCCTCCCTGATCCTGCAAAGTCTGCGGAAGGATCCTCGTATTCTTCGGATCAAGGAGAGGGACCATTACTGGCTGGCCACTCTCCTTGATCCACGGTACAAGGGTAAGGTTGCGGACCTTATGTTACCGTCGCAGAGGGAGCAGAGGATGAGACAACTCCGGGAGGCCTTGCAGAAAGGTCTGTGCAACGCGTTCCCAGAGACTGGGAGGTTGCAAACTCCTGGTCCTGGACAACGAGTTGCTGAGGCTTCGGCCAGTCAAAGAAGGAGCGGTGGGGAAGGTGGCCGTCTGACCGATGCGTTCAGACAATTCTTTAGTCCGCAGCCCCAAAGTATGATCGGTTCCAGCAACCATCGCCAGCGTCTGATAAACATGGTGCAGGAATATCTAGGGGCAAGGTCAGACTTGGACACCTTCCCCACCGAAAATCCTCTGGCTTACTGGGTCTTGAGGATGGATCACTGGCCAGAGCTTGCACAGTATGCAATTGAGCTACTGGCCTGTCCTGCATCCAGCGTTCTTTCGGAACGCACATTCAGTGCTGCTGGAGGATTTGTCACGGATCACAGGGTGCGCCTGTCCACCGACTCGGTTGATCGACTGACTTTCATCAAGATGAACCAGTCTTGGATCACCACCAGCTACCACACACCTGATGCTGATATAACAGACTAATTGATTTTAAAATGTCACATCCCTTCAAGACTGATGCTGATGCTGAGTGCCTGTGCTGTTATGTTGACTGGCTATCCTCCTCCTCCGAGTCCTCAATGGTACGATTGATGATGATAGCTTGGAAGATCATTTTTGTTTATGGGTGCCGCCACCAGTGCCTAACGCCCAATTTTTCAGCCCCTGTTTAACAGTGGCGTGTAATTACAATTTTTGAAGCAATACTTTGCAACAGGGCTCATTGCTGTGCTCCAAGTACAGTATCTGTGAGGAGTTGCAGTGTTGTGCCACCAGTGCCTAAGGCCCAATTTTTCAGCCCCTGTTTAACAGGGGCGTGTCATTACAATTTTTGAAGCAATACTTTGCAACAGGGCTCATTGCTGTGCTCCAAGTACAGTATCTGTGAAGGGTTGCAGTGTTGTGCCACCAGTGCCTAAGGCCCAATTTTTCAGCCCCTGTTCAACAGGGGCATGTAATTACAATTCTTGATCTAATAATTCACAGCAGGGCCCATTGCTGCACCCACCAAGAGTAACTGTCAGGGCTTACAGTGTTGTGGCACCAGCACCACCATCAAAGGCCCAATTTTTACTACCACTGTTCAACAATTATATGTAATTAAAATTCCTGATATAATAGTTGACAGCAGGGCGTTCCAGCACCAACCAAGAGTAACTGTGAGTGCTTACAGTGTTGTGCCAACACCAACAACTAAGGGGCCTATTTCTGCAGAGTATATACGGCAGGTCCCTACTTTCAAACATCCAACTTACAAACGACTCCTACTTGCAAACGCAAGAAGACAACAGGAAGTGAGAGGAAATCTACCACTAGGAAGGAAAATTCTCTCCTGTAAGAATAAATATGGGAGAAAGGTGTCTCCTCTGTACTGATGCTTTATCAGCAATCCTTGTTTCAAGAAAAACACCACATTTCAAAAACAGTTGTCATTAGGACGGAAAGTGAGGTGAAATGTTCTGAACAGGGGCACAGACAGCAAAACAAATGTTACAGGGGTGATAACCCTTACCTATGTTTTCCAAAAAGTTTAAAAATAGATTTTTGGTCTGGAGCTACACTTCAACAATGTACCTGTTCAAAATTACAAACAGATTCTACATAAGAACAAACCTACAGTCCCTGTCTTGTATGCACCGCCTGTATACGGCTGTTCAGAGTATATAGGGCCTTTTTTATTTTATGTGCGGGGTTCCCCTTAATATCCATACAAGACCCAAAGGGGCTGGTAATGGGCTGGGGTAGGGGGGGGGGTGATGGGGTAGCTATGCCATTTTTCTTAAAGATTTTCATCCATATTACCGGGACCAGACATTACATTAAAGCCGCAAGCAGTTTTAAATGGCTTTTTTTTCCTTTAGAAGTGTCATTTTGTGCAGGGACAGTTCTAAACACGGGAAACACGTGGCACTTCACAGGCATACTTTAGACACCCCCCAGGTACGATATTTAAAGGAATATTTGACTTTTTTTTTTCACTTTATGCATCATTAAAATGACTGCTCCCGGAAAACGACCGTTTTTAAAACTTATTTTTGCATTGATACATGTCCCCTGGTGCAGAACCCGGGTTCCCAAACCCTTTTTAGGACAATAACATGCATAATAGTTGTTATAATTAGCACTTTAGAATTCGAACGTTCGCATCCATTGTATTTAATAGGGTTCTAATGTTCGTTCGAACTTTCGGTCCGTTCGCGGGTTCTGGTGCGAACCGAACCCGGGGGTGTTCGGCTCATCACTATAATGTACCAGTCCACAATTGAATGGTATACAAATTACAGCAATCAATGGTAGTAAAATATAGTAACACATTGGTTCATAAAAATCCCGGTGACAACATAGAGAGAGAAGGGGGGCCCAATTCAATGAAGCGTGTCTCCATGATAAGAATTACGTAGATTAAGTGCGCTGGCACAGTCCACTGAGTATAGAAACTGGTAGATAATAATGATATTAACGTACATACAAGAAAGAGCATCTAATTAGCTCGCAGTGGGCATATTGATACATTGTATGAAAAATATACATAACCAGTATCATTAAAATTTATCTCCATGATAGTTATAACCGTAGTTGATTGGTGAATACCAATTGTTGTATGAGGTGATGAATGGTGCAGTAGCAATATGTATAGATAAGGGCATCTTATTGGCTCTATGCGTTTCGTGGCTACTGCCACTCTTCAGGAGCAGGTATGGGGTAGAGGTCTATAAATGACAAGGCAATAAAATTTGAGATAAAGATTGTATAATATATAGAATTATTATATCCGTGTTACCTCCTGGGAAGCATGCTTCAACTCAAAGTCCCACCTTTGCATATTTGCTTCCCTTTTCCACTTACTCTGTCCAGTCTAGACAAATAAAAGAAATTCTGAAGAAACACTGGGGTGTTCTCCAAAATGATAGGATTCTGGGACCTGTTTTACCCGAACGGTCAAATGTCATCTTCAGGGGAGCCAGATCTATTCAAGGTCAGATTGCTCCAAATATCATCGACCCCCCTAAAAGATTAACATTTTTCCAAGAATACAAGGGATATTTCCCTTGCCGTAAGTGTAACGTATGCCTACATAACACCCATGGCAGACGGAAAAGCGAGACCTTTCAGTCCACGGTCACCTTACGGGTATACCAGATGAAACGTTTCACCACGTGTGCCACACAGTTTATTGTGTATCTCTTGACCTGCCCATGTAAAAAACAGTATATTGGTCGTACCATCAGGACCTTTTCGATTCGGGTCAATGAACACATAAATAATATTAAACTGGGGAAAACCAATCACAGCGTTCCCCGACATTACCTCCAACACCACGATCGTAATCCTATGGGGACACAATTTTTGGTGATTGACCAGTTTGTTCCCCATTGGAGGGGCGAATCCCGCATACGTGGAGTGTCCCGTTTGGAAACTTTTTGGATCCATGAACTCCGTACATACCAACCATTTGGTATGAACGTGGAATGGGACATAAATTCGTTCATCAATCTGGCATAATTATTACATGTGTATATATACATATATGTGGGTCTATACCTTTTATTTTCCATCTCCGAGGTGTAGATATACTTTTTAGGATTCATGTGTATCTAAGTTATTAAATACTAATTACGCTGGCGTTCAGCAGTGCAAACCTTTGTGTTTGACTTGTTTGAACCCCAGTTTGTGATATTGGTAACATTATGGGGAGTGATTCCTTATGATTTTTTGTTTTTCCTTTATGTCCACAAGATGGCACTCCATGCTTAACAGGAATGCTTCTCTTTTTCCTTTTTATTTTTGCCTATATTAGCTCTGCCCCCACTCCTGTCGGGTGTGCGCTCACTGGAGAGCTTCTGGCATGGATGTGGGGCGCCATATAGTATATTGAGGTACTTGTCTCTAATCATCCTAATTGTTGGGATGATGGAGATGTGTTTCCTCTTTTCTACGCAGAGCTGGAACGCAGTTTACGCGGCGGTCTTGGCTTGCGTTGCGTCCCAGCTTTGCGACTCACGTGACGGGGGCGTGTGTCTCCTTTTCTTATAGGAGATACATGTCCCTCCCTTTACGCGGGGCTGGAGCGCAGCCGATGCGGCCGATCCTTTTCCGGTCGGCGCTGCGTTCCAGCGTGGTGGCGCTGCGGTTCACACCGCGGTCCACGTGATCGTTACGACGCAATGCGTCATGACGTCATTTTTATAGTAACTGGCGTCTCATGAGAAGAGACGCCAGTAAATGACATTTATAGCCTTTAAATATCCAGTGGCCATACCCTGAGGCCATAACGGGTAAGGCACCCAATGAGGGATTACATTAATGTAGGTGCGTTGCCTTGATATGCGACGCACCTCCCCCTATCCCTCCACCGATCCAATGAGCCCTTTCATCTGAGCCGATTGGTCAGTGGTGAGCGGGTCCACCATTGGCTATTTCAATTGACCAATGGGAAGTGGTAGTTGATTGTGTGGGAGTTGATTTCTGTATATCACCTCCTCTGTCATTTTGGCGGTCCTTTTAAACAAGGCTACCATTGGCTAGATCACTATTACTTCCGGGGTCAAATGAGTTATGTCAGTCGACTTGGGAGGAGCTTTTTCCATTACTATGTTTTTATTGGTCCCTGCCTGGAGGTTGCGAGTTTGATTGGATATCCAGTCGTCTCTCCTCCAATCACGGACCAAGAAGGTTGGAACTCATCTGATTGGTTGTTTCCCCTTCTTACTTTGATTGTTTGGTGTATATATGCATGTGCAATATGGGGGAGCAGGTTGATGCCCCAGTAGAAGTCCTATTTGGACGAAACGCGTAGGGCTTGGTACGCCACTCCCCATATTGCCTTTTTTATTCTGTTTCTGTGATCACTTTTATTGTTACATTTTTGGTTTTATTCCAATAAAACCTATACAAATTTTTTTCGATCTATACCATTGGAGCCTTGTCTCTTCTTTTTCATGCATGTGAGGTAAAGAGATTTCTACTTGGATCCACTCTATACTATCCAGCTACCCATGGTCGGTCTCTTTTGAGGTAGAATTCCCTGTACATTGATTGGGAGTCGGGCTGATTTCTCACAAGCTCAGATTTGCTCAAACTATCCAGGATTTCCCTCCAAGCTTTGAAGTAGACGATCACGGTGTTCCAACGGCTAAAATCAAGACTCTAAAGCAACAGATGTCATCAGACAAGCTGTTCGTTGTCGTGGGTGGATTTCATATGCTTTCATGATCTGCTGTCATCGACAGGCAGATCCACGGGCTCTGGTAAGAGTATTTCACCTATTCCTGTAACCGGAAGATGTTCTTTGTTTGACGAACTATACACCTGCATGTCCTTATATTGATTCTTTTCACATTATTTTGATGGACACATTGTATAACTCTTTTTGCGAGTTACATGTTGGTGTATTTTTTTGACTTTTTGCTTACACATTCACATTATTGTTTTATTGTTTATTAGTTCCACCTTGTCACCTTGAGAGACATTCATTTGTTTCTTCTTCATTCTTGGCAGCGCTACTTTCTTTATCCCCATCACGTTTGCAATTTTTGTCATATTGTTATGTAGCAGCTTTTTTCTCCTCCTTTTTTTCTTTTTTCACATTCAGCGCAATATTTACCATACTTTCACCCATTCCACAAGCCCGTGTCCTCTAGTTTAGAGGTCAGGTGGTGTATATGTACAGGGCTCGAGTCCTGCGGGAACGCGTGGGAACGGCGTCCCTGCACTTTTTTCACAGCAGGAACGCCGTTCCCTTTGCAGGACTAGAGCAGCCTGAGCCGATCCTTCACTAAGCTTGGGCGTATGGGGTCATGTGCGGCGGCGGGGCTGGCCTGTCCACGATCGCGGTAGATCCTGGAGTCCCGCCTTCGCCCAATCACAGGGTGCAGGAGACTGAATGGGTGGAGGCGGGACTCCAGGATCTACCGCGATCGTGGACAGGCCATCCGCCGCCTCACATGACCCCATACGCCCAATCACAGGGCGCCTGAGACAGTGACTGAACATGGCGGGGAATTCGGGGATTATCGCAAAGCAGAGTGAAGCAGGTGCCGAATATGGTGAGTCAGCCCAGAACCGCTCTACACCTCTTTCTTCTGATCAGCGGGCTCTGAGACGGATTACTGCAGCAAGGTACCGGGGATCGGGAGGAGGGCAGCCGCTGACACTCTTCCAGGCAGGCTGAGCCAATGCTGGAGAGCACGGAGCCGGGAATAGAGCGCAGACAGCAGGAGGTGGTGGAGGAGAGAGAAATTCAGGAGAGGGAAAGTCACAGCCTGGAGGAGAAGACAGAGGAATGGAGAGGAGAGATGGAGGAAAGAGAGGAAAGACACACATATACACATGAATGGGACAAGACAGGAGGATATCAGTGGAGCTGGGATTGTCACTTCCATGGGGGGGGCATGGAATCAGTGGGAGATGACATTAACAGGAGCTGGGACTGTCACATAAGATGAGGGGTCCATGGATGGGAGCTGAGAGGGGTCCATGGATGGAAACTGAGAGGGGTCCATGGATGGGAGCTGAGAGGGGTCCATGGATGGGAGCTGAGAGGGGTCCATGGATGGGAGCGGAGAGGGGTCCATGGATGGGAGCTGAGAGGGGTCCATGGATGGGAGCTGAGAGCGGTCCATGGATGGGAGCTGAGAGGAGTCCATGGATGGGAGCTGAGAGGGGTCCATGGATGGGAGCTGAGAGGGGTCCATAAATAGGGGTACAGCACACACAGGGACAGGAGGGAAACGTGGGTGGAGGCATGGACACTTACTGTGTGTTCTATGAACAATGAGATTGGATCCGCAGGACTTCCACACACCAGCCCACTCCCCCCACCTGTCATACAGCTATACCATCCTGGACATCACAATCCCAGTATGTTGCACTGTATTTTCTGTGAAATATATATGCATATGAGCGTATAATTTTTTATTTATTTTTGGTGGGGGAGTGGATCTTGGGTGGGAGTTCCCACACTTTTTTCCCCAGGACTTGACCCCATGTATATGTACCGCCTTCCACTGGTTCCCATCTCCAGGATGTAGAGACGAGTCTGTACTTTTCCCTTCTTTAATAAAGTCAATGTCCAAACCACTTAAACTCCAACGTTGAGTTTATTTTGTATCTTTGCTTGATAGGTAAGAGAGAGTAGATGAGAGAGATAGTAGTTGAACTAAAGCAGATTCAGGCACAGAACTCCTAGATTTATCACCACTCGGTCCCGAGTGGGTACAGCTCACCCGGATAGTCCCTCAATGGTCCTAGCAGCCGATGTGGAGCTCGAACAACAATTTAAATTCTCCAAGGACAAGTTCAGTTTGTCCTCGGAGAGCAGCAGCACTTCGCAGGGTCAGTTCTGCGGAGCATAGGATCCTTCCCTCCTACAGGTCACCAGGCCTTTCCCGAGACAGCAATCTGACTATCACTCATCTTATGTTATGGGACCAATCCTCCCCTGGCTTCCTCTTGGTCGGAGCGGATACCCTCGCCCGGGCATCCTAGGACTCCCAGAGATTCTTCCTGTAGACCCAGTTAAAGGTACTGGGCCTACCCGGATCGTTGTGGTCTCGGGTCGAAGGTGCCCGCGACACTTCAGTCAGGGTACGCACCCCCCTCCTTAGGGGCACACTCCTCCGGGTACTTGTCTCCGGGTCTCTCTCTGAATAAGGGCATCTGCCTCTTTTATATCCTCTCCCGGCATGCACAGCAGGCAGAACCCGCCCACCGCACGGCAGCCGAGAGAGGACATCCAATCGCGCCAATGCAACCTATGGTTCAAACTTGACCCAACATGGCAGCGCCACCTGCAGGCCACAGGGAACCCTACATAGGCACATAGCATCAAGGCAGAGTCCAGCACAATTAGAAGGCCCAAGCCATACTAGTGTTCGGGTCATCCCCCTAAATTTGGACCTAGAGACCCCCTAAATTTGGAGTACCCGCTACATAAATCTTTAAAAAGTCTTATTTAAAGTCCTAACAAAAGCAATAGTGTGGCTGTTGGTGCTTGTTCACACAGCTGACAGCCAATTCCCTGATCTGTGGTGCATCGTTTTCAGAGAACAGCATACAAGTGGCTGCCAGGCATTCAGGAGGTGATATTGTTGCCTCCTGAATGCCTGTTTTTTTTGGCAGCCAAATGGGGGTTTATATCTAAATACAGTACTTGGCCACAACTGTGAGCCGTTATTTGACTGGCAGTTGCGGCACACACCCTTATGCCCCATACACACAATCATTTTTCATGCCATTTTTTAAACCAACGTTTTTCTTGTCATTTTTTTTCATGTTTCCTCTCAAGCCTGTCTTGCGTACACACGATCATTAAAAAAAAACGCTCGAGCAAAGCGCAGTGACGTACGACACGTACGACGGCACTATAAAGGGGAAGTTCCGTTTGAATGGCGCCACCCTTCATGTTAGTAAAGTTTGTTGAGCAACGATTCGCGCTTTTTAGCCTCGTGCTTTTCAGTCCGTTACTGCGTGACGAATGTGCTATCTCCATTACGAACGCTAGTTTTACCAGAACGAGCACTCCCGTCTCATACTTGATTCTGAGCATGCGCGTTTTTTTCACGTCGTTAAAGCATACACACTATCGTTTTTCACGTCGTTAAAAAAAACGACATGAAAAACAACGTGAAAAAAGAGAGCATGTTCGAAATTTTTAATGCCCGTTTTTCACGTCGTTAAAAATGCTCTGGAGCATACACACGATCATTTTTAATGGCCATTTTTAAAAATGGCATTTTTAATGGCATGAAAAACGATCGTGTATATGGGGCATTACACTTTGGATCATGTTTGGCAGCAGTACCGCCCACTGAACATGACATGAGGTATTATTTTTTCTGCAGTACAAACTATTGGGGCCAAAACTTGCAAACAACCCAGTCCAGCCAATGATTGCAACCATTGAATTGCTTCAGGCTCCTTCAGAAAAAATACTGTAGCTGCTGACTTTTAATATAAGAACACTTACCTGTCCAGGGATCCCGTGATGTTCTCACCCTAAATGATTCTTCAATCGGCTTCAGATGCAGGTTCCGGCTTCACAGTCTGTTTACTACTGTGCATGCGCGAGTCGTGGGACCTTGTGATGTGTCCCAGAAAACTGCTGAGGAAGGAGGGGAGGGCCGAACTTCTAAATCAGTTTGCCGCAGCGATCCGAGACAGAAGTGGGAGCGGGTACCTGTCAAAACCAAGGTGCAAACAACAAAGCTTCCCCTTTTGGGTGAAGCTCTGCTTTAAGGGGTGCAGTCGTGGGACAGAAAAATCACAGCTCACCTATTTATAATGCCCCCTTGCTGCCCATGTGAAGGAGTCCTTGTTTTGAAACAATACCTGCATCTGACTCTTGGAATTAGTATTGTGCCTTGCTAATTGTATGATAAAGAGGTCTGCAACTCATAAAACAAAACTTGTTTTATAGCAAATGTAGCGGCCTCACCCCATCTCCTTTTTCTAGGGGTATGTCACACGACAGGGTGAGATGCGCTACGGCCCATGTCCTCCCCATGGCTGTGGGTGAGGTGAAGGCCAGTATCAGTATCTTCCTCGGGCCAATGTGCTTTAGTTATGAAACTCAGTCCTGCTATGCTGGCACCCTCCTTTGCTCCCATTAATCAGAGTCCACACACCGATCACAGTCCAACTCTTGCTTTATTGTAAGCTCCGCAATAAACAGTGCTTCTGTAGCCAACTGGTTGGAACGTTTTAACAGCCTGATACGGTGGGATGAGCAGGTCGAGGCACTATCCTAATTTCAATCTAAACCACTGTGATTTCACCAGCGGTTATCATAGCCTTGATTAGCACAGAACATGGAACTTGTGAGTCTCTACCAGCAACTCAAGAGAACGTATTTAGGAGTACCTTCGCTGCGCTGTGGCCCCTATCAGGGGAAGATGTCCCTCTAAGGAAGTTACCGGAGGCCCATCCATCACCGGGTTGATGCTGCTCCGGACTCTCCGGACGGGTGACCTCCCCGGCCTCCTCACCTCAGATGCGGGTCCCGTCCACCTCGGGGACCCTCGGATCACTTTGCCCTTGCGGGACCCAGTCGATGTTACTGGGCCCCAGGCCTACGATCTAGTACCTCACCCCAGGCTGAAGGTGCCTGGGATGGACTCCAACTCCACTCCGGCCAGGCCTAGGGCGCCTGGGCCAGAACTCCAAACCGCCAGCACCCAGGCCTAAGGTGCCTGGGTGCGTGAAGAGAAGATCCTCGAAAAAAAAACCTTGTGGCGAGGGCGTCTCCCCCTTTTATCCCCTCCCATCGACACCACGGCAGGTTCCCCGCCCTCGCCGTACCGTCTCCGGAAAGGGACAAAAGGGTAGCACTGTGGTAGTGATTCTACCTTGAGCCTGCGGCTACACCGCCACCCACAGGCCAAGGAGAATAATACACCACCCAATCCTCCACAAATACAAAGGGGTCCAAAACCTCTCACAATTACACACCTGGGTCATACTACCACCCAGGTGTACCCCAACTAAATTTAAAGACCCTGCTACATACTCCCCCCTGTGATTTGACGCTGGTCCCCAGCGTCTGGTGCAAACCCATGTCTCCCATGGAGTGGTGACACAAGCCTGGCCCCAGAGGCTATCCCTAAAAAATGTAAACCCTGTTTGTGCCAAGACCTGCTCAAGGGGAAGGGGAATATAACAAAAAAAAAACTTTTTTCATAAAACCATCTGAACATTCACATATATACAATCCCTCCCGTCACTGTCTAAGAACCACCCCATACTCAGTAGTCTTGACGGACGAATCTCCTGCATGTAGGGAAATAAAAAAAACACAGAAAAACATCCTAACATTGTGTGTTGACTTGAAACGAATGAGTCTATCAGCCGAGAAACCCATTCGCTTCAATGGCAAAGTAATGCAAGTGTAGAATTCCAACAACCGTTGCGCAACACTGCCACCTGGTGACAGTGCCGCGGTAATGACACTTGGTGAAGTCTTCCTTCTTCCTACGTCCCTACACTGATTCTACCCCCAAAAAGTCTCTGTCCTTGATGTCTGGAAGAAGAGAGAACGAACAACAAAAACTGCTCTCATTCCTCCAAAGAGTAGAAAGACAAACCCAAATAAAAAAACAGGGTACAGTTCAAATGTTCCAGCAAGGACATTTCCAGAAACTGCAGGGAAAACAAGTGAGTCTCTTCTCACAGATAGAACTTCGGGTCAGGCAAGAACAAAGGCTTTAGGTGATTATCGAAAACCTCAATCGAATAGTTGACATCCTCTTTATCCTTCCGGCAGATAAGCACCTTGTCCGCATAAATGTGGCGCCCCAACATCCAGTCTGCTCTGCAGTCTTTGAACTTTTTCGACACTGGTGGCGAACAGGACAAGTATCGCCGGGCATGAGGCACTTTGAGTTTTTCCCAAATGAATTTGTCGTACCATCTCTGTCGCAGGACCTCAACTTCGTAAAGTAAGTCCCGAGGCAAGTAGGGATATTCCCATCCGTACTCACGGGCGACTCTCTGGGATAAAAGTCTTTGCAATCTGGCCAAAGGAGGCATGGCATCCCGCTCACCTTCTCCTGGTTGAACGATGGCCTCCGGGTGCCGAGGTACTTTCACTACCTCGGGCAGCTTCGCTCTCGGTGCCCGCAATGAAGCACGCGGCATCCCCGCTACCAAAACGGGGGATGTTGTGGAATGTGGAAAGTTGGCCGGAGGACTAGACTTCCTCGTAAGCTCCGGGACCTGCACCCGGGGCGTGCTGTCTCCTATAGACATAGGGGAATCCTGCGGTTCACGTAGCACGGGTAACGGGCGTTTGTCCCAGCCCTTCCGGTGAAACAGTTCATCTATTTCCCCGTCATCTCCGCAGTCTGACAGCGATTCCAGGTCGGAGGTGTCATACATCTCGGCGGGAAGGTAGTCTCTAGTAGACGTGGAACTACCCTCCCTTACAGGCTTCACCGACTGTGGACTCCCGACACCTCCAACCACCACCACAGTCCCAGCCCCTGGCTCACCTTGACCTTTTGTAGAACTGGGATGTCCAGGACACTTCCAACCAGATCCATCCAGGCCTGGCAAGCGACGGGATGAAACTCGACCACGACCATAGGAGGCCTGCACCAGGCTAACTTTCCTCTTCGGAGGTGGGAGCAGGGAATCTGTGGTGACCGAAGCAGCATCCTCGGATTTTTCTCTCTCAGTCTCTGGTTGGGCAGTCACGTCGCCCTGGTCAGTGCGTACGGGGACCTCCGCAAAGGCCTGGATCTCCCCTTCCGGAGTAGCGGTACCTGTGAGGCTGTTGAGGCGAAGGGCCCGGGGCCTTACTGTGGATGGCTCCACCTCAAACAAGAACTCTTTGCATGCTTCGCAACGCCCGAATGGCTTCAGGTGGACCACCAGTCCCGAGCATCCGGGACAGATCACGCCGAGGGCCTCCGTGTCTCTGCATGAGTACAAAGCCAACTGCCCTCGGGGCCTGAGTCTTATCCCCGTGTCTGTAAGGGGAGCAGCAAAAGCAGTCATCTTCGTGGGGTAGGGAACCGGAATCCACGGGGAGCTTGAGGCCATCCCGACTATCTGCTGCTCCATCACGCACTGACCACGCGCCGGAGTCTCCACGTGTATCTCCCCACATGGCCAGACTCCTCCCATGACTTGCACGTTTTCGCGGGCTTTCTCCAGTCTCCGCCCATGAATTGCGCAGTCACGGGGTGCCTCATGGCGCAGTGCAGCAAAAGTTCCCACATGTAGTACTTCACACGGCTGGACTTCTCCCTCTTCCCGCTCTTTCTGCATGGGCCTTTCCCGTCTTGGGGTCATTTCCACGACTTCGAGCACAGGGACGCACTTTGGCCAATCACATGGCCGACCTGCTCGGAACTCCTCCGGGCAGCAAAGTCCAGACACAGCCATTTCAAATTTCAAAGTCAATACACATTTCATCCCGGACTCACGAGCCCCCACGTGTAGCGGCCTCACCCCATCTCCTTTTTCTAGGGGTATGTCTCACAACAGGGTAAGATGCGCTACGGCCCATGTCCTCCCCATGGCTGTGGGTGAGGTGAAGGCCAGTATCAGTATCTTCCTCGGGCCAATGTGCTTTAGTTATGAAACTCAGTCCTGCTATGCTGGCACCCTCCTTTGCTCCCATTAACCAGAGTCCACACACCGATCACAGTCCAACTCTTGCTTTATTGTAAGCTCCGCAATAAACAGTGCTTCTGTAGCCAACTGGTTGGAACGTTTTAACAGCCTGATACGGTGGGATGAGCAGGTCGAGGCACTATCCTAATTTCAATCTAAACCACTGTGATTTCACCAGCGGTTATCATAGCCTTGATTAGCACAGAACATGGAACTTGTGAGTCTCTACCAGCAACTCAAGAGAACGTATTTAGGAGTACCTTCGCTGCGCTGTGGCCCCTATCAGGGGAAGATGTCCCTCTAAGGGAGTTACCGGAGGCCCATCCGTCACCGGGTTGATGCTGCTCCGGACTCTCCGGACAGGTGACCTCCCCGGCCTCCTCACCTCAGATGCGGGTCCCGTCCACCTCGGGGACCCTCGGATCACTTCGCCCTTGCGGGACCCAGTCGAAGTTACTGGGCCCCAGGCCTACGATCTAGTACCTCACCCCAGGCTGAAGGTGCCTGGGATGGACTCCAACTCCATTCCGGCCAGGCCTAGGGCGCCTGGGCCAGAACTCCAAACCGCCAGCACCCAGGCCTTAAGGTGCCTGGGTGCGTGAAGAGAAGATCCTCGAAAAAAAAACCTCGTGGCGAGGGCGTCTCCCCCTTTTATCCCCTCCCATCGACACCACGGCAGGTTCCCCGCCCTCGCCGTACCGTCTCTGGAAAGGGACAAAAAGGGTAGCACTGTGGTAGTGATTCTACCTTGAGCCTGCGGGTACACCGCCACCCACAGGCCAAGGAGAATAATACACCACCCAATCCTCCACGAATACAAAGGGGTCCAAAACCTCTCACAATTACACACCTGGGTCATACTACCACCCAGGTGTACCCCAACTAAATTTAAAGACCACGCTACACAAAGATTTATAAACTTGTTCTTCATGAAAGTCAAAGTAATTTGCTTGCTAATATAGAAATAATTTTAGAACATATTTTTAAAGCTTCACAGTTTATTCAGTTTTATAATAAATATTCCACAGTAGCGCACCAATTCAAAATCAAGCTACTTCAAAACAATGTGAATGAAAAAAATGTGAATGAAAAAACAAAGTCTATATAGGTATAAGTAAAGTCCAAAGAATGTGATAAAGATGGTGTATCACTATAAAAACATACACCGTATGTCCTCCACCACAGTGTTAGTGCAGGTTCCACTCCCTTAAGAATAATGCTCACCAAATGGTATTGCCATTCACTCTCGTGACTGACACATATCGCTTATGTCGATTTAAAGCCGCCCAGAAACTCCAATCACCATCCAGATGTCATGAAAGTATCCACTACGACTTGGTAACTTTGGTTTTCTCTTCTGTAACCTCCCTAATGTGCCAGTATGATTGTTTCTTTGTGTTGTTTTGTATTGTACTGTTGTTGTTTTTTCCAGCAAAGACCCCTACAGGTCAAATGGTGCTTTGTAAATCAGATTCCAACGCTGGCCTCTCCACTTGCCTCAAGAATGGATGGATCCAATTAAACACCCAGTTGTCATATGTAAAATTTCCTCCTGCCAGGATGTACGCTAATCTCAAATCTTCATCTGGTTGGTGGTCTCTTCTGTTGTGTCTACAAGGTGTGCAAGTCAGCAGACAGCTAATGAGCCATGGCAGGCTGGCGGGAAGCGTTGTGAGCCAAAGTGACATACATCTTTGAGCTGTAATTGAAGCTGGACTTGCACACCTTGTAGATATGACAGAAGAGCTGCTACACTTGGAGCGGTTAAAACAGGAGAGATTTTCAAGCCAAAATTCCAAGACCACCAACCAGATACTGTAAAGATTTGGATTTGGTGACAATGGATATTTTCATGACATCTGGATCTGGATGGTGATTGCAGTTTCTGGGCGGCTTTATATCGACATAAGTGCTATTGTAACGCCGAGCGCTCCGGGTGTCCCATCCTTCCCGAAGCGCTCGCGGCGTCGGTCCCCCTGCAGCGCTCCGGTCAGGCCCCCTGGCCGTGGGCGCTGCTCTGTTACCGGCGGGGATGCGATCCACACGGCGGCACATCTCCGTCCGCGGATCGCATCCCATCCTACTCACCATCCCCCTCCTGCTCCTTCCCGGCACGCGCGGCCCCGCTGCGCTCTAGGGCGCGCGCGCGCCGGCCTTCTGAGATTTAAAGGGCCAGCGCACCATTGATTGGTGCCTGGCCCAATTACTGTGTGCACACCCAAATCTGATATAAACCCACTTCCCCTTCCTGTCCTTGCCGGATCTTGTTGTCTTAGTACCCTGTGGAAGCGTTTTGTGAGTTGCCTTGCCTGTGTATCTGACCTGCTGCCACTGTCTCAGACTACAAACCATTGCCGCCTGCCCTGACCCTCTGCTACGTCTGACCTTGTCTCTGCCTAGTCCTTTTGTACCGCGCCTATCTCAGCCGCCAGAGAGGTGGAGTCGCTACTGGAGGACACGACCTGGTTGCTACCGTCGCAGCAAGTCCATCCCGCTTTGCGGCGGGCTCTGGTGAAAACCGGTAGCTGCTTAGAACCGGTACAGAGGATCCACCTCCTGTATCCCCACTAGCCGTCAGTCCGGCCCGTGACAGCTATGTGCCATTCACGAGAGAGAATGGCAATGGTAAGCATTATTCTTAAGGGGAACCTGCACTAACATTGTGGTGAAGGAAAGACGGTGTATGTTTTGACGGTTATACACCATCTTTATCACATTCTTTGGACTTTACTTATACCTATAAGGAATTTGTTTTTTCATTCGCATTGTTTTGATGTAAATTGATTTTGTTTTCCAATATTTTTATTCAGATAATTTTAACAAATACAGTATCAGCATTTGCCAATGAAATTGGAAGTGATTGTACATTTACAAATCGTTGAAGGTTCAGTTACATTACTGATAAACCTATATGCACGTGGGACTTAATATAGCATCAGCCACCTATTAGGGTCAAACCTAAACCAAACTTGCGACCCACTAGCTGAACTTCCAGGTGGTCTCAATGTAATTTGATTTTGAATCGATGTGCTACTGTGGAATATTTTTTTTATTTTTTATTTTTAACTTGATGCTTGATTTTGTTTGTATTAAGTAGCAGCACATTGAGATAGAGGATATTTATGGAATATTTTAGGAGCGCAGTGCATATATTCATATACATTTTTTATATTGGATACACATTTCAGTTATTCATATGTACACTAGAGGGTGCAATTGAACTTTCGTACTTTTACTGTAGAGCCTCAGTGGGAACTAAAACATACCTTTGTAGTCACACAGAAACTCATATATTTTGGCCAATATCAAAATATAATTATTATTTTTTGTATTTTGCAATTTGCATTGAGAAATAAAACAATTAAAATAACTACAAGAATAAAATTTGGCAGCACTATAACTTGGAAGGTACAACAATGTAGCCTCAAAGATTCATTAATAATAAAAGTCCTTAAAACAAGAAACATGTCTAAAGCCTCATTAACATGGCAAAAATGTTGATGATTCCTACGACTGGATGTACAGGTGGATTTTGCAGACAGTTGCAGCTGCTGAGCCCATTCAAAGCAACAACAGGTTGACTGCAGATTCGGATGTAATTGTGCAGCCAGCAATTACCTAAGGCTAATGACAGATGCCAACTTCAGGACATACAGTAAGCTGTTTGAACCAAAACCTCCCTTTTCTGAATGCATTGCAGTGATCACAATTCACTCTTGTTTTCTGTTGCAGGCTTTTGGCTATATGTCTCATAAACAAGAGAGCTGGGAAGGGTAGCTGTGGACAGAAGACTTGTGTGATGCTGAGGCAGAGGACCGATCATCTGGCACAGGTGATTGGCTGAGAAGAGTGCTGACGTGCACTGCGACTGATAGGTTAGGGAAATAGGTTAGGCAAAACCTGTGGCTATCACCCAACAATAAATCCCACTAGCATGACACACACTCTCGCCTGTTCTGTAAATGCATTTCCCTCATTACAATTGCCTCTTATCGTCTATTGTAGGGTTTTGGCAACCTTTCTTATAATGAAGAGAGCTGACAAGGGTGACTGTGGATGGAGGACTTGAGTGGTGATTGAGAAGAGTGCTGATGGCAGTGGCATCGCTAAGGGGTGGCTATTGAGGCTATAGCCCTGATTCTGGGGCCCATAGCCCCAAGTCTCTTCCCGCAGGGGTCCCTGCCTAACCAGCGGGTCATGTCCTCTTTGCAGCCAGGCCACGGGAGTGGTGGGCGGGCTGCATGGGAGAGCCGGGCAGGCGAATGAGAGGCCCGAGCAGGCGGACAAGCAGAGATGACATCATCTCTCTCCGATTGTCCTGCATCACTGCTCTTCCGCCCTCACAGCCGGGCCTCTTCAATGTCAGGGGGCATTTGCCAAGCTTAATTAAAGCTTCAAAAAAGCATCACCAAAGCATCAGAAAAGCATGTAAAAGCGGTGGGCGCTTTATTGTGTGTTAAAGTCAAAGCAAGTGTAAATGAGCACTTAGGGCAGCAACACAGGCACAAACAACCAACCTGCTCTAGTGTACGTATAACAGAAGACCAGGGACACATTGTGCTATTTGATTGGAAAATCAGGCAGGAAAAAGGTACTTAGGGCTTGTTAACACTTGCTTCAAAATGTGGCTTTGGACACACTTTTTTAAAGCGCTCTGAATGCCGATCAAAGCTTCTGTCACTAAATAAAATGGTTAGCTTACAGTTCTGTTTACACGTTGCTTTTGCTTTGCTTCAAAAATCATGCCCTCTGTTGCTTTCTTGGTGCTTATAAGTGTCTCCGAAGCCTCCATAATAGTCTATGACAACACTCGCTTGAAGCACCTGCAGCTTTTGAGAGGCTTCTATTCAGCTTTAGCTTCGCTTTGTTTTGGAGATATTGCAAGTATGAGATATCCCAGGAAGCACTGGGAAACCAAAAAGCGAACCTTTCCATCCAGATTTCAAGCTAATAGAGCCATTGATGGACTTTTATTTCCAAAATATGTGTACGTCTGAGAAAAATAATAGTATATGTGAGTGGGGTCCAGCCCAGAACAGAGCAGATGGCACACATGATTTGCAACATGGGAATACTAGAGCAGAAGGTTCGTGGGGACTGGAGAGAGAAGACGGAGCGGCAAAGGATCAGTAGAGCTGGGGAAACGTAGCAGAAGAAACTAGCAATGTCACACATGCTGCGCAGTGTGGGAGCAATATAGCAGGAGATGAGCTGGGACCAGAGAGTGTGGAGGAACAGCAAACCAGAGGATCAGCAGAGCTGGGGGTTACTACTGAGTGGGGGATCAGCAGAGCTGGAGGTTATTACTGAACAGTAGATCAGCAGAGCTGGGGGTTACTACCGAGCAGGGGATCAGCAAAGCTAGGGGTTACAACTGAGTGGGGCATCAGTAGAGCTGGGAGTACTACTGAGCAGGTGAACTGCTGAACAAGGGTACTAATAAGCCCCTAAACCCCTGTATTTTATTCAAACTATTAGACAGGATAAATTGTTTGGTAGCAGATTGGCTGGCGAATTGAGCTGGGAATTTTCTTTGGTTTTGTTTTGCATGCCTTGCCCTTTCATCTGATCCTTGCTGTGAAGGCCAGTTATAGATGGGGGCAGTGGCCAGTTGTTTGTTACTGATTTATTACTGCTGAAGGGACACACTGGACTCCTTTGCTGTTATTGTGCTATGTGCTGGGTGTCCTTGTGCCCCTCTGCCTTTAAGGAGGACTGAATTACCTCCAGGCTCATCTGCCTTCTATCTATCCATTAGAATGCATGTGCTTCCACTGTGGAGACTCTCATAAATTTACAAGAGTTAGGACTGCAGAAATGTTGGGGTGCCTTGGAGCGGCTCTGCAGCTTACGCATGTATTTACAAATGTGTGATAACTAAACTCCTGTTTTTTTGTCTGGCGAGTTGAGCTGGGAATTTTCTTTTGGTTTTGTTTTTATAATAAGCTGGGGATCTGTTAAATGAGGGCATCAATGAGCTGGGGATCTGCTGAACAGGGGTACTAATGAGCTGGGGATCTGCTGATTGGGGGTACTACCGAGCTGGGGTTCTACTGGGCCCCTTTAAAACAAATAGAAAATCAACACACACATGGGGCATTTGCCAAGCTTTATTAAAGCTTAAAAAAAGCATTATTAAAGCATCACCAAAACATCAAGAACACATCAAAAAAGCATGTTGAAGCGGTAGCGCTTTAAAGTGATTGTAAAGGCTATTTTTTTTTCCTATAAAAATAACAAACACGTTATACTTACCTCCTCTGTGCAGTGGAGTTGCACAGAGCAGCCTGGATCCTCCTCTTCTGTGCTCCTGGCCACTCTCTAATGTTGGGTGCCCCCACAGCAAGCAGCTTGCTTTGGGGGCACCTGAGCTGAGTCACAGCTCCCTGTGTCTATTCAGACACAGACCGCCGACCTGGCCCCGTCCCCTCTCTTCCCTGATTGGCTAGCTGGCTTTGGTTGACAGCAGCGGGAGCCAATGGCGCCGCTGCTGTGTCTCAGCCAATCAGGAAGGAAAATCTTGGATGGCTGAGATACTCGTGGACATTGCTGGACAGAGAGGGATCTCAGGTAAGTATTAGGGGTTGCTGGGGTGGCCACTGCACACAGAAGGCTTTTTGTCTTAATGCATAGAATGTATTACGATAAAAAACCTTCTGCCTTTACAACCCCTTTAACACCTTCCTGCCCAGCCTATAGCAGAATGACGGCCCGGGCGGGGGCTCCATTGTCCTGACTGGATGTCATATGATGTCCTTCAGGGGGCACGCAGCTCGGCGACCAGTGATGCGGTGTGTCGCCCAGACACACCGCATTTCTGATCACGGTAAAAAGCCTATAACGTAGGCTCTTTACCACGTGATCAGCTGTGTCCAATCACAGCTGATCACAGTGTAAATAGGAAGTGCCGGTTATATCTTTTATTTTGGTCTTTTTTCATTTGTTTAGCAAAAAATAAAAAAACTCAGTGGTGATTAAATACCACCAAAAAAAAAGGGTCTATCTGTCTCAAAAAAAAAAAATTATACATTTTTTTTTTGGGGTACAGCATCGCATAACCGCGCAATTGTCATTCAGGTTGCGACAGCGCTGAAAGTTGAAGATTGGCCAGGGCGGGTAAAAGTGCCTGGTATTGAAGTGGTTAATGTGTGTTGAAGTCGAAGTGTATGTGAGCCCTAAGGCAGTGGCGGTGCGTCCATAAGGGGTGCATGGGCGCCACCCCCTCTCTCCTGTCACCCCTCTATCACTAATCACCAATAGATAGATTTATGCATTGCATGAATCTGTCTATGGTTACCGCTGCCACCCACTATTCAGGCGCCTGAACCCATTTCGGGTGTCGGGAGCCTAAATCACAGGGACGGAGGGGTGTTTTTGAAGCACCTGATTAGAGCTGTGGCTGCATTTGATGGCACAGTGGTGGCAATTGATGGGCACAGTAGCTGCGTTTGATGGGCACAGTGGCTGTGTTTGATGGGCACAGTGGCTGGGTTTGATGGGTACAGTGGCTGCGTTTGATGGCACAGTGGCTGCGTTTGATGGCACAGTGGTGGCAATTGATGGGCACAGTAGCTGCGTTTGATGGCACAGTGGCTGCGTTTGATGGGTACAGTGACTGCGTTTGATGGGTACAGTGGCTGCATTTGATGGACACAGTGGCTGCGTTTGATGGCACAGTGGCTGCGTTTGATGGGCACAGTGGCTGCGTTTGATGGGCACAGTGGTTGCGTTTGATGGGTACAGTGACTGCGTTTGATGGGTACAGTGGCTGCGTTTGATGGACACAGTGGCTGCGTTTGATGGACACAGTGGCTGCGTTTGATGGCACAGTGGCTGCGTTTGATGGGTACAGTGGCTGCGTTTGATGGGCACAGTGGCTGCGTTTGATGGCACAGTGGTTGCGTTTGATGGGCACAGTGGCTGCAATTGATGTTTTTTTTTTTCAGTTTGGGCACCAGCCGCCACTGCCCTAAGGGTATTTTTTTAATAGAAAAAAAATGATTCAGGAAGAAGGCGGGCAATATAAAGTTTATTCAGCTTTAAAGTGCACCACCCATCTAGTTCAAAGCTACAGGTTCATAATAATGCAAACCACCACAGACATTTATACTTGTCTTCAGCCCACCTACTTCCCAAAAGGAGTGGAAGGACAGCCCTGGGTGAGCTCCAAGTCACTGGAGTCATAACTCACACATGGACTATGTATGAGTATGACTCCACTACTAAAACAAAGGACAGGGGATGTCCCCACATTGTACAGCTTAGCTGTGCTTTTCCCTTCACAGTCAGGGAAGACCCGTTCCAGAATGATCATCCTCTACCTCAGAGCTACAGAACATTTCGTCTCCACATAATCCAGCGAGCAGGAAAGCTCACTGCACATGTCAGCCCCGTAATACTAACACATCCTGTGAATGGAAGTGCCGGAACCTTTCTTTCAGAAACATAGTACACTGGGGACCGCTTTGGAGAGTGCACACAGCCTCACCAATCCACAAGCAGGAGATGCTGGCGTTGCTGGAACTTGTTACCTGGCAACTAGAAGAAATAGTGCGCGATCGCTGTGTTATTTCAGGGGGCTCTGAATATTCTTCCCCCTAGACAGGTGAGTCAGAGAAGATGATGACTCGAGGTTTCCCACCCCTGGGCACCATGGACAATGTGTGTGTGTGTATAGTACACCAATGACAGTCCTAGATAGACACTTCCAGGGTCAGCCATGTGTGCTTCCAGTGGGTAGTCCATTCACCTCTATCACTCAGGAATAGGCACTGAGGGGTTCTCTTTTCTCTTATTGAAGTGGTGGGCTCCCACCAGAGGTTATTATTGGGATTATTCATCAGAGCATTTCTCTTTTTAAACAGAGCAGCCCATACTAAACTAGTATCTCTGTGTACATGTCTTACTTATTGTATTTGGTTTATGTATATTCTGTGCAGTGGGTTCTTTAACCACTTCAGCCCCAGAAGAATTGGCTGCCCAATGACCGGCCATTTTTTGCGATACGGCACTGCGTCGATTTAACTGACAGTTGTACCCAAATAAAATTGACGTCCTTTTTTCCCCACAAATAGAGCTTTCTTTTGGTGGTATTTGATCATCTCTGCGGTTTTTATTTTTTGCGCTATAAATAAAAAAAGAGCAAAAATGTTGAAAAAAAAAACCCACAATATTTTGTACTTTTTGCTATAATAAAAATCCCAATTGTTTTTTAAAAAAAGCAATTTGTTTTCTCAGTTTAGGCCAGTTATGTTTCCAACGTATTTTTGGTAATAAAAGGCGCAATAAGCGTATATTGATTGGTTTGCGCAAAAGTTATAGCGTCTACAAAATAGAGAATAGATTTATGGCATTTTTATTTTTTTATTAGTAATGGTGGCGATCTGCGATTTTTATCGGACTGCGACATTATGGCGGACACCTTTGACACATTTTTGGGACCATTGGCATTTATACAGCTATCAGTGCTATTAAAATGCACTGATTACTATAAAAATTTCACTGGCAGAGAAAGGGTTAACACTAGGGGGCGGTTAAGGGGTTAACTATGTTCCCTATGTGTGTGTTCTAACTGTGGGGGGAGGGGACTCACTTAAAGGAGATGACAGATCGTGGTTCTTAGCTATTAGGAACTCACGATCTGCATCTCCTCTCAGAACAGGGATGTGTGTGTTTATACACACACACGCGTCCCTGTTCTTCCTCTCTTGCCTGCGCGTGGCATCCCGACCGCTGGTCACGAGAATCGGCACCCCTGCAGTGCAGCGCGCGCACCTGCTATGCCGCTTAAAGGAGCCGACGTACAGCTATGATGGCTCACAGGATCGTGCCGACCTGCCACCGTATAATGATGGTGGCAGGTCGGCAAGTGGTTAATGTTGTACTAAACCCATAAACAAAAAAATTAATATGTTGTAGTTTACTAATTCTTCAAGCTTAAAGCAAGCGATGTTAAAGCCTTTTTTTTTTTTTTTTAAATAACAAACATGTTATAGTTACCGGCTCTGTGCAGTTGGTTTTGGACAGAGCAGCCCAGATCCTCCTCTTCTTGGGCCCCACATCGGCGCCCCTGGCCCCTCCCTCCTGCTGGGTGCCCCCATAGCAAGCAGCTTCTCTGGGGGCACCCAAGCAGGCACGCTCCTGAGCCGCAGCTCTGCGTGTACATTCACACTCGGAGCCGCAGCTCAGCCCCGCCCCCTCCATCTCCTGATTGGCTCACTGTCTGTGACTGCCAAAAGCCAATCAGGAGTGAGAGGCTCGTGGATTTCACTGGACTGAGAGGGGGCTGAGGTAAGTATTAGGGGCGGCTGCACACAGAATTTTTATTTTTTTGCCTTCATGCATACAACCACTTTGAAGCAGAAATAAAGTCTTGCTGCAACTCAGTGTAAGCAGGCAGGCATTTATTGCATAAAAGACATACAGTGTGTCAATAAATTACACCTACCCTCCTGGAATGTAAGCTGAGCTGCACAAGCCTACAGCAGCCAGCCTGATCCTGTGTGCCAGGATGTCTAACTCCCACACATACACAGTAGTGATATAATCCCATGCTCGCTGATTGAGCCCTGGTTCACACTGGTCCGACAAACGCTCCGACATTGGGAGCTCATGTCGCATGACGTGTGAAAATCAATGTTTCCCTATGAGAGCCGTCTTAACTGATCCGACACATGTTGGTCTGTTTTTGAAAATGCTCCCTGTACTACTTTGGTCCGACTTTGATCCTACTTCAGCCCATTGAATATCATTGAAGTCGGATCAAAGTAGGATCCTTGTCCTTACCATCCGACATTTGACATCCGACATGGTGATTACAGCAGCAGTAAAAGGAATTTATCTCACCCTGGGATTCTTTTGATTGGTCAAAGGACAAGTCAGACTATCACAAAGTCGGATCAAAGTAGTATCCTGTTCATGAATGTCGGATGGATGTCGGACCAATGTAGGATCAATGTAGGACTGATGTCGCAGAGCAAAGTAGGATGAAAGTTGTATGACTGTCGTGTCGTATCAGTGTGAACCCAGCCGAAGAGGCCCAAAAACTGACACACAGGAGACGATGCAGACGCCAGAGGGACCGTTGGAAAGGTGAGAATCTCTTCCTTTAGTTCTGCTTTCATTTTTTTATTTCTAAATTAGCACAAGGGACAGTACATATACTAAATGAGACATGTCCTGTGTACTGTTTCTTTGTTCAAATCCTCAAGTGATTGGAAGTGCTTTTTTTTAAATATTAAAATAACAAACATGTTATACTTGCCTGCTCTGTGCTATGATTTTGCTCCTGGCTCAAGTGCCCCCATAGCAAGCCGCTTGCTATGGGTGTGCTCATGCACGCTCACTTCCGAGCCCCATTCTGTGTGTCCATTGGTGGGGAGCTGCTTGCAGAATGTTGCAGGTTGCAGAAGGTTTTTTACCCTAATGCAGAGAATGCATTAAGGTATAAACCGGGTGCCGGCTCCTTAACAACCTGTACAAAACTCTGATAAAAATGCCTGTACATGCATCTTGGTGGTTTCCATAGAAGCCTGTGGGTCCAAAATCATTCTGCGACAGCACCAAAGTAGCACTAGTACCTTTTGCAAAACCACACTGCAGTTTAGCCACATTCATGTGAATGGGCATCATTGAAAATAATGTTATCCGAATGGTTTTCGATATGAGACTAGCATGCAAATTAAAAAAGGACAATCATTCGTCCGATATTTTTATTGTGTGCACAAGGCTTAAAGCAGAAGTAAACTCATCGATTTAACAGTTTTAAAAAAACTGTTACATTCCCAACATTTGCACCTTCCACACTGGGGCGGCGCTTTACCGCCAATTTCGTGGCACTATTCGGCTGCTAGCGGGGCGGTTTTATCCCCTGCTAGCGGCCGAGAAAGGGTTAAAAACCACTACAAAGCGCTTCTGCAGAGGTGCTTTGCCGGCAGTATAGCTACTGTGCCCCATTGATTTCAATGGGCAGGAGTGGTGGATACACACCGCTCCAAAGATGCTGCTAGCAGGACTTTTTTTTACCATCCTGCTAGCGCACCGCTCCAGTGTGAAAGCCATCGGGGCTTTCAAACTGGAGAGACAGCAACGGTTGTTTCGGGTCAGTTTGCAGGCGCTATTTTTAGCGCAATAGCACCTGCAAATCAATCCAGTGTGAAAAGGGGTCTAACTGTCACATTGCTTGTGATCTTAATCAAACTGTCAAACCATCCAATGGCTAATGTCATAACTGATCACATGTGCAGCATCATGGCGGTTTAAACATTAAAAGATTAAACAAGATGGCAGCTTCCTTGGCTGAAAACGATAGGAAGGTTTAATTCCAGCTTAAGCCTTGGAACAACTTTTGATTTGTTCATTTTGAAATGTAGTTATCGCATTTAAATTGAAAGTTCAGTTGAGCTTTTAAGCAGAACTAAATCCTTCTATCCTTTACAGCCAAGGAAGCTGCTATCTTGGTTTCTGTTTGATCTGCATTTTCCATGTTGCTGCACATGTGATCAGTTATACCAGCCATCTGATGATTTGACAGTTTGCTTGAGAACACAAGAAAACGTGACAGTTATCATTCAAGGCACGCTTTGAATATAACTGTTTTCGTAAACAGTTAAATCAAATGGTTTTAGTTCTACTTTGTGGAACTGAAGTTAAGCTGTAACAGACAGACTTTTATTGCAGAAGAGACATGCAAGACATACATGTCTGCAAGAAAGCGCACATACCTGGCTGCTCACTGTCTTCTATGGTGCTGCAAACTGAACTGTGCATGTGCAGCTCAGCTTACAGCGCCGGGCCAGTCTCGGAGTGCCGGGACTACAGCCTCCTGCGCATGTGCAGCAGCGATGTCATCATTTGCCGGCCAATAAAGAAGCCTGAGGACCAACAGTCAGAAGAAGATGCCAGCGCTGGCGAGGGACCATTGGACAGGTGAGTGTTTAACACTTCAGTCTGTGTGCTGTTACAGTTAGATTGTACTTTATACCAGCTCCAGTCCCCCATGTAAGTTTGTGCAGTGCACTCTTAATTCAATCCTATGGAGAGTTTGTATTTCATACTCCAGCAGAGTATAAATCCTCTACAGGATTACACAAAGAGTGAAATGTACATGAGTGGGCTCTGCTTATAAGGTTTTGACAAACAACTCAGATGCTATCTCACTGGATCAGGGACAGGTAAGACTTGAATGCAGGGCTAGATCCAGGATACAGTACAATATAAATGTAACCAGCACCAAAGTAGATGTGAACACTAACTGATGACAGTTATTTTGCTAAAGCACTATGGGGGTTGATTTACTAAAACTGGAGAGTACAGCTCTGCATAGAAACCAATCGGCTTTCAGTTTTTTTTTTGTCAAAGCTTAATTGAACAAGCTGAAGTTAGAAGCTGATTGGCTACCATGCAGAGGTGCACCAGATTTAGCACTCTCCAGTTTTAATAAATTAACCCCTATGTATCATAAATAAATAAAAAAAAAACTTTTTTTTTCACAGCACCAAACTTGCATGGTTCAGTTTACAGTAATTTTCCATGGTAGCATAAACTGGTATTATTTTTAATGAAAGCTGCATATTTTAAAATATTCAAAAGTTACATTTAAAACAACATGTACATGTGAGATTTTGGTGATTGGGTTTACATACAGTGGGTACGGAAAGTATTCAGACCCCCTTAAATTTTTCACTCTTTGTTATATTGCAGCCATTTGCTAAAATCATTTAAGTTCATTTTTTTCCTCATTAATGTACGCACAGCACCCCATATTGACAGAAAAACACAGAATTGTTGAAATTTTTGCAGATTTATTAAAAAAGAAAAACTGAAATATCACATGGTCCTAAGTATTCAGATCCTTTGCTCAGTATTTAGTATTTGTACCCTTTTGATCTAATAGAGCCATGAGTCTTGATGCAACAGATGCAACAAGTTTTTCACACCTGGATTTGGGGATCCTCTGCCATTCCTCCTCGTGCCTGGAGTTTGAAGGCTTAAAAGTGTCTTGGGTGGGACAGTCTTGCTGGAGACCTGCAGACAGTGTAAGTGCACATTGCATATGTGTTTTAAGTTAAAGCCGAGTTCCGCCAAAAAAATAAATAAATTAAAAGTCAGCAGCTACAAATACTGCAGCTGCTGACTTTTTTTATATATGGACACTTACGTGTCCAGGGAGCCCGCAATGTCGGCACCTGAAGCCGATCTGTCCCTCGGCTCTCGGGTGGAGACGCCGCCATCTTCGGTAAGGGAATCAGGACGTGAAGCCTTGCGGCTTCACTTCCTGGTTCCCTACTACACATGCACGAGTCGCGCTGTGCGATCTCACTGGTCCTTTCTGTCTTCTGGGACCTGTGTGTCTCCCAGAAGACAGAAGGGGGGAACAAAGGGGGAGGGGGAGACAAGGCTTAGATAGCCGTGGATACTGCGGTGATCTATGCCTGGAAGTGGGAGCAAATACCCGGATTACACAGGTATCTGTTCCCCCCCCCCCCACTCTTCTTGTGTCCCTCTTCTGTGCTCCTGCCCCCCCTCCTGTTGAGTGCCCCCACAGCAGCTTGAGATGGGGGCACCCAAGCCAAGCTGCAGCTCTGTGTGTCCATTCAGACATGGGGCTGCGGTTTGGCCCTGCCCCCTCTCTCTCCTGATTGGCTTTGACAGCAGTGGGAGCCAATTGTGCCGCTGCTGTGTCTCAGCCAATCAGGAGGCAGAGTCCCGGATGGCTGAGACACTCGTGGACATCGCTGGACAGAGATGGTGCTCAGGTAAGTATTAGGGGGGTGGGGGAGTGTGGCTGCTGCACACAGAAGGCTTTTAATATTAATGCATAGAAGCATTAAGCTAAAAAAACTTCTGACTTTACAACCCCTTTTTAAGAGCAGGCCATAGCTTAGGCCCTTATTTGTAGAGAGGTGTGAGCTCCAGCCAGGAGAGGTGACTGTCACGTACCTGGTAGGTGAGCCCGACATGCAGGGAGTGGCCTCTCGTAGACCTCTGGCTCGAGAACCCCTGATAGAGCAGACAGGGGCTCAGGAGGGCAAAGGAGCACAAGTGCCTGGCAGGAACTGAGGCAGGTGGAAGTAGAAGCAGCAGACTGCAGCGGTGGATAACTGATGGGAGACGTGCAGCGGCACTAGAGGATCAGGAAGCAGACTTGGTGAAGACAGGCCGGGTCAGACACAAGCGGGCAGATGAGTACAAAGCAGGATCCAAGAATAGTTAAAGTCCAGGCCGGGTCAGTGTATCAGGCGGGCAGCAAACTGGTTAGAGGAGAAGGCAGAAGAGAAGTCGGGACGAGCCGTGGTCAGAGGCGGGCAGCAGACAGGAGAAGCCAGGGGAAGCCGGGTCAGGTACCAGAGCAATTAGATCAGAGGTTCAGGTAACAAGGGTCTTCAGGAAACGCTGTAGACCGGACAGCAAGGATGCAGAGTGACAGCTCTCTTTAAATAGGCAGTCTTTGGCGGCAAACTGCGTCATAGGCGCGCGCGCGCTACCGCGCATCCGCGCGCGCGCGCTCGCCACTATCGCGTGCCCGCGCACGCTCGTTTGCCGCTATCGCGCATGCGCCGAACGGGTCTGCCTGTGCATAGAGATTCTGAGACCCCGATTGCAGGGATGAGTGAGAGAACGTCTTTCCTGACAGTGACACACTCTTGAGATATGAGACAATATGGAAAGATTCCCTACCCGCAGGTTTGGGAGAGTTAGGACAGCTTAGTGAGACTGCAGGACTGAGGCAACTAGTGAGTCCAGAGAACTGGAGGGATTCTGTAAGTCCTGGAAGAGCGAGAGAGCCTGGGGTGTCAGGAGAACCTGGTAGCTCATTGAGAACTACAAGCCATCAGAAGCAGTGGCTGGCTATAGTTCTCAGAACTCTGTAAATGAATGATGCAGCTGGGCGAGCGGAACCCTGCACAGACACATTTTCTTTAAATTGTCCCAGTGGGTGCAGGCAGAAGATCCCTGGCCCGCTGTCACAATGGCGTCTCAGGGTGAGTACGGGGGCTGCTCAGTTAGTAACATGTTACATCCTAAATATGGGTGTAACATAACCTGTTACTAAAGGTGAACTTATCCTTTAAACCACAGTTCGAACTGATGTGAACGCTCAAAAAGTTGTGTACATTGTGTACATTTTTTGACATGACAACACTTGCTACAGGCTCATTGAAATGAATGCATGACAGTGTACATCCACATGGGCATATTTATTAGGCAGTGAATGTGATTTTCACCAAAATATTTACTGGTGGTGCATCAATCACTGTCATTTTAAATTGCACACAGACCAGGAAAATTCATCTGCAGTGAATGTTTGGTAAGTGTCAGATTAACTGCTTTATAAATATATCCCATAGTGTTAATATACCGTTAATATGCCGTTAATGTTTCTTCATAGATATTAGGGCTGGGCGATTATTGGGCAAAAAAAAAAAAAAAACGGCGATTAAAAAAAAATAGATTCACGATTCGAATCAAATTTTTTTTTCCTGATGGACCGTGCCGGCAGGAGTTTAGGCGAGGCCGCGGCTTCGGCCTAGTCCGCCGCGATCCTGGGAAAAGGCAGCGGACTAGCCTGAATTTGCGGCCTCGCCTAATAAATCCTGCCCGCAGCTCGCCGCAAACCTGGGAAAAGGCCGCGGCTTTGGCCTAGTCCGCGGCGTCCGGCCTCGCGGCCTCTTCCCAGGATCGTGGCGAGCTGCCGGGCAGGATTTTTTTAGGCGAGGCTTCGGCCTAGTCCGCGGAGCGCCGGTCCTATGGAAAAAGAAAACATTGATTCGGTCAAAATATGAATCGATTTGCCCTTGCAACTCGATTCAGATTTTAAATCGATTTTTTTCTCCAGCCCTAATAGATATTTCAGGGCTAGCCGAGTCCACCCTTTTGTTTTGATTATTTATTTATTTTTTGTTATAGAGAGATTTGGTGTGTCTGATTTGGGTGAGGGTAATTTTATATAAATTAAAATATTTAATTTATCTCTTTACCGTATTCTATGACCTATTTTGTTTACATGTACGTATTGTCTGGATTTTTGCTCATAAGCTTATTTATCACACAGGAAGGTCAGTCTTTAACAGGGATATTTACAGACTGTGAAACAGTAATGAAGTTGACGCGAAAACAAGTTCTTTCCAGAGCAAAGGCTTCCGAGTTAGACAGTGTGAGGAAACTGAACTGCTGGTGAGTATGGACTGTGTGGTTCTGTTGATGCTAAAACATGTCTACATAGAGTACTTGTGACTTTTATTTGCAAAACCTTTTCACATCATGCCATTCTTTCATGTAAGAAGCCATCTTGCTGGAAATCAGAAATGGACACAGAAAAATCTGCTAGCTGAAGTGTTTGTGATCTCTAATTATCTTATTTATTTTTAGTTGTTATACTGTATGTGGGCAGATTTAAAGGGATTGTAAAGTCAGAAGGTTTTTTATCCTAATGCATTCTATGCAATAGGATAAAAAGTAGGGCTGTGGAAATTAACTATTAATTCCTCGATTAATTTTTTTTGATTGATCAAAATTCTTTTGATCGGTACTCGCCTCTCCGCCGGCTTCCGGATCTTCAGGGAGTTCTGTCAGAAAATCCGGTGACGTCACGGACACCGGCGGGGCTTGCCATGTCCATCTGAAGGGCTCCTTTGCTGTGCCTTCATATCTGCATGCCGGCGGGACCTTACTATCTGCCACACGCAAGGGCTGTTACACTTCCCTCTATCAACCTGGGATTCTACAGCCATCCACTGGGAGTTGTGATAGTTCCCTTCACGGGACATCCACATTCCGACGGACTGATGTTAACCCCTCCTCATCTGGATTCAGCAGTGGTATCGTTGTACACATTTTTATACCAGTATCATACTTAGCTACATGTTTTTATGACTGCTTTTGCTACCGTTTGGTATTACTCGCACCATTTTTACAGTTTATGTAGCTACATTGATTTCATCTCCAGTGCAATATTTATTTTGTTACCTACTTGAAGACTATAAAAGTTTTAATGCTATTCCCATCGAGCGCTGCCTTTGTGTGTTTTTGTATCCTGCTATCCATTTTTCCAGTGGTTGGTAGCTGCACTGGGAATCGGCCTGCAAGGAGATCAGCTGAAAGTAGTTGGATCTGTATGTGTGTTTATAATTAATCGAAATTGGTCGATTAATCGATTAAAAAAAATTGATTAATTGAACACAAAAAATTTAATCAGTAACAGCCCTAATAAAAAGCCTTCTGTGTGCACCAGCCCCCCCCCCCTAATACTTATCAGATCCCCCTTCTATCCAGCGATGTCCACAAGTGCCTCGGCCGTCTGGCCTCTTCCTCCTGATTGGCTGAGACACAGCAGTGGCGCCATTGGCTCCCGCTGCTGTCAATCAAAGTCAGTTAGCCAGTCAGGGGAGAGAGGGGGTGGGACCGAACTGCAGCTCTGGGTCTGGATGGACACAGGGAGCTTCAGCTCGGGTGCCCCCATAGCAAGCTGCTTGCTGTGGGGGCACTTAACAGGAGGGAGGGGCCAGGAGAGCTGAGGAGGATCGGGGCTGCCCTGTGCAAAACCATTGCACAGAGCAGGTAAGAATAACTTGTTTGTTATTTTTATGGGGAGAAAAAAAAATTGAGACTTTACAATCGCTTTAATTGGTACAGGGGTATGAGCATAACAATATTTTTTTAATATACCCTATAACCATATTAATTGAAAAATCTGGGCAAGCATCTGCTTGCTGACAGGATAAACTTGATATCGCATATGAGACAGAAGCCTAGTATAAATACAATGTGGTATAAAGCTTGTATTTATACTAGGCTTCTGTCTCATATGCGATATCAAGTTTATCCTGTCAGCAAGCAGATGTTGGCTGTATTGCCATTAGTATTGAATTCTCTAGATAGATTCCAGTTCTATTACTCCCATGATATGCCTATAGTAATCTTCTGTTGAACTCTTAAGTAAACTTATTGAAACTAAAAATCTGGACAGTTGCTAACGTGCATATCGCTGAAATTACAGGTAAAATCAAAAGTTCCCATTGCTTTGGGGCTCTCCTCGCACTGCAAGGGAGAGCATAAACAGCATTTTTACTTATCTTAGACCTTTGTTTCTTCAGGCTACTTCTGATTTTCATGACTGGTCCCCACAAGCTGCTGCTCCTTTTAGTTGCAAGCACTCTGATGTCATCACGCACAATGCAGGACCGGCAGTCCTGTATTAGTGAAGATGTCGAGGGCCTGCTCACAACCTGGAGTGTCGAAGAGGAGAGTGCTGGCTGCCAGACTGTAGAGGGATAATGTAATTTAAAACTGCTGTTTAGATTACCACAGGACCAAAATGAGCAGTTACTTTTGCATTGTGAGGGAAGCAAGACAGCAAGGGTTACTTTTGATTTTAACCTAGAATTCATCTTTAAGGCAGCAATACATGCAGTATGATGGTTGATATAGGCACCTTATATATGCCTATAATCACCACTGTGTGGGTTGAAAAAACAGCTAATGCCTAATGGGCAGAATGGAAAATCCAGTTTGTGTAAAAACACTTCTGCTGCCTTCACATATTGTGCAGGTCGCTCATATTTGGTTATACATATGCATGGCTAAATCTGTTAGCCTCTTGAGTCCTGTGTGTCATTTGAAGAGGGAACTAGTACATCTGTGTATCCAAGAAGCAATTTAAAGTGGTGTTAAGTAATAGTGATTCAAGTGGGCAGGTGTACATTTTTGCACCCCCTGGCTGTCAGTGACAGCTATGACCCAGCACTAAGCCAAGGAGCTGAATCAATTCCTTCCTAGTTTTGAGCATGCTACAAAATAATCAATAAAAGTATAGAGCAGTGCAAGAATATGCTGTCGTTTTTTTGTTTAAAGTTCATGGTAGGTTAAAAGAACTATCCAGTTCTCTACTTCAACTTCACGCCACCTATATGATTACTTTCCTCTTCCCCATGGTTGTGGCCTGCTCCAGTGTTTACAGCATTCTTTGCAAAATCTGGTCTTGCACTGCTTGCATGATAACCCCCTATAGACTGGATTAGGGCTGTACCTGTACTGTTGGAGTATTGTGCTTTTTATTTTTTTCAGCCCATGAAACAAATGTGGCATTCAAGACTTGATTTTCTTCTTTTTTGTTTCAGGGGAAGCCGCCTTACAGATGTAAGTAATGTCTGAAAGAAAACTTGTATCCTGATTTTTGTCTAGATATCAGTAAAATGTAAAGCAGATCTTTAGTTTTTAAACAATTCACTTTTTTTTAGCATTGTTAATTTTTTTTAAAATCTGAACTCCAGGCACATAAAATGCACAAATTAATGCAGCTCTTTGTTAACACATCATTCCGTGTATTTTCCTTTAATGCAAGCAGTGTAAAAGCCTAAATCCTGAATTGGTGCAGGCCCTGTACATTTGAGCTCAGACTGAAAAGAAAAAGCAGCACAAGGTGCCAAGCAGTTGGGCTAAAGTTCAGGGAGCATGCTGATAGAATGGCAGTCAGAGTGACAGAGAGGAGAGTGTATCTGTTTGATGCTTCTCTTTTCACTGTCCAGTGACAGGGTGGGTATAGCAGACATTTTAAGTGTTACTGAACTGCAGCAGAGAAAATAACAGGTCTAATTATTTGCCAGCAGGGTTGGACTGGGGCAGAGCTGTGTAAATCTCTTGGCTAAATGGATAGAAGTACAGATCATTTGACAGGTTCTACAGGTCTCTTACAGGTGATACTCGAAAAATTAGAATATCGTGCATGTGTGACAGGGGTCACTTGGGGCACAGGGGGAATGAGAACCCCACCATGATCTGGGATAGTCATATTCAATGCTGTATATAGATGGTATATATTGGGTGTATATTGTGTGTGGGCTGTTGTGTAATATTTGCTGTGATGGGGTGTGATTGCATTCTATTGTCTATTGTGGCTTGTGGTAATTAAGTCTGCTACTGTGGTGATGTGGATTATAGCTTGGTAGACCGTCTGGCTGCCTATTATGGGATGTTTAAGTGTCTTTCTATGAGGAGGGGGGGGTCACCCCTCCTGCTAAGACTGTTTACTGAAAGAGAAGTTTGAACACACCTGACCTGTATGACCATTGTCATTGGACAGTTTAACCCGCCCTGTTCCCCAAGGATGGGAGGGAAGGGTTTTGAAGAGAAACGTGTTACCATGTGCTTGTAATAAAGTCAGTCCAGTTGGAAACTTCATACAGAGTGTTTGTCTCGTATGTTTGGAAGGATTAATCCTATAGGAAGCGGTCGCCTGACTGTGGAGGATCGGCAGTGGATGTGTGTCCAGAGAGGGAATATCCTAAACGGCGTTAACCCCTTTCATACTTGGGGTGCCGTTACAGTGCAAAAGTTCATTTATTTCACTAATGCAACTTAAAAGGGGAAACTAATATGAGATAGACTCATTACATGCAAAGCAAGATAGTTCAAGCCGTGATTTGTCATAATTGTGATGATTATGGCTTACAGCTCATGAAAACCCCAAATCCACAATCTCAGAAAATTAGAATATTACATGCAATCAATAAAACAAGGATTGTACATAGAACAATATTGGACCTCTGAAAAGTATAAGCATGCATATGTACTCAGTACTTGGTTTGGGCCCCTTTTGCAGAAATTACTGCCTCAATGCGGCGTGGCATGAAAGCCATCAGCCTGTGGCACTGCTGAGGTGTTATGGAAGACCAGGATGCTTCAATAGTGGCCTTCAGCTCTTCTGCATTGTTCGGTCTCATGTCTCTCATCTTTCTCTTGGCAATGCCCCATAGATTCTCTATGGGGTTCAGGTCAGGCGAGTTTGCTGGCCAATCAAGCACAGTAATCCCACGGTCATTGAACCAGGTTTTGGTGCTTTTGGCAGTGTGGGCAGGTGCCAAGTCCTGCTGGAAAATAAAGTCAGCATCCCCATAGAGCTTGTCTGCAGAAGGAAGCATGAAGTGCTCCAAAATCTCCTGGTAGACGGTTGCGTTGACCCCGGACTTAACCACTTAACGACCGCTCACTGTATATGTACGTCGGCAGAATGGCACCGACAGGCACAATCGCGTACAGTGTACGTGATTGCCTTTGTACAGTTGGGGGGTCCGATCGGACCCCCCTCCTATACAGTGAGTGGTCGGTATTCGTTGGGGAGCGATCCGACATGAGGGGGCGGCCATTCGATTCCGGCCCCCCCCCGGGATCATTCCCGGCGAATGGAAATGCTCCCTCTGCTGTGTAATGTTTACACAGGCAGAGGAAGCAGGAGGAAGTGATGTCATCTCTCATGCGGCGCTCACATATACCGAGCGCCGTACAAGAGAAGACACACAGGTCAGTGCACTAACACTACACTGACACCAGGACACATAGGCACACATCGCCCCCCAGGCCCCCCCAGATCATCCCCCAGCCCCCAGTCACAGTGTCACTGATTGCAGTGACCATTTATTTACTGATCGCTGAAATCAGTGACATTTGTGACTGTAAAAGTGTCACTACATTTAGTTTTAGGTCCAGTGTAGCCCCCTAACCCCCCCTAATAAAGGTTTAACCCCCTTGATTGCCCCCCAGATAACCCTTTCACCCCCTATCACCACTGTCGCTAAGCGATCATTTTTCTGATCGCTGTCTTAGCGTCGGTGATGCAGATCGGTAGCCAGTTATTTTTTTTAGGTTCGCCGCAGGTTTTTATAGCGTCGGGTACCCCCATAAATTATCTAATAAAGGTTTAACCCCCTTGATGGCCCCCCAGGTAACCCTTTCACCCCCTATCACCACTGTCGCTAAGCGATCATTTTTCTGATCGCTGTCTTAGCGTCGGTGATGCAGATCGGTAGCCAGTAATTTTTTTTAGGTTCGCCGCAGGTTTTTATAGCGTCAGGTACCCTCATATATTATCTAATAAAGGTTTTAACCCCCTAATTGCCCCTAGTTAACCCTTTCACCAGTGATCACCATATAAGTGTTACGGGTGACGCTGGTTAGTTAGTTTGCTTTTTATAGTGTCAGGGCACCCGCCGTATATATAACCCAATAAAGGTTTAACCCCCTGATCGCCCGGCGGGTGATATCAATTAGATTTTAGCGTCAGAGAGGGTCTGCGTCACACCCCAGGCAGCATCAGGTTAGTGCCAGTAACGCCAACACCCACGTGTGACGCATACACATACACCCCCTTAGTGGTATAGTATCTGATCAGATCAATATATGATCTGATCAGATCTATACTAGCGTCCCCAGCAGTTTAGGGTTCCCAAAAACGCAGTGTTAGCGGGATCAGCCCAGATACCTGCTAGCACCTGCGTTTTGCCCCTCTGTCCAGCCCAGGCCACCCAAGTGCAGTATCGATCGATCACTGTCACTTACAAAACACAACACACATAACTGCAGCGTTCGCAGAGACAGGCCTGATCCCTGCGACTCCAGTGCTGTAGGAGATGATTTCACCACCACAGTTAAAAAAAAAAAAAGCATATATGCCGAAGCATTGGGGCAGCAGGGGCGGAGGCGCGATTTTGCTCCTAATGCCGCGTACATACGGTCGAAATTCCGACGGAGGCTTGCCCGTGGAAAAGTCCGACCATGTGTGTGCGGCATAACTTTTTTGCGGGAGGATGCCCGCATGCTTCGGCATATATAAATGGTGCATGTATGCCCATCATTAGAAGTGGGTGTATAAAGGGCGGTATTCTAATGGTGGGCATACCCACCGATCGATCTCTTTTTTCGTTCAGCCAACTGGCTGCATGAAAGAAAAAAAAAAGATTACAATACATGTCCAACAAGGACCAGCAACGTACTGGTATGTTGCTGGATTTGAATGTTTATACCAGAATGATGCCTGCGGGTTTAGGTATCATCTTGGTATCATTCTTTTCAGCCAGCGGCCGGCTTTCATGTAAAAGCAATCCTAGTGGCTAATTAGCCTCTGGACTGCTTTTACAAGCAGTGGGAGGGAATGTGTCCCCCCCCCCCCCGGATATAAAAAGCGCCATTGGGAAATTGGGAAAGCATTTTATCACACCGATCTTGGTGTGGTCAGATGCTTTGAGGGCAGAGGAAAGATCTAGGGTCTAGAAGACCACAGTTTTTTCAAAAAAGAGTACCTGTCACTACCTATTGCTATCATAGGGGATATTTACATTCCCTGAGATAACAATAAAAATGATAAAAAAAAAATAAAAATATGGAAGGAACAATTTAAAAATAAAATAAAAAAGCAAAATTAATAATAAAAAAAAAAGAAAAAAAAAAGCACCCCTGTCCTGCCCTGCTTTTGCCCAATGGCGAACGCAAGCGTCGGTCTGGCGTCATATGTAAACAGCAATTACACCATGCATGTGAGGTATCACCACGAAGGTCAGATCGAGGGCAGTAATTTTAGCAGTAGACCTCCTCTGTAAATCTAACGGGGTAACCTGTAAAGGCTTTTAAAGGCTTTTAAAAATGTATGTAGTTTGTCGCCAATGCGCGTTTGAGCGAAATTTTAAAGCATGTCGTGTTTGGTATCTATGTACTCGGCCTAAGATCTTTTTTTTTATTTCATCAAACATTTGGGCAATATAGTGTGTTTTAGTGCATTAAAATTAAAAAAAGTGTATTTTTTCCCCAAAAAATGCGTTTGAAAAATCGCTGCGCAAATACTGTGTAGAAAAAAAAAAATGCAACACCCACCATTTTAATCTGTAGGGCCTTTGCTTTAAAAATATATATAATGTTTGGGGGTTCAACATAATTTTCTTGCAAAAAAAAAAAATGTTTTCATGTAAACAAAAAGTGTCAAAAAGGGCTTTGTCTTCAAGTGGTTAGAAGAGTGGATGTAAGCTTCCTAATGTTGTGTATAAAATGCCAGAACAGTTCAAAACCCCCCCCCCCCAATGACCCCATTTTGGAAAGTAGACACCCCAAGCTATATACTGAGAGGCATGTCGAGTCCATGGAATATTTTATATGTTGACACAAGTTGCGGGAAAAAAGACAATAAATTTGTTTGTTTTTTTTGCACAAAGTTATCACTAAATGATATATTGCTCAAACATGCCATGGGCATATGTGGAATTACACCCCAAAATACATTCTGCTGCTTCTCCTGAGTACGGGGATACCACATGTGTGAGACTTTTTGGGAGCCTAGCCGCGTACGGGACCCCAAAAACCAAGCACCGCCTTCAGGCTTTCTAAGGGTGTAAATTTTTGATTTCACTTCTCACTGCCTATCACAGTTTCGGAGGCCATGGAATGCCCAGATGGCACAAATTTTTGATTTCACTCCTCACTACCTATCACAGTTTCGAAGGCCATAAAATGCCAAAATAGCACAAAACCCCCCCAAATGACCCCATTTTGGAAAGTAGACACCCCAAGCTATTTGCTGAGAGGTATTGTGAGTATTTTGCAGATCTCGCTTTTTGTCACAAAGTTTTGAAAATTTAAAAAAAATAATAAAAAAATATATATTTTCTTTCTTCATTTTCAAAAACAAATGAGAGCTGTAAAATACTCACCATGCCTCTCAGCAAATAGTTTGGGGTGTCTACTTTCCAAAATGGGGTCATTTGGGGGGGTTTTGTGCTATTTTGGCATTTTATGGCCTTCGAAACTGTGATAGGTAGTGAGGAGTGAAATCAAAAATTTGTGCCTAGAAATCCTGAAGGCGGTGCTTGATTTTCGGGGTCCCGTACGCGGCTAGGCTCCTAAAAAGTCCCACACATGTGGTATTCTCGTACTCAGGAGAAGCAGCAAAATGTATTTTGGGGTGTAATTCCACATATAACCATGGCATGTGTGAGAAATATATCATTTAGTGACAACTTTTTGTTATTTTTTTTTTTGTCATTATTCAATCACAAAAAAAAAATATTCAATGGGCTCAATAGGCCTCTCAGCAATTTCCTTGGGGTGTCTACTTTCTAAAATGGGGTCATTTGGGGGGGGGTTTGTGCTATTTTGGCATTTTATGGCCTTCAAAACTGTGATAGGTAGTGAGGAGTGAAATCAAAAATTTGCGCCCTTAGAAATCCTGAAGGCGGTGCTTGGTTTCCGGGGGCCCGTACGCAGCTAGGCTCCCAAAAAGTCCCACACGTGGTATCCCCATACTCAGGAGAAGCAGCAAAATGTATTTTGGGGTGCAATTCCACATATAACCATGGCATGTGTGAGCAATATATCATTTAGTGACAACTTTTTGTAATTTTTTTTTATTTTTTTTGTCATTATTCAATCACTTGAGACAAAAAAAAAATATTCAATGGGCTCAACATGCCTCTCAGCAATTTCCTTGGGATGTCTACTTTCCAAAATGGGGTCATTTGGGGGGGTTTTGTACTGCCCTGCCATTTTAGCACCTCAAGAAATGAGATAGGCAGTCATAAACTAAAATCTGTGTAAATTCCAGAAAATGTACCCTAGTTTGTAGACGCTATAACTTTTGGGCAAACCAATAAATATACGCTTATTGACATTTTTTTTACTAAAGACATGTGGCTGAATACATTTTGGCCTATATGTATGACTAAAATTGAGTTTATTCGATTTTTCTTATAACAAAAAGTAGAAAATATAATTTTTTTTTTCAAAATTTTCGGTCTATTTCCGTTTATATCGCAAAAAAATAAAAATCGCAGAGGCAATCAAATACCATTAAAAGAAAGCTCTATTTGTGGGAAGAAAAGGACGCAAATTTCGTTTGGGTACAACATTGCATGTCCGCACAATTTACAGTTAAAGCAGCGCAGTGCAAAATTCTGAAATCACCTCTGGTCCTTTAGCTACAAAATGGTCCGGGGCTTAAGTGGTTATTGAAGCACAGTGGACCAACACCAGCAGATGACATGGCTCCCCAAATCAACACAGACTGTTGAAACTTCACATTGGACTTCAAGCATCTTGCAGTGTGTGGCTCTCCATTCTTCCTCCATACTTTGGGTCCTTGGTTTCCAAATGAGATGCAAAATTTGCTCTCATCAGAAAAGAGGACTTTGGACCATTGAGCAACAGACCAGGTCTCTTTTTTTCTTTAGCCCAGGTAAGGTGGTGGCTCTTGATGCACTGACTCCAGCCTCAGTCCACTCCTTGTGAAAGTCCCCAACACTTTTTTGAATGGCCTTTTCCTGACAATCCTCTCCAGGCTGCGGTCATCCCTGCTGCTTGTGCACCTTTTTTCTTCCACACTTTTCCCTTCCACATAACTTTCTATTAATGTGCTTTGATACAGCACTTTGGGAACATCCAACTTCTTTTTCAATTACATTTTGAGGCTTTCCCTCCTTATGGAGGGTGTCAATGATGGTTTTCTGCACAACTGTCAGGTCAGCAGTCTTTCTCATGATTGTGATTCCTACTGAACCAGACTGAGAGACCATTTAAAGGCACAGGAACCCTTTGCAGGTGTTATGGCTTAATTAGCTGATTAGAGTGGGACACTTTGAGCCTAGAATATTGCACCTTTTCACAATATTCTAATTTTCTGAGATTGTGGATTTGGGGTTTTCATGAGCTGTAAGCCATAATCATCACAATTATGACAAATCACGGCTTGAACTATCTTGCTTTGCATGTAATGAGTCCATCTCATATATTAGTTTCACCTTTTAAGTTGCATTAGTGAAATAAATGAACTTTTGCACAATATTCTAATTTTTCGAGTATCACCTGTATATGTATTTAATATGTATAGTTGGCTGTTTGCCTGGAGTTCAGGTTTAAAGCCCAACACAGAGAAGCTTGAAAATCGTCCCTTGCTTGTGGGTCTGCTCATTTAGGTCTAGGGGACAAAAAAAGTAGATTTACTTGCATGATCCTCTACTCTACTCCTCTGCACTGCTACACTGGTCCTGTTTTCCTGGTTATTTTGTATATCTGTTTTAAGGCTGTGTGCATATATATGTACATTGGATTAGCTAAAGACTCAGCTCAAAGAAGGCCCCTGTAAGGCTATCCCCATGTAATTGAAACCTCAAACTGTTCAATTAGGAATAAGGCACTTTTATGACATACTCGCTCGTCTGTGTAAATTTTATTTTGAACTGTAAGGTTAAAATGGAAAGCATGTAAAAAGGATCCTATAGTTCATTCCGCTGGCTAGATAAGACTACATAAAATGTATGTAATGTTTTTCATATTTTCGCACCAATCCACACTCTCCAGCTTCAATAACCCAGTCTAGGTGATGTCTTTTTGAAGTTTTTTGCTTGAAGAACTTTAAATAGGAGAGGGGTTAGTGCATGGAATACTTCAACACGCTGCACAGTAACAAAGGACACTCCTCTCTAAATTCACACTCCAGGATTCTGCTAATAACAGGGGAATGACCTGAGACCTTATGAGAGGTGTCTCAGTCCAAGCTACCTCTGACACTTATATCCCAAAAACACACACAGTCATCAGGGATCGCAATTTACGGTCAGTACTCACAAATCCAAAGGACAGCTGCACACCTTCCAGCTTCCTCCGGACAGGGTCCAATGAGGGAGACAATCATACTATAAAATATATATATTACTAAAGCGCTAATGAAAATAAATAGTGAAAAAACAACAAAAAGATGACCAAATGGTGAAAGCTGCAATCAAACAAAGGATTTCTGTGTCCGTGCAGAGTGAATAATTAAACAAATTAATGATGCGCTAAACACCAACCTAATTATAGTGCACAAGTGACAATGTTCAAAACAAATTCTCCGTGCTGGGTAATATCATGAAAAAAGATCTGCAGTGGAAACAATTATATTTTAAATTTTAAATTGCCCCAATTCCCGGTGGATTTATGAAATCTGTACTTTGGCGCCGAATGGTTTAAACATAGACTTTGACCTAAATTGTTTTATTTCAGATTATTAGTTATTCTCAGCCATTGTATTTAGAGCATCTACATGGGTCACACAAATTTTGGCCTCATGTTCCTGAGAGGCCTTGGCTCTGTGGGGGGTGTCTTTTTCACCCAGTGCAATGGGGTTTAAGACCAACAGCCGGTTATTAGGGATCACCATAGGTGATTAAATTTGCATATGGTGTGGTCATATTTCTTACATTATATATATATATATATATATATATATATATATATATATAATGTGTGTATGTATAGGCAGATGAGATATGTGTATTGATACATGGGAGTGGATGCTATATACATTTTATTTGTATACAATTAAATTTGTATTGTATTTTATAATAGAGAATATTACTTTGTGCAGTTATGGATCTATGGAATCGATGTCATGCTATTAGGGGAGGATGAATGCAGCAGTTTTTTCCCCCCTTCGGTTTTTATTGTATTTATTGCTGAATATGCATAACATGATGATGGCAGTTCCATTTTTCGCCACTGGAGGGACTAGCACATCATTTGCAGGGATGAGCCGAACACCCCCCTGTTCGGTTCGCACCAGAACCTGCGAACAGACAAAATGTTCGTGTAAACTTTAGAACCCTATTAAATACAATGGACTCGAACGTTCGAAATCTAAAGTGTTAATTATAAAGGCTAATATGCAAGTTATTGTCCTAAAAAGGGTTTGGGGACCCGGGTCCTGCCCCAGGGGACATGTATCAATGCAAAAAGAAGTTTTAAAAACGGCCGTTTTTTCGGGAGCAGTGATTTTAATAATGCTTAAAATGAAAAAATAAAAGTGAAATATTCCTTTAAATTTCGTACCTGGGGGGTGTGTATGATATGCATGTGAAGTGGCGCATGTTTCCCGTGCTTAGAACTGTCCCTGCACAAAGTGTCATTTTTGAAAGAAAAAAAGTCTTTTAAAACTGACTCGCGGCTATTAATGAATTGTCGGCTCCCGGCAATACATACAAAAGTCATTGATAAAAATAAAAAAAAAGCGTGGGGGTTCCCCAGAATTCAATTACCAGGCCCTTCAGGTCTGGAATGGATATTAAGGGGAACCCCGCCGCAAATTTAAAAAAAAATTGACGTGGGGTTCCCCCAAATATCCATTCCAGGCCCTTCAGATCTGGCATGGATTTTAAGGGGAACTCCACCCCAAATTTAAAAAAAAATGGCGTGGAGTCCCCCTAAAAATCCATACCAGACCCCTTATCCGAGCACGCAACCTGGCCGGCCGCAGGGGAAAAGGGGGGGACGAGAGAGCGGCCCCCCCTCCCTCCTGAACCGTACCAGGCCACATGCCCTCAACATGGGGAGGATGTCCCCATGTTGATGGGGACAAGGGCCTCATCCCCACAACCCTTGCCCGGTGGTTGTGGGGGTCTGCGGGCAGGGGGCTTATCGGAATCTGGAAGACCCCTTTAACAAAGGGGACCCCCAGATCCCGCCCCCCCCCCCATGTGAATTGGTAAGGGGTACATTGTACCCCTACCATTTCACGAAGAAAGCGTAAAAAAATGTTTAAAAAAACACACAAACACCTTGAAAAAGTCCTTTATTTAAAAAAAAGAAAAAAAAAAAAAACAGCGGTGAAATCCAGTGTCCCGCGGCGATCCCGATGTCCAGCGCTGTCATTCATTGGTTGTGCCTGAGCGGACCTGATGGGGAACTCCCTCTCAGTATTTTAAATGTATAGACCCGCCCCTTCTAAAGTTCCCCATCAGGTCCGCCAGCGGACCAGATGCGGAACATGAGAAGGGGCGGGTCTATACATGTATTACCAAAGTGAGAGCAGTTCCCCATCAGGTCCGCCCCCTCGGTATGTCGGACCCGCCTACGTCATTGGCTTGAGCGGGGAACTTCCTTCACTATGTAAATTTAAATTACACAGTGAAGGAAGTTCCCCGCTCAAGCCAATGACGTAGCCGGGTCCGACATACCGAGGAGGCGGACCTGATGGGGAACTTCTCTCACTGTGGTAATACATGTATAGACCCGCCCCTTCTCATGTTCCGCATCTGGTCCGCTGGCGGACCTGATGGGGAACTTTAGAAGGGGCGGGTCTATACATTTAAAATACTGAGAGGGAGTTCCCCATCAGGTCCGCTCAGGCACAACCAATGAAGGACAGCGCTGGACATCGGGATCGCCGCGGGACACTGGATTTCACTGCTGTTTTTTTTTTTTTTTAAATAAAGGACTTTTTCAAGGTGTTTGTGTGTTTTTTTTTACAATTTTTTACACTTTCTTCGTGAAATGGTAGGGGTACAATGTACCCCTTACCAATTCACATAGGGGGGGGCGGGATCTGGGGGTCCCCTTTGTTAAAGGGGTCTTCCAGATTCCGATAAGCCCCCTGCCCGCAGACCCCCACAACCACCGGGCAAGGGTTGTGGGGATGAGGCCCTTGTCCCCATCAACATGGGGACATCCTCCCCATGTTGAGGGCATGTGGCTTGGTACGGTTCAGGAGGGAGGGGGGGCCGCTCTCTCGTCCCCCCCTTTTCCCCTGCGGCCGGCCAGGTTGCGTGCTCGGATAAGGGGTCTGGTATGGATTTTTAGGGGGACTCCACGCCATTTTTTTTTAAATTTGGGGTGGAGTTCCCCTTAAAATCCATGCCAGATCTGAAGGGCCTGGAATGGATATTTGGGGGAACCCCACGTCAATTTTTTTTTTAATTTGCGGCGGGGTTCCCCTTAATATCCATTCCAGACCTGAAGGGCCTGGTAATTGAATTCTGGGGAACCCCCACGCTTTTTTTTTATTTTTATCAATGACTTTTGTATGTATTGCCGGGAGCCGACAATTCATTAATAGCCGCGAGTGAGTTTTAAATGCATTTTTTTCTTTCAAAAATGACACTTTTTGCAGGGACAGTTCTAAGCACGGGAAACATGCGCCACTTCACATGCATATCATACACACCCCCCAGGTACGAAATTTAAAGGAATATTTCACTTTTATTGTTTCACTTTAAGCATTATTAAAATCACTGCTCCCGAAAAAATGTCCGTTTTTAAAACTTCTTTTTGCATTGATACATGTCCCCTGGGGCAGGACCCCGGTCCCCAAACACTTTTTAGGACAATAACTTGCATATAAGCCTTTATAATTAGCACTTTAGATTTCTCCCATAGATTTTTCGAATTTGCCGCGAACACCCCAATTTGTTCGCTGTTCGGCGAACGGGCGAACAAGCAATGTTCGAGTCGAACATGAGTTCGACTCGAACTCGAAGCTCATCCCTAATCATTTGTAATAATGATTTTAAATAGTTTTTACTATACGTTTTTTAAATTGCTTGTATATGTCGCAAACCTGTATATATGAGGTGCGATATATATATATATATATATATATATACTTTGTATTGAATATGTAATATTAAAAGTTGTTCACTTTTTTAGGGTTGAAAATATATTTATTGGTATTTTAACAGAGTATACATAAAGCAATATGTAAGGTTACAAACTGAAAACAGTCACGGGTAAACCAGCGTGATGAGTCAGCGGGATGGCTATCGCCCATAGCTGAACTCACAGTACTATATACAACAATAATAACAACAATGACCGTAAATCAATAAAAGAGGTAGAGTAGGCTAGTATAGCCTCGTCATTCATGGCAAGATTGTAACCACCAGATATCTTATAAGGAGGGGATGGCAAAAACAAAAGGACAGGGTAGGGAAATAAAATAAAAATACATTTTTGAAATGATGGATCAGGCGACGGGAGTGGGGTAGGGCAGAAAAGAACGGAAAGGGGAGGAAAAGACAGAAAAAGAGGAAGAGAAGAGACAGACAGTAGGAAAGTGAGAGGGGAGAGATCAAAGAAAGGTGTAAGAGCTGCTGAAGAGACAGTCACGGAAGGGTAATGGTGTTGTGTGGTGGGGGGAGACTCTAAAGTGGAAACCCAGCCCATCTCAGTGACATGTAACGTGCAGGAATGATCACGTCGGAGCAGACAACATATGTGTGAGAGTATCGGAGGAGGAGAAGCGAAGCCAGATGAGCCACAATAATTTATATTTGTCAAAGGTGTCGTTGTCAAGGGCTAGCATTTCCTCCATTCTCATAGTGTCATTCATAATCGAGACCCAATGTGACAAGGGAGGAATGGTGGTTGTCTTCCAGTAGGATGGGATGAGCTGTCTGGCCGATGACATAAAGAAACGGAGCAGATTCCGCTTCTGTGAGGCAATCGATCCCGGGAGTATAGAGAGAAGGGCAATCTTAGGAGAGGGAGTCAAAGATTCATCGTACAGTGCGTTTATAGCAATCAAATACCTGAGTCCAGAAGGGGCGGATCCTCTCGCATTCCCACCAGACATGTAAGTAGGTCCCTGTAGAGGCAGAACATCGCCAACAAGATGCTGAGGTGGACGAGAAAATCTTATGCAGTCTGGAGGGGTCCCTGTACCACCTTGACAGTATCTTGTAGTTTTTTTCCTGTGAGTAACAGGAAATTGTAGACTTATGGGTAAAATGGAACGAGGTCTGCCAATCAGGTCACGGAATGTCCTCCCCTAAGTCTGTAGACCACAGCCTGGTGTAAGAAGGTAGGTCATTGTGTGTAAGGGCTTGTAAGAGGTAATATATGGTCGAGAGGAGGTGTCTGGGTGTCTCCGAGAGGGAACACAGTCGTTCAAACTCAATGCTAGGTCGATGTATTTGGGATGAAGAATGTAAATGTTTTGTGAAAGTAGACAAGTGCAGGGTAGTGAGCCAATCGCAAGGTCCCGTCAATGTCACAGGTGTCCCTTGTGTCGGGTGTATAAAGGAGTGCGCTTGGGGCCAGTCAGTCCTCTTGAAGGGGTCTATCGTCGTCCCTACACCCTGGGGGAAGGCAGGGTTATCAAATAGGGGGGACAATGGTGAAGGTTCAGAGGATAGAGTGGAACTCAGTCCCCTATTATACCACAACCTGAGAGAGGCCAACGTCAGTGGGGAGCAAGAGGGAATACGAGTGAGTTCAATTTTGTATCCCCATAGTAATGCCTGGAGATCCACGGGAGCTAAATCCTGTTCTATGGCGACAGAGGCCTTTAAGAAGGGACGAGGGAACAATTCAAGGATGCGCGCTACATGGACGGCCTTGTAATTGGACTCGAAGTCAGGGAGACCCGCTCCACCCTGCAGTTTTGGGTGGGTAAGCAAATTACATCTCACTCTAGGTAACCCCCGATTCCACATAAATCTAACGGCGAGTGAGCGTAGAGAGGTAAAGCAAGATTTGGGGACCAGGATAGGGACAGTTTGTAGGAGATACAAAAGTTTGTGCAGGGTGTCCATTTTCAGGGTATTTATTTGTCCAAACCACGGTAAAGAAGACCCCCCCCCCATTCCTCTAGATATTTCCGTAGAGAGGAGAGTAAGGGAACATAGTTTAAGGAAAAGAGATTGCAGAGGTTAGAGGGTAGGATGACCCCTAGGTACGAAACACCCTTTCGCCTGCCACTGGAAAGAGAAGTTCGCCCTGAGTACAGACATTGTGGTGGAGGAAAGGGAGATATTGAGAGCTTCAGTCTTAGAAATGTTAAGTTTTTGAAGTTGCTGAACGAGCCAAAGCGATGGAATTCTGAGAAAAGGGAGGGCAAGGAAATATGGGGGTGTTGTATGTAGACCAGGAGATCATCGACATAGAGGGACAATTTGTAATGAGAGGAAGGTGTTTGGATACCGTGTATAGAGGTATTTTGTCTAACTGCGCATGCTAGGTGTTCTATGACAATGACAAAGGGAAAGGGGGCAGCCCTGTCGGGTACCATTGAAGATATCAAACGGTTCAGAGGCGGTGCCATTGACTAGGACTGAGGCTGAAGGATGGGAGTAAAGAGATAATACCCTAGAGATAAAGGTCGTGCCCAAGCCTAACTGTTCTAATGAGAGCCAAAGAAATCTCCAGTTGACCCGATCGAACGCTTTCTCTGCGTCGAAGGAGAGAAGGCAGGCTTTTAGGCCTTTGCGCTGGATAAGGGAGATTAGGTGAATAGTCTTGCTAGTGTTGTCCCGTGCCTCAGGACCCGGGACAAATCCCACCTGGTCATTATGGATCACTCCCGGGAGTAGAGGGGATAAGCGATTGGCCAATACCTTTGCGAACAACTTCAGGTCGACGTTGAGCAGAGATATTGGCCGATAACTGCTACAGTGGGATGGATCCTTGCCCGGTTTGGGTATTATGGAGATATTGGCGGACAGTAAGCTTTTAGGTGGCGGGTGCGCGTCATCTATGGCATTGAACGTCTTCGCCAAAAGTGGGGACAATAGGGGGGCTAAAGTTTTATAAAAACGAGGGGTATACCCATCCGGGCCAGGGCATTTACCAATTTTCAAGTCTTTGATGGCGCCCAGAAATTCGGGTGCGACCAGAGGCCTGTCCAGTTCCTCGACCTCTGATGTGGCAATGGGGGGTAATGCCGTCTCCATAATATAATCGCGCATGTCATCAGTCGTGGGGGTGGTGCGTGCGGGTGGGGCAGTGGACTGCAGGTTGTAGAGTCTGGAGTAGTAGTCCCGGAAGGCAGAGGATATGCCACCCGTGTTAAACATTTTAGTTTGATTAGAATGTGTAATAAAGGGAATGGAGTATCGGAGAGGTCTAGGATGGAGGACCCGGGCCAGGTGTTTGCCGCATTTATTTGCTAACAAATAATGGTAATTGCGTGCCCTATCCCGCGGGCTATTAAGGAATGTGCGTCTAGAAGCTGAAGTAGATCTCTGCGGGCATTTGACAGCCTGACAAAAATGTCATGGTCCAAATTTCGTTTGTGTATCAAAGTTCAAGTTCCGCTACAGTAGAGAGGAGACGGCGGATGTCATCCGCTCGTATCCTTTTGAGACGTGAGCCGTGCTGTATAAATACACCACGGACCACGCATTTCAGGGCCTCCCACTGAGTGGGAGAGGAGGTAGTATCTGAGGAGTGGTCTGAAATAAAGTTTCGAATGGCCTTGGAGATTTCCACCACACAGACGGAGTCCCGCAGCAGATTGTCATTAAGCCTCCATTGTGTACCTCTACGGGAAGTTGGGGGACGTGCAAGGGTCAAGTAGATCGGTGTGTGGTCAGACCAGAGCAGGTGACCCAGCGTCGGCCTGAATGGGAGAATCTAGTAGCGATTGGGATATGAGGAAGTGGTCGAGTCTGCTATAGGAATTGTGTGCAGCTGAGTAATGGCTGTAATCTCTGTCCGTGGGATGTTGGACACGCCAAACATCCACCAGGTGGAAGGAATGCAGCAGGGCCTTGATGCGTGTGAGAGTAGAGTGTGGAACAGAGGACTTACCCGAGGAAGAGTCTACAGAAGGGGACATGACGATATTGAGATCCCCACCAATGATGAAACATGGGCCCCCGAATGAGGATAGTCTGGTGAGAACTGACGAGAGGAACTGAGCCTGACCCACATTCGGTACATAAATGTTGGCCACTGTGAAGAGAAAATTGTTTAGTTTCAGTTTGAGAAAGATGAACCGACCATTGACATCAACAAGGGAGTCTAGAACCTCAGGTTTAAATGATTTATGAAAGGCAATGGATACTCCCTTAGATTTGGCTTGGGGATTAGTACTATGGTACCATTGTGGGTAGTACCTGTTGCGTAGTGGAGGTATGGAATCCGTACAGAAATGCGTTTCCTGTAGCAATAAAATATTAGAGTGCTTTTTGTGAAAGTGGTAGAGAATCTGGCTCCGCTTCTCTGGTGTGTTAAACCCTCTACAGTTAAAAGATGCCAAAGCTATCGGGCAAACAGAAGCCATGACACATTCAGGTGTGGGGGGTGGGGATAGGGGGAGAAGTTAGACAAGGTAGGCGTTTCACAGGTCAGCAGCTCATGGAGAGGCGAACAGTGCCGCATAGGGCCCAAAGAAAGAAAGAGAAAGAAGAGAGGTGAGAGGGTAAATGAGAAAAATTAGGGGAGTAGACAGGAGGGAGGAAGGGGGGGGGGTGGTATAGGTCAGCAGAATCAGGGGAACACATAAGTACGTGGTACCATCATGGTCATCGTCCCCACCTCTCCTGATGAGTAACAAAAACATCAAAAAATATTCAAGGAGGGCCAGTGAGGCAGATGACCAGCATATCAATTTCAGTAGAAAAAATAGAACAACAACAAAAAAGGCCACAAGGTGGCTCCAAAGGACTGCAGGTGAAAGAAAAAAATCTCTCACAGCATGGCATCCGTATACCAGTCAGTGTCCATAGTGACACTGAAAAAAAGAAAAACCCCTTGGGGGGGGGGGTGCAGTGGGAATTCGCCAGGCAGGGTAGCTTCCTGGGCCCCAGCTCCACGGAAAATCAAACAATAAACATGACCAATATACAGAAACCACAACGTAAAAACAGCGCTGTATGAAATTGGTCAAAAACATGTGTAAGGAAACTCGAAATATAGGCAGGCACATAATATGGTGTAGTGTTAATACAGTATAAAACACACAGGTGGGGGGTGATTGCAAAGGAGAAACATGCACATCCAGGCTGCAGAGGGAAATTATTAGTTAATACATAACAGAAGGTCAATATCCTGGGCTAAGTAGTATGAGCAACCTGTGGAAAACACAATGGGGTTAACAGAAAGAAAACCATTAGAACAGTTCAAGGCTTAGGGTGAGTAAACCACATGAAGGAAACAGAAACTGGATGAGGGCATCAGAATAGGCCACAGAAAACTATGGCAGTAACCCAGGTACAGGGGAGGCAGACTGCAGTAGTAACTCGTCCGCTTCCGCCCTGTATCATCTCAGGGGGGGACCCTGAAGAAGCATAACAAGGGAAGTATCAAATTCAATCAGGGCAATTTCAATCGTCCGGGTCTCGTTGAGGCGGGGGGCCTGGAGTGGCGTTTGCGTCCCTGTGTCTGCCATGACTGGGCAAAGGGCAGGCCAGGAGTAGTCGGCGTGAATGGCCAATCCGGGATAGACACCTGTGGGAGTGCCAGTGTGCTGAGGAAGGATGGCAGGTCTCCAAGCGTGCGAAAGATGGCGGTTTTGCCCTCATGATGGACTCGTAGGTTTAACGGGAACCGCCATTGGTATTTCATCTGCTTCGATTGTAGGAGCTGTGTAAGCGGCTTCAGGGCTTTTCTCATCGCCAGTGTCTGACGGGACAGGTCTGGAAGAAGCATCACGGGGGTGTCGTTAAAGAGTTTGGTGTCCTGCGAGCTAGCAGCTCTCATAATGTCCTCCTTGATCTTGTAGAAATGCACTCGGCATAGGGTGTCTCGGATAAAGGAGGGGTCCGCGGACCGGAGGTTCTGTGAACCCGGTCCAGCTCAATGGGGTCTTCTTTAAGGCACTGTAACAATTGATTAAAGATGGCGGTCACTGCCGCAGGTAAATTTTTGGTGTCCACAGACTTGGGGATCCCGCGTATGCGGATATTATTGCGACGATTACGATTTTCGATGTCGTCCTGTTGGTACGCAAGCTGCTGCAGCATGACGGTATGGGTGTTAAGAATCTTGTCATGCGACTGTACTGTGGCACTAAGACTGTCAGTGGCAGCATCTAAGTCATCAAAGCGTGCACCCACATCTTTCTTGAGGTCAGAGATCTCTTTCTTGTAGGTTTTCTCTATCCTGTAAACATAGTGTTCAAAGTCTGCTTTAGTGGGCAGGGACCTGACATAGCTGTGCAGGGAACGGATCTGTGCCTCTCATATCCCAGCCCTCACCAGAGCCCAGGGAGGCATTAGAGCGGCTTCTGGTGAGCATAAAGTCAGTTTCCTCAGGGAGGGGGTAGCGATTGTTTGTTTGAGCTCACCTGAGAGTGCAGGGATGGCTCAGAGTGGGCTGGGGACGGAGGCGCCGGCGCCATCTTGGATTCTGAACGGCGCTGAGCAGCGGTCCGAGATCGGGCAAAAAACTCCTCCAGATCGCCTCCTTTTCGGCTTCCACCAGTTCCCTTCTGTGCCCGGCTCCTGTCTTTCCCCATGTGCTGAGGGTAGGGTGATTTTTTTTTTGGCGAGTTTCCAGCCGTTATACAGTCCGTGGAGCTGAAGGATTAGGGAGCCTGAGAGAGAATACGTCTCACTGCTCCATGCGTCAAGCCACGCCCACCGTGTTCACTTTTTTAAATGAAAGGAAATCGGCGCTTGTCAGCGATGATGTGTTTACAATTCAGACCATCACCATGGCAATCAGCAAAGCGATCTGCAGTCCTCTACAAAAGGGCACACTGGTGGATCACATGCTACCCATGATTAAGTCACGTGCCAGTGACGCAATGCGTAGGGGGAGGAGCCTAGTGACGCTCGCAGCAGTCTGAGTGAGGAGCACACTGGAAACTGAGCTGAACAAGCGCTGTTTGTTTCGGAGGTTATGTGAGTGCAGGCCACAGCTGATACAGGTTGTGTCTTGTGTATGATACATTGCGCAATGATTTGTTTTTCTCTTCTTTTCACATCTATATGGCAATATTCCGGGAATCGGAGATATATGTAAGAAGGAGTCCGTCTTAGGAGTCATTCACTGCTAATCAAAATAGCGGTGTGAAATAGGATTTTTTCTCAATTGTATTGGTCAGCGGTCTGTATGAATGTGGATTTGGGGACAAGCTTCATAAGGATTTGATATAGTCCACATTGGAATTTATGCTACCCCTGGACACATTTTATATTTATGAATTCTGTGGAATTGGGGCAATTTAAAATATAATTGTTTCCACTGCAGATCTTTTTTCATGATATTACCCAGCACTGAGAATTTGTTTTGAACATTGTCACTTGTGCACTATAATTAGGTTGGTGTTTAGCGCATCATTAATTTGTTTAATTAGACAATCATACTATCCTTCTCTAGACCCAATTCCTATGGTGAAGTCCCACAGCCAGCTCCTCAGAGTTCAATCCAGGCTCTCAGCCCTAACACCGCTGAGGCCTCAAAACAGCTACACACTCCACAGGCTACCTCAGAGGGGCAGAAGAAAGCATAATCTCACCAGGGCTTTAGGCATTTATCATCTCCCTGCCCACCTGCTGGACACTCCTCCCGGGGATTGGCTGGAGCATGATAAATATTTAGACTGATTATGTGCATCTCCCACCCTAAACTCTGATTGTAATTTTCTTCCAGAGGCAGGGAAAAGCAAACTCCCAGCCTTGAAGCCCTAATCACCGCTCCCTTGACTACAGAAGGACCATAATAATAACCGGAAAACTCCCATGCAGTTACATGCCCATAGAATTAGAGGTGCACCGAAATTATTGGCCGAAAATAGTTTTTTTTTTTTTTCATTCGGCCGAATGAAAAAAACAGCCGATGCCGAAAGGGGGCGTGGTTTGCCCCGAGTGCTGCCCTTCCCTCCTTCTCGCAGCGATCTCCGTGTTTGACGGAGATGAATTGCCCGGCCGCAGTAACAGTGTCCCGCCTCCTGTGATAGACGGCACACTGATCCAATGGTAGGACGTGATAACAGGAGGCGGGACATTTTTACTGCGGCCCGGGCAATTCAAATCCAGCTCCGTGACACACAGAGATCGCCGCTGATGCGGGCACTGGTGGGGCTGCATATGATGGGCACTGGTGGGGCTGCATATGATGGGCACTGGTAGGTCTGCAAATGATGGGCACTGGTGGGTCTGCATATGATGGGCAGTGGCAGGCTGCATATGATGGGCACTGGTGGGGCTGCATATGATGGGCACTGGTGAGGCTGCATTGATCTCCTGTACTATGTCTGCAGTCTCTGATCATCTCCTGTACTATGTCTGCAGTCTCTGATCATCTCCTGTACTATGTCTGCAGTCTCTGATCATCTCCTGTACTATGTCTGCAGTCTCTGATCATCTCCTGTACTATGTCTGCAGTCTCTGATCATCTCCTGTACTATGTCTGCAGTCTCTGATAATCTCCTGTACTACTGTATGTCTGCAGTCTCTGATAATCTCCTGTACTATGTCTGCAGTCTCTGATCATCTCCTGTACTATGTCTGCAGTCTCTCTCTGACCATCTCCTGTACTATGTCTGCCTAGAGGTGCACCAAATGAAATGTTGCTAATACTATTAGCAGTGTGCTTAAGTTTAGGCAAGAGATTGCAGACATGATACAGGAGATGGTTAGAGACTGAGGACATGATACAAGAGATGGTTAGAGACTGCAGACTGCATTTTTCTTGACCTTCCTTGCACTAAAGGTGCCAATAATGGCCAACAATAAATTCATATTAATTTAAATTGATGATATTAACTAAAAAGTTGAATATAATACAAATATATAAATATTTTTTAAAAACTGTCATTTTCGGTTTCGGTTTTCGGCCTAGTGCATCCTTCATTTTCGGTTTCGGCACCGAAATATCCATTTGGTGCACCCCTTCATAGAATGTTGCTGACGTATAACTTATGCATGCATTGCTTATACATCTTCAGTAATGTATGATTTTTTTTTCCTTCCAGAATACATATAAATATATAGCATGGGACGCTTCCCAGTAGGGCGATGTGGGAATATTATTTACCATATTTTTCGCTCCATAAGCCACACCTGACCATAAGACGCACCTAGGTTTTAGAGGAGGAAAACCAAGAAAAAAAAATATTCTGGACCAAATGGTGTACTAAAATATTTACCAGTGCCAAAGAAATGCAGCCTTACCTGTGCCAAAGAAATGCAGCCTTACCTGTGCCAAAGAAATGCAGCCTTACCTGTGCCAAAGAAATGCAGCCTTACCTGTGCCCAAAGAAATGCAGCCTTACCTGTCCCCAAAGAAATGCAGCCTTACCTGTCCCATAAATGCAGCCTTACCTGTCCCATAAATGCAGCCTTACCTGCCCCATAAATGCAGCCTTACCAGTGTCAAAGAAATTAAGCCTTCCCCCATGTTTTTGGGGGAAAAAAAGTGTGTCTTATTGAGGCGAAAAATACGGTGTATATATAAGGAAAGCTTTTATGGGAGATGCCACTATTGTTCAGTGAAAGACAAAAGTAATCAATAGAGAGGGAGGTGGTTAAAGGATAAAAAATAGTGTAGTAAGAAGCATAAATCTGTCTGCTCTGTATGATGACAAGTTGCTTGATTCTTTTACCAAGACTGGAAAAGGAATTATCCAATAATATAATGCACTGTATTAGGGGGTAGCTGTTTGTTAAACCACATGAAAGCACCTAATTTAGCATTATCAACATGACAAACATACAACATAGATGATGCACATAACAGATGTTGTAGCGATGGCTCAGATATATCCTCTGAGAAAGAGGTAAAGGATGATGATTATCGGTTTCATTTGGAAAATATTGATCACTTGCTTTGGTGAAAATTGCTGTTAATATAGAAGTGAAAGAGCATAGGGAGCGTAAGATAAAATGTTCTATGAATATGTTATACAAAACTAAGGTTTTCCTGACCATTAGGCAATATCAAAAATCGGAAGCAATGAAAACTTTCAGATAAGAAATAGCTTGTGTCTAGATCTATCAGTCATTCCCTAGTAATTTATTACAGGTCTTTTTTCTTGTTCAATATTTTTATTGAGTATTTTCACAAGAATACAGATCACAAGTATAGTACAGATGATGCGAGAGTGAGATATGCAACGTAACCTTAAATGGAAGAAATGTTTGTAGAGTTTGATACTTAAAAAAAAAAGAAAAGATAATTTTTATCTTTGAAATATGAAAGAGAAGAAAAAATAGTGATAACAATTGTCATGTATATTGGACTCCTAAAAATAAAAGAAAAAAGACTATACCTTACATCAGGTAGAAAGTGCCTCCGGACCTCCCATCCACCCCTAGTGGGTACAAACTGTGGATGGGAGGGGGCACATGTTAAAAAGAAAACAAAAATAATTAACTAAGGTATAGGTGAGCTAGAGTCCTGATAGGATGAATGATTTATCCTAACATATAAGTAAAGTAGTTAGAAGCCTATAAAAGTCACTTTTAAATGTCAAAGCCAATCCTAAGAAAAAAAAAAAAAAACAGAAGAAAAACTGTGTGTCAAATGGATAGAAGATTTTCTCAGGTTAGTAGTCCAAACTCTAGAGAATATGTAATAATAATTTGAAGAAACGGTAAGAAAATAAAAATCCCAAAATCACATACTGGGCAATAATGAAAATAAAAGAAAAAGAAGAATGTTAAGATAGGAAGAAAGGAAGAGATTGAGAAAGGAAAGGAGTGAAGAGATAGTAAAGCAAAAGATGAGGTTCCCTCCCAGGGATGGTCTGACCCCAGCCCCAAGAAATGCTAACTAAGACTAGCAACATTTAAGAGAAAGGAAGAGAATAAGAGGTATCAAAAGAAAAAAAAATTTAAATTGGATTAGCAGGGCAGCAAAAGAGATTGGTCGAAATCGGATGTTAGGAAATGTTTAACCCATGGTTGCCAAATTTTATTAAATTTTTTCACATTATTCTCGATAGCTGACATTTTGTGGAAAATGAGGGCTCTGTTCATTCGATGTTTAGCTTCAGTCACAACCAGTGTCTGAGATTTCCATGCCTTAGCTATAGTTTGTTTAGCTGAGGTTGTCAGATATAATAATAGTTGGAATTGATTGTGAGTGAGTTCAGGGGGTTTAAGATTCAATAATGCTACGACTGGGTCCGGCTTAATCAAGTTTTCTAGAGCAGTGGAATCCATACCGAATATTTTGGTCCAAAAATTTTGGGCAATTGGGCATTCCAACCAGATATGAAGATAGGTACCTACATTCGCACAGCCACAAAAGCAAATATTTGGACAAGTAGGTGAGAATTTAGCTAACCTCGCTGGTACCAGATACCAGCGTGATAAGACCTTGAAATTCGTTTCAAGAGCATAACAATTTGTGGATGAGCGCATAGTGATCGACCAGATATTGTCCCAATCTTTCGTACTGAATGTCTTATCAAAATCCTGAGACCATTTGGTGACATATAGCGGTGGAGTGTCTGTGAGGGGGGAATTGAGATGTTTATAAAGTAGTGAGATCAGACCTCTAGTGTGGGTCACATTTACAGATCCTTTCAAACTGTGATAGTTGATTAAGTATGGAACCCGATTCAATAACCAGTGTATAAAAGTTTTTAATCTGTAGGTACCGGAAAATTTCTTTACTGGGTAAACCATGAATATCACATAGATTAGGAAATGTCAGGATGTTGTTGATGGAGGCTATATCATATAAGCATGTCAGATTTTTGGTAGTCCAGGCTGCAAAGGAAGAGGGAAACTTCCATGCAGGATAAAAAGCTGGGTGTCTAATAAATGACAGTAGGGGGTTATGTGGGGATTGTAGTTTGTGAAAATCTAAATGTGTCCCAGATAGTCATGGAGTGCTATGTAATAAGATTAGATAGGCTAATTCTATCACAAGGGGATAACCACATTATATTAGCCACAGATATTGGATCAATATCGATAGATTCTATTGCCACCCACAAAGGGGTTTCAAACAATGCATGGTACTTAGATAATTGGGCAATTTGTGCTGCGTAATAGTAAGTGGTGAAATTGGGAATCCCTAGTCCCCCTTTAGATTTATTGATAAAAAGTGTCGCTTTAGAAATACGTGGTTTAATCTTACCCCATATAAACAATATAACTCTCTGTTGTAATAGCCTTAAAAAATAGGAAGGAATAGGAATGGGGAGCACCCTCAAAAGATACAAGAATTTTGGTAGAATGGACATTTTCACAGCATTAATTCTACCGAACCATGATAGAGAAAGTGTAGACCAATTTATTTAATACGTTTGTGATTTGTTTCAGTAGTGGTAAGTAATTTTGCTTTGAACAGGTCTGAGATTGAGGATGTAAGTTGTATTCCCAGATATGGGATATAGTGAGTGACCCAATTGAATGGTAAGGTTGCTTGAGCTCTATGAAGTTCAGTTTGCGATAAGTTTATGTTAAGTGCGTTGGATTTGAAGTTGTTAATATATAGCCCTGAAATATCTGAAAATTGTTCTATGGCGTTCAATAAATTTGGAGCTGAAATGTGAGGATGGGTTAGGAAGAAAAGTATATCGTCTGCGAAAAGACATATTTTATGGTGATGTCCACCTAGCTCCAAGCCTCTAATATTAGGGTTGGATCTGATGAGCATCGCCAGTGGTTCTATGATAAGAGCGAAAATCAAAGGTGAAAGGGGGCAACCCTGTCTCGTACCACTTTTAATATCGAATGTAGATGATCTGTATCCCATATATTTAATATATGCCTTCGGATCATTTATATAAAGCAGAGATCCATAGTAGAAAATTGTTTCCAAAGCCCCATTTTTGTAGAATATAATTCATAAATGGCCAGGAGACTGAATCAAAAGCTTTACGCATGTCTAGAGACCAGAAACAAGTAGGGATCTTCCTCGTTTTGGCAGAATATGTTAGCAAAAGCGCTCTTCTAATATTATCCCCCGCCTGACGTTTGGGCATAAAACCTGTTTGATCGCGATATATTAAATTTCCAAAGATGGTGTTCAATCTATTTGCCAATATTTTAGCCAGTAACTTGATGTCCAGGTTAAGAAGGGAGATTGGAAGGTAGTTGGTATAGGAAGTGAGATCAGAATGGGGTTTAGGAAGCATTACTATGATAGATGTCAAGGATTCATTTCCAAATGACTGTCCAGCTAATAAAGAGTTGAAGGCCCTGGTTAGAATAGGTGCTAAAACTGTTTAAAAAATTTCAAAGTATAAAGCTGAAAAGCCGTCCATGCCTGGCCTTTTATGTGGCTTCAACTCTTATATAGCTGTTTGAACCTCAATTAAAGTTATAGGCTTCTCAAGGACGTCAAGTTGATCAGGTTTCATGTGTGGAAATGTGATGTTTGAGAGTAGATCATCCTCTTTAAGTTTATCAAAATTCTGGTTCGGTGAGTATAGTTTAGCCAATTTTGAATGGAAAATCTCTAATATTTTTACTGGGTTGCTGGTGAAAGAGTCACAGGATGCTTTAAGCTTCATGGGTGTTTGTGTAAGATGTACTTTTTTAAGGCAACGAGCCATAGGAGTATCTGGTTTGTTGGCTTTGACGTAGTAAAAATGCTGTCTTTTGCGTATGGGCTTGTCTGCAGAGTCAGTTAAGAATAGGTCTAAGTCAAGTTTAGCCCTCTCATAATTGGTGTTATTCGTGGCATTAGGAACCGATTGAAAAGCTGCGTAGCATTTATTAAAATTGTTTTCCAGCTTAGTGAATAGAAGTTTGTTTTCTCTTTTGAGAACAGCAGCTAATTGTATCAATTTGCCACGGAAAACAACTTTATGAGCTTCCCACAATGTAAGAGCTGAAACCTCATTATTATCGTTAAATGTGAGATAGTCAGTGAGAGCTGTTTCGATGTCTAAACACTGCAACGGATGTGACCGCATGGATTCGTTAATGCACCATGCCTTATCGTGAGACCTAGGTACTGGTGAGGCTAGAGTGATGGATACGGCACAGTGATCTGTCCATGGATAAGGGGTAATTATAGAAGACTTGATCTCAGGTAATATACTTGAAGGGGTAAAAATATGATCGATCCAGGAGAAAGATTTGTGGGGATATGAGTATTGTGTATAATTTCTTCTAGTTGGATTAACTTCCCTCCATGTATCAGCCAATTTGTGTGTGGACAATAGATTCCGTAGGGATTGCTTGTGAGTAGTAGAAGTGGGTTTGGACGGGGATTTGTCTAAGAAAGGAAAAACCGTCATATTAGAGTCTCTGCATAACACAACCATTCCAACTTTGTGTATCAACCAATTGGAAGAAGTGTGATAAGAACGCTTCCGGGCGTTTATTCGGGGCATAGTACGATACTACGATGATTATATTATCTGCAAGAAGACCCGTAAGTAAAATATATCTGCCCTCTGGATCATTGATTTGTGAAATAAGAGTGAATGGCATTGATCGGTGGAATCCAATAAGGGTTCCATGTTGCTTGGTTGTGGCTGAAGCTACATAGAATTGAGGATAGGTGGAGGATAAGAATTTAGGAAACACTTTGTCAGTGAAGTGTGTTTCCTGAAGACAGATTTGTGCCTTCCTAGCCGCAAAAGATCTCATAGCTTTGGCACGTTTGAGGTATATTAAATCCTTGTACATTTAACGACTGCTCACTGTATATGTACGTCGGCAGAATGGCACCGACAGGCACAATCACGTACAGTGTACGTGATTGCCTTTGTACAGTTGGGGGGTCCGATCGGACCCCCCTCCTATACAGTGAGCGGTCGGTATTCGTTGGGGACCGATCTGAGATGAGGGGGGCGGCCATTTGATACCGGCCACCCCCCCGCGATCGCTCCCGTCGAATGAAAATGCTCCCTCTGCTGTGTAATGTTTACACAGGCAGAGGAAGCAGGAGGAAGTGATGTCATCTCTCATGCGGCGCTCACATATACCGAGCTCCGTACAAGAGAAGACACACAGGTCAGTGCACTAACACTACACTGACACCAGGACACATAGGCACACAAATCGTCCCCCCAGATCACCCCCCAGCCCCCAGTCACAGTGTCACTGATTGCAGTGACCATTTATTTACTGATCACTGCAATCAGTGACATTTGTGACTGTAAAAGTGTCACTAAAGTTAGTTTTAGGTCCAGTTTAGCCCTCTAAACCCCCCCCTAATAAAGGTTTAACCCCCTGATCACCCCCCAGATAACCCTTTCACCCCCTAGCACCGCCGTCCCTAAGCGATCATTTTTCTGATCGCTGTCTTAGCGTCGGTGATGCAGATCGGTAGCCAGTAATTATTTTTAGGTTCGCCGCAGGTTTTTATAGTGTCGGGTACCCTCATAAATGATCTAATAAAGGTTTAACCCCCTTGATCGCCCCCCCAGGTAACCCTTTCACCCCCTATCACCACTGTCGCTAAGCGATCATTTTTCTGATCGCTGTCTTAGCGTCGGTGATGCAGATCGGTAGCCAGTAATTTTTTTTAGGTTCGCCGTAGGTTTTTATAGCGTCAGGTACCCCCATATATTATCTAATAAAGGTTTTAACCCCCTAATTGCCCCTAGTTAACCCTTTCACCAGTGATCACCATATAAGTGTTACGGGTGACGCTGGTTAGTTAGTTTGCTTTTTATAGTGTCAGGGCACCCGCCGTATATATAACCCAATAAAGGTTTAACCCCCTGATCGCCCGGCGGGTGATATCAATTAGGTTTTAGCGTCAGAGAGGGTCTGCGTCACACCCCAGGCAGCGTCAGGTTAGTGCCAGTAACGCTAACACCCACGCGTGAAGCATACACCTCCCTTTAGTGGTATGGTATCTGAACAGATCAATATCTGATCTGATCAGATCTATACTAGCGTCCCCAGCAATTTAGGGTTCCTAAAAACGCAGTGTTAGCGGGATCAGCCCAGATACCTGCTAGCACCTGCGTTTTGCCCCTCCGTCCAGCCCAGGCCACCCAAGTGCAGTATCGATCGATCACTGTCACTTACAAAACACAACACACATAACTGCAGCGTTCGCAGAGACAGGCCTGATCCCTGCGACTCCAGTGCTGTAGGAGGTGATTTCACCACCACAGTTAAAAAAAAAAGCATATATGCCGAAGCATTGGGGCAGCAGGGGCGGAGGAGCGATTTTGCTCCTAATGCCGCATACATACGGTCGAAATTCCGACGGAGGCTTGCCCGTGGAAAAGTCCGACCATGTGTGTGCGCATAACTTTTTTGCGGGAGGATGCTCCCATGCTTTGGCATATATAAATGGTGCATGTATGCCCATCATTAGAAGTGGGTGGATGAAGGGCGGTATTCTAATGGTGGGCATACCCACCGATCAATCTCTTTTTTCGTTCAGCCAACTGGCTGCATGAAAAAAAAAAGATTACAATACATGTCCAACAAGGACCAGCAACGTACCGTATATACTCGAGTATAAGCCGACCCGAATATAAGCCGAGGCACCTAATTTTACCACAAAAACTGGGAAAACTTATTGACTCGAGTATAAGCCTAGGGTGTGCCTCACTTTGCCTCACTGTGTCCATGACTAGACTGACTTTTAACATGGGAGTCTATGGAAGGGGTGCCCGGCTTTGAAAAATCAGTGCTCCCCAGCCGTAGGTTCCCCAGGCAAGAAACTTTGCACACCTGTAGAGAAAGAGTATGTCTACATGTGTGCCAAGTTTGGGGTCCAGAGGACCTACGACCGGCCGGTACCGGGTCCCCAAATTCACCAGAGAAATTACTGTTTAACATGGGAGTCTATGGAAGGGGTGCCCGGTTTTGAAAAATCGGTGCTCCCCGACCGTAGGTCCCCCGTACAAGAAACTTTGCACACTTATAGAGGAAGAGTGGGGCTACATGTGTGCCAAGTTTGGGGTCCAGGGAACCTACGGCCAGCCGGTACTGGCTCCCCAAAGTCTGGGAGATCAGGCGCAAAAAGGTGACTCGAGTATAAGCCGAGGGGGGCACTTTCAGCAGAAAAAATTGTGCTTAAAAACTCGGCTTATACTCGAGTATATACGGTACTGGTATGTTGCTGGACATTGAATGTTTATACCAGAATGATGCCTGCGGGTTTAGGTATCATCTTGGTATCATTCTTTTCAGCCAGCGGCCGGCTTTCATGTAAAAACAATCCTAGTGGCTAATTGGCCTCTGGACTGCTTTTACAAGCAGTGGGAGGGAATGTCCCCCCCCCGGATATAAAAAGCGCCATTGGGAAATTGGGAAAGCATTTTATCACACCGATCTTGGTGTGGTCAGATGCTTGGAGGGCAGAGGAAAGATCTAGGGTCTAGAAGACCCCAGTTTTTTCAAAAAAAGAGTACCTGTCACTACCTATTGCTATCATAGGGGATATTTACATTCTCTGAGATAACAATAAAAATGATAAAAAAATAAATAAAAAAAAATATAGAAGGAACAATTTAAAAATAAAATAAAAAAGCAAAATTAATAATAAAAAAAAAAAAAAAGCACCCCTGTCCTGCCCTGCTCTTGCCCAATGGCGAACGCAAGCGTCGGTCTGGCGTCATATGTAAACAGCAATTGCACCATGCATGTGAGGTATCACCGCGAAGGTCAGATCGAGGGCAGTCATTTTAGCAGTAGACCTCCTCTGTAAATCTAACGGGGTAACCTGTAAAGGCTTTTAAAGGCTTTTAAAAATGTATGTAGTTTGTCGCCAATGCGCGTTTGTGCGAAATTTTAAAGCATGTCATGTTTGGTATCTATGTACTCGGCCTAAGATCATCTTTTTTGTTTCATCAAACATTTGGGCAATATAGTGTGTTTTAGTGCATTAAAATTAAAAAAAGTGTATTTTTTCCCCAAAAAATGCGTTTGAAAAATCGCTGCGCAAATACTGTGTAGAAAAAAAAAATGCAACACCCACCATTTTAATCTGTAGGGCCTTTGCTTTAAAAATATATATAATGTTTGGGGGTTCAACATAATCTTCTTGCAAAAAAAAATATGTTTTCATGTAAACAAAAAGTGTCAAAAAGGGCTTTGTCTTCAAGTGGTTAGAAGAGTGGATGTAAGCTTCCTAATGTTGTGTAAAAATGCCAGAACAGTTCAAAACCCCCCAAATGACCCCATTTTGGAAAGTAGACACCCCAAGCTATATACTGAGAGGCATGTCGAGTCCATGGAATATTTTATATGTTGACACAAGTTGCGGAAAAAAGACAATTTATTTATTTTTATTTTTTTTGCACAAAGTTGTCACTAAATGATATATTGCTCAAACATGCCATGGGCATATGTGGAATTACACCCCAAAATATATTCTGTTGCTTCTCCTGAGTACGGGGATACCACATGTGTGAGACTTTTTGGGAGCCTAGCCGCGTACGGGACCCCAAAATCCAAGCACCGCCTTCAGGCTTTCTAAGGGTGTACATTTTTGATTTCACTTCTCACTGCCTATCACAGTTTCGGAGGCCATGGAATGCCCAGATGGCACAAAACCCCCCCAAATGACCCCATTTTGGAAAGTAGACACCCCAAGCTATTTGATGAGAGGTATTGTGAGTATTTTGCAGATCTCGCTTTTTGTCACAAAGTTTTGAAAATTGAAAAAAAAAAAAAAAAATTATTTCTTCATTTTCAAAAACAAATGAGAGCTGTAAAATACTCACCATGCCTCCTCAGCAAATAGCTTGGGGGGTATACTTTCCAAAATGGGGTCATTTGGGGGGGTTTTGTGCTATTTTGGCATTTTATGGCCTTCGAAACTGTGATAGGTAGTGAGGAGTGAAATCAAAAATTTGTGACTAGAAAACCTGAAGGCGGTGCTTCGTTTTCGGGGTCCCGTACGCGGCTAGGCTCCTAAAAAGTCCCACACGTGTGGTATTCCCGTACTCAGGAGAAGCAGCAAAATGTATTTTGGGGTGTAATTCCACATATAACCATGGCATGTGTGAGCAATATATCATTTAGTGACAACTTTTTATTTATTTTTTTTGTCATTATTCAATCACAAAAAAAAATATTCAATGGGCTCAACAGGCCTCTCACCAATTTCCTTGGGGTCTCTACTTTCTAAAATGGGGAAATTTGGGGGGGTTTTGTGCTATTTTGGCATTTTATGGCCTTCAAAACTGTGATAGGTAGTGAGGAGTGAAATCAAAAATTTGCGCCCTTAGAAATCCTGAAGGCGGTGCTTGGTTTCCAGGGGCCCGTACATGGCTAGGCTCCCAAAAAGTCCCACACATGTGGTATCCCCGTACTCAGGAGAAGCAGCAAAATGTATTTTGGGGTGCAATTCCACATATAACCATGGCATGTGTGAGCAATATATCATTTAGTGACAACTTTTTGTAATTTTTTATTTTTTTTTGTCATTATTCAATCACTTGAGACAAAAAAAAAAAAAATATTCAATGGGCTCAACATGCCTCTCAGCAATTTCCTTGGGATGTCTACTTTCCAAAATGGGGTCATTTGGGGGGGGGGGGTTTGTACTGCCCTGCCATTTTAGCACCTCAAGAAATGAGATAGGCAGTCATAAACTAAAAGCTGTGTAAATTCCAGAAAATGTACCCTAGTTTGTAGACGCTATAACTTTTGCGCAAACCAATAAATATACGCTTATTGAATTTTTTTTTACTAAAGACATGTGGCTGAATACATTTTGGCCTAAATGTATGACTAAAATTGAGTTTATTCGATTTTTCTTATAACAAAAAGTAGAAAATATCATTTTTTTTTCAAAATTTTTGGTCTATTTCCGTTTATATCGCAAAAAATAAAAATCGCAGAGGCAATCAAATACCATTTAAAAGGAAGCTCTATTTGTGGGAAGAAAAGGACACAAATTTCGTTTGGGTACAACATTGCATGTCCGCACAATTTACAGTTAAAGCAGCGCAGTGCAAAATTCTGAAATCACCTCTGGTCCTTTTAGCTACAAAATGGTCCGGGGCTTAAGTGGTTAAGGATAGAATGTTTTATGGGGACCATAGCAGTCTGGGAGTGGTGTTTTTAGGTGAAGGGGTAAAACCCCCGATTAAGGCCGGAATCATCCCCAGGAGAGAAAGAAGACAGGAAGGGAGGAAAAAAGAAGTAGAGAAGAAGTAAAAAAATAAAAGATGAAAGACCCTTGAGAATATATAGACAAGTATTACATAACAATATGTAAAAAGGGTGTGGGAACGTCTCAGGGGAACAGCAAGTGTACCCCAAGAGGTTCCGAAATCACCGTCTGACTTCCGTTCAATATCAGGAGTCAAAGGGTGTAAGGAAGGCGACATGAAATTCCATGTGGCCAGTCAACACCGGAGAACCTACTAAACAGTACAAGTGAACTTAATATAACAGCAACCATATATTGTAGAGAAAAAAAAAATAGGGTCGAAAAAAAAAGGGTGGGGGGGGGAAACGGGAGGCAAAAATATGCTAACATCAGAATTTATGTGAACCTATATAAGGGGGGGAGAGGGGAGGAAAAATAAAAATTATAGATCAAAAAGTTATTTAATTCAACCAGGTGACTGAAGCGAGGTATGAGTGTAATGCATGGATATGATCTAGCTCAATAAGCTAGAAAGTTGAAGCGATGAGCAGACCAAGAAATTGATTGAAGTCCGTCCATGGAGTCGACATTAGATGGTGACAGGGTCTCAAAGTGTCCGTTTGTGTAGATTTTGACGTGTGGAGGCAGATGAATCTTGTTTGGAGGATGATCGTGGGGTTGAACGTCTATGAGGCTGAACTGTGTTTTCGGATTGATCCAAAAGATCCAAATCAAGCAGAACTGTTTGTAATTCTTCTGGGGTACGACAAACATATTTAGTTTCCAAATGGGTGAAACGCAGGGAGAAAGGGAAACCCCAGTGGTATATTATCTGGTGGTGTTGCGAAACTTGTAGAAAGGGTTTTAATGCCCTTCTCTTGGTTATTGTAACTGGAGAGAGGTCTGCAAATAGCTGATAAGTAGTGCCTTTAAGGTTAGGGCAGAATTTCCTCTGGCCGCAGTTAGCATTTGTTCTTTTGTGTTATAATAGTGGAACCTAACAAATATGTCCCTGGCGGGACTGTTAGGCTTACGAGGGGCTAAAGCCCTGTGCACCCTATCCATTTCCAGTCTTTCCACTGGGGTGCCAGGGAGAAGTTCTTGAAAAAGTGCAAGCATAGTAGCCTGTAAATCCAGTACATGTTCAGGTATTCCTCTAATTCTCAAGTTGGAGCGTCTGTCCCTGTTCTCCTGGTCCTCTAACCTTGTTTGCAAGATAAGTTTTTCCTCTTTTAACTGGTCCAATTCCTCAATATGATGCTGGGTGTAAGATTCTAGTTCATCCACCCTCACCTCTAGTTCAGCAGTTCTCTGCCCAATCTCCCTAATTTCCTTAGTGAGCCTGTCAGTAATGTCATCTGAAGTCTGTTTCAATGCCTTTTGTAACATTCTCTCAGATTGTTTGAACATACTAGATTGAACAGTGGTTTGTGTCTGTTCATCCTCAGAGTCAGTCTCACCTCCACACTGTTGTGCCTTAGGGCTAGGTGACAGAGATGTGGAGGAGCGCTGCATATTATGTCATGAGGCACTCGGCGGCGCCATTTTAGAAAATGCCCTGCCTGACATCTCAATAAAAACAAAAATGGTGAGGACAGCCGCACTCCAATCCAACGTATGTTTATTGAAGAAAGACAGGCACTACAAAAAACAGCATAAACCAGGACAGCTGACACGTTTCACACTTGTTCAGTGTTTACTCATAGATGGGCTGTGTGTGAGACAACAGTGATCACCGCTTCCGATTTACAGGAAGCTGTGATCAGTGTCCTGTCACTAGGAAGACTGGGGAAATGCTTGTTTACAATAGCATTTCCCCATTCTTCCTCACTGTGAGACGATCGCGGGTATCCCCACGGACATCGAGTCGACGGGACCCGCGGTCGGGCTCATGGAGCTCGCGGCGCGCGCGTCCACAATGCCGCTTCTTAAAGGGGACGTATATATACGCCCTTCTGCCTGTCCGTGCCATGCTGACGACGTATATCGTCATGCGCTGGTCGGCAAGCAGCTAAACACCACAAGTTTAGGAGATATTCAATGTATCTACAGGTAAGCCTTTTCTTTTTCGTACATCACGGGACACAGAGCGACATAGTCATTACTAATGGGTTATATAGTTACCGTCAGGTGCTGGCACTGGCAACTTCCAAAACCGGAAGTACCCTCCCCTATATAAGCCCCTCCCATCCGGGAGCACCTCAGTTTTTTGCCAGTGTCTAAGGTGTTGGCCAAGAAGAAACATGTGTTTTTCACTGAGCTTGCGTACAGGTTCTTTTGGGCCTCAGTAAGCTATTCCGGATCCGACCAAAAAAGCTTCATAGCTAAACGGTCGGTACCCGGGCCTTGCAGAGAAGAGCAAGGTTCTGCCTGTAATGCTTCTCTTAGGAGAGCTGGACCCTGGGATCCAGAGCTCTGGTCATACCCACGACCAAGATGTTTTCTGTGCAGGGTGCTATACAGGTCCAGGGGAGTGGAATCCTTGGGAACCCGGTCCCTGAAGGTTTGATTACAATGCCTGCCGTGATAGGTGAAGTTTGGGCTTTTGTGGACCAAACAAAGTCCTGCGGCGGGGAACAGGTAAGTGGGGGCCCCCAGGAACTTGGTTCTATTGGGGGACCCCCAAGCCTAATTTGTCTTTCTGTCTGTTACCTAACGGTATTCCCGCTAATATCTGTGCATGCCTGTAACTACTAAAAAAATGTAATAATTTTTAATGGTGGTCAAGAAAAAAAAAAAAAAAAAAAAAAAAGGAATGTTTTTTTATATATGTTTAGTATATTAAACTGCGGTACCTGTGTTTGTCCACTAGAGGCCGCTGTGGAATGTTTTTCTTGTCATATGGACTAGTTTCTTCTCAGAGAACAAAGTCCAGGCAGCTGGTGAGTTCTCCTACAGGAAACTGTTTCCTCTGCCATGTTGCAGTGTTCGTCTATCCCCCGGCCTGCGGCAAAGGGGGCCCTGGCTCCTGTCCCTGGTTTCCATGTTTGAAAATTAGCGCCGAGGCGCACGTGGCCGCGCGCGTGCGCGTGCACGCGCCTCTATATATAGAGGTGGCCGGAAAAAGGGGCGGGGCCTGGGGGATGACGCTCTGTGCGCGCCGCAGCGCTTCTGCGCATGTGCGGGCGTCCCAGCAGGTTTTTAAAAAGCCACATTATTGCAGTAAGCTGGCTATGAAGTACAGAGACAGAGCTGGCAACATTTAAAGGCATACAGCAAGCGGTTGATACAGGCATCCCCTAGAAAGGCACATTAGTAGACACCAACTGTTATATAGCAGCAATTGTGCTAGACTATTCTCAGTAAAAGTGGTGTATTACGGCTGGAATACCTCAGCTTTAGGCTTAGGAATATGCCGTCCAGTAGCTCCGGAACTGAATCTTCCAGGAAGCGAAGGGGGTCTCATCGGGCTCTGAGGATCTTGGGCATACTCCTGCTGCACCAGTCTCCCCTGAAGTTCAGAGGTAAGTGACCGTAGAGACCCCGCAGGGGTACTTGGTACTGTGGCTGTCCTCAGTCACCTGCTCCTGTGTATGTAACAGATGAGGTTTTTTCCTCAGCTCTGGGAGGATTAGAGAGAGATTGTCAAAATTTATCGCTGCCTCCCTGTCAGGGAAAGCACGCCCGATCTCCGTCTCCTCCTTCAGAGTGCCTGTTAGCAGAGCAACAGTCCCATACAGGGATCGACCTGCCTGAAGGGGATCAGGATAAGGTTGATTCTGTTATAGAGGAATCAACAGTGGGGGAACCTTTTCTCAGCATCTCAAGCTGAAAGATTATGGGTTCAGTCTCTGACTAACATGGTCCGATCAGCATTTAAAAATGCACCTTGCGGAACCATCAACCACTACTGTATCCTCGTTGGGGTCGCTAGAAGCCCCCAGACTGTTTGTTCTTTTCCACTTCACCCTTTACTGAAAGGGCTCATTTACCAGGATTGGGAACGTCCTGAGAAAATATTTATTCCCCCAAGAGATTTCCGGTGGTCTATCCCATGGAGGATAAGTTCATCAAAAAAAAAAAAATGGAAGGTCCCTACAGTGGACGCAGCCATCTCTTGTATGTATAAATCACTGACATGTCCAGTGGATAATGTCCAAATGTTCAAGAACCCAATAGATAAAAGATTGGAGTCCTTATGAAAATCTGCTTGGTGATACAACCAGCAGTAGCAGCTATTGGGGTCTGCTAAGCAGTGAAGGATCAGTTGAAACAGGTCTTGAGGGACTTGACAGATCAGCAGGCTTTGCCCTAGCTGATCTACCTAGAGCCTTAGGCTTTGCGGTTGACGCCATAGAGGATTCAGTCCATCAGGCCTCCCGCCTTACGCTGTCTATAGTACATATGCGTAGGCTCCTATGGCTCAGAAACTGGTCTGCTGAAGCTCCCTGTAAAGAATGGCTGGTTAGCGTCCCATTTAATGGTGAACGCTTATTCAGGGAAAACCTGGACAAATATATCCAGAAAATTTCCAGCGGTAAAAATACGCTCTTGCCGGTTAAAAGCAGAGTTAGAGGTCCCTCTTTAAGAGGCCTGCTTCTCCAGTCCCTGGGGCATCGGCTGTGTAACAGTTCCGACGGCCTCCTCGGTTAAATCCCGGGGGTAAAAAACAGGGACAGTAGCAGGGTAATGAGAAACCCTGGGTCAGGGGAGGTACAAAACCTCCCCCAAAGTTAAATTCATTGAAGCCCCCACTCAGTCGGGTGGGGGGAGGGCTCCAGTTGTTCGCAAAGAGACCTGGCGGGACACGATCAAGACAGATAGGTGCTCTCCGCAGTAGGTTTGGGATACAGTTTGGAGTTAAAAGACTCCCCTCCTTCCCATTTTGAGGTCAAACGTGCCAAGGGATCCCCGGAAGAGAGAGTCCCTCCTGTTGGCACTAGAACAACTATTGCTCCAAGGAGTAATTATGGAGGTTCCCCTGGAAGAATGAGGGTTCGGGTTTTACTCAAACCTCTTTACAGTCCCGAAGCAAACGCGGACGGGAGGCCCATATTAGTTCTAAAAAGGGCTATACAAATTCCTGTATATCAGGACTTTCCGATGGAGTCGATCCGATCGGTGGCCACTGCCCTACAAGGGGAGGATTGGTTAGCCACGATCGACATCAAAAATGCTTATTTGCACATTCCCATCTTTCCAGTCCACCAAAAATTTCTACGCTTTGCAGTAGAAGGGCGCCATTTTCAGTTCAGAGCCTTACCCTTCGGTTTGGCCACAGCACCACGAGTGTTTACAAAAATTCTGGCCCTTTATTGGCCAATCTAAGAACACAAGGTATAATGATAATGGCATATCTGGATGACTTGTTGCTGATAGACCACTCAGTGAAAAAACTAGACGTGGTCGTTCACAAGACGATCAAGTATCTGGAATCTCACGGTTGGATTATCAACCGAGACAAGTCAGCCCTAAAAACCAGTCAAAAGTCTGGAATACTTGGGGCTAAGGTTGGATTCAGGCCAGAGAAAAATATTCTTGCCTCGAGGAAAGGTGTTGTCTTTGAAAGATTTGATCCACTTAGTGGGTACAAAAAAGACAGCCGTCCATACGCCTGTATATGAGGCTGCTGGGAAAAATGGTGGCATCATTCGAAGCAGTACCCTACGGTCAATTCCATTCAAGGAATTTGCAAGGGGCCATACTGTCAGCCTGGAACAAAAAAGTTCAGGCCCTAGACTTACAATGTCCTTGTCCCCTTCCGTTCGCAAGAGCCTCCGTTGGTGGTTGGTTCCCCAGAATCTGGAAAAAAGGAAATCCTTCAGTCCGATTTCTTGGAAGGTGGTCACTACAGATGCCAGCCTTATAGGCTGGGGAGCAGTACTGGAGCAATAGTCTCTCCAGGGCAGATGGTCGGATGCAGAAAAGGCCCTGCCCATCAATCTCTTAGAGATACGAGCAGCCCGGTATGCCCTAGTAGCATGGACATCCAAACTCCAAGGGTCCCCTGTCAGATTTCAATCAGACAATGCCACAGCAGTGGCATATATCAATCATCAGGGGGGCACCAGGAGTCGTGCAGCCCAGAGGGAAGTAAATTACATCCTGAAATGGGCAGAAAAATATGTCCCAGCCATATCTGCGGTATTCATTCCAGGAGTGGAGAATTGGAAGGCGGACTTTCTAAGTCGCCAGCAATTAGGCCCAGAGGAAGGGTCCCTTCACCCCGAGGTTTTCTGGACAATATGTCAGCGGTGGGGAACATCGGATGTAGATCTTCTAGCATCCAGATTCAACGCAAAGGGGGACAGGGTTGTCTCTCGCACAAGGGATCCCCTAGCTTGCGGCTCGGATGCCCTAGTGTTCCCTTGGGATCAGTTCAAGCTGATATATGCATTCACACCGCCAATGGTTACCTCGATTACTCCGCAGAATCAGGGTAGAAAAGAAACCAGTGATTCCGGTGGCTCCAGCGTGGCCCCGAAGAGCGTGGTACGCGGAGATTGTAAAATTTCAGTGGGGAGTCCTTGGACTCTCCCACGTCGTCCGGCTTTCGCAAGGACCGATGTGCCACCCTTCCTTACCAGCCCTAGGTTTGACGGCCTGGCTATTGAAGCCCACATTCTAAAAAAGAGAGGGCTCTCTAATGCTGTGGTATCTACCATGATCAATGCCAGGAAGCCGGTATCCAGGCAGATCTACTATAGAATCTGGAAGGCGTACATCGCGTGGTGTGATGCCAAGAAATGGCATCCACATAAGTACGTAATAGGTAGGATTCTGGACTTCCTACAGTGGGCTGTAGATAGGAAGCTTGCCTTGAGTACTATCAAGGGTCAGATTTCGGCCTTGTCAATATTTTTTCAAAGGCCCTTGGCTTCGCATTCACTAGTCAAAGCCTTTATACAAGGAGTGATGCGTATTAGTCCTCCGGTTAATATTCCCATATGTCCATGGGATCTAAACTTGGTTCTGTCGGTTCTACAGAAACAACCACTTGAACCATTACAGTATATTTCCTTGGTGCTTCTCACCAGGAAATTGATTTTTCTAATAGCCATTTGTTCGGCTAAAAGAGTATCGGAATTAGCAGCTATGTCCTGTAGGGAGCCATATCTGGTTATCCATAAGGACAGAGTAGTGTTACGTCCTCATCCAGCCTTTCTTCCTAAGGTGGTATCGAGGTTTCATTTGAACCAAGATGTGGTTCTTCCTTCTTTTTTCCCCAAACCTACTTCGGTGGAGGAAAAGTTATTGCATTCTTTGGATGTAGTAAGAGCAGTTAAAGCTTATCTAAAAGCCACTGCTCAGATTCGCAGAACGGATACTTTGTTTATTCTGCCGGAAAGGCCCCAGAAAGGGTCAGGCAGCGTCAAAATCTACTTTAGCCAAGTGGATTCGACAGGTCATTATGCAAGCTTATGGCTTGAGAAGGAGACCGCCTCCGTTCAAAGTTAGAGCGCACTCCACGAGAGCAGTTGGAACTTCATGGGCAGTGCATCACCAGGCCTCCCTGGCTCAAATCTGTAAGGCCGCAACGTGGTCTTCAGTTCACACGTTTACTAGGTTCTACCAGGTGGACGTTAGAAGTCAGGAGGATGTCGCCTTTGGGCGCAGTGTATTGCAGGCCGCAAAAGATCCTCATGTCTGATAGCGCTCAGCTTATATATGGTGTATCCCCCCCCTCATTTGGCATTGCTTTAGGACATCCCATTAGTAATGACTATGTCGCTCTGTGTCCCGTGATGTACGAAAAAGAAAATAGGATTTTTATAACAGCTTACCTGTAAAATCCTTTTCTTGGAGTACATCACGGGACACAGAGCTCCCACCCCTCTTTTGGGGACACTTATTGCTTTGCTACAAAACTGAGGTGCTCCCGGATGGGAGGGGCTTATATAGGGGAGGGTACTTCCGGTTTTGGAAGTTGCCAGTGCCAGCACCTGACGGTAACTATATAACCCATTAGTAATGACTATGTCGCTCTGTGTCCCGTGATGTACTCCAAGAAAAGGATTTTACAGGTAAGCTGTTATAAAAATCCTATTATTATAGGTTTACGTGTAGGTACAAGTCCAAAAACCTTTACTACCGCTTCAAAAAAATCTACAAAACCATTTTACATTCCTTTGATGTAAGAAAATGCTTGCGCTTGTAATGGTTAAATCTTTAAAGAATTTAATTGAATAGGTATTAGGTTACAGAAATGTGGAAATCTATTAAATTCAGACCATTGTACTGAAAGTGTCTAAATAAGAATTGTTAACATTTGTCTTCCCCAGCCACAACAAATATAATTTTAGGTGTTTTGCAATCATTGTTGGTATATTAACTAGAATTAGTCAGAGGGTAGCCAGATCCAGACAGTGAAATTAAAATAATGTGTTTGAAAATAAAAAACGAGAACAGTGAAAATGAATGAATATGCTACAGTAATTTGATTGATTTGAAAGAATTTAATTGAATAGGTATTAGGTTACAGAAATGTGGAAATCTATTAAATTCAGACCATTGTACTGAAAGTGTCTAAATAAGAATTGTTAACATTTGTCTTCCCCAGCCACAACAAATATAATTTTAGGTGTTTTGCAATCATTGTTGGTATATTAACTAGAATTAGTCAGAGGGTAGCCAGATCCAGACAGTGAAATTAAAATAATGTGTTGAAAATAAAAAACGAGAACAGTGAAAATGAATGAATATGCTACAGTAATTTGATTGTCGTGTACAAGTCCTTGGCTTCTTTCTAAAGATCGTATATTAAGTTAACTCAAGTTAACAGTATTTATTGGCATCTTGGTGATACTAACAAGCTGGGTTGTGATGGAGCATAATTAAGACAAGATAATTGGACACGATAATCAGAAATATACAGTATCTCACAAAAGTGAGCACACCCCTCACATTTTTGTAAATATTTTATTACATCTTTTCATGTAACACTCAAGAAATTACACTTTGCTACAATGTAAAGTAGTGAGTGTACAGCTTGTATAAGGCCCCTTTTACACTGAGGAGTATTTCAGGCGTTTTAGCGCTAAAAATAGCGCATAAATAAAGCCTGAAATAATCGTGCCCCAGTATGCTCAATGTGAAAGCCCGAGGGCTTTCACACTGAGGCGATGCGCTGGCGGGAGGAAAAAAAATCTCCTGCAAGCCGCATCTTTGGAGCGGTGAAGGAGCGGTGTGTATACTGCTCCTTTACCGCTCCTTCCCATTGAAATCAATGGGACACCGCGGTAATACCGCCCGCAAACCGTTTGCGGGTGATATTAACCCTTTTTCGGCCGCTAGCGGGGGTTAAAACCACACCGCTAGCGGCCGAATATTGTGGTAAATACAACGGTATAGCGGCGCTAAAAATCACGCCGCTATACCACCACCGCACCTGCCCGCCCCAGTGTGAAAGTGGCCTAACAGTGTAAATTTGCTGTCCCCTCAAAATAACTCAACACAGCCATTATTGTCTAAACCGCTGGCAACAAAAGAGAGTACATCCCTAAGTGAAAATGTCCAAATTGGGCCCAAAGTGTTAATAATTTATGTGGCCACCATTTTTTTCCAGCACTGCCTTAACCCTCTTGGGCATGGAGTTCACCAAGAACTTCACAGGTTGCCACTGGAGTCCTCTTTCACTACTCCATGATGCCTTAACGGAGCTGATGGATGTTACAGACCTTGCGCTTTTCCACCTTCCGTTTGAGGATGCCCCAAAGATGCTCAATAGGGTTTAGGTCTGGAGACATGCTTGGCCAGTCCATCACCTTTACCCTCCGCTTCTTTAGCAAGGCATTGGTCATCTTGGAGGTGTGTTGAGGGTCGTTATCATGTTGGAATACTGCCCCAGTCTCAGAAGGGAGGGGATCATGCTCTGCTTCAGTATGTCACAATACATGTTGATGTTCATGTTTCCCTCCATGACCTGTAGCTCCTCAGTGTCGGCAGCACTCATGCAGCCCCAGACCATGACACTCCCACCATTATGCTTAACTGTAGGCAAGACACACTTGTCCTTGTACTCCTCACCTGGTTGCCGCCACACACGCTTGACACCATCTGAACCAAATATGTTTATCTTGGTCTCATCAGACCACAGGACATGGTTCCAGTAATCCATGTCCTTAGTCTGCTTGTCTTCAGCGAACTGTTTGTGGGCTTTCTTGTGCATCATCTTTAGAAGAGGCTTCCTTCTGGAACGTCAGCCATGCAGACCAATTTGATTTAGTGTGCAGCGTATGGTCTGAGCACTGACAGGTTCACCCCCCACCCCTTCAGCCTCTGCAGCAATGCTGGCAGCACTCATATGTCTATTTCCCAAAGACAACCTCCTGGATATGACGCTGAGCACGTGCACTTCAACTTTTTTGGTCGACCATGGCGAGGCTTTTTCTGAGTGGAACCTGTCCTGTTAAACCGCTGTATGGTCTTAGCCACCGTGTTGGAACTCAGTTTCAGGGTCTTGGCAATCTTCTTATAGCCTAGGCCATCTTTATGTAAAGCAACAATTCTTTTTTCAGATCCTCAGAGAGTTCTTTGCCATGAGGTGCCATGTTGAACTTCCAGTGACCAGTATGAGGGAGTGAGAGCGATAACACCAAATTAAACACACCTGCTCCCCATTCACATCTGAGACCTTGTAACACTAACAAGTCACATGACACCGGGGAGGGAAAATGGCTAATTGGGCCCAATTTTGAAATTTTTACCTAGGGGTGTACTCCCTTTTGTTGCCAGCGGTTTAGACATTAATGGTGTGTTGAGTTATTTTGAGGGGACAGCAAATTTACACTGTTATACAAGCTGTACACGCACTACTTTACATTGTAGCTAAGTGTCATTTCTTCAGTGTTGTCACATGAAAAATATATATATTAACATTTTTACAAAACTGTGAGGGGTGTACTCATTTTGTGAAATACTGTATGAAGTATGATATTGTTGGGAAAAAGATATGTTCCACAAACGTTCCATTGATCTTAATCCTCCACCAATTACGCACTAATATTAATATAGCTAAGTAAAGTTTGTGTGGGTAAAATCTAAAACAATCGTCTTCAGCACATCACTCTTTAAAGTGGTTGTAAACCCACTTAGACAACTTGCACCTACAGGTAAGCCTAGATTAAGGCTTACCTTGTAGGTGCAAGAAATATCTCCTTAACCTACACGGTTAAGGAGATATTTTCTATTAAAAACAATGCCGATGACGTCACACGCATGCGCAATAGCGTGCATGCGTGTGACGCCAATCACAGCGCCGGAGCGGCGATACACTGATGGCAGTGACGGGACATCGAGGCAAGATGGCGGTGGAGGTGACCGAGGACTGCTGCGGCGGCTTCGATCTCAGGCAAGTCATTCATAATGAGCTATTATGCTATGCATACTATCTCATTATGCCTTTCTTATGCAGGGTTTTTTTTTATTTTATTTTTATTTTGCCTTTTACTTCCTCTTTAACATTATATTTGCTCTGGTAATGCCTCTTTAAAAACTGCAAGTACTGAAAAATACCTGGTGATCCTACCAAAAATGCTGCAGATGCGGTAGTGATAGCTATATATCCCTATAGACATTGAGGAAGAGGTAAGGGATGAGGGCTATCTGTTTTTATTTGGAAATATTGATAATTTGGTGTGGTAAAATGCCAGCTGTAGTGCTACCCCTGCAGGAGCTATAATATTGGGTGCTCTGTTCCTATCTTCCCTCTGCAAAAGGCATCAACCCTTCTGACACCTCAGGTTATGCCACTTTAGCCAACGTGGGTTTGCAGATTTTACAGTGGCTTAGGGTCACCCTGAAATCAAACACGAGACTATATAGTAGATAGCAGTGTGTATTATCTCAGATGCACAGGGTATAGCAGTACAGTATATAATGACCCAAGCACCACACTGGCAATGTGCACAAATAGGGAAGAACTGAACTTTGACCCAAGCAGTGTAACCTGTAGCTTTCCCCACTTGGGTACGGAGGCAGGCACCAGATGGTTGAAAAAGGTCAACTTATTAGAACAGACCATTAAAGAACACCAATCAGCAGGTATACAAGCTTAGATCATTTATTTTATGATACATATCTGACAGAGGAACCTCCCACCAGTTTCTAGATGGGGTGAGGTTGTTCTGTCCAGAAGCCATTGACTTTAGAGACTTGGTATCGTAGTAGCTTCTAACTTCCTGCATTGGGATGACAACCCTGGCACTGCTAAACTGAAATCCCAAGCAGCGTTGTTAGCCCTGGTTGAAGTCTCTTCTGCTGAACTACATAAGCACATTCCACTTTCTTCATCTCTATAACCCTCAACACTCGCTGCCCTCTGCAGTCAATCTTTCACTTGCATCTTTTTAATGAAAAAATAGACTTAAATATAGCCTAAAGTTTTGTCTAGTTTTTCATAGGTTAAAATCAGGTTTTCCTTATGTCATAGTTTAGCAGAAAAGCATCCAGACTGCACATTAGATTTGAACTGAAAAAGAGGACTGTATGAATATCATTTCAGGGAATGAAAGAAAAATTGCACACCTCTTTTCTGAAACATGGAAAAACAAGTTTTGAAAACACATTCATTGCAAAATGTATATATTTTTTATGAGGGATCTGTGCACAACTCTTCATCCCTAGCCTGGCTTATTTCATGTTTGATAGATGTATCCAAGTGGAACTAGTCTACTATGTCTTTGATAGATTCCTTGAAGTGGAACTATTTTAGCAGATGTGCCAGCTATCCTAAGCTGAAAATATACATTATTTGTAAAAACTGACAATATTTACAAATGCATTGAAATATATTATGCCTTGTACACACGATCGGATTTCCGATGGAATAAAATCCGATGGACTTGTTTCATCGGAAATTCCGATCGTGTGTGGGCCCCATCTGACTTTTTTTCCATCGGAAAAAAATCCGGTGGGAAATTCCGATCGTCTGTGTGGAGAAAAATCCACGCATGCTGAGAATCAAGTTGACACATGCTCGGAAACATTGAACTTCATTTTTCTCGGCTCGTCGGAGTGTTTTCCGTCACCGCGTTTTGGACGGTCGGAATTTCGTCTGACAGTGTGTATGCAAGACTGATGGAAGTCAGCTTCATTGGAATTCCGACGGAAAATTCCATCGGAAATCCGATCGTGTGTACAAGGCATTAGATTCTAATTAGATGGGAATTCCCTAATTTATGTTCTACAATTGTTATAGTTGTGCTTAATTTAATTGTCCATGTTTTATAGTAAACATCAAAACAAGAAAAAAAAAACACCCATACTTAAAATATACCTATCAGTCTGTGTGAATACATGGCTAATGTAACAATATACAGCCAAAGTAGAGTGAAAAAAAAATCCATCTTTTATTGTTACAAAACAATTCCTTGGTTTCCATTCAAATGAATTGAAAATAATCTGGGAGAACAATATCGCCATTTGGCTGCGAGAAGGAAGAAGCACCTCCCCAATTCTCTCTGCCACAGGGATCAATCAATCTGACTGTAACAATGTAACTTTGTAGCAAGTCACAAGCTAACAGTAAGCTACAGAACTGATTGTGCCGCACCAGTATTTCAATGATTGACATCTCCAAACCAGCATTTCAGTCCAGGACGTAGATCCTAACGCTGAAAAAATCCTAAACAAAGATGGTGCCAGTCTTCTGGAAATAAAGTTAGATAAAGACTATGGGGGTTATTTACTAAAGGCAAATACAGGTGCACTTGGAAGTGCAGTCACTGTAGATCCGAGGGGGACATGCAAGTAAAATAAAGAACAGCATTTTTGCTTGCACATGATTGGATGATAAATTCAGCAGATCTTCCCCTCATTTCAGATCTTCCCCTCAGATCTAAAGCGACTGCAATTCCAAGTGCACTTGTAGTGTAAAGTGGATTTGCCTTTGGTAAATCAACCCCATTGTCAGGTGAAGTTCTGTTCTCTCTAAAAGGTAATACATACCAGTAAGTGATAGACTTGCACATTATTTACTTGTTTCTGAGGGTACATACCGGTATTTCAGGGCTGTCAGTCACCCTTAAAGTGATATTAAAGAGGAACTGCAGTCTGCTCACATAATTTGTGATAAAAACATCTTTGCCATTCTGAAGCTTCACTACAACCACTTTGCATAAAATATATTATATTATATATTTTTATATATATATATATATATATATATATATATATATATATATATATATATATATATACACTGTGCTTCTGTACTTGCCAAATATGCTACAGAAATCTCCCTCCACTAGGTCGTCTGGCTGCATCCATTTTAACTGTGGGCAGCTGAAGCTGCTGCCTGTTCACTTCCTGGATTAACACAGGCACACCTCCAGCTCTGCAGCTCTCATTGTCCCTCTTATGTCTCATCCCCCCCCCCTCCCTTCCTGACAAACTCTCAGAAGAGTGAGAGCGAGAGAGCTGTGTATGATGTCATAAGCCTAGGCATTTTTCCAGACCAGAAACAGGAAGTGGACTGTAGAAGGTATTTACTGGCAGAATTTTTTTTTTATTATCCAAAGTTAAAATAACAAGGGCAGAAGATTTAATAGATGGAAAGGTGAATTTTTTATTTGTTTTTCATAGACCAGTCAGCTTTTGGGATAACTTAGAGATGAAAAGGTAAGGAGAGGTTTAAAAAGAGTAACAAAAAACATAAGCTGCTGTCATTACTGTTGTTAGGACATGTTTTTTATTCCAGATTTCAATATGTCATGAGCTTCCAAACATCGAAGTTATGACTTTGAGGTAAGTCACTTTCCTTATAACCTCAATTTTTTATATATAAGTGAACAGAAGAATAAATCCTTGATATATTATCTTTAATGCTATACTCTTTTATGTCTCTTTCCTCTTTTCTAAGTCATAGGAAACCTTTGTGATCCATAGAATATTTATAAGAATTAAGATATTGCTTTTAAGGACATTTTGGTAAATTTTTCCAAAGTCAAATATCTCTTGTTCCTGAGTAAGCCCGCTATGTATTTGTTCATAGCATGGAATAGCCCCTTCTGTGATAAGAAAACACAGATTTATGAGCTCCCAGATGCTAATCAGACCTTGCCAGTAGTGATGTATACCTTGTTCTTTATCTTGCATCTGTGCTGCAACTGTATTGCAGATAATGTGTTTTTTTTTTGTTTTTTTGAAAGATGTAACGTTTGATTTGCAGTACTCTCCCCAGCACCAGAGAGAGTCAGGAATTTCCCTTTAAACTAGAAATGGTGCATTTGCTGTGCTAATGGTCGATGAAGAAAAAAATGCCACATTCAGCATTTGTTGTGATGTTGCTTTCAACAATTATTTAGATCTTAAAACAAGCTTGTTAGCCTTTTTAAAGCTCTTGCACAGAGGCACCTGAGCTTGTGCAATGTAAATTCCAGTATATTTTCCCTGCCGGGAAAGCCCAAGTGCTGTGTACAGCCGCCCATAGGCTTGAAAGGCTGTACTTGTGTATACTATATTGTCAAAAGTATTGGGACACCTGCCTTTACACGCACATGAACTTTAATGGCACCCCAGTCTTATTCCGTAGGGTTCAATATTGGATTGTCCCACCATTTGCAGCTATAACAGCTTCAACTCTTCTGGGAACGCTGTCCACAAGGTTTAGGAGTGTGTCTATGGGAATGTTTGAACTTTCTTCCAGAAGCGCATTTGTGAGGTCAGGCACTGATGTTGGACAGGAAGGCCTGGCTCGCAATCTCCGCTCTAATTCATCCCAGTGGCGTTCTATCAAGTTGAAGTGAGGATTCTGTGTAGGACAGTCAAGTTCCTCCACCTCAAACTCGCACATCCATGTCTTAACGGAGCTTGCTTTGTGCATTGGTGTACAGTCATGTTGGAAAAGGAAGTGGCCATCCCCAAACTGTTCCCAAAAAGTTGGCAGAATGAAATTGTCCAAAATGTCTTGGTACATTGACCTCTTAAAGAGTTCCCTTCACTGGAACTAAGGTGCCAAGCTCAACCCCACACCATAATCCCCCCGCCTTCAAATGAATTGGACCAGTACACAAAGCAAGATCCATAAAGACATGTATGAGTGAGTCTGGGGTGGAGGAACTTGACTGGCCTGCACAGAGTCCTGGCCTTAACCCAATAGAACACCTCTTGGGATGAATTGGAGTGGAAACTGCGAGCCAGGCCTTCTCGTCCAACATCAGTGCCTGACCTCAGAAATGTGCATCTGGAAGAAAGGTCAAACATTCCCGGCATAGACGCACTCCTAAACCTTGTGGATAGCCTTCCCAGAAGAGTTGAAGCTGTTATAGCTGCAAAGGGTGGGCAACTTAATATTGAACCCTACGGACTAAGACTGGGATGCCATTAAGGTTCATGTGTGCGTGTAAAGGCAGGTGTCGCAATACTTTTGACAATATAGTGTATATGCTGGCACTTGGGTATATGCCAGTGTATACCCAAATACAGCCATTTTTGTCTGTGGGTGGTTGTAGGCAGCACCTAGGCTTTCCAGGAGTGGCACGCATGCCACAATTTACATTGTGTGGGTTCAGGTGCCTGTGTGCCAGAGCCCTTATGGTTTCTAAGCCTTTTCCAAGAGTATGTACCAGAAAGTGTACCCTACTAGTTATTTTCAAAACTGTCCTTTGTGTGCTGGATAAGCCCTCAGATACCCTCTGTCACTAAAACCTGGACTTCTTTGACTTGAGTGCAAAGCCCTGCACTACAGTAGAACTAAGCCTTTCAAATGTTTCTTCCCACTCTCCAGTAAGAGATTATGATATATTGAGGTGCTCTTATTGCTTTTTGAAGCACAAGTGATGGATCTAAAACTAGAAAGTAGTGCAAATTTCAGCAGTCTACTGACCGCGATCAGAAGGCAAGAAAATATAGTTATATATTCTAGAGCAGCGGTTCCCAATATTTAGCCGTTCATTATATTCTAGATCAATAGTTCCCAAAGCAATGTATTTTAATTTTCCTCGTTATTTTTTAGTACACTTCATTAAACCCAGGAATAAATTGTAGTTATTTGATTTACAGTTTAAATCTTGTATATATAAAGTCCCTCTGACATTAAATTAAATTAATGTTTTTCTGTTTTTCCTAATGCCTTCTGATATATCATCTTTAGTCCATCTACCCGTAGTGGCTCACTGTTGCTCTTAAACAGAGCAGAGCAATATAATTTTATTAAATAAACATTGCCTACATTTTACCATATTTTCTTATAGCTCTGATTTGAAGCCAGGACTGTTTCCCAGGGCCATCTGTAGGGCGATTTATTTGAATCTCTCCAGCAGCAAAATTGAAAGTTTGGACATTTATGGTTATCATAGGAAATAGCTAGTGTAAGTCATTGACACGAGTGCCTTATGCACATTCATTGCTAAAGTAATATTAAACTCTCAGATTTTTTTTTAAGAGCACTTTCAGCAGCTGATTGAATCGATTACTGAGTATGCAGCTTCTTTATCTTTTAATCTTTGTTCCAATTTAAATACGAAAATATGATGTAGTGCAACTCTCAAAGGAATAAACACAAAAATATGTGCAATAAATAGGTTATAAAAATATAGTCCAATGAATATCCAAATATAAAAAAAAAAAATCAAGAAAATACGATCTTCATCCTGAATCCACTTCAATCACCACTGCGACATGTTATACGGAAAGTGAATCCACCACCCTTGTAGATGAGCCTCTCACCTCACATGCATTACCAGTAGGTCTCGCCACGCATTTTTCCCTCTCTGGGGATGAAGAAAACAGCTACTGTCTCCAAAGCCTCTTATTTGGATGGATGGGTTAATAGATTTCCAATCCCCACAGAATGCATGCAGGAAGAAAGAGATAGCCGCGGTATGATGTTAGGGCTGGGGAAAAAATCGATTTAAATCATGAATCTAGTTGAGAGGTCAAATCGATAAAAAATTTCAGCAAATCGATTTTTTTTAGATTTTTTTTTTTTCATCAGAACCAGCGCTGACACCGCGCCGGTCCTGAGGAGCTGCGGGCAGGAGTTTTTAGGCGAGACCGCGGCTTCGGCCTAGTCCGCGAGGCCGGACGCCGCGGCCTCGCCTAAAAACTCCTGCCTTCAGCTCCCCAGGACCGGCGCTGACACCGCACCGGTCCTGAGGAGCTGCACGCAGGAGTTTTTAGGCAAGGCCGGATGCTGCGGACTAGGCCGAAGCCACGGCCTCGCCTAAAAACTCCTGCCCGCAGCTCCTCAGGACCGGCGCGGTGTACATAAAAAAAAAAAAACGATTCGAATCGTGTTTTTTTTTTTTTTTTAAATTGCAGATTTTTTTTTTTTTTTTTTAGAAAACCTCCCAGCTCTATATGACGTCATTCCGTGGCCATCTTTGCATCTATCTGCTCTGTGATTGTGTATGAGAGACAAGCGATCCACTGTTAGCACTGCCTATAGTGCGTTTTTTGTAAGTGTAATATTTTATTTCTTTAACCTCTTCCCGCCCATAGGCCGTCATATGACGTCCTGGACTTTGAGTGGGGATATCATCTTTTTCTGCCGGCAATTCCCTGCACGGAGGCCCGGTTGCGACGCTTATGACATGACTTTCGAGCCGGCGGAAGTAAACAAAGCCAAGGACGTGGCTGGAAAGGCAGAGAGAGTTTTTTTTTATTTTTTTCATCTCGGCCTTTCCAGCCTGAAGGAGAGATGTGGGGTCTTATTGAACCCACATATTTCCATAAAGAGGACCTGTCACGCACTATTCCTATTATTAAGGGATGTTTATATTCCTTGTAATAGGAATAAAAGTGATCAAAATTGTATTTTTTTTTTTTAAAGAAAGTCTAAAAATAAAAGTAAAATAATAAATATAAAGCTCTTCCCATCCGCGTGTGCTCGCGCACAGAAGCGAACGCATACGTAAGTCGCTCCCACATATGTAAACGGCGTTCATATCACACATGTGAGGTATCATCGTGTTCGTTAGAGCAAAAGCAACAAATCTAGCCCAAGAAATCCTCTATGACTCTAAACATGGAACCTGTAAAAAATGTTAAAATGTTGCCTGGGGATATTTTTAGGTACCGATGTTTGGTGCCATTCCACAAGTATGAACAATTTTAAAGCGTAACATCTTCCACATTATACAAAAAAATTGGGCTAACTTTACTGTTTATTTATTTATTTTTTAATTCATTAAACAGTTGGAAAAAAAAAAACGTGTTTTTAAAAAATATCTGTGCAAATACCATGTGACAGAAAAAGTTGCAACGACCGCCATTTTATTCCCTAGGGTCTGTGCTTAAAAAACATATATACTGTTTGCGGGTTCTGAGTATTTTCAAGAAAAATAAATTATGAATTTTACATGTAGGAACGAAGTGCCAGAATTGGCCTGGATGGGAAGTGGTTAAATAAATATATTGTCTTTATTCCTTTTGAGAGTTGTGCTACATCATATTTTGGTGTTTATTTAGTATAGCAAGTTTAGAATCACTTATGAGTGGCCAGCAACTTTTCTAGCACAAGTTTTAGCACCTATTTTTGTTTTGGTTCACGTATTATTGGATTGCGCAGATTGAATATTGGTACATTGTTCCAGTTTTAGCATGATCCCTTATATTTCAGCATCCTAGGGAGCCACCTTTTTGCGTGCAAGGACTAGATTGGTGTCTCTCTACATTGTGTGCATCAATAGAAGCACACATCCCAGTAGACCTGGATGGCCTACTGCACTGCCTACAATTAAGGCAGGCCATAGATTATGCGATTTTCTTTCCTGCAACCATGTATTGCAGCAAAGAAAATCACTTGATCCCCCCCAGAGGGAATTCCTCCCGTGGAGCTATTGTGTTCTTCTCCCGGTGGGTGGGGGGGGGGGAGCCGTGAGAACAAAATTATTATTGCTAGCAGCTATTGACGCTGGCAATAATCGCATGCTAGAAATCCAACATGCTGGTTGTACCCAAGTTAATCGATAGATTAATTTGAGTATAATCAGCCTGCCCATAGATGGTTTGAATCCTGGTTGGCCCTGCTGAACCAGCCGAGATTCAAACCATCTATGGCCAGCTTAACTCTTTTCCAGTAAAGACCAGAAGTTCAGAAACGTAGCACTGAGAGAGCAGGAGACAGCAGCATTGAAAGTTGTAAACTGCAAGTGCTGGGATAAGAGATTTAACAAATAATTGGTAAATGGTTTTACTTGATTGTGCTCATTGTGTTAAGCTCAAAAACGCTGAGAGCCCATTCACACAGGGGCGGCACGACTTGTGCAGCGACTGTGCTGGGCGATCTCAAGACGACTTCAAAGCAGACTTCCAAAATGACTTCTGTATAGAAGTCGCCTTGAAGTAGTACAGGAACCTTTTTCTAAGTCGGAGCGACTTCAGTCACTCCGCTTAGAACGGTTCCATTGTACAGAATGGGACGCGACTCGTCAGGCGGCTGAGACGCCTGACGAGTCGCCCCTGTGTGAATGGGGTCTGAGAGTTTAATATTATTATTATTATTATTATTATTATTATTCACGATTTATATAGCGCCAACAGTTTACGCAACACTTTACAATGTAGAGGGGGGGACAGCACAATTACAGTACAATTCAATACAGAAGGTACAGGAGGACCCGGCTCGTAGAGCTTACATTCTAAAGGGTACAAAAGGTAGTAGCTGTGGGGGATGATTTGACTTTAATACTACTTTAATATTCATGAAGCTCATATAATAGGTGGCAATGGCTGGAAAGGATAGCTACAAGTATTAAAATCCATTTATAAAAATGACAGGCATTAAAAATAAAAAAATAAATGCAATCTGTCTAACTGCAATGCTATGTTTTCTGTTGCGCAACAGAGACCTAAAAATTAAAATTCTTGATTTTTGACTTTTTACAGTGTAAATAGCATTTCCACCCTTGAACCAGTAAGCCATTGTCAAAATCTGACTGAATTGTATTTAAGAAAAAATAATATCGCCAACTTGGGTGAACTTTACTACCTTAAGCTGCTACCAAGACTGAAAATACTGTGGTTATCAGAGAACCCATGCTGTAGCCAAGATCCTTACAGATACAGAATGACGGTACTGAGAAACCTGCCCAACCTTCAAAAGCTTGACAATCAAGGTAATGTCCAAGTGTAATCTACTTTTAACTTTTACGCTAAACTTTATATCACTTTAGGAACATGCTTTATCTGCTTGAAAAACTTTTCACAACTATGTCAGCGCCACTGAACAAACTAAAAATAGCATTGGGAGAAAAAAATTAAAAAGCCTAGAGAAATACTGGAGATGCCATACTTTATAGAACATCAGCTATTAGTTTTCCCTCCTTGGACAGCCTGTTTATGATACAGCAAGCGAATTGTAGTAGGTTTAACCACTTCAATACAGAGCATTTTCACCCCCTTCCTGCCCAGACCAATTTTCTTTCTCGTACATCACGGGACACAGAGCGGCATAGTCATTACTATGTGGGTTATATAGATACCTTCAGGTGCTGGCACTGGCAACTTCCAAAACCGGAAGTACCCTCCCCTATATAAGCCCCTCCCATCCGGGAGCACCTCAGTTTTTTGCCAGTGTCTAAGGTGTTGGCCAAGAAGTAACATGTGTTTTTCACTGAGCTTGCGTACAGTTTCTTTTGGGCCTCAGTAAGCTATTCCGGATCCGACCAAAAAAGCTTCATAGCTAAACGGTCGGTACCCGGGCCTTGCAGAGAAGAGCAAGGTTTTGCCTGTAATGCTTCTCTTAGGAGAGCTGGACCCTGGGATCCAGAGCTCTGGTCATACCCACGACCAAGATGTTTTCTGTGCAGGGTGCTATACAGGTCCAGGGGAGTGGAATCCTTGGGAACCCAGTCCCTGAAGGTTTAATTACAATGCCTGCCGTGATAGGTGAAGTTTGGGCTTCTGTGGACCAAACAGAGTCCTGCGGCGGGGAAAAGGTAAGTGGGGGCCCCTCAGGAACTTGGTTCTATTGAGGGGACCCCCAAGCCTAATATGTCTTTCTGCCTGTTACCTAACGGTATTCCCGCTAAATATATGCATGCCTGTAACTACTAAAAAATGTAATAATTTTAATAGTGGTCAAGAAAAAAAAAAAAAAAATATATAGACTGCGGTACCTGTGTTAATCCACTAGAGGCCGCTGTGGAATGTTTTCTTGTCATGTGGACTAGTTTCTTTTCATCAGAGCAAGTCCAGGCAGATGGTGAGTTCTCTTGTGGGAAACTGCTTCCTCTGCCATGTTGCAATGCTCGTCCATCCCCCGTCCTGCGGCAAAAGGGGCCCTAGCTCTTGTCCCTAGTTTCCCTTTTCAAAAAAGAGCGCCGAAGGCGCACGTGGCCGCGCGCGTGCGCGCGCCTCTATATATAGAGGTGAGCCGGGAAAGGGGGCGGAGCTTGGGGGATGACGCTCTGTGCGCGCCGCAGCGCTTCTGCGCATGTGCGGGCGTCCCAGCATGTTAAAAAACACAATTATGTGTTGTGAGCTGGCTATGGAGTGCAGAGACAGAGCTGGCAACATTTAAAAAAGGCATACAGCAAGCGGTTGATGCAGGCATCCCCATAGAAAGGCACATTAGTAGACACCAACTGTTTTTATAGCAGCATTTGTGCTAGACTATTGTCAGTAAGTGGTGTATTTCGGCTGGAATACCTCAGCTTTGGGCTTAGGAATATGCCGTCTAAAAACTCCGGGACTAAAAATCCCAGGAAGCATAGGGGGTCTCCATCGGGCTCTGAGGATCTTGGGCATGCTTCGGCTGCACCAATCTCCCCTGAAGAATCAGAGGTTAGTGACCGTAGAGCACCCTCAGGAGTACCTGGTACTGTGGCTGTCCTCAGTTCACCTGCTCCTGTGTATGTAACAGAGGAGGTTTTTTCCTCAGCTCTGGGAGGGCTGGAAGAGAGATTGTCAGCATTGATCGCTGCTTCCCTGTCACAGGGAAAAATCGCTCGATCTCCGTCTCCTCCCTCAGAGTGCCTGTTAGCGGAGCAACAGTCCCATACAGGGATCAACCTACCTGAGGGGGATCAGGATGAGGTCGATTCTGTTGTAGAGGAATCAACAGTGGAAGAGCCATTCTCAGCATCACATGCTGAAAGATTATGGGTTCAGTCCCTGACTAACATGGTCCGATCAGCATTTAAAATGCCCCTTGCGGAGCCATCATCCACTTCTGTCTCCTCGTTGGGGTCGCTAAAAGCTCCCCAGACTGTTTGCTCCTTTCCGATCCATCCTTTACTGGAAGGGCTCATTTACCAGGATTGGGAGCATCCTGATAAAATATTTACTCCTCCCAAGAGATTTCAGGTGGTCTATCCCATGGAGGATAAGTTCGTCAAAAAATGGAGGGTCCCTACAGTGGACGCAGCCATCTCTTGTGTGAATAAATCACTGACATGTCCAGTGGATAATGTCCAAATGTTTAAGGACCCAATAGATAAAAAATTAGAGTCCTTATTAAAATCTGCTTTTGCTACAGCAGGTTTGGTGACACAACCAGCAGTGGCAGCTATTGGGGTCTGCCAAGCAGTGAAGGATCAGTTGAAACAGGTCTTAAGGGACTTGCCAGATCAGCAGGCTCTTGCCCTAGCTGATCTACCTAGAGCCTTATGCTTTGCGGTGGACGCTATAAAGGATTCAATCCATCAGGCCTCCCGCCTTACGCTGTCTGTAGTACATATGCGCAGGCTTCTATGGCTCAAAAACTGGTCTGCTGAAGCTCCCTGTAAAAAATTGTTGGTCAGCTTCCCATTTCATGGTGAACGCTTATTCGGTGAAGACCTGGACAAATATATCCAGAAAATTTCCAGCGGTAAAAGTACACTTTTGCCGGTTAAAAACAGAGTTAGAGGTCCCTCTTTTAAGAGGCCTGCTTCTCCAGTCCCTAGGACATCGGCTGTGAAACAGTTCCGACGGCCTCCTCGGTCAAATCCCGGAGGTAAAAATCAGGGACAATTGCAGGGTAACAAGAAGCCCTGGAGCAGGAGAGGTACAAAACCTCCCCCAAAGTCAAATGCATGAAGGGTTGCCCCCACTCAATCGGGTGGGGGGAAGACTTCAGTTGTTCACAGAGACCTGGCGGGACACGATCAGAGACAGATGGGTGCTCTCCGCAGTAAGTCTGGGATACAAATTGGAGTTAAAAGACTCCCCTCCTTCCCACTTTATAAGGTCAAACGTGCCAAGGGATCCCCAGAAGAGAGGATCCCTCCTGTTGGCACTAGAACAATTATTGCTCCAAGCAGTAATTATAGAGGTTCCCCTGGAAGAATGGGGGTTCGGGTTTTACTCAAACCTCTTCACAATCCCGAAGCCAAACGGGGACGTGAGGCCCATATTAAATCTAAAAGGGCTAAACAAATTCCTACATATCAGGACTTTCCGGATGGAGTCGATCCGATCGGTGGCCACTGCCCTACAAGGGGAGGAATGGTTAGCCTCGATCGACATCAAAGATGCTTATTTGCACATTCCCATCTTTCCAGCCCACCAAAAATTTCTACGCTTTGCGGTAGAAGGGCGCCATTTTCAGTTCAGAGCCTTACCCTTCGGTCTGGCCACAGCACCACGAGTGTTCACAAAAATTCTGGCCCCATTATTGGCCAATCTAAGAGCACGAGGTGTAACGATAATGGCATATCTAGACGACTTGTTGCTGATAGACCACTCAGTGAAAAAACTAGAAGTGGTTGTTCACGAGACAATCGAGTATCTGGAATATCACGGTTGGATTATCAACCGAGACAAGTCAGCCCTAAAACCAGTCAAAAGTCTGGAATACTTGGGGCTAAGGCTGGATTCAGACCAGAGAAAAATTTTCTTGCCTCAAGAAAAGGGGTCGTCTTTGAGAGATTTGATCCACCTAGTGGGTACAAAAAGACAGCCATCCATACGCCTGTGCATGAGGCTGCTGGGAAAAATGGTGGCATCATTCGAAGCAGTACCCTACGGTCAATTCCATTCAAGGAATTTGCAAAGGGCCATACTGTCAGCCTGGAACAAAAAAGTTCAGGCCCTAGACTTACCAATGTCCTTGTCCCCTTCCGTTCGCAAGAGCCTCCGTTGGTGGTTGGTTCCCCAGAATCTGGAAAGAGGGAAATCCTTCAGTCCGATTTCTTGGAAGGTGGTCACTACAGATGCCAGCCTTATAGGCTGGGGAGCAGTACTGGAGCAATGGTCTCTCCAGGGCAGATGGTCGGATGCAGAAAAGGCCCTGCCCATCAATCTCTTAGAGATACGAGCAGCCCGGTATGCCCTAGTAGCATGGACATCCAAACTCCAAGGGTCCCCTGTCAGAATTCAATCGGACAATGCCACGGCAGTGGCATATATCAATCATCAGGGTGGCACCAGGAGTCGTGCAGCCCAGAGGGAAGTAAATTGCATCCTGAAATGGGCAGAAAGATATGTCCCAGCCATATCTGCGGTATTCATTCCAGGAGTGGAGAATTGGAAGGCGGACTTTCTAAGTCGCCAACAATTATGCCCAGGGGAATGGTCCCTTCATCCCGAGGTTTTCCGGACAATATATCAGCGGTGGGGAACACCGGATGTAGATCTGCTAGCATCCAGATTCAACGCAAAAGTGGACAGGTTTGTCTCTTGGACAAGGGATCCCCTAGCTTGCGGCTCGGATGCCCTAGTGTTCCCTTGGGATCAGTTCAAGCTGATATATGCATTCCCACCGCCACAATTGTTACCTCGATTACTCCGCAGAATCAGGGTAGAAAAGAAACCAGTGATTCTGGTGGCTCCAGCGTGGCCCCGAAGAGCATGGTACGCGGAGATTGTAATGATGTCTGTGGGGAGGCCTTGGACCCTCCCACATCGTCCGGACCTGCTTTCGCAAGGACCGATATACCACCCTTCCTTACCAGCCCTAGGTTTGACGGCCTGGCTATTGAAGCCCACATTCTAAAAAAGAGAGGGCTCTCTAATTCTGTGGTATCTACCATGATCAATGCCAGGAAGCCGGTATCCAGGCAGATCTACTATAGAATCTGGAAGGCGTACATCGCCTGGTGTGAGGCCAAGAAATGGCATCCACGTAAATACGTAATAGGTAGGATTCTGGACTTCCTACAATGGGCTGTAGATAGGAAGCTTGCCTTGAGTACTATCAAGGGTCAGATTTCGGCCTTGTCAATATTTTTTCAAAGGCCCTTGGCTTCGCATTCACTAGTCAAAGCCTTTATACAAGGAGTGATGCGTATTAGCCCTCCGGTTAATATTCCCATATGTCCATGGGACTTAAACCTGGTTCTGTCGGTTCTACAGAAACAACCATTTGAACCATTACAGCATATTTCCCTGGTTCTTCTCACCAGGAAATTGATTTTTCTAGTAGCCATTTGTTCGGCTAAAAGAGTGTCGGAATTAGCCGCTATGTCCTGTAGGGAGCCATATCTGGTTATCCATAAGGACAGAGTAGTGTTACGTCCTCATCCAGCCTTTCTTCCTAAGGTGGTATCGAGGTTTCATTTGAACCAAGATGTGGTTCTTCCTTCTTTTTTCCCCAAACCTAGTTCGGTAGAGGAAAAGTTATTGCATTCTTTGGATGTAGTAAGAGCAGTTAAAGCTTATCTAAAAGCCACTGCTCAGATTCGCAGAACGGATACTTTGTTTATTCTGCCGGAAGGCCCCAGAAGGGGTCAGGCAGCGTCAAAATCTACTTTAGCCAAGTGGATTCGACAGGTCATAATGCAAGCCTATGGCTTGAGAAGGAGACCGCCTCCGTTCAAAGTTAGGGCGCACTCCACGAGAGCAGTTGGAACTTCATGGGCAGTGCATCACCAGGCCTCCCTGGCTCAAATCTGTAAGGCCGCAACATGGTCTTCAGTACACACGTTTACTAGGTTCTACCAGGTGGACGTTAGAAGTCAGGAGGATGTCGCCTTTGGGCGCAGTGTGTTGCAGGCCGCAAAAGATCCTCATGTCTGATAGCGCTCAGCTTATGTATGGTGTACCCCCCCCCCCTCATTGGGCATTGCTTTAGGACATCCCACATAGTAATGACTATGCCGCTCTGTGTCCCGTGATGTACGAGAAAGAAAATAGGATTTTTATAACAGCTTACCTGTAAAATCCTTTTCTTGGAGTACATCACGGGACACAGAGCTCCCACCCCTCTTTTGGGGACACTTATTGCTTTGCTACAAAACTGAGGTGCTCCCGGATGGGAGGGGCTTATATAGGGGAGGGTACTTCCGGTTTTGGAAGTTGCCAGTGCCAGCACCTGAAGGTATCTATATAACCCACATAGTAATGACTATGCCGCTCTGTGTCCCGTGATGTACTCCAAGAAAAGGATTTTACAGGTAAGCTGTTATAAAAATCCTATTTTTTGTTTTCAGCGCTGTCGCACTTTGAATGACAATTGCGTGGTCATGCAACACTGTACCCAAATGAAATCTTTGTTTTTTTCCCCCACAAATAGAGCTTTCATTTGGTGGTATTTGATCACCTCTGCGGTTTTTATTTTTTTGCGCTATAAACAAAAGAAGAGCGACAATTTTGAAAAAAACACAATATTTTTTGCTATTTGATTTAATAACTATCACAATTTTTAAAAGAAAAACAATTTTTTTTCCTCAGTTTAGGCCGATATGTGTTCTTCTACATATTTTTGGTAAAAAAAAATTGCAATAAGCGTATATTGATTGGTTTGCGCAAAAGTTATGGCATCTACAAAATAGGGGATAGATTTATGGCTTTTTTTTTTTACTAGTAATAGTGACGATCTGCAGTTTGTATTGTGACCGTGACATTGCGACAGACATATCGGACACTTTTGACACGTTTTTGGGACCATTCACATTTATACAGCGATTAGTGCTATAAAACTGCACTGATTACTGTGTAAATGTGACTGGCAGGGAAGGGGTTAACACTAGGGGGCGATCAAGGGGTTAAATATGTTCCCTAGGGAGTGAATCTAACTGTAGGGGCAGGGGACTCACAAGGGGAGGAGACCGATGTGTGTTCCTCTGTACTGGGAACACACATCGGTCTCCTCTCCTCTGGCAGGACATGGATCTGTGTGTTTACACACACAGATCCACGGTCCTGCTGTGATTGCGGGCAATTGCGGGAGCCCGGTGGGCATGCACGGCTGGGAACCCCAGGACGTCATATGACGTCCACCCGGAGGGAGAGAAGGTTCCTGCCAACGTCATTTTACAATGACTCGGTAAGGAAGTGGTTAAAGATGAACTATGGGTAAAACAAAAATGAATCCATGCAATAGGGCTTATCCCCAACACTGCAATTGCTTGTTTTTTTCTGGGGAACAGAAAGTTGTTTTACCTGCCTGATCCATCACTCACCCAGCAGCTGGCGCCCCTCTGTACATTCCAACACACAGGGCTGTGGGTGGGCCATTGATATTTCCCCTGCTGGATTGGCATTTGACATGATGAGGTCGGAGTACCTGCGATCCATAAAGCAAAGAAGAGAAGTGATTCCAGGGGATTGGCGGTGCAGCTAAAAGGAAGAGTAAGCGAAAAGGTAAGTGTTAAGGCCCCATTCACACCTGAGCATTTTGTAGCTTGAAGCCTGAAGCTACAAAGCGCTGGAGGGGGAAAAAAGTCAATTATTCTCTATGGAGATGGTTCACATCTCCACTCCAAAATGCCTGAAGCCAGAAGCTTCAAAACGCCTGAAGCTCAAACAAGTTCTGGAACTTTTTTTTTAGGCAGATTACAGGCGTTTTTCTGCTTTTTACATTTGGTGACCTTTTGACCTGTACAAAATCGCTGCAAAAATGCTGTAAAATCATGACTTTCTGCCTAAAAACGCAACGCTCAGGTGTGAATGGGGCCTGACCGCTTTTTCTGTCCCCCCACTGCTACGGTTAACTTTATCTTTTACTGGAAATATAAAAATTCATAGTTGTTTGTGACTTTAAGTGTATCTTCTTGGGTCTAATAAACACTGATCAATCAATTATAAAAAGTAAACGTCTTTGTTCAAAGTGTTACACAATTAAAAAAATAAATAAGTTTGACAATACCACACATCTATACATTTTTATAAATGTAGATTATTTAGCCAGGTATCCAATAGATGAAAGGAAGACCAGGAGTAAAAAGTCTCGATTGGTACAGGTGTTGTGGCTTTTGTGATATTTCTGTATCCTATAGATATGTGGTATTGTTCATTGTCAGATGTGGGCAAGTCTTTGAAGGTTTGGAGAACGCGTATCTTAGGCCCCATGCACACGAGACGCTGTTATTTGCTGTTAAACGCGCGTTTAGAGTTAGTTGGACACTTTTTTCAACTGCTCCTGAACCCATTCAATGTTATCCTATGTGTCCATGCACACAGTCTCGTTTATTGCCGTTTTTAGGCAGTTGCGTTTAACCTCGTTTTTCCAGAAGCAAAAAAATGGGTTCAGACGCAAAAGTTTTCCACGTTTCAGACGCAAAACGTGGCTAAATGCGGCAAAACGCGGTACCGGCGTTTTGCCGCGATTTCGTTTATTAGCGTTTTTAAAGGTGACCTATTTTTTTACATTAGAAATCTCAAAAATTATGGCAAATGATGAAAAACCATAAAAAAAATATGAAAAAAAACTGTAATTGCTTGCATTGCACTGTAGACAATCCACAACTTGTGGCAGGTGACGTGGCAAGTGGACAATCCACAACTTGTGGCAGGTGATGTTGCCAGGTGACGTGGCAGGTGGAAATCCACAAATTGTGGCAGGTGACGTGGCCAGGTGACGTGGCAAGTGGACAATCCACAACTTGTGGCAGGTAACGTGGCCAGGTGACATGGCAGGTGACGTGGCAGGTGGACAATCCACAAATTGTGGCAGGTGACGTGGCAAGTGGACAATCCAAAACTTGTGGCAGGTGACGTGGCCAGGTGATGTGGCAAGTGGACAATCCACAACTTGTGGACAGGTGACGTGGCAGGTGACGTGGCAAGTGGACAATTCACAACTTGTGGCAGGTGACGTGGCCAGGTGATGTGGCAAGTGGACAATCCACAACTTGTGGCCAGGTGACGTGGCAGGTGACGTGGCCAGGTGGCGTGGCAAGTGGACAATGCACAACTTGTGGCAGGTGACGTGGCCAGGTGACGTGGCAGGTGACGTGGCAAGTGAACATTCCACAATTTGTGGCAGGTGACGTGGCCAGGTGATGTGGCAAGTGGACAATCCACAACTTGTGGCCAGATGACATGGCAGGTGACGTGGCAGGTGGACAATCCACAAATTGTGGCAGGTGACGTGGCAGGGGACGTGGCCAGGTGATGTGGCAGGTGGACAATCCACAAATTGTGGCAGGTGACGTGGCCAGGTGATGTGGCAGGTGATGTGGCCAGGTGACATGGCAGGTGGACAATCCACAACTTGTGGCAGGTGACGTGGCAGGTGACATGGCCAGGTGACGTGGCAAGTGGACAATCCACAACTTGTGGCCAGGTGACGTGGCAGGTGATGTGGCAAGTGGACAATTCACAACTTGTGGCAGGTGACGTGGCCAGGTAACGTGGCAAGTGAACATTCCACAACTTGTGGCAGGTGACGTGGCAGGTGACATGGCCAGGTGACGTGGCCAGGTGATGTGGTAAGTGGACAATCCACAACTTGTGGCTAGGTGACGTGGCAGGTGACGTGGCAAGTGGACAATTCACAACTTGTGGCAGGTGACGTGGCCAGGTGACATGGCCAGGTGATGTGGCAAGTGGACAATCCACAGCTTGTGGCCAGGTGACGTGGCAGGTGACGTGGCAAGTGGACAATTCACAACTTGTGGCAGGTGACGTGGCCAGGTGACGTATCAGGTGACGTGGCAAGTGGACAATCCACAGCTTGTGGCAGATGATGTGGCAAGTGATACGCTTGTCACCCGGCCGCTGTCAAATGACGGCGGCAGGAAGACACTGTTATTGTGGGCGGACGTCATATGACGTTGCGCCTTTAAAAGCCACTAGGGGGCGCGCGCCCGCCGTGTCACTGGGGACCCGATGCGCGTGCCCGGCGGCCGCGATGGCCGCCGGGCACCCGCGATTGCCCAGTAACCGAGCAGGATCGTGGATCTGTTTGTGTGTGTGTAAACACACAGATTCACATCCTGTTAGGGAGAGGAGACTGATGGTGTGTCCCTTGTACATAGGGACAACCATCGGTCACCTCCCACAGTCAGTCCCTTCCCCCCACAGTAAGAATCACTAATAGGGAACACATTTAACCCCTTCCTCGCCCCCTAGTGTTAACCCCTTCCCTGCCAGTCATGTTTATACAGTAATCAAAAATGTGTCAAAAGTGTCCAATGTGTCCGCAGCAATATCGCAGTCACGATAAAAATCGTTGACTAGTAAAAGAATAAATAAAAATGCTATAAATCTATCCCCTATTTTGTAGATGCTTTTGCGCAAACCAATCAATATACGCTTATTGCGATTTTTTTTTTTTTTACCAAAAATATGTAGAATACATATTGGCCTAAACTAAGGGAAAAAAATAAAATAATGGATATTTATTATAGCAAAAAGTAAAAAATATTGTGTTTTTTTTTTTTTTTCAAACTTGTCGCTCTTCTTTTGTTTATAGCGCAAAAAATAAACCGCAGAGTTGATCAAATACTGCCAAAAGAAAGCTCTATTTGTGGGGAAAAAAAATTGTGTAACGTTTTGAATAGCGATGTTTAATTTTTATAATTGATGGACCATTGTTTATTGGACCCAAGGAGGTACACTTAAAGTCCCAAACAACTATGTATTTTTATATTTTATACTAATGGTACCTCCTTTAGGGTCAGGCCCGGTTCACATAGGGGCGACTCTCATCTGAGGAGTCGCGTCCCGGTCTGTGCTATGGAATCGTTCTAATAGGAGCGACCCGACTTAGAAAAAGGTTCCTGTACTACTTTTTGGGGGCGACGCAGGGCGACTTGCATTGACTTCTATACAGAAGTCATTATGCAAATCGCCTCGGCGGGCGTCTCAAGTCGTCTTGAGATCGTGCCGCTGAGGTCGCCCCCAAAGTCGTGCCGCCCCTGTGTGAACCGGGCCTAAGAATTGGGTTACACTCCCAGACACGACACTTTGACTATTTATCTTTTACTGGAGTTCAGCTTTAAAAATTTATTTTAACTATTTAAAAAATAAGTTCCGTTATACACGTATTAAAGGTATATTTTATTAGTAATTTTACCAGTAATTTTGCCTCCAATCATTGCTAGTTCATCCCACTGTCTTTTGTTGGCAATCTGGTGGTGATTCTGATTCTAAGGCAGGAACACTGTTGCCTTCTACTGTAGACTTATAAACATACACCCATCAGCCATAACATTATGACTACCCATCATACCTGTCGATGTATGGACTCCATTACACATCTAAAGGTATGCTGTGGTATCTGGCTCCAAGCCATCAGTAGCAGACCCTCTAAGTTGTGAGGTGGAGCCTCCATGGATCTGACTTCTTTTTCTAGCACAATTGGATTGAGATCTGGAGAATTTGGAGGCCAAGTCAACACCTTGAACTCCAAAGTTGTGTTTAATTGAATGTTGTTGTCTTCAATTCAACTGACCAGGCCACGTTCATCCATTGCTCCGTAGTCCAATTTTGTTGCTCAGGTGCCAATTGTAGGCACTTTTGGCTGTGGACACAGGTGAGCATGGGCACCTTTACCGGACTGCCGTTATGCAGCCCATTATGCAACAAACTGAAATACACTGTGTGTGCTGATACCCTTCTATCAGAACTAGCATTAACTCTTTCAGTCACTTGAGCTACAGTAGCTCTTCTGTTGTATCGGACTGCAGTACATGGGCCACCTTCACTCCCCACGTGCATCAGTGAGCCTTGGCCGCCCGACCTTGTTCCCGATTTCCTTCTTTGGACCACTTTTGGAAGGTCCTGACTACTGAAGACTTGGAATAACCCACAAGAGCTGCAGTTTTGGAGATACTCTGACCTGGTTGTGTAGCCCTTTACAAATTGTCCCTTATCAAATCCTTACGCTTATAAAAAATGTTATGCTTTCAACACATCCACTTCCGGGATAATATGTTAATTTGCTGCTTAATATATCCCACCCACTTTCAGATGCCATTGTAACAAGATAATCAATGTTATTTCCTTTACCTGTCAGTGGTGATAATGGTATGACTGATTTAGTGTAGCAAGTAGCACAAGTTTGCCAGGAGTGATCATGTGGTGTACACATAACACAAACATTTTTTTTTTCATATTTACCATTTGCAGCCAGCAGGGGAAAAGCAGCTTGTGGTAAATGTTAGCTATGGCAATTGTGAGAGAGTCGAGGTCAGATGATTGTAACAAGGGTCAGTTGAGGGCAAGGTAATAGTACTTAGTGGCTGGTAGGGATCAACCGGTGGTGGTCAGTGGAGGGTGAAAGTCCGCTAGTGGTAGTCAGATGTGCGTGTTGGTCAGCTGGTGGTAATCGGGCAGTTGAGGGTGTCAGGAATCAGCAGCAGGGAAACCAGATATCTATAGCTACACCAAGAAACTGGGACCAGACCATGTATGTACTGTATATCTTTAACCACTTCAGCCCGGAAGGATTTACCCCCTTAATGACCAGGCCATTTTCTGCGATACAGCACTGTGTCGCTTTAACTAACAATTGTGCAGGCATGCGATGTTGTACCCAAACAAAATTTTTCCCCACAAATAGAGCTTTCTTTTGGTGGTATTTGATCACCTCTGCGGTTTAAATTTTTTGCGCTATAAACAAAAAATTTTTTATTTTTTTTTTACTTTCTGCTATAATACACATCCACAAAAAAAAAAACAAATTTCTTCATCAGTTTAGGCCAATATGTATTCTGCTACATATTTTTGGTAAAAGTTTTATATTGATTGGTTTACGCAAAAGTTATAGCGTCTTCAAAAATAGGGGATAGATTTGGGAACTTTTATTTATTTATTTTTATTGTTTTTACTAGTAATGGCGGCGATCTGTGATTTTTAGCGGGACTGAGGGTCAGATTTGTCTGCCGAAGTGACACTTTTTGGGGACCTGTGACACCAATACATTGATCAGTGCTAAAAAAAAAATGCATTGATCAATGTATAAATTACACTGGCAGGAAAGGGGTTAACACTAGGGAGCGATCAAGGGGTTAACTGTGTTCCCTGGGAGTGTTCTAACTGTGTGGGGGATGGGCTCACTGGGACAACACAGAGATCACTGTTCCTGATCACTAGAAATAGCAGATCTCCATGTTGTCCCCTGTCAGAACAGGGACCCGCCTTGTTTACATAGGCAGATCCCCGTTCTGCCTCTCTGTACCGCGATCGCGGGTAGCCGGCAGACGTCGAGTCCACTGGACCCGCTTGCGCGCTCCCCTGGCCTGCAGCTGGCGCCTGTGTCCACACTATTACATGCACGGACCGGTTTGCGCAGCCCAGCCGCCTTGCCACAGTACATTTGCAGAGGGTGGTCGGCAAGTGGTTAAAGTGAGATTTATTTACGGTGAATGAAAGATAATCACACACCAACAAACATGAGAACGCATTAAAAGCAAAACTAAATAACGAAATGCCTAACCAGCAATAATAACCAAACTAAACTATTTTTATATATGTATGTATATGTATATGTGTGTGTGTGTGTGTGTATAATATATATATATATATATATATATATATATATATATATATATATATACACACACATACACACACACACACACACACACACACACACACACACACACACTGGGTACAGAAAGTATTCAGACCCCCTTACATTTTTCACTCTTTGTTATATTGCAGCCATTTGCTAAAATCATTTAAGTTCATTTTTTTTCCTCATTAATGCACACACAGCACCCCATATTGACAGAAAGACACAGAATTGTTGACATTTTTGCAGATTTATTAAAAAAGAAAAACTGAAATATCACATGGTCCTAAGTATTCAGACCCTTTTTTCAGTATTTAGTAGAAGCACCCTTTTGATCTAATACAGCCATGAGTCTTTTTGGGAAAGCTGCAACAAGTTTTTCACACCGGGATTTGGAGATCCTCTGCCATTCCTCCTTGCAGATCCTCTCCAGTTCTGTCAGGTTGAATGGTAAATGTTGGTGGACAGACATTTTTAGGTCTCTCCAGAGATGCTCAATTGGGTTTAAGTCAGGGCTCTGGCTGGGCCATTCAAGTACAGTCACGGAGTTGTTGTGAAGCCAATCCTTCGTTATTTTAGCTGTGTGCTTAGGGTCATTGTCTTGTTGGAAGGTAAACCTTCGGCCCAGTCTGAGGTCCTGAGCACTCAGGAGAAGGTTTTCGTCCAGGATATCCCTGTACTTGGCCGCATTTATATTTCCCTTGATTGCAACCAGTCGTCCTGTCCCTGCAGCTGAAAAACACCCCCACAGCATGATGCTGCCACCACCATGCTTCACTGTTGGGACTGTATTGGACAGGTGATGAGCAGTGCCTGGTTTTCTCCACACATACCGCTTAGAATTGAGGCCAAAAAGTTCTATTTTGGTCTTATCAGACCAGAGAATCTTATTTCTCACCATCTTGGAGTTCCTTCAGGTGTTTTTTAGCAAACTCCATGCGGGCTTTCATGTGTCTTGCACTGAGGAGAGGCTTCCGTCGGGCCACTCTGCCATAAAGCCCCAACTGGTGGAGGGCTGCAGTGATGGTTGACTTTCTACAACTTTCTCCCATCTCTCGACTGCATCTCTGGAGCTCAGCCACAGTGATCTTTGGGTTCTTCTTTACCTCTCTCACCAAGGCTCTTCTCCCCCGATAGCTCAGTTTGGCCGGACGGCCAGCTCTAGGACAGGGTTCTGGTCATCCCAAATGTCTTCTATTTAAGCATTATGGAGGCCACTGTTGTCTTAGGAACCTTAAGTGCAGCAGATTTTTTTTTGTAACCTTGGCAAGATCTGTACCTTGCCACAATTCTGCCTCTGAGCTCTTCAGGCAGTTTCTTTGACCTCATGATTCTCATTTGCTCTGACATGCACTATGAGCTGTAAGGTCTTATATGGACAGGTGTGTGGCTTTCCTAATCAAGTCCAATCAGTATAATCAAACACAGCTGGACTCAAATGAAGGTGTAGAACCATCTCAAGGATGATCAGAAGAAATGGACAACACCTGAGTTAAATATATGAGTGTCACAGCAAATGGTCTGAATACTTAGGACCATGTGATATTTCAGTTTCTTTTTTAATAAATCTGCAAAAATGTCAATTCTGTTTTTTCTGTCAATATGGGGTGCTGTGTGTACATTAATGAGGAAAAAAATGAACTTAAATGATTTTAGCAAATGGCTGCAATATAAGAGAGTGAAAAATTTAAGGGGGTCTGAATACTTTCCGTACCCACTGTGTGTGTGTGTGTGTGTGTATATGTATATGTATGTATGTATGTATGTGTATATGTGACAGGGGTCACTTTGGGCACAGGGTGAGCCAGGAAATAATGGACATTAACCACTTAACGACCACTCACTGTACATATACGTCGGCACAATGGCACCGACAGGCACAATCACGTACAGTGTACGTGATTGCCTTTGTACAGTTGGGGGGTCCAATCGGACCCCCCTTCTGTACAGTGAGCGGTCAGAATTTGTCTGGGAGCGTTCCGAGATGGGGGGGCGGCCATTCGATTCCAGCCACCCCCCCGCGATTGCTACCGGCGAATGAGAATGCCCCCTCTGCCTGTGTAATGTAAACACAGGCAGAGGAAGCAGGAGGAAGTGATGTCATCTCTAGTGCGGCGCTCACATATACCGAGCGCCGTACAAGAGAAGATATCAAGGTTAGTGCACAAACACTACACTAACACCAGCACACATAGGCACATAAATCGCCCCCCCCCAGATCACCCCCCAGCCCCCAGTCACAGTGTCACTGATTGCAGTGACCATTTATTTACTGATCACTGCAATCAGTGACATTTGTGACTGTAAAAGTGTCACTACAGTTTAGTTTTAGGTCCAGTGTAGCCCCCTAACCCCCCCAATAAAGGTTTAACCCCTTGATCACCCCCCAGATAACCCTTTCACCCCCTAGCACCGCCGTCGCTAAGCGATCATTTTTCTGATCGCTGTCTTAGCGTCGGTGATGCAGATCGGTAGCCAGTAATTTTTTTTTAGGTTCGCCGCAGGTTTTTATAGCGTCAGGTACCCCCATAAATTATCTAATAAAGGTTTAACCCCCTTGATCGCCCCCCAGGTAACCCTTTCACCCCCTATCACCACTGTCGCTAAGCGATCATTTTTCTGATCGCTGTCTTAGCGTCGGTGATGCAGATCATTAGCCAGTAATTTTTTTTAGGTTCGCCGCAGGTTTTTATAGCGTCAGGTACCCCCATAAATTATCTAATAAAGGTTTAACCCCCTTGATCGCCCCCAGGTAACCCTTTCACCCCCTATCACCACTGTCGCTAAGCGATAATTTTTCTGATCGCTGTCTTAGCGTCGGTGATGCAGATCGGTAGCCAGTAATTTTTTTTAGGTTCGCCGCAGGTTTTTATAGCGTCAGGTACCCCCATATATTATCTAATAAAGGTTTTAACCCCCTAATTGCCCCTAGTTAACCCTTTCACCAGTGATCATCATATAAGTGTTACGGGTGACGCTGGTTAGTTAGTTTGCTTTTTATAGTGTCAGGGCACCCGCCGTATATAACCCAATAAAGGTTTAACCCCCTGATCGCCCGGCGGGTGATATCAATTAGGTTTTAGCGTCAGAGAGGGTCTGCGTCACACCCCAGGCAGCGTCAGGTTAGTGCCAGTAACGCTAACACCCACGCGTGAAGCATACACCCTCCTTAGTGGTATAGTATCTGAACAGATCAATATCTGATCTGATCTATACTAGCGTCCCCAGCAGTTTAGGGTTCCCAAAAACGCAGTGTTAGCGGGATCAGCCCAGATACTTGCTAGCACCTGCGTTTTGCCCCTCTGTCCAGCCCAGGCCACCCAAGTGCAGTATCGATCGATCACTGTCACTTGCACAACACACATAACTGCAGCGTTCGCAGAGACAGGCCTGATCCCTGCGACTCCAGTGCTGTAGGAGGTGATTTCACCACCACAGTTAAAAAAAAAAAAGCAAATATGCCGAAGCATTGGGGCAGCAGGGGCGGAGGAGCGATTTTGCTCCTAATGCCGCGTACATACGGTCGAAATTCCGACGGAGGCTTGCCCGTGGAAAAGTCCGACCATGTGTGTGCGGCATAACTTTTTTGCGGGAGGATGCCCCCATGCTTTGGCATATATAAATGGTGCATGTATGCCCATCATTAGAAGTGGGTGGATGAAGGGCGGTATTCTAATGGTGGGCATACCCACCGATCAATCTCTTTTTTCATTCATCCAACTGGCTGCATGAAAAAAAAAGATTACAATACATGTCCAACAAGGACCAGCAACGTACTGGTATGTTGCTGGACTTTGAATGGTTATACCAGATTGATGCCTGCGGGTTTAGGTATCATCTTGGTATCATTCTTTTCAGCCAGCGGCCGGCTTTCATGTAAAAGCAATCCTAGTGGCTAATTAGCCTCTGGACTGCTTTTACAAGCAGTGGGAGGGAATGTCCCCCCCCCCCCGGATATAAAAAGCGCCATTGGGAAATTGGGAAAGCATTTTATCACACCGATCTTGGTGTGGTCAGATGCTTTGAGGGCAGAGGAAAGATCTAGGGTCTAGACCCCAGTTTTTTCAAAAAAAGAGTACCTGTCACTACCTATTGCTATCATAGGGGATATTTACATTCCCTGAGATAACAATAAAAATGATAAAAAAAAAATAAATATGGAAGGAACAATTTAAAAATAAAATAAAAAAGCAAAATTAATAATAAAAAAAAAAAAAAAAAGCACCTCTGTCCTGCCCTGCTCTTGCCCAATGGCGAACGCAAGCGTCGGTCTGGCGTCATATGTAAACAGCAATTGCACCATGCATGTGAGGTATCACCGCGAAGGTCAGATCGAGGGCAGTCATTTTAGCAAATGACCCCATTTTGGAAAGTAGACGACCCAAGCTATATACTGAGAGGCATGTCGAGTCCATGGAATATTTTATATGTTGACACAAGTTGCGGAAATAATACAATTTTTTTTTTTTTTTTTTGCACAAAGTTGTCACTAAATGATATATTGCTCAAACATGCCATGGGCATATGTGGAATTACACCCCAAAATACATTCTGTTGCTTCTCCTGAGTACGGGGATACCACATGTGTGAGACTTTTTGGGAGCCTAGCCGCGTACGGGACCCCAAAAACCAATCACCGCCTTCAGGCTTTCTAAGGGTGTAAATTTTTGATTTCACTTCTCACTGCCTATCACAGTTTCAGAGGCCATGGAATACCCAGATGGCACAAAACCCCCCCAAATGACCCCATTTTGGAAAGTAGACACCCCAAGCTATTTGCTGAGAGGTATTGTGAGTATTTTGCAGATCTCGCTTTTTGTCACAAAGTTTTGAAAATTGAAAAAAAAAAAAAATGTCTTTCTTCATTTTCAAAAACAAATGAGACCTGTAAAATACTCACCATGCCTCTCAGCAAACAGCTTGGGGTGTCTACTTTCCAAAATTGGGTCATTTGGGGGGGGTTTTGTGCTATTTTGGCATTTTATGGCCTTCGAAACTGTGAGGTAGTGAGGAGTCAAATCAAAAATTTGTGCCTAGAAATCCTGAAGGCGGTGCTTGATTTTCGGGGTCCCGTACGCGGCTAGACTCCTAAAAAGTCCCACACATGTGGTATCCCCGTACTCAGAAGAAGCAGCAGAATGTATTTTGGGGTGCAATTCCACATATAACCATGGCATGTGTGAGCAATATATCATTTAGTGACAACTTTTTGTAATTTTTTTTTTTTTGTCATTATCCAATCACTTGGGACAAAAAAAAAATATTCAATGGGCTCAACAGGCCTCTCAGCAATTTCCTTGGGGTGTCTACTTTCTAAAATGGGGTCATTTGGGGGGGTTTTGTGCTATTTTGGCATTTTATGGCCTTCAAAACTGTGATAGGTAGTGAGGAGTGAAATCAAAAATTTGCGCCCTTAGAAATCCTGAAGGCGGTGCTTGGTTTCCGGGGTCCCGTACGTGGCTAGGCTCCTAAAAAGTCCCACACATGTGGTATCCCCGTACTCAGAAGAAGCAGCAGAATGTATTTTGAGGTGCAATTCCACATATAACCATGGCATGTGTGAGCAATATATCATTTAGTGACAACTTTTTGTAATTTTTTTTTTTTTTTTTGTCATTATTCAATCACTTGGGACAAAAAAATAGGATTTTTATAACAGCTTACCTGTAAAATCCTTTTCTTGGAGTACATCACGGGACACAGAGCGGCATAGTCATTACTATGTGGGTTATATAGTTTACCTTCAGGTGCTGGCACTGGCAACTTCCAAACCGGAAGTACCCTCCCCTATATAAGCCCCTCCCATCCGGGAGCACCTCAGTTTTGTAGCAAAGCAATAAGTGTCCCCAAAAGAGGGGTGGGAGCTCTGTGTCCCGTGATGTACTCCAAGAAAAGGATTTTACAGGTAAGCTGTTATAAAAATCCTATTTTCTTTCTCGTACATCACGGGACACAGAGCGGCATAGTCATTACTATGTGGGATGTCCTAAAGCAATGCCCAATGAGGGGGGGGGATACACCATACATAAGCTGAGCGCTATCAGACATGAGGATCTTTTGCAACACACTGCGCCCAAAGGCGACATCCTCCTGACTTCTAACGTCCACCTGGTAGAACCTAGTAAACGTGTGTACTGAAGACCATGTTGCGGCCTTACAGATTTGAGCCAGGGAGGCCTGGTGATGCACTGCCCATGAAGTTCCAACTGCTCTCGTGGAGTGCGCCCTAACTTTGAACGGAGGCGGTCTCCTTCTCAAGCCATAGGCTTGCATAATGACCTGTCGAATCCACTTGGCTAAAGTAGATTTTGACGCTGCCTGACCCTTTCTGGGGCCTTCCGGCAGAATAAACAAAGTATCCGTTCTGCGAATCTGAGCAGTGGCTTTTAGATAAGCTTTAACTGCTCTTACTACATACAAAGAATGTAATAATTTTTCCTCTACTGAACTAGGTTTGGGGAAAAAAGAAGGAAGAACCACATCTTGGTTCAAATGAAACCTCGATACCACCTTAGGAAGAAAGGCTGGATGAGGACGTAACACTACTCTGTCCTTATGGATAACCAGATATGGCTCCCTACAGGACATAGCGGCTAATTCCGACACTCTTTTAGCCAAACAAATGGCTACTAGAAAAATCAATTTCCTGGTGAGAAGAACCAGGGAAATATGCTGTAATGGTTCAAATGGTTGTTTCTGTAGAACCGACAGAACCAGGTTTAAGTCCCATGGACATATGGGAATATTAACCGGAGGGCTAATACGCATCACTCCTTGTATAAAGGCTTTGACTAGTGAATGCGAAGCCAAGGGCCTCTGAAAAAATATTGACAAGGCCAAAATCTGACCCTTGATAGTACTCAAGGCAAGCTTCCTATCTACAGCCCACTGTAGGAAGTCCAGAATCCTACCTATTACGTACTTACGTGGATGCCATTTCTTGGCCTCACACCAGGCGATGTACGCCTTCCAGATTCTATAGTAGATCTGCCTGGATACCGGCTTCCTGGCATTGATCATGGTAGATACCACAGGATTAGAGAGACCTCTCTTTTTTAGAATGTGGGCTTCAATAGCCAGGCCGTCAAACCTAGGGCTGTTAAGGAAGGGTGGTATATCGGTCCTTGCGAAAGCAGGTCCGGACGATGTGGGAGGGTCCAAGGACTCCCCACAGACATTTTTACAATCTCCGCGTACCATGCTCTTCGGGGCCACGCTGGAGCCACCAGAATCACTGGTTTCTTTTCTACCCTGATTCTGCGGAGTAATCGAGGTAACAATTGTGGCGGTGGGAATGCATATATCAGCTTGAACTGATCCCAAGGGAACACTAGGGCATCCGAGCCGCAAGCTAGGGGATCCCTTGTCCAAGAGACAAACCTGTCCACCTTTGCGTTGAATCTGGATGCTAGCAGATCTACATCCGGTGTTCCCCACCGCTGACATATTGTCCGGAAAACCTCGGGGTGAAGGGACCATTCCCCTGGGCATAATTGTTGGCGACTTAGAAAGTCCGCCTTCCAATTCTCCACTCCTGGAATGAATACCGCGGATATGGCTGGGACATATCTTTCTGCCCATTTCAGGATGCAATTTACTTCCCTCTGGGCTGCACGACTCCTGGTGCCACCCTGATGATTGATATATGCCACTGCCGTGGCATTGTCCGATTGAATTCTGACAGGGGACCCTTGGAGTTTGGATGTCCATGCTACTAGGGCATACCAGGCTGCTCGTATCTCTAAGAGATTGATGGGCAGGGCCTTTTCTGCATCCGACCATCTGCCCTGGAGAGACCATTGCTCCAGTACTGCTCCCCAGCCTATAAGGCTGGCATCTGTAGTGACCACCTTCCAAGAAATTGGACTGAAGGATTTCCCTTTTTCCAGATTCTGGGGAACCAACCACCAACGGAGGCTCTTGCGAACGGAAGGGGACAAGGACATTGGCAAGTCTAGGGCCTGAACTTTTTTGTTCCAGGCTGACAGTATAGCCCTTTGCAAATTCCTTGAATGGAATTGACCGTAGGGTACTGCTTCGAATGATGCCACCATTTTTCCCAGCAGCCTCATGCACAGGCGTTTGGATGGCTGTCTTTTTGTACCCACTAGGTGGATCAAACCTCTCAAAGACGACACCTTTCCTTGAGGCAAGAAAATTTTTCTCTGGTCTGAATCCAGCCTTAGCCCCAAGTATTCCAGACTTTTGACTGGTTTTAGGGCTGACTTGTCTCGGTTGATAATCCAACCGTGAGATTCCAGATACTCGATTGTCTCGTGAACAACCACTTCTAGTTTTTCCACTGAGTGGTCTATCAGCAACAAGTCGTCTAGATATGCCATTATCGTTACACCTCGTGTTCTTAAATTGGCCAATAAAGGGCCAGAATTTTTGTAAACACTCGTGGTGCTGTGGCCAGACCGAAGGGTAAGGCTCTGAACTGAAAATGGCGCCCTTCTAATGCAAAGCGTAGAAATTTTTGGTGGACTGTAAAGATGGGAATGTGCAAATAAGCATCTTTGATGTCGATCGCGGCTAACCATTCCTCCCCTTGTAGGGCAGTGGCCACCGATCGGATCGACTCCATCGGAAAGTCCTGATATACAGGAATTTGTTTAGCCCTTTTAGAATTAATATGGGCCTCACGTCCCCGTTTGCTTCGGGACTGTAAAGAGGTTTGAGTAAAACCCGAACCCCCATTCTTCCAGGGGAACCTCCATAATTACTCCTTGGAGCAATAGTTGTTCTAGTGCCAACAGGAGGGACTCTCTCTTCCGGGGATCCCTTGGCACGTTTGACCTCAAAAAATGGGAAGGAGGAGAGTCTTTTAACTCCAATCTGTATCCCAAACATACTGCGGAGAGCACCTATCTGTTCTGATCGTGTCCCGCCAGGTCTCTGCGAACAACTGGAGTCTTCCCCCCACCCGACTGAGTGGGGGCAACCCTTCAATGAATTTAACTTTGGGGGAGGTTTTGTACCTCTCCTGACCCAGGGTTTCTCATTACCCTGTGATTGTCCCTGATTTTTACCCCCGGGAATTGACCGAGGAGGCCGTCGGAACTGTTTCACAGCCGATGCCCCAGGGACTGGAGAAGCAGGCCTCTTAAAAGAGGGACCTCTAACTCTGTTTTTAACCGGCAAGAGTGTATTTTTACCGCTGGAAATTTTCTGGATATGTTTGTCCAGGTCTTCCCTGAATACGCGTTCACCATGAAAATGGGACGCTAACCAGCCATTTTTTACAGGGAGCTTCAGTAGACCAGTTTTTGAGCCATAGAAGCCTACGCATATGTACTACAGACAGCGTAAGGCGGGAGGCCTGATGGATTGAATCCTTTATGGCGTCAACCGCAAAGCCTAAGGCTCTAGGTAGATCAGCTAGGGCAAGGGCCTGCTGATCTGGCAAGTCCCTCAAGACCTGTTTCAACTGATCCTTCACTGCTTAGCAGACCCCACTGCTGGTTGTGTCACCAAGCTTGCTGTAGAAAGAAGCAGATTTTCATAAGGACTCCAATTTTTTATCTATTGGGTTCTTGAACATTTGGACATTATCCACTGGACATGTCAGTGATTTATACACACAAGAGATGGCTGCGTCCACTGTAGGGACCTTCCATTTTTTGATGAACTTATCCTCCATGGGATAGACCACCGGAAATCTCTTGGGGGGAATAAATATTTTCTCAGGATGTTCCCAATCCTGGTAAATGAGCCCTTTCAGTAAAGGGTGAAGTGGAAAAGAACAGACAGTCTGGGGGCTTCTAGCGACCCCAACGAGGATACAGTAGTGGTTGATGGTTCCGCAAGGTGCATTTTTAAATGCTGATCGGACCATGTTAGTCAGAGACTGAACCCATAATCTTTCAGCTTGAGATGCTGAGAAAGGTTCCTCCACTGTTGATTCCTCTATAACAGAATCAACCTCATCCTGATCCCCTTCAGGCAGGTCGATCCCTGTATGGGACTGTTGCTCTGCTAACAGGTACTCTGAAGGAGGAGACGGAGATTGGGCGTGCTTTCCCTGACAGGGAGGCAGCGATCAATGTTGACAATCTCTCTCTAATCCTCCCAGAGCTGAGGTAAAAACCTCCTCTATTACATACACAGGAGCAGGTGAACTGAGGACAGCCACAGTACCAAGTACCCCTGCGGGGTCTCTACGGTCACTTACCTCAGAATTTTCAGGGGAGACTGGTGCAGCAGAAGCATGCCCAAGATCCTCAGAGCCCGATGAGACCCCCTTCGCTTCCTGGAAGATTCAGTTCCGGAGCTTCTGGACGGCATATTCCTAAGCCTAAAGCTGAGGTATTCCAGCCGTAAAACACCACTTTTACTGAGAATAGTCTAGCACAATTGCTGCTATATAACAGTTGGTGTCTACTAAAGTGCCTTTCTAGGGGATGCCTGCATCAACCGCCTCTGTGTGCCTTTTTACTGTTGTTAGCTCTGTCTGTGCACTTCAATAGCCTGCTGTGATTGTGCTTTAAAACACGCTGGACGCCCGCACATGCGCAGTAGCGCCGCGGCGCACACCGAGCGTCATCCACCCGCTCCGCCCCTTTTCCCAGATCGCCTCTATATATAGAGGCGCGTGCACGCGCATGCGCGCGGGCACGTGCGCCTTCGGCGCCTTTTTTGAAAAAAAAATAAGGAGCTAGATGGGAGCCAGGGTCCCTGCCGCAGGGCCCGGGGATGGATGAGCGCAGCAACAGGGCAGAGGAGACAGCTTCCCAGCAGAGAACTTACCAACTGCCTGGATTTGATTTTGGAAGAAAAAAATCCACATTACAAGAAAAAGAACCATAGCGGCCTCTAGTGTCTAACACAGGTACCGCGGTCTTACATTTTTTTTTTTTTTTTCTTGCCTACTATTAAAATTTTTACATTTTCTCAGTAGTAACAGGCATACACAGAATATTAGCGGGAATACCTTAGGTAACAGGCAGAAAGACAAAATAGGCTTGGGGGTCCCCCAATAGAACCAAGTTCCTGAGGGCCCCCACTTACCTTTTCCTCGCCGCAGGACTCTGTTTGGTCCACAGAAGCCCAAACTTCACCTATCACGGCAGGCATTGTAATTAAACCTTCAGGGACCGGGTTCCCAAGGATTCCACTCCCCTGGACCTGTATAGCACCCTGCACAGAAAACATCTTGGTCGTGGGTATGACCAGAGCTCTGGATCCCAGGGTCCAGCCCTCCTAAGAGAGGCATTACAGGCAAAACCTTGCTCTTCTCTTTGCAAGGCCCGGGTACCGACCGTTTAGCTATGAAGCTTTTTTGGTCGGATCCGGAATAGCTTACTGAGGCCCAAAAGAACCTGTACGCAAGCTCAGTGAAAAACACATGTTACTTCTTGGCCAACACCTTAGACACTGGCAAAAAACTGGGGTGCTCCCGGATGGGAGGGGCTTATATAGGGGAGGGTACTTCCGGTTTGGAAGTTGCCAGTGCCAGCACCTGAAGGTAAACTATATAACCCACATAGTAATGACTATGCCGCTCTGTGTCCCGTGATGTACGAGAAAGAAAAAAATATTCAATGGGCTCAACATGCCTCTCAGCAATTTCCTTGGGGTGTCTACTTTCCAAAATGGGGTCATTTGGGGGGGGGGGGTTTGTACTGCCCTGCCATTTTAGCACCTCAAGAAATGAGATAGGCAGTCATAAATTTAAAGCTGTGTAAATTCCAGAAAATGTACCCTAGTCTGTAAACGCTATAACTTTTGCGCAAACCAATAAATATACGCTTATTGACTTTTTTTTTACTAAAGACATGTGGCTGAATACATATTGGCCTAAATGTATGACTAAAATTGAGTTTATTCGATTTTTCTTATAACAAAAAGTAGAAAATATAATTTTTTTTCAAAATTTTCGGTATTTTTCCGTTTATATCGCAAAAAATAAAAATCGCAGAGGCAATCAAATACCATTAAAAGAAAGCTCTATTTGTGGGAAGAAAAGGACGCAAATTTTGTTTCGGTACAACATTGCATGTCCGCACAATTTACAGTTAAAGCAGCGCAGTGCAAAATTCTGAAATCACCTTTGGTCCTTCAGCTACCAAATGGTCCGGGGCTTAAGTGGTTAAGAATGTCTTGGATTGCTTTAAATTGGGATAGTAATATTAATCCACAAAATGTACTGGTTGTTTGATTCTGAACTCAACAAGTTAATTAAGAGATGCTGATGTGTCAACTGTCTGCTTGTGTAATGTTAATGAATCTCAACTATGCTACAGATCCTTTCATTGTGAATAGTGATAATTAACTCTGTACTTGTGTGTATTGTAAAGCAGACAGACAGTCTGGTGAATATAAAGGTCATGCATAGTCATTTAAGATGTAAAGGGATTAGCTAAGAGATGTCAGAATATGTGTATTGGGAGCTCGTTATGTAACCATTGTGTGATGTTGTGGGTGGAGTTGGACCATTGTTCATTTAGATTAATGCAGTATTATTTTGGTGTATAAAAAGAGCCTGCTCTCATTAAAGATTGTCAGTCCAGTTGGAAACTTCATACAGAGTGTTTGTCTCGTATGTTTGGAAGGATTAATCCTATGGGAAGCGGTCGCCTGACTGTGGAGGATCGGCAGTGGATTTGTGTCCAGAGAGGGAATATCCTAAACGGCGTTAACCCCTTTCATACTTGGGGTGCCGTTACAACATATATACAGGTCCTTCTCAAAAAATTTGCATATTGTGATAAAGTTCATTATTTTCTGTAATGTACTGATAAACATTAGACTTTCATATATTTTAGATTCATTACACACAACTGAAGTAGTTCAAGCCTTTTCTTGTTTTAATATTGATGATTTTGGCATACAGCTCATGAAAACCCAAAAATCCTATCTCAAAAAATTAGCATATTTCATCCGACCAATAAAAGAAAAGTGTTTTTAATACAAAAAAAGTCAACCTTCAAATAATTATGTTCAGTTATGCACTCAATACTTGGTCGGGAATCCTTTTGCAGAAATGACTGCTACAATGCGGCGTGGCATGGAGGCAACCAGCCTGTGGCACTGCTGAGGTGTTATGGAGGCCCAGGATGCTTCGATAGCGGCCTTAAGCTCATCCAGAGTGTTGGGTCTTGCGTCTCTCAACTTTCTCTTCCCAATATCCCACAGATTCTCTATGGGGTTCAGGTCAGGAGAGTTGGCAGGCCAATTGAGCACAGTAATACCATGGTCAGTAAACCATTTACCAGTGGTTTTGGCACTGTGAGCAGGTGCCAGGTCGTGCTGAAAAATGAAATCTTCATCTCCATAAAGCTTTTCAGCAGATGGAAGCATGAAGTGCTCCAAAATCTCCTGATAGCTAGCTGCATTGACCCTGCCCTTGATAAAACACAGTGGACCAACACCAGCAGCTGACATGGCACCCCAGACCATCACTGACTGTGGGTACTTGACACTGGACTTCAGGCATTTTGGCATTTCCCTCTCCCCTGTCTTCCTCCAGACTCTGGCACCTTGATTTCCGAATGACATGCAAAATTTGCTTTCATCCGAAAAAAGTACTTTGGACCACTGAGCAACAGTCCAGTGCTGCTTCTCTGTAGCCCAGGTCAGGCGCTTCTGCCGCTGTTTCTGGTTCAAAAGTGGCTTGACCTGGGGAATGCGGCACCTGTAGCCCATTTCCTGCACACGCCTGTTCACGGTGGCTCTGGATGTTTCTACTCCAGACTCAGTCCACTGCTTCCGCAGGTCCTCCAAGGTCTGGAATCGGTCCTTCTCCACAATCTTCTTCAGGGTCCGGTCACCTCTTCTCGTTGTGCAGCGTTTTCTGCCACACTTTTTCCTTCCCACAGACTTCCCACTGAGGTGCCTTGAAACAGCACTCTGGGAACAGCCTATTCGTTCAGAAATTTCTTTCTGTGTCTTACCCTCTTGCTTGAGCGTGTCAATGATGGCCTTCTGGACAGCAGTCAGGTCGGCAGTCTTACCCATGATTGCGGTTTTGAGTAATGAACCAGGCTGGGAGTTTTTAAAAGCCTCAGGAATCTTTTGCAGGTGTTTAGAGTTAATTAGTTGATTCAGATGATTAGGTTAATAGCTCGTTTAGAGAACCTTTTCATGATATGCTAATTTTTTGAGATAGGAATTTTGGGTTGTCATGAGCTGTATGCCAAAATCATCAATATTAAAACAAGAAAAGGCTTGAACTACTTCAGTTGTGTGTAATGAATCTAAAATATATGAAAGTCTAATGTTTATCAGTACATTACAGAAAATAATGAACTTTATCACAATATGCAAATTTTTTGAGAAGGACCTGTATACACACAGTATCTCACAAAAGTGAGTACACCCCTTCTATTTTTGTAAATATTTTATTATGTTTTAATGTGACAACACTAAAGAAATGGCACTTTGCTACAATGTAAAGTAGTGAGTGTACAGCTTGTATAACAGTGTAAAATTGCTGTCCCCTCCAAAATAACTCAACACACAGCCATTAATGTCTAAACCGCTGGCAACAAAAGTGAGTACACCCTTAAGTGAAAATGTGCAAATTGGGCCCAATTAACCATTTTCCCTCCCTGGTGTCATGTGAGTGTTACAAGGTCTTAGGTGTGAATGGGGAGCAGGTGTGTTAAGTTTGGTGTTATCGCTCGCTCTCTCTCTCTCATACTGATCACTGGAAGTTCAACATGGCACCTCATGGCAAAGATTTCCCTGAGGATGTAAAAAAACGAATTGTTGCTCTTCATAAAGACGGCCTAAAGCTATAAGAAGATTGCCAAGACCCTAAAACTGATATGTAACATGGTGGACAAGACCATACAGTAGTTTAACAGGACAGGTTCCACTCGGAACAGGCCTCGCCATGGTCGACCAAAGAAGTTGAGTGCAAATGCTCAGCGTCATATCCAGAGGTTGTCTTTGGGAAATAGACTTATGAGTGCTGCCAGCATTACTGCAGAGGTTGAAGGGGTGGGGGTCAGCCTGTCAGTGCTCAGACCATATGACGTAACCATACGCAGTGACCATACCATACACTGCATCAAATTGGTCTGCATGGCTGTCATCTCAGAAGGAAGCCTCTTCTAAAGATGGTGCACAAGAAAGCCTGCAAACTGTTTGCTGAAGACAAGCAGACGAAGGACATGGATTACTGGAACCATGTCCTGTGGTCTGATAAGACCAAGATAAACTTATTTGGTTCAGATGGTGTCAAGCGTGTGTGGCGGCAACCAGGTGAGGAGTACAAAGACAAGTGTGTCTTGCCTACAGTCAAGCATGGTGGTAGGAGTGTCATGGTCTGGGGCTGCATGAGTGCTGCCGGCACTGGGGAGCTACAGTTCATAAAGGGAACCATGAATGCCAACATGTACTGTGACATACTGAAGCAGAGCATGATCCCCTCCCTTCGGAGACTGGGCCGCAGTGCAATATTCCAACATAACGACCCCAAACACACCTCCAAGACGACCACTGCCTTGCTAAAGAAGCTGATGGTAAAGGTTATGGACTGGCCAAGCATGTCTCCAGACCTAAACCCTATTGAGCATCTGTGGGGCATCCTCAAACGGAAGGTGGAGGAGCGCAAGGTCTCTAACATCCACCATCTTTGTGATGTCGTCATGGAGGAGTGGAAGAGGACTCCAGTGGTAACCTGTGAAGCTCTGGTGAACTCCATGCCCAAGAGGGTTAGGGCAGTGCTGGAAAATAATGGTAGCCACACAAAATATTGACACTTTGGGCCCAATTTGGACATTTTCACTTAGGGGTGTACTCTCTTTTTGCCAGCGGTTTAGACATTAATGGCTGTGTGTTGTTATTTTGAGGGGACAGCACATTTACACTGTTATACAAGCTGTACACTCACTACTTTACATTGTAGCAAAGTATAATTTCTTCAGTGTTGTCACATGAAAACATATAATAACATATTTACAAAAATATATATGAACAGATTAGATGGGCACAAAGCAGGGGAGAGCAGGGAGTAGATGGAAGGGGAGTGAAACAAAACTGGGATGGAAACAAGGCAGCAGGATACTGGATACAGTGCAAGAGCAAAATAAAATGGCTACAGAGTCAGGCAGCAGCACGACAAACGGTACAAGCAGGAGCAGCCAAAAATAGAAATAGGGTTGCCCCTGGGATAGTATGGACCGATGCAATGAAGTGGACTGACCAAAAATTATTTATAAAAGTAAAAAAAGTTTTATTACATATAGATCATAGAGGATCAACAGTGAAAAAAGGTTGTACATTAGAAATATAGAATGAAACACACATAAATTGTGGGTTCACATTAAAAGCCAATATACATTACATTCACATCCATAGTGGTGGACAATAAGTATCAATACAAAAAGATGCAAATGGACACCGACATGTTTCGGATATATGAGGCGGTTCAATGCCAGAATATATATGTTCCTTCTTCAGGGTGGGTATACAGGCAGAACAATGTATTGAATTTAATCTGTGGTTCAAGGAGAACAACAAAAGAGACAATGTATAAAAAAATATCATATTTGATTTCTATGAGACATTGCATAATAAACATTTTGCATAGCATGCAACATTGGATAGACATTAGGCAAAATTACGATTGATATCTAGAATAAAGAAAACATAGAGGTTACTACTTACATCTCACAAAGGTTTTTTACAAAACGTAGATGTAGAATGAGATGTCATTAGGGTGAGCTCCTTGGAATTTGCAGAAAATCGAATCCAACAGGTGATAAGGGACAAATTCAATGTTGAAACAAATGAGGGCTTGTATACGTTTCAGAGTAAACTGAGAACGATCTTATATTATATTGACAAGCCACTCAGATTGTTGGAAAAGGATAAGAAGTATATATATCTGTATATATGGAAGTTGGGGATTGTGTAGGGATATCCTTACTCCGATATAGTGTGCACGGCACGTCAAGGCTCACAAGGATAAAAACAATGAACACCGAGAGTTGCCCTGAAAGGCAAGAAATGGGGTCAGTTCCCCATGAAGAGAGGTTGTTGTAACAGAGTATATTGGAAGCGGTTGAAATCATCGCTACCCACTGTCCCTCTGTTGAACAAGACGTTTAGCTCTTACCTGCGGGAATATCTCAGTGCTGTAAAGATCTCATCTGTGCAGCGAGATCTAGTGTGGCTACTACCAGTGTTTAAATAGGTCAGCTGTTGGTCAATTGGCCAATCAGACAGTGGGTGTGGGCGCCAGGGAGGAGGAGCAAGAAAGGGGAGTAATCCAGCAAGGTGAACAATGTAGAACCTCCCAGATGGCATCCCGTCACCAAATCAGAGCAATCTTCCGGGGACAAACATCATCCCTCAGTCAGTGCGGCGTCCGGCGTCACCGTGCTGGTGATGCGCGGCGGCGTCAGACATCGACATGACCACAGGGCAGCGAGGGTTCTGAGCCAGCCAGGCTCAGTGAGCATGCGCATTCGGGTCCAGCGCTCGGAGGGATCCAGGCCAATCACAGCCACCGATAGATGTAAAAAGGGGGGGGGCATGGACAATGTCAGGAATCGCTCCGATAGCGGAGCCGAGTCGCAAGAAACAGGAAAGATGGAACCTGTAAATTTAACTATCGCTGAGTACACCCTAAATTGGGTGCTGCCCCATAGGACAAACAGAGTAGGTCCATGGGGCTCCTGTGTGCCGGGGAGCCTCGGCTAGCCATGCAGAGAGAGAAAAAAAAATAACTGCAAGTTGACCTTACAGTTTGACCATAATTAAAGGTCAGAAGGAGATAAGGATAAGATACATGTATGGTTAACATCTCATTTACAAAGTTTTCTTCCCTATAAAAATTATTGTTTGGAGTTTCATTTTGTTTTTCCATACGAGCTTGCCCATTACATAAGTGACATCCTTTGTATCTGAAATGCAAATAACCTAAATATTAGATATTTCAAAGGCCCCCAGATCCCTGCCCCCCACCCTATGTGAATGAGTATGGGGTACATCGTACCCCTACCCATTCACCTCAACAAAAAGTGTAAAAAATAAACAGTACACATGTTTTTAAAGTATTTTATTATGGCAGCTCCGGTGTCTCTTCTGATTTCTTCTCCCTCCTTCGGCTCTTCTCCCTCCTTTGGCTCTTCTCCCTTCTTCGGTTCTTCTCCTCTGTGCTGTCTTGTTGCTCTTTTGCTGCTGTCTTCTCTGCTGTCATCTCCCTCTGTTCTTCTTCCGATGTTGACTCAATGCAATCTCCCGCTGTAATGCTGGTTCCGCCGCGTGCAATGACATATATTGGCATGGGGCGGGGCAACCCGCTGACGTCATCTGGAGGCCCCGCCTCCTTGTGACGTCACTACCCGGGGCATGATAGGACGATGATGTCACAAGGAGGCGGGGCCTCCAGATGACGTCAGCGGATGGCCCCGCCACATGCCGATATAAGTAATTGCACGTGGCGGGCCCAGCATTACACGGGGAGATCGCGTCGAGTCAACATCGGAAGAAGAACAGAGAGAGAAGACAGCAGCAAAAGAGCGAGAAGACAGCGCAGAGAGGAGAAGAGCCGAAGAAGGGAGAAGAGCCGAAGGAGCGAGAGGAAATCGGAAGAGACACCGGAGCTGCCATAATAAAATACTTTCAAAACGTGTACGGTTTCTTTTTTACACTTTTTCTTGAGGTGAATGGATAGGGTTACGATGTACCCCATACTCATTCAGATAGGGTGGGGGGCAGGGATCTTGGGGCCCCCTTATTAAAGTGGGCTTCCAGATTCTGATAAGCCCCCGTCTGCAGACCCCGACAAGCACCAGCCAGGGTTGTCGGGAGAGGCACTTTTCCTCATCAACATGGGGACAAGGTGCTTTGGGTGGGGGGGCACAGGGGCCCCCCTGCTCCAAAGCACCCACCCCCACATGTTGAGGGTATGTGGCTTGGTATGGTCCTGGAGGGACGTCCCCCCTCCCCCATCCCGACCTGCCGGGCTGCGTGCTCGGATAAGGGTTTGGTATGGATTTTGGGGGGACCCCATGCCATTTTATTTTTTTTGGGCGTGGGGGTTCCCCTTAAAATCCATACCAGACCAAAGGGTCTGGTATCTTCCGAGAGGAGAATCCCACACCAGTTTTTTTTTTCATTTTTATTTTGGCGGGGTTTCCCTTCATCCTCAGCACACAAGTTGCACCGCAAGTCAGATCATGATGATCCGACTTCTGGTGCGATTTCTATTCAAATCAATGGGCTCCCATAGGGAACCATTAATTTTGAATAGAGGCTCTTTTACAGCGTTAACCCTCGTTTAACACCTTTTACCTGCATTTCCAGGACTGCTCTTGAACGCGATTTTAGAGCGTTCAGACAACCGCCCATAAACGCTCCTGCTGATAAATGCCCAAAAACGTCCATGTGTGCATGAACACATAGGATAACGTAGAGGGGAGTTTATGGGCTGTTACAAAAAACGCCCAAACTCCCAAAAACTGCAGTTTATGAGCTTCCGTGTGCATGGAGCCTCAGAGAAAAAAGTTGAAGTTGAATTGAAGTGCTGGCCCAAACAAACTAGTTAAAGTAAAAGTAAAGCTGGAGATCACCTTTTAAATGCAGGTCAGAAGGGATAAACTGCAGGTGAAATGCACCTGTCTAATTCAGAATGATCTCAGAAGCTTTCCAAACTGATGTCAATACAAGCCCAAAACCCACCTACACAGGCCTCAAATGTGTCTCTGGTCGAGGTTGCACCTGGCTAGTTATAATTTCTTACTTTGGTTTAAATTTTCTGCTGGGCAGTTTAAGGGCTCTTTTATATGAGTATTTTGTCAAATGCTTCCTTTTGTGTTTTGGCCTCACAGGAGCATTGCCATAATGTGCAATTATACACAGCATATTTGCACAGTACAGCACTCTAACTTTGCAAAGTGCTTTGCTCCAGAGATGCAATATCTGCAGTCCTTCTTGTCGCTCTGTTGACATTTCCATCTTCTCCTGGTCTTCTTCAGGGTCTGAAGTCTTCAGCTGTCTTGCTTGGCTGGGATGACATAAATTCTGAGAATGTGCTGGGAGTTTCATCCTGGCTTCTGAGTGCAAAATTTTAAGGCCCAAAAGATGTATATAGTTTTAATAAACCATGGTGTCTCCAAGTCAGTCCACGCTTGCCAGCCACATAGGGTGTTCGCTTAGCTAGTCATTGGCAATCACTGTTACAGGAAAAATTCTGTGACTAAGCGCCTGAAATATGTTAGAACTCTGCTCCTCTCCCTTGCAATCGTAGGCGTGCGCAGGGGGTGTGCCAGGTTTGCTTGGGCACACCCTAATCACTATGTGCGGTGCCGATTTCCCTTACTGCCTGGGCCCCCCTCCCTGTTGCGTCCCCGTCCCCCCCCCGCTGGGAGCTGCTGGCTTTCCTCCTCTCTTCTCTTACCAACGGGATGATTCAAGATGGAGAGCAGAGGGAGGGGCTAGTAAATGTGTAATTCACCGGCCCGTTCCTTTTCTAACTGTGTTTACTATGCTTCAGTTTACAAATTATCAGGAAGCCACTCAGCACAGAGCACTTCCCATTCACTCACTGTCCCGTGCAGCTGAGGCTGCTGAGAAAGGCATTTGTGTTTGAGCTTTGGGGTGCACACCCTAATGCAATAGGCTGCGCGTACCTATGCTTGCAATCAAGAAGCCACTTTGGAATATGCGTCCCACTATCAATTTTACCGGTAACAGAGATATATATATATATATATATATAGTTTCTTCTACCATAATTGTTACATAACAAGGCTACTTAAGTGAATTGCAGTGAGGTACAGTATACAAACTGTACAGAAGGCATATTCTGTCTTTGTGCACCATTGTCCACTCGGGTCATCACTTGATGTTTTTTACCTCTGTGATTTCTTGTCTGAATTGTGCCTTTTATTTTTTAAGGTTTCTTCTGAACACCCTAGAGAACCATTTTTACTAAGGTTCAGCTGCAGCATGTGCCATACTGATGTATGCAAACAAAATTCTATGTTGCTTGGTGTGACAAGAATTTAAATCATGTATATTACACTTTAGTCTGGTATATTTTTCATGGCATGGTAGGTAGTAATCTGTTTTATTCAGTTCACAGTGTCATTCCCTGTGCGTATGCCTCTTTTATGATTTTCTTTGCCGCAAAGGTGCAATTTCATATAATGAAGTAATTTGAGCGAGCACATTTTTATGTATAGGGTCAGGTGTTAAATAGCAGACTGTATTTCAGGCAGTAGGGATTAGAGAAAATTGCATGACTTGATATGTTGATTCTGTTTTTTTGGCTGTCTGCAGGTGGCAGCAGTTTATAATAATTATATACTGTATATTTATCTTGCATTGATTTCTTCCTTTAATATCACACTCTTCTTTCAATATCACGCTATGCTAGGAGTTCAGTAAATGTTCTGACTTTGTGACATTCCTAGGGAATTAAGTAAGCTTTCCTGCTCCATGAAGCTTTAGACCTGTTTCAGATCTAGTGAAGTAAAATCTAGCGCAGGTCGGCACCTTAATAAAGCAGGCCATACATGGATTCAAATTCGGGTGGCTCAGCAGGGACTGGCCGAATTTCATTCCATGTATGGGCACTGTGGTTATACAAAATAGATCTACTGATTAACTTGTGTACAGCTGTCTGTCCTGTCTGGTTTTCCCTGCTCGGTCAGTGCTGCAGGCTGTAGCTGCCAGTATTGTTCACTGCATTCTGATGACGGGGAAGCTTCCCCGCCATCAGAATACAATAGTTCAGTGGAAGGATCTATTCATCTACCTTGAATGTGTGGATGGAGGGATTGGTCAGTTTTTTTGTTTTTTTTTGGATTTGTTTTGTTCAAACTGCTCGTTGAGTGAAAAAAAAACTGACCCGTGAGCACACACAATAATATTACCCAACTTTTTGATACAATATAAAAGATGATGCTAAGTCAAGTAAATAGATACCAAACATGTCGCCTGTGGAATGGTGACAAACTGCGGTACATTACATTTTATATAGGAGACGCTTTAACCACTTAACGACCTCTTCACGCCGATATACGTTGGCAGAATGGCTCGTACAGGCACAATCACGTACCTGTACGTGGCCCTTTAACTGCCGATGTCGCGCACGCCGCCGGCGGCGCGCTCGCGACCCCCCTGCCTTCCCCGTGAGTGGGACCGCGGGTCCCGCAGACTCGATCGCTGCGGGGATCCCCGCGATCGCCTTACGGAGGCTCGGAGCGGGGAGATGTGTGTGTAAACACAACATCTCCCCGCTCCTCTACTGACAATGTCAGCGATCTCCGCTCTGTGTAATCAGAGCGGAGATCGGTGATGTGTCAGTCATAGCCACGCCCCCCTCAGTTACACGCCCCTAGGCACACTTAACCCCTCCAGCGCCCCTAGTGGTTAGCCCCTTCACTGCCATTTTCACAGTAACCAGTGCATTTTTATTGCACTGTTCGCTGTGAAAATGACAATGGTCCCAAAAATGTGTCAAAAGTGTCCGATGTGTCCGCCATAATGTCGCAGTCACGAAAAAAATCGCTGATCGCCGCCATTACTAGTAAAAAAAAATAATTAATAAAAATGCCTTAAAACTATACCCTATTTTGTAAACGCTATAATTTTTGCGCAAACCAATCAATAAACCGCGATTGCGTTTTTTTTTTTTTTTTTACCAAAAATATGTAGAAGAATACGTATCGGCCTAAACTGAGGAAAAAAAAGTTTTTTTATATATATTTTTTGGGGATATTTATTATAGCAAAAAGTAAAAAATATGTAATTTTTTTTTAAATTTTCGCTCTATTTTTGTTTTTAGCGCAAAAAATTAAAACCGCAGAGGTGATCAAATACCACCAAAAGAAAGCTCTATTTGTGGGAAAAAAAAGGACGCCAATTTTGTTTGGGAGCCACGTCGCACGACCTCGCAATTGTCAGTTAAAGCGACTCAGTGCCGAATCGCAAAAAGGGGCCTGGTCATAATGGCCCGTATTGGTCCGGGGCTTAAGTGGTTAAAAGCCGTTACAGGTTATCAATTAAACTGGAGGTCTGGTGCTAGAATTCTTGCTCTCGCTCTAATGTTTGCGATAATACCCCACCATTTACATTTGCTGACGAAACCTATGTGCGTGTTCACATTTGCATGTAAACACGGAGGCATGGGGGCGCTTTAACATTTTATTTTGTTTTTGTTCATTGCCATCGCAAGGGAAGAGCATCCTCCCTTGTAATAGCAAGTCAGTGATAGGTACTCTTTATGGAGATATCTGTGGTCTTTTAGACTCCAGATCTCTCTTCTGCCCTCTAAAGCAGCCGATCAAACTGAGATTGGTTTGATTGGCTGCTTTACAAGCCAGTAATGGTAATGGGCCACCCGGTTCACATTTACATAAGAGTATCACTGATGGAAAAAAAAATGACACAGGCCTGAGTCTGGTGTGACCACTTACCGACGAGGCTGTGTATATTTATGTACGGCAATTGGGAAGTGGTTAAGGGAGAGGAATTATTCACTGCTCTCCCCATTGTATGTGTGTTATTGAGCTAATGAGCTGTGTAAATAACAGGCTTTTCACAATAAGAGGCATGAAGTCCTTGGAAAACATGAAATAAAACAGAAGGCTGGGACTAAACATGTATGGTTGCCAAACACGTGTTAATGCCAATTGCATTAGGGCAGCCCATTTAGTTTGAAAGAGCTGCCAATGCACCCTGGTGTAGCAAAACCAATAAATTTCACTGCATATGTGTTGATTTAGTGAAATTGGGTAAAATTTTTACATGATTGAAAAAACGCAAACCTATCTTTTTATTAGGCCTAGCCAAAGAAAGAAAATAGTCAGGTCCATAAATATTGGGACATCGACACAATTCTAATCTTTTTGTCTCTATACACCACCACAATGGATTTGAAATGAAACTAACAAGATGTGCTTTAACTGCAGACTTTCAGCTTTAATTTGAGAGTATTTACATCCAAATCAGGTGAACGGTGTAGGAATTACAACAGTTTGTATATGTGCCTCCCACTTTTTAAGGGACCAAAAGTAATGGGACAATTGGCTGCTCAGCTTTTCCATGGCCAGGTGTGTGTTATTTCCTCATTATCCCATTTACAAGGAGCAGATAAAAGGTCCAGAGTTCATTTCATGTGTGCTATTTGCATTTGGAATCTGTTCCTGTCAACTCTCAATATGAGATCCAAAGAGCTGTCACTATCAGTGAAGCAAGCCATCATTAGGCTGAAAAAACAAAACAAACCCATCAGAGAGATAGCAAAAACATTAGGTGTGGCCAAATCAACTGTTTGGAACATTCTTAAAAAGAAAGAACGCATCAGTGAGCTCAGCAACACCAAAAGACCCAGAAGACCACGGAAAACAGCTGTGGTGGATGACCGAAGAATTCTTTCCCTGGTAAAGAAAACACCCTTCACAACAGTTGGCCAGATCAAGAACACTCTTCAGGAGGTAGGTGTATGTGTGTCAAAGTCAACAATGAAGAGAAGACTTCACCAGAGTGAATACAGAGGGTTCATCACAAGATGTAAACCATTGGTGAGCCTCAAAAACAGGAAGGCCAGATTAGAGTTTGCCAAACAACATCTAAAAAAGCCTTCACAGTTCTGGAACAACATCCTATGGACAGATGAGACCAAGATCAACTTGTACCAGAGTGATGGGAAGACAAGAGTATGGAGAAGGAAAGGAACTGCTCATGATTCAAAGCATACCACCTCTTCAGTGAAGCATGGAATGATGGTAGTGTCATGGCGTGGGTATGTATGGTTGCCAATGGAACTGGTTCTCTTGTATTTATTGATGATGCGACTGCTGACAAAAGCAGCAGGATGAATTCTGAAGTGTTTCGGGCAATATTATCTGCTCACATTCAGCCAAATGCTTCAGAACTCATTGGACGGCGCATCACAGTGCAGATGGACAATGACCCGAAGCATACTGCGAAAGAAACCAAAGAGTTTTTTAAGGGAAAGAAGAGGAATGTTATGCAATGGCCAAGTCAATCACCTGACCTGAATCCAATTGAGCATGCATTTCAATTGCTGAGGACAAAACTGAAGGGAAAATGTCCCAAGAACAAGCAGGAACTGAAGACAGTTGCAGTAGAAACCCAGCGGCTGGAGATGTCTATGCGTTCCAGACTTCAGGCTGTAATTGACTGCAAAGGATTTGCAACCAAGTATTAAAAAGTGAAAGTTTGATTGATGATTGTTAATCTGTCCCATTACTTTTGGTCCCTTAAAAAGTGGGAGGCACATATACAAACTGTTGTATATCCTACACCGTTCACCTGATTTGGATGTAAATACCCTCAAATTTAAAGATGAAAGTCGGCAGTTAAAGCACATCTTGTTTGTTTCATTTCAAATCCATTGTGGTGGTGTATAGAGCCAAAAAGATTAGAATTGTGTCGATGTCCCAATATTTATGGACCTGACTGTATGTACAAAACCACTGCTTGCAAAGACACGCAATGTATTTAATGCAATAAAATAAACCTACCTGCCTGTTTGCAACTCTTCTGGGGCATGTAAACTGAACTGTGAATGTGCAGCTCAGCTTGCATCACTGGCACAGTCCCTGTGTGCCAAGATGACTGAGCTCCTATGCATACACGCCATGGCCTCAATGTACACATGCTGCCGTTGCAATGCTGTGTGGCAGAAATTTCCCCCCCAGTCAAGTTCATTGGGGAGTACCACCCCAAAATATTCAAGTAAACAAGGCTACGACTAACATTTGGCTTACGGTTGCAGAGCAGTATTCCAATTTAAACAGCCTGTTTGGCTGTCAAAAAAAAAAAGGCATCCAGTATTCCGTTTCACTGAGCTACCTGTACATGCAATCAGGTTAGCTGTAGACAATGTTGGTTACATTGTCAGTGTGGCTGGACCCCACACCTGTGCTGGTAACTGGAAGACAGCCAGCCTGCAGAGGTTTCATCAATGCCAATTTAAAGGTTACCGTATATACTCGAGTATAAGCCATCCTGAATATAAGCCGAGGCACCTAATTTTACCACTAAAAAGTGGGAAAACTTATTGACTCGAGTATAAGCCTAGGGTGTCCATCTGCATGCCTCACTTTGCCTCACTGTGTCCATGTGCATGCCTCACTGTGTCCATGACTAGACTGACATTTAACATGGGAGTCTATGGAAGGGGTGCCCGGCTTTGAAAAATCAATGCTCCCTGGCCGTAGGTCCCCCAGACAAAAAACTTTGCACACTTATAGAAGAGAAATGGAGCTACATGTGTTTCGGGACCAGGGGCCCTACGACCGGCCGGTACCGGGTCCCCAAAGTCACCAGAGAAATGATCGTTTAACATGGGAGTCTATATGGAAGGGGTGCCCGGCTTTGAAAAATCGGTGCTCCCCAACCGTAGGTCCCCCGGACAAAAAACTTTGCACTCTTGTATAGAAAGAGTGGTGCTACATGTGTGCCAAGATTGGGGTGCAGGGGACCTACGGCTGGCCGGCCGGCTGGTACCGGGTCCCCCAAGTCCGGGAGATCAGGTGCAAAAAGGTGACTCGAGTATAAGCCGAGGGGCATTTTCAGCATAAAAAAATGTGCTGAAAAACTCGGCTTATACTCGAGTATATACGGTAAATTTTTATTTTTTTTCTAAAGTGCATCTTCCTTATGTGCCAATTACCAACAATGTACCTCTGTTGCAAAAAAATAAAGATGTCCCTGAGTTCTAGGGCCAACCTTCAGTTTCTTTTTGGTTTGCAGTGGCCTCTGCTGATGGATTGTCATTAACTTTCATTCTCACTGGACAGGGCATTTATTTGGCAGAGTGTGCACACTGAAGCAGTAAAGACAACTGAGTGATCACATAACAGCCTATGTGCAGCAGAGCTGTATTATTGGAGAAATGTGTCCCTGCTCACCATACACTATACAATCTGATTGTGCAGATTAGATAGGCGTGTCAATTTCATTACATGGTGGTGGACTGCACAACAAAGGAAAAGTTTTCATCTATCTGCGAGAGGAGAGGAGACACTACCCCATCTTCACATGTTTAGCATACAAGTGCACAATAACCCCTCAAGTTCCTGACATCCCAAACATTCCCACCTTCCAATACTGGAATATCTAAAAGAAGGTCAGTACATTATACTTTGCTGTTTTCAATCAGATGCCATATCGATAGTAGCCATCCAACCCCCCCAAACCTTGTCGAATTTAGTCAGTGCCCCCCTACTCAAATAAGTGGCCTTTATAAAAGGGTATTGCTTTATTGACCAACGCTTTCCAAGTGTCAACAGTAGGAGCCACAGAGCTCTTCCATGATAGGATGATGCGCTTTTTAGCATAATACAACAAAAGCGTGAGCAAGGTTCGTATAGCCCTGGTAGTGGCCAGGGGTTCTACCAGATGTAGTAGACAAACCTCAACAGACATGGGGATAGATATGGAGGTGACCGACCCAATACAGTCAGCGATGGCCTGCCAGTAGTGTTTGATTGGAGGACACTCCCAAAAGATGTGCATAAAGGTAGCTAAGGGTGCAGAACATCTCCAGCAGAGAGAGCTCTGCGTCCCATACATCCTTGCCAATCTTGCCGGGGTAAGATAAACTCTGTGCAGAAACTTAGAGGATCAATCTGTCCCTACTCGAGACCAAATATTGAAAAGCAGTTCCCCACATGTCATCCCAATCATCTCTGTCCAACCCTGGGGCCACAGCCTCCCAAGCCCTTCTGCAAGGTCTCAGTAGGAGAATTGTCTCCGGGAACAGGTCTTTGTAAAAACTGGAGACTGGTTTAGACAGAGACTCACTGCGCGCCAATAGCTCAAGATCGCTGGGCTCTAGGTTAAGGGTCCCCCCCACCAAACTGTGAGTAAAAGGCATGCCTCAGTTGCAAATACCTGAAAAAGTGGGAATTAGGTAGATCATACTTCAGTTTCAATTCATCAAAGGGTAATAGGGTACCGTTGGACACAATATGGACCAAAAGCTTAATTCCATACCTTGTCCAAACGACTGGGTCCGGGTAACAAAAAAAAAATGTGGTAAGTTGGGATTCCTCCACAAGGGGAAATTAGGTGACAATCTAGGAGAGCTAGGTGACCGCAATCCCTGGACCACAGCCCAGGCCCTCATCACTGAGCGCATGGAGTACATCAAGGGATAGGGAGCCTTCAGGCCCCTGTAGACCAAATGAGACAATGCCTCATAAGCGCCCACACAGGCAGCCTCCAGGGACACGGAAGCATCATCCGGAGGAGCAGTTAACCAGCGGTGGTACACTGTCAACTGTCCAGCCAGAAAATAATGTGGAAGTTAGGAACTGCAAGTCCTCCCTCCCCACACGGCTGCTGTAAGATTGCCAATTTAATGCAGGGAACGCCTCCCGCCACAAAAAGGAGGAAATCATGGTATCAATGGATTTGAATAGGGACTTGGGAATCCACACCGGAGAGTTCCTAAGGCTATATAGTAATAGTGGCAGAATTTTCACCTTAATCAGATTGATCTTCCCTATGAGGGACAAGGGGATGTTTTTCCAAGCCTGAATTTTTTTTGACATTATAACGAGTAGTGGGGAGATATTAAGATTAACAAAGTCCGTCACAGAGTTGGTGATCTGAAGCCCCAAGTACTTAATTTGAGAGACCCACTTTAAGGGAACGGTGGGATCAGCCTGATCAGGGATGGAGTGGGAACATAAGGGAAGTATCTTAGACTTAGTCCAGGTAACCCTGAGCCCAGAGACCGTAGCGAATCTTTCCAAAAGTGACAACGCAGCTCGTAGAGAGGGTCCAGTATCCCTGATAAACAGTACCAAGTCATCCGCATAAAGTGCTGTAGTTTCTATTAGGGTGCCTACACAAATGCCCTGAATTTGGGGGGAGGAACGTAGTGCAATCGCCAAAGGTTCCATGACGAGAGCAAACAGGCCGGGTGAATGGGGACACCCCTGTCTGGTGCCCCTGGACACTGGAAAAGTCCCAGACACCCCTCCATTAAATCGGAGGGCCGCAACCGGGCGGTCATACAACAGCGAAATCCATTTAAGGAACTTGGGGCCGAACCCCATGCGCTGCAGGACATAGGTCATATAGCCCCAATCGATAGAATCAAAGGCCTTTTCCAGGTCAAAGAACACCAAAGCCCCCCCAGAGGACACCTCAGCCCCCAACTGTGTGTGAGTAAACACCCGTCTCAGGTTTATATCAGTGGCTTTTTTGGGCATGAACCCGGTCTGGTCAGGCGATACCAAGTGGTGAATAATTTTCATCAGTCTATTAGCAATCATCTTGGTGAGGATTTTTAGATCCATATTTAAAAGCGCTGTAGGCCTGTAGGAAGAACAGCAGAGAGGGTCCTTTATCGGGTTTGGGAAGTAACACAACATGCGCCTCATAGAACGATGCAGGAAGGCTTTCCAAGTCAAAACAGTCACTATAGAGTCTTAAAAGTCTGGGAGATAAAATATCTAGGTACTGTTTATACCACTCTGCTGGGAGTCCATCAGGGCCCGGCGACTTAGCATTAGGCAAAACAAAAGATCAAGTCTTCTGGACAGCAGCACTCCAATAAAAAGCCTTTATTATGTAAAATCTTCAAAAATCCAAATACAGCACAGCAAGTCACAAAATTCTGGTTAGAGCTGACTAGTTTCACACTTTCTTAGTGTTTAATCATAGCTATGATTAAACACTAAGAAAGTGTGAAACTAGTCAGCTCTAACCAGAATTTTGTGACTTGCTGTGCTGTATTTGGATTTTTGAAGATTTTACATAATAAAGGCTTTTTATTGGAGTGCTGCTGTCCAGAAGACTTGATCTTTTGTTTTGCCTGAAATTGCATTGCCTGCACCCTCGGCTGTTGGGAGGAGATAGTCACCTGGAGGACGTCCACACCTGAGCGGTTTCTGTTTTTGTTTGACTTAGCATTAGGGAAAGAGGCAATGGAAGACGCCAATTCCTTGTCCTAGTGTCTGCAGAGAGGTACGCCAACAGCTTCCCATTCTTATCGCCCTTCTCAAACAATTCCTCAGCCCTACTCTTGCGAGTGCAGTGGGTCGAGTCCTGAAAATGTACCAGAAGGGCCCTTCTGGCCATTTGCAGCTCAATCAGAGAAGCAGGGGAAGGTGCATCAGCATGCGTCCGTGCACGCAGAATTTCATGGGCCTGCAACTCCTCAGATTTTGAATTTTTCTCAATCCTGGTAGCCTTTATGGCCGACACATATGCCCCCCGTGTGGACGCTTTAAACGCGTCCCTCACCACTGGCCCACCCGCTGAGCCCTCATTATGTTGCCAATAATCCTGCAAATGAGGTGAAACCAGGGTCTCCACAGAGGATTCGGCCACCCAACCAGGGTGGAGCCTCTAAATCCCCCTGTGGCCCTGAGTAGCAAGGGTCAATGCCACCCACAAAGGGGAGTGGTCGGAAAGACCCCCCGCTAGGTAACGGACCTCCTCAACGTGGGGCAAAAGCGCAGGATTGGCAAACGCCAAATCAATGTGGGAGGAGGAGGTACTGACGTGGGAAAGATAGGAGTAACCTCTCTCACCAGGGTGTTTCCAGCGCCAGACCTCCTCCAAAACCGCCGAGTCTGCCCAAAGCCCCAGGTCAAGGTTCCTCACCCTGTTCAGATTTGAGGAATCCAAGGAGTAATCAAGGATGTTATTAAAGTCACCAGCCACAAACAGCCTCAAGGGGCCAAATGTGGCAACCTTGTCCAGGACCTGGTAAAGCACCTAATTTTTAAAGAGAGGGGGGACATAAACATTCACAATTGCAATTAACTGAGATTCAACAGTCATGACCACAATAGCATAACGGCCACAAGGGTCTGTCACCACATGTTTAATAGCACATATCCGCTTCTTGTGGGTTAAAATTGCCACCCCTCTCGCATAGGAGGAGTAGGTGGAGTGAATGGCCCTCTGTATCCAGTTCCTATTAAGGGACAATATCTTAGAGCCCATAAGGTGGGTTTCTTGTAAAAGGATAATGTGGGGACCAAGGGATTTAAGATATTGCAGGACCAGTGAGCGTTTAAACTTAGAGTTCAACCCACGGACGTTCCATGAGATAAGTGTAAGGTCGCTCATCACGTTGGAGAGAATATAACATGAGGGAAGGAGAAAAGCACCAGACAGGGGAGGCCGGAGGGGGGAGAACCTGAATACAGAGAGCCACGGACCACCACATGACCGCAGTTACACAATTGGAACCATACTAGGCAAGGTAACCACCCATCTGCACCAGCCAGTGAAGCAAGGCGCAAACGGGTTAGAAAAAGAACCCCCAAACATAAGGAAAAAAAAAGAAAAACAGCAAAACAGTCCAAAAAATTAACAGTTCAAGAACCCAACGCCCTGTTTGCTCTAGGCGAACGGAACCAAAAACACGCCCGAGAAACTTTGTTCCCAAGAACCAGAAAAACAGTAGTGGACAGTTCAGAGAGTTCATCCACTCAGTGGGGGGTCACGCCAGTGGACATGTAGTACAGTCAAGCAAGGCTCCCGATGGTGAACGGACCAATGACCCCGGATAGTACGATACAGTTCCCACTCCTGAAAAGGCAGGTACAGCAAAATAACAGCGCAATAGCGGATATGTTTGGCATCAAGAACCACAGGTCCCAGCAAGGGGATATGCAGTCCAATAGTCAGGGATCGTAAGCGCTAGTCACAACAAACATGCCACTTGCACACAGCCCTAGGCAACGGAGTCTAGCCATTCTGCCACTTCCACAGGGGAATCAAAAAACTTTGAAGAGCCATGATGTATGACCTTCAGACGACTCGGATACAGCATGCTGTAGACCAGGTTCTTCTCCCTCGAGCGCTTGCGGACATCCGTGAAGGAGCGCCTCTTTTTCTGTAGAAAAGTCAGGATAAAGATGTATAGTAGCGTTGTCACGTTTTAATTCCTGATGTTTGCGAGCCTCCGCCAGGATCAGATCCCTATCTCTGAAGTTGAGCAGGCGGACCAGAAATGCACGCGGCCATGCGCCAGCAGGCCTCCGACCAGTGGGCACTCTGTGGGCATGTTCCACAACATACACTGGTGACAAGTGTTGCAGGCCAAGGAGTTGTTTAAAAAAGGCTTCCGCAAAGACAACAGGGTTGGAGCCCTCCTCACCCTCAGGGAGCTCCACCACCCGCACATTATTGCGCCTGAGGCGATTCTCGGCGTCCTCAGAGCGCGCCATAAGGATTTTAACTTGCTGCTGCAATTCTGTCACAGAGTGCACTGTGGAGGCAGTGGTGTCTTCTACAGCAGAGATGTGATGTTCTGCTTCAGTAAGGCGGCCCCTGAACTTGTCCATGTCCTGCCTAATGAGCCCACATTCTATGGCCAAGGTATCAATCTTACCCTCCACAGAGGCCTTACTGTCCGCGATGGCTGCAAGGATCGCCGCGGTGGACTGCCCTCCCAAGGGCTCCGGATCCTCCCGAGATGTTGCCGAGGCTCCCTCCAGAGCAGAGGTCCCGAGAGCTGCCATCCCCGGGTCCGTCTGCACCGCAACAGAAGTCAGAGGCAGAGTGATGGCGGGCAAGATGGCCGCCGCACGAGTGACTGGCGGCGAGAACTGAGAGGACTTTGCGGCTGCCTTCTTAGATAATCTGCGCTTCCCAGTCATGGGGAGGACCGGAGTGTCCACCCAGACCACAGCAAGGTATTAGCAGGATGGCTGGGGAAATAGAAGGATTCAGGCGGATTAGCTGGATGGATGGCGGGAGCCTGAGCTGAACACGTCCTTCCTCACTCACATTGCGGCCACGCCCCCCCCCCCCCCCCCCCGTTTATTCATTTATGAACTTGGAGTGTTAGCAGTCATAGCACAATTTTTTTCACAGCATTATTTGTTTATTTTTTATTTTTTGCTTATGGGTTTGATATTTTGATTATTGCACAATCCTTTTGGGTCATTTGTCACTTTGGTGCCAAATTTTGGTAATTTTTATGCTTTTATTTCACTTTTGTACACATGTATCTGAGCGTTGCATTATTGTTTTTTTCGTTTGCACTACATGTCTAGTGAAGTGTCAGCCGCCATTTACAGTCTCTGAGCACAGTTTTTATCCCCCTTATTTATATAGTTTTGGTCAATTTAAAGAAGATTGTACAAGCAGACTGTATAGTGTATGGCCACCTTTATACACCTAAAATGAACTAGTAGTACTTTTGGTGCCATTAATTGCTAATGGTACTCCAAACACGCAGTTTTCTGCATGCAATAATGCATGACAAATGCAGCAAAACAATGACATCACCCGGTGACCACGCCCCGTGCCTATAAAATTCATTGCGCACACAGCATTACAGCGGGAGGGAGCGTCATGTCAACATCGCAAGAAGAGAAGAGGTAAGAAGACACGGAGAAGACCGGGCCACCGCTGGTAAAAGAGCTGGCAGAAGATAGCGGAGGTGCCCGGCAGAAGGCAGAAAGCACCGGAGAGCGGGGGAAGAGGCCGGAGATTCGGAAGAGACCCCCGAAGTCGGAAGAGACCCCCAGAGCTGCCTAATAAATGACTTTAAAAACCTGTCTAGTGTTGTTGTTTTTTTTTTCTTGGTTTCTTTTCCTCCAGGTAAATGGGTAGGGGTACGATGTACCCCATACTCATTCACATAGGGTGGGGGGCCAGGATCTGGGGGCCCACTTATTAAAGGGGGCTCCGGGATTCCGATAAGCCCCCCGCCCGCAGACCCCGACAACCAACGGGAAGAGGCCCTTGTCCTCATCAACACGGGGACAGGGTGCTTTGGGGTGGGGGGCCGCAGGGCGCCCTCCTGCCCCAAAGCACCCACCCCCCCATGTTGAGGGCATGCGGCCTGGTACGGTTCAGGAGGGGGGGCGCTCGCTCGTCCTCACCCCCTTTCCTGAACGGCCGGGCTGTGTGCTCGGATAAGGGTCTAGTATGGATTTTGGGGGGACCCCCATGCCGTTTTTTACGGCATAGGGGGTTCCCCTTTAAATCCATACCAGACCGAAGGGCCTCGTATGCTCCTAAAGGGGAAACCCATGCCAGTTTTTTATTTAAAATTTGGCGTGGAGTTCCCCCTCAAGAACAGCAGAGCACAAGTCGCATGCCAAAGTTGGAGCATGCAAGACGGCGTTCCGACTTTGATCCAACTTCAATAATATTCAATGGGCTGAAGTAGGATCAAAGTTGGACCAAAGTAGTACAGGGAGCATTTTCAAAGTCGGACCGACATGTGTCGGACCAGTTAAGACGGCTCCCATAGGGAAACATTGATTTTCACACGTCATGCGACATGAGCTTCCAATGTCGGAGCGTTTGTCGCACCAGTGTGAACCCGGCCTGAGGCATGAACGAGAAATTGTTGTGTTTACAGTCCCCTCCTCCCTGAGCTAGATTACAAGAACAATGACAGCTGAGTCCCCCCCCCCCCCCCCCTTGTATAAAGCCGGTACAAATCCTTTAGATTTACTAAAACTAGGTAATAGGATTACCTGCCTGCACAATCTATTCAATTTGTATCAAATCAGACAGGTCGTTACACTACATAGTTGATGGTAGATTTAGAGGCGACTATACAATCATATTGTACAGGGTATTGCCACCTTAAAGTGGATGTAAACCCAATTCATGAAATTTGAGCTGGGCACATATATCTGCAGTATTTTGTTATCTCTCTTCAAAGAGAAGAGCTAAGTCCTGTAGCTCTCTCCTGAACAGTTCCTCTGTTATCAGCCAGATAACTCCTGACAAATTCTCGGACACATCAGATAAAAGCAGCCTGAAATTTCTGTCAGGGGAGGTTGCTATAAATAGATTAGCAGGGAGCCGGACCTGTTACAAAACACCTCTGAGAGTCTCTGCCTATGTGGAGAGGGGAGGTGTGCCTTTTTCCTCCAATCAGCATTTTTAGCTATCTTGGCTGTATGCCCAGACATTACAATCTGTGTTAAACAGGAAGAGAAAATTTCTTAACATGATCTGAACTTTCTAAACAGTATATAAATGTGAAGACAGCAGATATGGATGTAAAACTAATGTAGGAAGATTTTTTTCATCTTAGTGTATCATCTGAGGCTGTTCACTTCACTGGGTGTATGGAGCGTTTACTTCCATTTTAAAGGAAGAAGTAAGAAAAAAGAGGTGGTATAGCAATGAGGGGGGTGTGGTCCAGAGTGATAAAAACACGCCCTATTCTGTGATGCCGTAAGGCAGTACATAATGGGATCTGACGTTTCCTGGATGGTCACATGATGCTACAGGAAGTCAGGCCTCAGAATGCATTATTTTGAATAGAGGGTTCAGATTCAAAGCTCCCATGGACTAGGTAAGTGAGAGATAAGCACGTTGGGGTGGCTTGGGCAGAAAAAGACATTAGAAAAGGCTTATATTTATTATGCAAAGTGAAATTCTGCCTGAAAAGATGAACTTGGTCTTTAAGTGATAAAATAAATATTGATTATAAGTGGGGTACTAATGCGCTTACCAAAGGTGTTGAATATATACTAAAATGCTAAATAAAGTGTTAGGGGTGATTAAACCAATAACAAAAAGCAGCTGGACTTCTGTAGTGTTGCCAGCACAAATGAATATATAATTGGGAAGTGAAGCAGCGGTAATTATTACGGTGAACAATATAATTTGATCAAATAAGGTGCTAAATAAACAATAATGCCCCTTTCACACTGGGGCGAGAGGTGCGCTGGCGGTATAGCGCCGCTAAAAATACTATACCGTCGGAATTGCGGCAGTATTCGGCCGCTAGCCGTGCGGTTTTAACCCCCGCTAGCGGCCGAAAAAGGGTTAATACCACCGGCAATGCACCTCTGCAGAAGCGCATTGCCGGCGGTATAGCCGCGGTTTCCCATTGCTTTCAATGGGAAGGAGCAGTGGAGGAGTGGTAAACACTGCTCCTCTCACCGCTCCAAAGATGCTGCTAGCAGGAATTTTGGAGCAGTCCTGCTAGCGCACTGCTCCAGTGTGAAAGCCAGAGGGCTTTCACACAGGAGAAACAGCAGCCGCTTTTTAGAGTCGGTTTGCAGGCGCTATTTTTAGCGCAATTGCGCCTGCAAACCGCTCCAGTGTGAAAGGGGTCTAAATAAATCTTACAATAAGTATCAACATTAAAACACCAACTATTTCAGTGAAAAAATTCCATATATAAAGTGCATTCAAAAAAGTTTGGTAGATATGTCCCATATATAAAGTGCATTCAAAAAAATTCAATAAAGATAGTCCATATGAACAGTGTGTTCAGAGGAATCTGACAATTCAGAGAAAAAGTCAAAATCTTGATAGAAATAGATCATTTTCTGTGCAAGCAAACGGACAGGAGGGGGAAAAGAACAGATATGGGGGTCCAAGTTTGCAGATGAGTAGAAATACTTGTGAAATCCTCCCCCAGGTGTACCAGCCCCTCACCTTGGAGATGGACCCAAAGGGTCTAATAGTACCTCAATGACGTATTCCGTATCAGGAACAGTTGTTTCCAGCTCCTTGGTATAACCAAGACACGGGATTGCTGCAGCCTCCTCACCGACCTTCCACAGATTGGTCCCAAGATCCACTAACTCCAAATCCGCGAAATCAGGGACAAGGAGAAAAGATTCTTCATAGTGTAGTATATTAAAGAATATATTGTGCGTTTATTAAAATATATAGCGCAATAAAATGGCAGAAAAAAAACGCCAGACGTAAAAACACTTCAAATTGCGCAGAACTTCCGGTCACGGCCACAACCGGAAGTGACCTCACTAAGCTCCTCCTATCAAGGCCCTTGCATCACACGCGTTGTGTGACACCTCACGTGACTTTATCAAGGCCCTTGATAAAGTCATGTGAGGTGTGTAACGTAACGTGTCGGGAGGAGCTTAGTGACGTCATATCAAGGCCCTTGCATCACACACGTTGTGTCACACCTCACGTGAGTTTATCAAGGCCCTTGATAAAGTCACGTGAGGTGTGACGCAACACGTCGGGAGGAGCTTAGTGATGTCACATCAAGGCCCTTGCATCACACGCGTTGTGTCACACCTCACGTGACTTTATCAAGGCCCTTGATAAAATCACAAGAGGTGTTACGCAACGCGTCGGGAGGAGATTTGTGACGCCACTTCCGGTTACAGCTGTGTCCCTGATTTCGTGGATTTGGAGTTAGTGGATCTCAGGACCAATCTGTGGAAGGTCGATGAGGAAGCTGCAGCAATCCCGTGTCTTTGATTTACCAAGGAGCTGGAAACAACTGTTCCTGATACGGAATACGGAATTGAGGCACTATTAGACCCTTTGTGTCCATCTCCAAGGTGAGGGGCTGGTACACCTGGGGGAGGATTTCACAAGTATTTCTACTCATCTGCAAACTTGCACTCCCATATCTGTTCTTTCCCCCCTCCTGTCTGTTTGCTTGCACAGAAGATTATCTATTTCTATCAAGATTTTGACTTTTTCTCTGAATTGTCAGATTCCTCTGAACACACTGTTCATATGGACTATCTTTATTGATTTTTTTTTTTAAAGCGCTTAATATATGGGACATACTGTATCTACTGAACCTTTTTGAATGTACTTTATATATGGAATTTTTTCACTGAAATATTTGGTGCTTTAATGTTGATACTTTATTGGAAGATTTATTTAGGCTCCATGTACACTGAAGCTGATAAACTGCAGTTTATTGGCATTTTGGCGTTTTTTTAAAAAGCCCATTAACTGCCCTCTAGGTTAGCCTATGTGTTCATGTACACATAAAGTTTTTTAGCGTTAATGAGCAGTGGAGTTAATGGGCTTTTTTCTGAAATCAAGAAATTCGCGTTCAAAGTGCAGTTTTTCGGCAGTAAAAAAACGCAAAACGCTCAAAAACGCTGGGCGCCAGCGTTTTTTGATCCATTGAAAAAAAAACCGCTAATAAACGCTAGTAAAAAACGCTGATAAAAGCTATATTTTAACCACTTGCTTACTGGGCACATATACCCCCTTCCTGCCCAGGCGAAATTATAGCTTTCGGCACTGTCACGACTTGAATGAATATTGCGCGGTCGTGCGACGTGGCTCCCAAACAAAATTAACGTCCTTTTTTTCCCACAAATAGAGCTTTCTTTTGGTGGTATTTGATCATCTCTGCGGTTTTTATCTTTTGCGCTATAAACAAAAAAGAGCGACAATTTTGAAAAAAAAACACAATATTTTTTGATTTTTGCTATAATAAATATCCCAATTTAAAAAAAATATATATTTTTTTTTCCTCAGTTTAGGCCGATACGTATTCTTCTACATATTTTTGGTAAAAAAAAAATCGCAATCGGCGTTTATTGATTGGTTTGCGCAAAAGTTATAGCGTTTACAAAATAGGGGGTAGTTTTATGGCATTTTTATAATTTTTTTTTTTTTTTTTTTTACTAGTAATGGCGGCGATCAGTGATTTTTTCCGTTACTGCGACATTATGGCAGACACATCGCACACTTTTGACACTATTTTGGGACCATTCACATTTATACAGAGATTAGTGCTATAAAAATGCACTGATTACTGTATAAATGTGACTGTGTAGAGAAGGGGTTAACGCTAGGGGGCGAGGAAGGGGTTAAATGTGTGCCCTATTAGTGATTACTACTGGGGGGGGAGGGGACTGACTGGGGGAGGTGACAGATCTGTGTCCCTATGTACAAGGGACACAGCATCGGTCCCCTCTCCCTGACAGGACGTGGATCTCTGTGTTTACACACAGAGATCCACGTCCTTGGCTGTGTACCGGCCGATCGCGGGTACCTGGCAGACATCGCGGCCGCCAGGCACGCGCATCGGCATGTCAGTGACACGCCGGGCACGCGCCGCCATTGGCGCTCGCGCGCCCCACCGGGGCCGGAGGAGTGGAGGCTTTAAAAAGACGGCCTCCCGGATTTCTAGAGCCACCTTGTGGCCGTATTTTGTACATGGCCCAGGTCTGAAGAAGTTAAAGCTTTAAAGCCAGAAATCTGGTGTTCAAAACTACAGTTTTTGAGCTTCTGTGTACATGGAGCCTTATTGTTTATTTAGCACGTTATTTGATCAATTTATATTGTTCACCATAATACCGTATTTATTGGCGTATAACACGCACAGGCGTATAACACGCACCCTAACTTTAAGAGGGAAGTTTCAGGAAAAAAAAATTTCCACAGCCCCCTGTGTATAACACGCAGGCACAGTTTACACTCTATTTTCAGGGTAAAAAAGTGAGTGTTATACGCCAATAAATACAGTAATTAGCGCTGCTTCACTTCCCATTTATATAAAATAAATATTGCTTTATTTCTAAAAGGCTCCTCTTTAAAAGCCCCTTTTCTTAATAAATCGACTTTGATTTCACTTAGGCCCCTTTCACACTGGGGCGGTTTGCAGGCGCTATTTTGCTAAAAATAGCGCCTGCAAACCGAGCCTAAACAGCGGCTCCTTTCTCTCCAATGTGAAAGCCTTGAGGGCTTTCACACTGGAGCGGTGCGCTAACAGGACGTGAAAAAAAGTCCTGCTAGCCGCATCTTTGGAGCAGTGAGAGGAGCGGTGTGTTTACCGCTCCTTCCCATTGAAATGCATGGGATACCGCGGTAATACCGCCCGCAAACCGCGGCTGTAGCCGCGGTTTGCGGGTGGTATTAACCCTTTATTGGCCGCTAGCGGGGGTTAAAACCGCACCGCTAGCGGCCGAATAGCTCAACAATCCCGAGGGTATAGCGCCGCTAAAAATAGCGGCGCTATACCGCCACCGCCCCAGTGTGAAACCAGCCTTATTGTTTCTGGTAAAAAATATATTTCCATTAGCTCTGCTGTAAAAAAAAAAAAAAATGTGCCACCTAAGACAAGTTCTGTATAAATGTGCCAACATGCTTTGTTACAATGACTGGGATTGTTTGGTTTTCATGGGCCTGGTACCATCATGCACATTGCACAACTGAGTTTCTTTTTTGTCCATGGATATGGATATAGATAAAAAATGAACTGCTAGCTGCAAAGTGTAAAGTATGGTGTCTGCTGCCAAATATTTAAATTCCAGATTTCCCAGGTCTGTTTATGGGTTTGTGTTGTAAAGCGAAGGAAGCGCTGCAGGAAAATGACCAAGGACATTGCAAGGAGGAGTTTCATATGACATTAGGGATCACCAGGGAAATGCTTGCATGTACTGAACAAATAATTAATTGTGCCTCTGCTTTTAGATTTCCTACCTGAGGAAATTACTTGCCACATAAAAAAAAATCCTGTGAAACGCAATGTAATAAGGTAGAATAACTCCTTTTGTTGCTGTGACATTTTTCTCCAGCTTTCTTCTTTCAAGTGATTTGTTTGATGTTCATATCTTGCGTTTTATGCAGCTTTGATTCTAATTTGTTACACCGTATTATGAAAAAATGATTTGTATATTTGACACACTACTGTGAGAGCCTGAGAAAATACAACTGATTTCCAAAGTTGTGGACTGCAGTTCTGAATATTGATCACTGCTTATTTTTGTGTGCAGCTGTGACAGCAGATGAGGTCTCCCAAGCCACTATAGAAGGTGAAGAGTTTATAGCTCCTCCATCTGTAATTTCCAGCACAGAAAATGGTCACTCGGGACCAACAACAGAACATAATGGGGCTGAAGTTGCAACAGAATCTGAAAGTGACTTGCTAAATTTTAGCATGGAAGAAACAAAGTAAGCCTTAAATGTAATATATGTGTATAACCTGATTTTTTTATTTTAAATATTTTTTTATGTATACTTTTTTGTAGACACTATAACTTTTGCGCAAACCAATAAATATACGCTTATTACAATTTTTTATTTAGTTTTTACCAAAAATATGTAGAAGAATACATATCAACCTAAACTGATGAAGACATTTGTTTATTTTTTGGGGATATTTATTATAGCAAAAAGTACAAAATATTGTGTTGTTTTTTTTTTTTTTTGTTTTTTTTTTTCAAAATTGGCGCTATTTTTTTGTTTATAGTGCATAAAAATAAAAAAACGCAGAGGTGATTAAATACCACCAAAAGAAATCTCTATTTGTGGGGAAAAAAGGACATACATTTTGTTTGGGTACAACGTCGCACGACATGCAATTGTCAGTTAAAGTGGTTGTAATCCCACTTTGACAACATGCACCTACAGGTAAGCCTAGATTAAGGCTTACCTGTAGGTGCATGAAATATCTCCTTAACCTACATGGTTAAGGAGATATTTACTATAAAAACTGCGCCGATGACGTCAGGCGCATGCGCACTAGCGGGCCGGCATCCTTGCCGGTTTTCTGAATGGAATCTTGCCGGCCCGAGCGCGCATGCGTGTGAGGTCATCGCCGCTCCGTCCAATCACAGTGCCGGAGCGGCGATACAAGGAAGGGACATCGAGGCAAGATGGCGGCGGAGGGGGACGAGGAGGACTTCGGAGACTTTGATTTCCGGTTAAGTGCCACATACTAGCTCATTATGCCTTTCTCTTGCAGGGGTATGTTTATCTCAAAAATGTATGGAGGGTTTACTTCCTCTTTAAAGTGACGCAGTGCCGTATTGCAAAAAATGGCCTGGTCAGGAAGGGGGCAAATCCTTCCGGGGCTGAAGTGGTTAATGTGACCTATAAACTGTACAACTCAGTTGAACAATAAACTGAAATCTTTTAGGTGGAGGGAAGTAAAAATAAAATAATATGGTTGCATAAGTGTGCACACCCATAAACTAATACTTTGTTGAAGCACCTTTTGATTTTATTACAGCACTTAGTCTTTTTGGGTACGAGTCTATCAGCATGGCACATCTTGACTTGGCAATATTTGCCCACTCTTCTTTGCAAAAACATTCCAAATCTGTCAGATTGCGAGGGCATCTCCTATGCACAGCCCTCTTGAGATCACCCCACAGATTTTCAATCCGATTCCGGTCGGGGCTCTGGCTGGGCCATTCCAAAACTTAAAGGGGTTTTAAAGGTACATGTTTTTTCACCTTAATGCATCCTATGCATTAAGGTGAAAAAACATCCGACAATACCGCCCCCCCCCCCCCCCCGAGCCCCCGTTTTACTTACCTGGCCCCTCGCAAGTCCCGCGCTCGTCCCCGTCATCCTCCTCGGTTCTCAGCCTGGCCGTCGATTGGCTACACTGGATGGATTGAAAGCAGCGGGGGGCGGGGCCGAGTGATACAGTCAGTGGCTATGGCCGCCACTGTATCACGGGAGCGTGCCCGCAATAACACCACACCATGCGAGCTTGCTCGCATTAAGGTGTGGAGTCCTTGCGGGGAGGAGCTGAGACAGCCGCCGAGGGACCCCAGAAGACCAGGATCAGGGCCACTGTGTGCAAAACGAGCTGCATAGTGGAGGTAACATGTTTGTTATTTTTTTGCAAAAAAAGGGAAGCTTTAGTGTCCCTTTTAAATCCATGCCTTTGTTGATTTGGATGTATGTTTTGGGTCGTTCTAATGCTGAAAGGTGAAATTCCTCTTTATGTTCAGATTTCTAGCAGAAGCCTGAAGGTTTTGTGCCAATATTGACTGGTATTGGGAACTGTTCATAATTCCCTCTACCTTGACTAAGGCCCCTGTTCCAGCTGAAGAAAATCTGCCCCAAAGCATGATGCTGCCAGCACCATGCTTCACTGTGGGTATGGTGTTCTTTTGGTGATGTGCTGTGTTAGGTTTGGAGCAAAAACATCTTTTGGAATTATAGCCCAAAAAGTTAAACATTGGTTTCATCAGACCATAACACATTTTCCCACGTGCTTTTGGGAGACTTCAGATGTGTTTTTGCAAAATTTAGCCGGGCTTGGATGTTTTTCTTCGTAAGAAAAGGCTTCCGTCTTGCCACTCTTCCCCATAGCTCAGACGTATGAAGAATATGGGAGATTGTTGTCACATGTACCACACAGCCAGTACTTGCCAGATATTTCTGCAGCTCCTTTAATGTTGCTGTAGGCCTCTTGGCAGCCTCCCTGACCAGTTTTCCTCTTGTTTTTTCATCAGTTTTGGAGGGACATCCAGTTCTTGGTAATGTCACTGTTGTTCCATATTTTCTCCACTTGATGATGACTTGTGTTCCATGGTATATCTAATGCCTTGGAAACTCTTTTGTACCCTTCTCCTGGCTGATACATTTTAACAATGAGATCCCTCTGATGCTTGGGAAGCTCTCTGTGGACCATGGCTTTTGATGTAGGATGCGACTAAGAAAAAGTCAAGAAACACCTGAACTTTGTTTGGGGTTAATCAGAGGCACTTTAAATGACGGCAGGTGTGTACTGACTGCTATTTAACATGAGATTGAATGTGATTGCTTAATTCTGAACACCGCTACATCCGGAGGGAAGAGGGTGTACACACGTATGCAACCACATTATTTTATTTTTTTTATTTTTACTTCCCCTCCCCTACATCACAGAAAATTTACATTTTAACAGGGGTATGTAGACTTTTTATGTCCACTGTATGTTTTTTTTCCTGTTTGGACCAGCAGGTGGCATGAGTGGAAGGGGTACAGAAAACCCCCAGCTGCTCCAGCAAATGTTTACTTTCAGATTACTGCTATGTATCGTAAACAATATACCTATTGCAGTATTTTATAAATTTGCAGTAAGACTGGAAATATCTATGGTAATTGTCTTTTCATTTTTTTTGTGGTTTCTTTTTTTTATACATGCTAACATGAACACCTGAGTACTGTCCATAATAGTAATAATTTATTTGCACTAACATTGACATTTCTAGGACAAGCTTTTGAGGTGAAAAACAAGAAAATGTTTAGCCATTCTCTTAGTACAGGATTCATGTAGTCTGTTTTTGTAGCATGGCTAGGCTTGAGGTAATTGTAGCAGTATAGGTGCGATTGCAAAAAGCAGAATTGAGCACTGTTCATGTTACCTTTATTTTTATTTGCACCTAAAAAATCTCCTTAGACAATGCTTCAAAATGTTTACAGGTTGCCAGTTTAGGGTTACACAAGAGGTCTGGTGCTAGAAATATTGCTCTCAATTGTAAATGGTGATCACACTACACTGGCATTTGTGAGGATACCTCCCTTGTTTGGTGTGATCAACTTTACACCATTTTTGTTTTTATAGTTTATTTTATTTTTTACACTGTACCATTGCATTTTGTTTTGATTGAACATTATTACTATCACAAGGGATGAACAGCATTCATTGTAATAGCATGGGCCACAACAGGTCCTCTTTATGGAAAGATCTGGGATCTATTAGACCCCAGATCTTTCCTCTGCCCTCGGAAACAGCCAATCAAACTGAGATTGCTTTGGTCGGCTGCTTTAAATGCAGAAATCAGAAGTGAAGAAATCCTTGTGTCTTCTGGTTTCTGACGTTTCAGAACTTCTGTTCCTTCTGCTCCTTGCAGTGCTATGGATGCGACCAGACACATCAGCCCCTTGCTTCCCAGTGGGATGGGAGAGCCTGGAAAAGGCGGTGATTGGTGCAGCTGTTTAGCCAATCACGTTTTACTTTAAAAAGAATTGCTGGCTAAAAAAAAATTGTATCTGGGTAATGGCTGCAGATATTACCGAGGATGTGTATATATAAGCACATTGGCTGGAAAGTGGCTAATATAATATGATACTCTACATATTTACCATCTTCTGTTACAGTTCTTGAAGTTAGGTGTTACATGTTACACACTGAATATGGGTGCAGCATGTTATGAAAGGTGAACTTATCCTTTAAAGTGTCTATAAAGGCAGAAGGTTTTTTTTATCTTAATGCATTCTATGCATTAGGATAAAAAGCCTTCTGTGTGCAGCAGCTCCCCTTAGCCCCCCAATACTTACCTGAGCCCCTCTCTATCCAGCGATGTCCACGATTGCCTCTCCCTCCTGATTGTCTGTCTGAGACACAGCAGCGCCACCATTGGCTCCCGCTCCTGTGAATCAAACGCAGTTAGTCAACCAGGAGAGAGAGGGGGCAGAGCCGAACCGCAGCTCTGTGTCTGAATGGATACACTGAGCTGCAACTCGGCTTGGGTGCCCCCATAGCAAGCTGCTTGCTGTGGGGGCACTCGACAGGAGGGAGGGGCCATGAGCTCCAGCCAGGGACCCGAGAAGAAGAGGATCTGGGCTGCTCTGTGCAAAACCACAACACAGAGCAGGTAAGTATGACATGTTTGTTTTTTTAATAGAAAAAAAAATTGACTTTACAATCGCTTTAAGCTGCAATATAATGTTTGCTTTTGGGTTTAATACAGCTTTAATAATGCTAATCTTGAGTGTATAGCCTGAAAAAGTTAGAGTGTAGAGTAGGATGTCATTTATAAATTATATCATATAGACAGGTCCTTTTTTAACCACTTAAGGACTGGGCCTATTTTTCAGACTCTGTGTTTACAAGTTAAAATCCGTTTTTTTTTTTTTTTGCTAGAAAAATACTTAGAACCCCTAAACATTATATATTTTTTTTTCAGACACCCTAGAGAATAAAATGGCGGTCATTGCAATACTTTGTCACACCGTATTTGCACAGCTGTCTTACAAGCGCACTTTTTTTGTAAAAAATACACTTTTGAAAAAATAAGACAACAGTAAACTTAGCCCAATTTTTTTTATATTGTGAAAGATAATATTACGCCAAATAAATTGATACTCAACATGTCACACTTCAAAATTGCGCCCGCTCGTGGAATGGCGACAAACTTTTATCCTTAAAAATCTCCATAGGCGACGTTTGAAAATTTCTACAGGTTTCCAGTTTTGAGTTAGAGGAGGTCTAGGGCTAGAATTATTGCTGTTGCTCTAACGATCGCAACGATACCTCATATGTGTGGTTTGAACACCATTTTCTAATGCGGGCACGTCTTACATATGTGTTCACTTGTGCGTGTAAGCTCGGCGGGACGTTGCTCTTTAATTTTTTTTTTGTACTTACCAGTATTTATTTTACTTTTTATTTTGAGGTTACTTTTATTCCTATTACAAGGAATATAAACATCCCTTGTAATAGAAAATAAGCATGGCAGGACCTCTTAAATCTGAGATCTGTGGTCAAAAAGACCTCAGATCTCATATATACACTAAAATGCAATAAAAAAAAATAAACTAAATACTAAATGTCATTTGAAAAAAAAAAAAAATTCCCCTTTAAAAACATTAGGCAGAAGTGACATTTGACATCGCTTCCGCCCTCCAATGCTATGGAGCCGAGCGGGGGCCATCTTTCCCTCACTCGGCATCCAGGCAGTGAGGGGAAAGGAAACGGTCGGCTCCGCTGCTACCGATGGCTCCAGTAAGCGGCGGAGACGACCGTAGCGTGGCAGGAGGGGGGGGGACCCTCTCCCGCCACTGATAAAAGTAATCTCGTGGCAAATCCGCCGCTGAGACCACTTTTATCTGATAGAGGACAGTCCACCATTTTAAAAAATACCGGGGTTATGTCAGCTAGCTGCTGTCATAACAATGGTATTTAACTTCAAATTGGTGACGTATAATGACGGCAGACGGTCCTTAAGTAGTTAATCTGTAAATACAGTTAGGTTTATATACAGTGCCTTGAAAAAGTATTCATACCCCTTGTTATGTTGCAACCAAAAATGTTGTTTTTGTTATGTTGCAACCAAAAACGTAAATGTATCTGACTTGAGCACCTTCTTCCACATGTTTACTGTGTCCCCCACATGGCTTCTCCCAAATTGCAAATGGGACTTCTTATGGCTTTCTTTCAACAATGGCGTTCTTCTTGCCACTCTTCCATAAAGGTCAGATTTGTGAAGTGCACATCTAATAGTTGTCCTGTGGACAGAGTCTCCCACCTGAGTTGTGGATCTCTGCAGCTCCTCCAGAGTTGCCATGGGCCTTTTGGCTGCTTCTCTGATTATTGCTCTCCATGCCTGGCCTGTCAGTTTAGGTGGACGGCCATGTCTTGGTAGGTTTGCAGTTGTCCCATACTCTTTCCATTTTCAGATGATTGATTGAACAGTACTCCGTGAGCTTGGGATATATTTTGTTTACCTAATTCTGCTTTAAACTTCTCCACAACTTTATCCTTGACCTGTCTGGTGTGTTCCTTGGCCTTCATGATGCTGTTTGTTCACCAAGGTTCTCGAACAATCCTCTGAGGGCTTCAAAGAACAGATCTATTTATACTGAGATTAAATTACACACAGGTTGACTCTATTTACTAATTAGGTGACTTCTGAAGGCAATTTGTTCCACTAGATTTTAGTTTGGGGTATCAGAGTAAGGGGGGCTGAATACAAATGCACACCACACTTTTCAGATATTTATTTGTAAAAAATGTTGTAAACCAGTTATCATTTTCCTGCCACTTTGTGTTGGTCTATCACATAAAATCCCAATAAAATACATTTACGTTTTAGGTTGTAACGTGACAAAATTTGGAAAATTGCAAGGGGCATGAATACTTTTTTCAAGGAACTATATATTTGGACACAGGCACTGTTTTCATACTTTTGGCTCTGTATGCCACCAGAATAAAATTAAAACAAAACAATCCAAATGAATTTGAAGTGCAGACTTTCAGCTTTGAATTCGAGGGGTTGAACATAAATATCAAGTACAAATTTTAAGAAACTGCAACCATTTTTATACACAGCCCCCCCCCCCCCATTTTCAGGGGCTCAAATGTAATTAGACAAATGACTATAATCATAAATAAAATGTTCATTTTTTATATTTTGTTAAGAATCCTTTACTGGCAATGACTGTCTGGAACCCGTGGACATTACCAAATACTGGGTTTCCTCCTTTCTGATGCTTTGCCAGGCTCTAACTGCAGCTGTCTTCAGTTGTTCTTTGTGGGTCTTTCTGCCTTTAGTTTTGCCTTCAGCAAGTGGAATGCATGTTCAATTGGGTTGCGATCAGGTGATTGACTCGGCCATTGCAGAATATTCCATTTCTTTTCCTTCAAAAGCTCCTGGGTTGCTTTTGCAGTGTGTTTTGTATCATTGTCCATCTGTGTTGTGAAGTGCCGTCCAATCAACTTTGCTGCATTTGGCTGAATCTGGGCTGACAGTATATCTCTAAACACTGCAGAATTCATCTGGCTGCTTCTGTCTTCTGTCACATCATCATTAACACCAATGACCCAGTGCCATTGGAAACCATGCATGCCCATACCATCACACTGCCTCCACCATATTTACAGATGACATGTGCTTTGGATCATGAGCTGTTTCAAGCCTTCTCCACACTTTTTTCTTCCTGTCATTCTGGTACAGATTCAGATTAGTTTCATCCGTCCAAAGAATGTTTTTCCAGCACTGGTCTGGCTTTTTTAGATGTTTTTAGGCAAAGTCTAATCTTGCTTACTCTTTCGTAGATGGACCGACACAGCTTCTCTATTGACAAAGTTGGTATTATCCGTTATTTAGGAGTGACTAGGCAGAAAAAACTTGTAGAAAGTGTTGCATCACACCTTCTACAGTACCGCCCGGGGGGCGGACCCCCGGGTATACCCCCTCACTCTGCATCTCGCAGATCAGATTTTTTCTGTCTAGCAAGGAGTAGGACATGGCTCCCTTCGGGCCCATTGGTCCAGGAAAAAAATGTTTTTATTTATTTTTTGGTTCCTGCGGTCTTCGATCAATTGCCGTCTGGGTAACAGGCTGGGTCCTCGATCCTTGTAGTCCCCCCAGTTTCGGCCATCGAGCGTGTGCCGACCCTAGCTATGCGCTGGGTTTTCCGCGACATCCGTCGCTCTATGGGTGGCCGGTGAGCCTATGCTCCAGGGCTTGCATCGGACCGCTCAGCTTCGGCTGACCTTACGGCCGAATCGCAGTAGCCTGTCCGGTGAGCTTACGCTCCTAGGCTTGCATCGGACCGCTCGGCTTCGGCTGACCTTACAGCCGAGTCGCAGCAGCCTGGCAGGTGAGCTTACGCTCCAGGGCATGCATAGGATCGTTCCCCAGGGTTCAATCACAGCATGCCTGGCCGACAGTCACCTCTGTGCGCGGATGATGATCTGTCCGGAATGTCTTCCAGCATGAGACACGCAGGAAGGGTAAGTAGCTCCCCCGCTTCGGCAGGGTGACATTGGCTGGACATTCCCGGAGAGATCAAGTAGGTGGTTATGACCCCTTTCTTTCCTCTCTCCCCGCCTTCCCTCCTCCCTGGGCTCTGAGCTAAGGTTACTGGGTGCTGGACACCATGGGGGGGGGCCATCTGTAACAGGGCTGCGCTGTGTTTGTCATTTAAAAATGTAATTCTGCTTACCTTTGTGTGTATGCTTCTCCCTCCATGCTGTCGGCGGCCATTTTGCGATGGTCCATGCCTGTTTGGGCCTCTAGTGAATGTCCGGCGGCCATTTTCTTGTAGTTCGCACCAATAGCTTTAAAATCGTCGCCCGGCGGCCATTTTCTTGTAGTCCGTGCCCGCTTTTGCCTCTACCGACTGTTCGGCGGCCATCTTTCTTAGGATTCTCGCCTGTATGTATATACTGCCGCTCGGCGGCCATTTTGTTGTGGTCCACGGCCGCTTTTTGCCTCTATATTCAGGCTCGGTGGCCATTTTCTTAGAGCCCACATGGTTATATACAGCTGCTTGGCGGCCATTTTGCGGTAGTCTCCGGCCTCTAGGGTGCATTCCTCTAGCGCGAATTTTCACAGAAGACGCTGATAAGAATCAGACTGACGCAGACAGCGGTGGGATAGCATCACAGGCGCAGCACATGGCAGCATAGCAGTACCGTTCCAAGGGTAATGAGTCCTCCGGGAGACCCTGCATCTCTGTATCAGCTAGGAGGGTGGCCTATTGATACCTTGCCTGGAGCCCTGTGGGTGTCAGCACCTGGGTCAGCATGGTGTCTGAAGCAGACGTTTCTTCCCCTAAAACACCTGAATTGGTGGCTGGTGCCCCTGATGTTCCTATGGACGCTATGTCCCCTGCAATCTTCCGGGGATAATTCTGATGAAGAACCAAGCCCAGCTATGGCTCATGACCCGGATTCTGATTCATCAGAGACTGCAGACCGTGACCAAGCGGACAGTGAGAATGACTCCAAGTCCAGGTCAGTACGCGAAAAGGCTTTTGTATCTGACCTTATTACTGCAGTACGGGATACGCTAAAGTTGGAGAATGCTGCAGAAGCAGCAGAGACTCCGATCGCCTTTGGGTTTCGTAAACCTACCCGCACTACTAAGGTGTTTCCTTGTGTGTCTTATTTTGCTTTGAGGAGAGTTTTCTGAAGAAATGGACCTCTCCCCCGATAGTGGACCCTCCGGTGTCCAGACTTAATAAGGCTACCACAATTCCAGTGGAAGGGGCTTCTGTTTTCAAGGACCCTGTGGATAAGAAAGCTGCAGCACTCGCTCGCTACCTATACACAGTGGTAGGCTCAGCGGTGCGCCCGGCATTGGCTGGGGCCTTAGTGTCTCAGACACTTACTGAGTGGGCAAAATTAATGCTCCAGGGGTTAAAGGAGCGAGATGCTCCTCCTAATGATATAACTTTGGCCGACCAGTTGGTACAAGGCCTTAAGTTTGTCTGCGAGTCAGACATGGACACTATCCGCTTGCTGTCCAAAGCTTTGGTTTTTGCGGTAGCTATACGCCGCCTGATCTGGCTAAAGGGCTGGTCTGCGGACCAGGCTTCCAAGAAGGCCCTGTTGGATCTGCCCTTTAAGGGCGACAGACTTTTTGAAGGATGCCACAGGAGGTAAAAGCACGTTGCTTCCTCAAACCATAAAGGGTAAGGGACCAGGGCAAGGGCCCTCCTTTATTGCTCGCAAGCAGTTTTTTCGTCCGCCTAGGGCGACAGAAAAAATTACCCCAAGCCGACAAAGCATTCTTGGTCCCGCAAGCCCAACAAGCCTGCGGACAAATCTGCATCTGCATGAAGGTCCGCCCCCACCCAGTTCTCGGGTGGGGGGACGTCTTCGCAAAATTGCGACTCAGTGGACATCTCTGATCTCCAACCAGTGGATTTGCGAAGTGATCTCCTCAGGTTACAAGCCAGTTCCAGAGCTCGACACGTGTCTGCCCCTTCTAATATAGAGGGGCATCGCTATCATAGGCTACTAGGATGACCTTCTTCTGAGGGCCCCTTCAAGCTCAGAATTAGAGGTAAGCGTGTCCATAACCTATCAGACTCTCTGAGACTGTGGTTAGGTATAAAACACGCAAAGGTCAGTATTGGTGCCGACTCAACGCCTAGAGTATCTGGGGTTGTTTCTCAGATGCCCATCATCTCTGGATTATCTAATCCGGGTAAGCCACCTAGTCAGGAGATCCCTGATAGGGTGGCTGACCTCACCGGCTCTCTTGGCCGGGAGGTCATTCCTTCCTGTTCATTGGATTGTGATCACGACGGACGCCAGCCTTACAGGAGCCCGCCTGCCAATCAAGGTCCTGGAACTCCGAACGATCAGGCGGCGCCTCTTCAGATGGGTTCAGAGGCTGCAAGGACGCCCAGTCAGGATCCAGTCAGACAACGCCACAGCGGTGGCAGATGTCAATCATCAGGGAGGAACAAGAAGCTCAGCTGCAGCATCAGAGGTTGCTCGCAGCCTGAGGTGAGCAGAAAGGAGCGTACCGGCACTGTCGGCCGTGTACATTCCGGGTGTGAAGTATTGGCAGGCGAACTACCTGAGTCGCCAAATGCTGGACCAGGGAGAAGGGTCCTTACACCCGGATGGGTTCCAGCTCCTCTGCTAAAGAAGGGACACGCCACATATAAATCCATTGGCGTCCCGACTCAATCGGGAGGTATTGAGGTTTATGGCCCAGTCAAAGAACCCATGGGCAGACACAACGGACGCGTTGGTAACATTGTGGGGTCAGTATCGGCTAAGCTAGGCCTTCCCTCCCATGAGGCTCTTTCCCCATCTGCTTCGCAGAACAGAGGCAGCGAGAATTCCAAGGATTCTGATCGCTCCAGATTGGTCTCAGCGTCCTTAGTACGCCGACCTAGTACGTCTGGTAGCAGACGTCCCCTGGCGTCTACCTCTACGGAAGGACCTGCTATCGCAAGGTCCCATACTCCGTCCTGCTTTACAGTCTCTGGCTTTAATGGCAGGGCTATTGAGAACCAGGTACTGAGAGACAGGGGCCTGTCAGACTCAGTAATCTCTACTATGAGAAGTGCTCGGAAGCCATCCTCTAGGAAGGTTTATCATTGCACTTGGAAGGCCTACATTTCCATGTGTGAGGAAATGAAGTGGCATCCGCGTACTTATTTGGTTTCCAGAATCCTGCTGTTTTTACAGCATGGGGTGGACCAAAGGCTTGCCTTAAGTACTATTAAGGGTCAGATATCTGCCCTGGCTGCCTTCTGGCGACTCGCTCTCTCGTGAGTACTTTTGTGCAGGGGGTTCGACATGTGGCCCCTCCGGTCCGTCCCCCGCTACCTCCGTGGGACTTGAACCTGGTCCTCTCGGTGCTTCAGAAACCACCGTTTGAGAATATTAGGGATATTCCCTTATTGACACTCTCAGAAAGTGGTCTTTTTGGTGGCTGTTATGTTAGTTAGACGAGTTTCTGAGCTGGCAGCCTTGTACTACAAGGCTCCCTATCTGATCTTCCACAAGGATAAGGTGGTGCTGCGGCCGCAGCGCTCCTTCCTTCCTAAAGTCGTTTCGGCTTTTCATCTCAACGAGGACATTGTACTTCCATCCTTGTGTCCTCACCCGTCGAATCCTAAAGAGTCGGCGTTGCATTCCTTGGACGTTGTCCGAGCTTTGAGAGTATACCTATCTGCTACTTCCCTGTTCCGGAAGTCAGACTCACTGTTTGTTTCGGTGGCTGGTCCCAAGAAGAGCCTAGCAGTCTCATCGGCCACCATCTCTAGATGGATCCGACAGATAGTGATCCAGGCCTATGCCTTAAAGGGTCAAGCGCCCCCCTTTCCTGTCACGGCGCATTCGACCAGGGCAATAGGTACCTCTTGGGCTTTCCGACATCAAGCGTCTGTTTCCCAATTATGTAAAGTGGCGACTTGGTCGTCCTCTCACACTTTCACAAAATTCTACAAGGTTGATGTAGGTGCATCTTCAGATTGCCTCTTTCGGCCGCAAAGTTTTGCAGGCGGCTGTTTAGAGTTGCAACTCCTCCGTTGGAAGAGTGCTGTTTTGTGTTTGGGGTGAAGTTTACTTTATGCTGTTACCACCCCTTGTTTTTTTCTTTGACACTGCTTTGGGACGTCCCACTTTGTCAATAGAGAAGCTGTGTCGGTCCATGAACGAAAGAGTAAATAGGATTTTTTGTACTCACCATAAAATCCTTTTCTCTGAGTTCATGGACCGACACAGCATCCACCCCTCCTTTTAAGTTTGTACTGCTTTTTGACAACCTGATCTGCAAGATGCAGAGTGAGGGGATATACCCGGGGGTCCACCCCCTGGGCGGTACTGTAGTAGGTGTGATGCAACACTTTTTACAAGTTTTTTTCTGCCTAGTCACTCCTAAATAACGGATAATACCCACTTTGTCAATAGAGAAGCTGTGTCGGTCCATGAACTCAGAGAAAAGGATTTTACGGTGAGTACAAAAAATCCTATTTTTTTATTCTTCAGGCTTATGAATGGTTTGCACCTTGTGGTGAACCCTCTGTATTTGCTCTTGTGAAGTCTTCTCTTGATTGTAGACTTTGACAATGATACACCACCTCCTGGAGAGTGTCCTTCACTTGTCTAGATGTTGTGAATGGGTTTTTCTTTACCATAGAGAGGATCCTGTGATCATCCACCGCTGTTGTCTTCCGTGAACGTCCAGGCCTTTTTATGTTGTTGAGCTAACCAGTGCATTCTTCTTTCCTCAGAATGTACCAAACTGTTGATTTGGCCACTCCTAATGTTGCTGCTATCTCTCTGATGGATTTGTTTAGTTTTTGAAGCCTTACAATGGCCTGTTTCACTTGCATGGACAGCTCCTTTGAACGCATGATGTAGATTCACAGCAATAGATTCCAAATGCAAATACCACACTAAAGCCTCGTACACATGGCCGAGTTTCTTGACGGGTTTCTTGTCAAGCTTGGCGAGATTCTTGTGAAGCTTTCCTTGCATACACACTGTGAATCCAAAATCTAGTCGGTCTTAATGCACGGTGACGTACAACATGTACGACGGCAGTATAAAGGGGAAGTTCAATTCTCATGGCGCCACCCCTTGGGCTGCTTTTGCTAATCTCGTGTTGCCGCGTGTTAGTAAAAGTTTGGGAAGAGACGATTCGTGCTTTTCAGACTTCGTGCTTTGAGTTCGTTACAGTGTGACAAATGTGCTATGTCCATTACGAATGCTAGTTTTACAAGAAGGTGCGCTCCCGTCTCATACTTGAGTCTGACCATGCGCGGTTTTTGAAGACTCGGAAAAGGATACACACGAACGGTTTTCTCGTCCAAAAACAGTCTGACGAGAATCACGCAGAGAAAAACTGAGATTCCGACAAGAAAAAGACCGCAGGTCGTCTTTTTTCTTGTCGAGATTTTGGACAGTTTTCTCGACAAGAAAGAATACACACGAACGTTTTTCTCGGCAAGAAAGCTCTCCCAACAGTTTTCTTGTCGTTTCTTGCCGAGAAAACCGGTCGTGTGTATGCAGCTTTAGAATTAACTCCAGACCTTTTACCTGCTTAATTGAAGAAGAAATGACGAAGGGGTAACCCACACCTGGCCATGAAACAGCTTTTGTTTCAATTGTCCAAATACTTTTGGTGCCTTGAAAAAGGGGGGGTGGCTAGTCTTAAGAGGTGTAATTCTTAAATCCTTCCACGGATTTGGATGTACATACCCTCAAATTAAACCTGTGAGTGTGCACTTTTATATATAACTATAGCTTGAATATGTTTTGGTAAATACCTGAAAAAACTAAGTGTGCCTGTGTCCAAATATATATGCACCTAACTGTATGCAAAAAGACAAAATTATACTAAAACACCCAAATAAAATTAGTATGTAGCACTAGGACTCCATTTCCCTTTTCTATATATATATATATTTATTTTGCATCTTTATTTTCAAGATATTTTTCACATGCTGTGACATAGAATAGGTATTCATCTATTTTTACATTTCTTATTTAAAAAAAAAATCATATATTTCACAACATGTAAAGCCATATTGAAGAAAAAAACACAACAAATAATGTCCTGCCTGGAGTCTTGGAGTGCACTACTGGCATTATAAACCTTCCTCCCTGCAATTTGTATTTTCACCTGCAAAAGATGTGCATTGATGATGTAGTTAACTGTATTATTTGTTGCCCTGTACCCACAGCCTATTATAGAGTAAATCTTCACATTCCAGTGTCAAGAGTTTGTTTGTGTTAAAACATGAGGCATGCCACATGGCACTGCACAGGTTAATGCAATACCTCTAGGAAATAAAAAACTGCGCTAAGACTGATAGGAAACAATTACATAAAAAGGCAGCAGCAATGATGCGATAAACATCTACACAATAAACCAGGAAAAAACTGTGCCAATAATAGTTTATAGGAAGCTCCTAAAGAGCATCCAGGAAGTGGTTCAAGGTTGTGATCCAGATTAGAGGGGAAACAAGGTCCAATCTCACATGGAATCCAAACTTGTAGTGTGTTGAAAGTTCATTAAACAAACACTAGATGTAGTCATCACCATACGAAATGGCTCCTTACCACAAAACGGATGATAACATGCAGGTGGCTTTAGCCCAGCCAAGGCCTTTATCCCAGGGAAGAGATCCAAACCAAGTCCCCCGACAGTCCACCAATTTTAGCAAAAAGGGGGGAGGGCCCCCTTTACGGCTCGGTTGCAAAGAAACAACAGAAAAAATATACCATAGGGTAATAACGTATTCACAAGGTAGACAACACCACTGTGCGCAGTTAAAAAGTGTGACCACCACCTATGTAAAAATTGGCTCCTTACCAGACATAGGTAGAGATTAGGCCTATAGCTGTATCCACGATCTTAATCAACCCACACACAGGAAGGTCTTCAGTTAGAGACTGGCGCTGTTTATCGCTCCATGTGGGATGCCAAAAATGAAAGGGGGGAGACCATAGGGTGATATCCTCTTAGTATCGGCTTTATTAAAAATATAGTGTACTTACAAGAACGAAGCTTCCATAAGCATAAAAAACGTGCCGGCCGGCATGCACAATTGCCCTTCCGTACTAGAGCTGCGTGGTGACGTCACTGCGTGTCCCCCAGACGCATTTTGTCATAAATAACGTTCTCAATGGGATAGGGCACGCAGTGACTCACCTCTTTAAATAGATAAACCAAGCCTCGCTCTGAGATTCCAGCATTTGGATTACGAGCACCATCTTAACTGAGGGCAACCTGCCAATATCTTTCTTGACAACATATAACGGCAGGAATGCAAGTGCCACAAATGAAAGGCTAGGTTAAAAAACCTTTAAAAACATAACAAACAAACTAATGGGCAGAGCAACCATATAAACAAATAAAAGATGCACGGGAACCAAGTATACGGCGCCAAGCCGTCACTCTGGATCCATGTGAACTAACAATATATATCTATACATATAGTGATCCAGTGCAATAGCACTGCTAGTGGTCAGAATGTGCACATATTCCAAAAATTAAAGGGATATAACCCAGTAAAGTGCCGTGAAGATCATATAGAAAAATGTCTACCTTGTGAATACGTTATTACCCTATGGTATATTTTTTCTGTTGTTTCTTTGCAACCGAGCCGTAAAGGGGGCCCTCCCCCCTTTTTGCTAACATTGGTGGACTGTCGGGGGACTTGGTTTGGATCTCTTCCCTGGGATAAAGGCCTTGGCTGGGCTAAAGCCACCTGCATGTTATCATCCGTTTTGTGGTAAGGAGCCATTTCCTATGGTGATGACTACATCTAGTGTTTAATGAACTTTCAACACACTACAAGTTTGGATTCCATGTGAGATTGGACCTTGTTTCCCCTCTAATCTGGATCACAACCTTGAACCACTTCCTGGATGCTCTTTAGGAGCTTCCTATAAACTAATATTGGCGCAGCTTTTTCCTAATACAATACCTCTGTCTGTTGTCTAAGAAATGACACTTCCTCTGAAGAAACTACATATTCCTCAATCCCTAGGTCTCTAATTCTAGTGCTCTTCAGGTGAGAGCTAAACCGTACTTGTATATGACAGAGACCAAGTAGACTGAGGAATTAACAGAGAGATCATCATGCAGTATTTCATCACATTAGCACTCCCACATTTTGTAATGCAACACAGGAAATCGCGAGGCATGGATTGTGACATGGAACAAGAGGATGCTTGTCCCTTTAGCAAACAGAGACAACCTGGGTGAATGAATAATAGGACATAGGGGAATCAATTGGCTATGATTGTAAAAACTGCTCTCATTACATGTGGGCAAATGTCAAAGCCTTATGTACAACCTGTTTTAAGGCTAACACAGATTGAGGGGCCTACACATGATACAATTTGCCGCCTTGCAAATAGTGAAAGCAAGGTCAGATTTATTTTGCTGTTTTACAAACAAACATAGCACAGAAGCTATTTAGAAAACTAATAACTAATCAAAGGAAATCTGTACAGCAATAGTTTGCAATCATGTATTATGTGGTGGAACAGATATTTGCCATATTATGAAGGAATTGGGGCACAGATAAATGACAGAGAACAAGCAGGTAGAGCAATTAACAGAGAGATCACAATGCAGTATTTCATCACGTTTTACAGGCTATAACTGCAAGGGATCACACAAATGTACATAAACCTTACTGTTATAGTAGAATTAATAATGTTAATAGTAATTGTACTTTGTAATGGATGAGTTGAAAATGATGTTTTGACAAGAGCTGCACATTGAATAGATCTTAAATAGAGCATTGAAGAATTTAAGTGACTGTCATTTAGGAATAGGCTAGGTTTGTCTTCTTTTTTTTTTTAGTTTTTAACAATTGAAGACGTGTTCAGACAAAAAAATAATAATTTTGAATTGCAAAAAAGCAAAAGCAGCACCATCATATACTGTGGACATTGACTAGAAATACTTATTTGATTCCTTGTCAGGCTAGTCATTTTAATTTTGTGAGATTCCCAATAATTTTAAGATACCAGAATATTTTAAATTCTAATGAACATTTTTTAACCAACAAATTAGCAGTATTTGTAGCATCACAAAGCATAACGCATAATTTTATTTCCCCAGTAAAATACGTGAACAGCTAGGCATGAAGCCTTTACCAAGAGACAAATTTTCTTCCTTTGCTTCCCCAATGGAAACTGATGCAGGAAGAAAGAAAAAGGTATGGAATTATTTGTACTATTTCATAACCTGGAAAGTTAAGCATGATAAATAGTTGTGTATGCATTAAGAACAAAGACCAGTGGAATGTCGTATCGTATAAAAATAAACTATGATTTCAGCTTGCTTTTATCGATCTACACAGAGATACTCAAATTTAATGTATTGTTCAATTTGGATCACTACACATCAGCACAGTTGCACTTTTTTATTAAATAGCAGTACTGTTGAATTTGCTTCTACCTTTGCCTGAAAATTTACTAGTGTTTAGGTTTTGTACAATGTCTTCATATGTACCATCAGAATGAGTATGAAAAACATTTGTCTTTGTTTCATTGTCAGCATTTAAACATAGACTAGGAAATTGCTCTCTAAGAACTGTAGAAGGAGAATGCACCTCGTGGGGGAGATGTGATTAGCTCCTTTGGGATGGGTAGGTGTTCGTGTTATGAGTGTGTTGTTGTAGGCATACTGTCCTTCAGAGTTGTGCTGAAGCACAAACAATAGAGACATAATCAACACAGCCTAACTGATAATTCCACTCAGTGTTACCCCAGCACGCAGCAGCCCAACCTTCTAGCCTTCAGACATGGCCTGCAGCTCCATGCATTACACTTAGAGAATAGAAGGGCAGCTTTTCTTCAGGTAGTCTGAAGCTTTCAACTGTAAGTGTGAAGGGGGATAAGCCATAGTTTTAGCACTTTATATTAAGTTTCTACTCTAATCACAGCGCTGTCCCAGAATCCTGTCAGTTTTACTATTATGGAAAAAAATGTGTATTATACTCATATAAAGAAATTCATCAAATATGACCTACAGTAAATGATGTGTAACATCAAACAATAATAATTTTACAATTCAAATAAATGTCCATATATAAAGTGATCTTCATACATCAAGAAAATATGCATCAAACAATATATAATAGAGTGCTTTAAAGAATTATTCTTATGGTGCTCCTTATGAAAAGTGCTCCAGTGCAGTTCATATGTGCATATATAAAAGGTGCCTCTGTGCAGCTTAAAAACTTTCCGTGCCTCCTCCACCACTCTGTGTATTATAACACTCACGAGATCTTTCTGACTTTGTGCTTTTCAGCTACAAAGTCTCCATAGGCTTGTGGATATTACCCTCCAGGTCTCTGCAGGAATCGGGCAGCTCCTCCACTATTTCAGCTCACACTACTGTGTATTCACTCCTCAATACTCATACAGGGGAACAGAAGGAGAGCCCACATAGAATCTATTTTACTAAACAAAATAATACTTTTAAAACAACATATTTGCACTCACTTGTACAAGGTATTAAAATAGCTACAAGACCAGGAAACGCAGCGTGCGTTCCACTGTCCGGATATGACTTCACAGGATAGTCCCTCCCAATGTGTTTCGCCAGCCAATCAGGCTGTGAGGGAAAGGATGTGAAGAGGGGCGAACGTTCGCTTTAATCACTGCGGCGATCTGAACGGAAGTGGGAGCGGGTACCTGTCAAAGCCAGGTACCCGCTCTCCACCCCCCCCCCCACCCCAAAAAGAGACCAGTTGTTAAAAAGGAGGGGGAGGATGCAAACAAGCGGAACTTCCACTTTTTGGTGAAGTTCCGCTTGAAAGGATAAGTTCACCTTTCTTAACATGTTACAGGTTACACCCATTTACCCCAATCTGACAGCTAGCTGGGTCTTCTACCCCCCGCTAGCTGTCGTAATTAATTAAAAAAATAAATAGAAATTCTCTCTTCCTGTCGGATTGTATCTGCTTGCCCATACGGGATGTACGGGCACACAGATACACTGACAGATCTGCATGAGACCTACATGGCAATGCTTTAGAGGCTCCAAAAAACAAAAGTAATAAATGCACATTACTCTTTCGTTCATGGACTGACACAGCTTCCTATTGACAAGTGGGTATTATCCTATCTTTAGGAGTGACTAGGCAGAAAAAACTTGCAAAAAGTGTTGCATCACACCTTCTACAGCACCGCCCAGGGGGCGGACCCTCTGGGTATAATCCCTCTCTCTGCACCTCGCAGATCAGTTTTTTTCTGTCTAGCAAGGATGCCTCTTAGTTTACGTCAGTTAAGACGGTTTTCTGAGCCGGCAGCCTTGTCATGCAAGGCTCCTTATCTGATCTTCCACAAGGATAGGTGGTGCTGCGTCCGCAGCCTTCTTTTCTTCCTAGGGTCTTCGACCTTCCATGTCAAGGAAGACATTGTACTACCATCCTTGTGTCTTCATCCGTCGAATGCTAGGAGACGAAGACGTAGTTTTTGGACGTTGCCCGAGCTCTGAGAGCATCTAGCGTCTATTTCACCAGGTGTGTAAGGCGGCGACCTGCTCGTCCGTTCACACTTTCACTAAACTTTACAAGTTGATGTGTGTGCATCTTCGGATGCTTCTTCGGCCGCAAGGTATTGCGGCTGTTTAAAGTTGCAACTCCTCTGTTGAGGAGCTCTGTTTTGTTTTGGGGTGAAGTTGTTTTAATGCTGTTCCCACCCCTTGTTTTTGAAACTGCTTTGGGACATCCCACTTGTCAATGGGAAGCTGTGTCAGTCCATGAACGAAAGAGTAAATAGGATTTTTTACTCACCGTAAAATCCTTGTTCATGGACTGACACAGCACCCACCCCTCATTTTAAGTTTGTTCTGCTTTTTGACAAACTGATCTGTGAGGTGCAGAGAGAGGGATTATACCCAGAGGGTCTGCTGTAGAAGGTATAATGTAACACTTTTTACAAGTTTTTTCTGCCTAGTCACTCCTAAAGATAGGATAATACCCACTTGTCAATAGGAAGCTGTGTCAGTCCATGAACTCAGAGAAAAGGATTTTACGGTGAGTAAAAAATCCTATTTTTTTTTACCTGCAAAAAAAATGTGCATTTGTTATTTATTGTTAAAAGGTGAACTTATCCGTTAAATCTTTTCTTTGTGTTTAGTATCACTTTACAGGCTAAATTCACCTGTCCAATAAAATACATGTTATCCAGGGTCCACCGTGTGTTTAAAAACACTGTGCCAAAGTGATTGTAAACCTCTGATTATGACTTTTATCTGTAGGTATGCCTAGAATAAGGCTTACCTATAGGTAGTGGAAATATCTCCTAAACATGCACCGTTTAGGAGATATTTACTGTACACTGCGCCAATTATGTCATCGGCGCATGCGCTGTGAAGAAACGGCCCTCCGGGCTATTTCTTCACTCTCCAGTGCCATGACTAAGGCTACCGCGCGCATGAGTGGGAGTGACATCATGCAGCTCCAGCCAGTCACAGAGCCGGAGTCCGCGGCCCTGGAAGGAAGAGGGGCGAAGATGGATGCGGCCACCAGCGGGGACAACGCTGGCTTCATTTGCAGGTAAGTGCCACATAATGGGCTAGTATGCGATGCATACTAGCCCATTAAGCTTTTACTTTGCTGGGGAACAAAGAGGAAGTAAAACCCATTAGGGTTTACTTCCTCTTTAATGCCTTATCGTTAGGCTATAACCAATATCCCCAAAGCCTGCTACAAAAACTCCCACCTATGTAATCGGCCCCATGCTGCCCATGTTTTGGGATGTTCAAAGGATTTGTTTGTTTAGATAGACCCTCACAATACAGAGTTTTCATTGTCAAAGACTGCGCAATGATTGCACAATCAGATTGTCACATGTACAGTGTTGTCAAAGCCAGAGGGACAGAAGAGTTCAGAGAAGCACTTTTCTTTTCCTCTACCAGAAAATCATTGATAGACGTTGCAAATAACCTTTTGGGTACAAGAACAAGGTGCAATGTGGTCAATTTAAAGGCAAATAGACTGTGCACTTTGCAAGTGCAGAGTTTAGTGAATGTGTTGAAGCTTCACTTTGCAAAGAATACTCAATCAGATACAAGGAAAATGGGCAAAAAAATAAATGCATTTTTGGAGTGAAGGAGAAAAATTACTTATTTACAAAATTTACTGACAGAAACTAAGAAAAATTGAAAAATGGTTTGGGCAGGAAGGGGGTGAAAGTGCCCGGTATTGAGGTGGGTAAAAGCATCACAAAAAAAAATCATTGATTCAATACTTTACAAAAACAACTCTAAACCGTCGCTCCCAGTCTCCTAGACCATAGAGGTGAGGAGAGGCGATCTGGTCTCTCTTCACCTCTATGGTAAGCCCGAGAAACACCAGCGAGTGAAGAGAGAATCGCCTGCTGAAGATTTTAATATCGGTGTTATGGCTGACGCAGCTGGCTATTGTCCCGGTAAACCGCTTCAAACCTGTAACGTAAATGTACATTAGGGGATCTTGAAGTGGTTGAGCTTTAACAATAAAACCTAGAAGCTGATTGGTTACTATGCACAGGTGCACCAGTTTTAGTAAATCTTCATGTCAGGAGAAGAATAGGACACAGAAGACATGTAGAATCGTGGCCCTGGTACTGAGGTGTTCTGAAAAGAGAATCCTCTCTATTACTTAACAGATGCAGGGAGTAAATATTTATACATCTGTGCAAACCGATTTATTTGTAATTTTGTAAGCTGTAATTTGAAATGGCTGTTCCAGCGATAACAATAACTTAAAGTATAACTAAAGGCAACATTTTTTTTTTTAGATTTCAATAGAGTAGGGAGGGTTTACATCAGTGGTCTCTAAACTGTGGCCCTTTGTAAGTTTTTATCCGGGCCTTGAGGCATTATTCCCGCCCCCACGCCATAAGCAACAGTGGGGAATAGTTCCTCCCACTGACACCAATAAATGGGGCACTATTCCTCCCACTGACAGCAATGATAGGGCACTATTCCTCCCAGTGACACCAACAATGGGGCACCATTCCTCCTATTAATACCATAGGTGGGGTACTATTACCTTTTGTACCACCACCCCCTCCCTTTATAATGTAAGCTGTGCCCTCCTGTACCTTCTGTATTGAACTGTACTGTAATTGTGCTGTCCCCCCTCTACATTGTAAAGCGCTGCGTAAAACTGTTGGCGCTATATAAATCGTGTATAATAATAATAATTCCTCCCACTGACACCAATAATGGAACAATATTACTGACACCGACAATGGAACACTATTTCTCCCACTGACACCAATGATGGCACGCTATATCTCCCACTAATACCAATCATAGGGCACTATTACTCCAGTTAATACCAATGATGGGGCACTATTCCTTCCATTAATGGCAATGATGGGGTATTGTTTACTCCCACTAAAGCCAGGACATTTTCTCCCCCCATTGACCGCAGTCTGGCCCCCCTAAAGTTTAAAGGACAGTAAAACGCGCCCTTTGTTTATAGTGTTTGGAGACTCCTGTTTTAAATTATTGTCCGGCTTTTATTGCTGTACTTGCTCCTGTTAGGGAATTTTTTTTTCTTTAAGTGTCTTGATCACCAGTGTCTGGGGACTGAAAGAGAAGGTATATCCATTTTTAAGTTGCACTCAGAACTTCCATACTGTATATCTTCCCCTGGGTACACTTATAACCATAACAATTGTCTAAGAGGCTGCCTAAGGCTGGCAATACATTATACAATTTTCTTGTACAATTTTCCTTTAGATTTACCCAAACCATATAATATGAGGACAAACCTAAACACTTTCAATTTGTATGCAATCAGACAGGCCTTTGCACTACATAGTTGAAAGTAAATCTAAAGGCAATTGAATAAGAAAATGGTATAATGACTGGCCAGCTTTAGAGGAGATTTCCCTCATATTGGAAAGATATCTTCTCGCTTCAGGCCAGGAAGTAAAAAGAGGGAAAAAAAGTGGGTTCAACCCTCCGTTAAGCCCTGTATACACGATCGGTTTTACCGATGAAAACAGTCCGATGGACTTTTTTCATTGGACAAACCGATCGTGTATGGGCCCCATTGGTCTTTTTTCCATCAGTGAGAAAAAATAGAACATGTTTTAAATTTATACGATGGAAAAAAAAACGATAGAAAATTCCGATCGTCTGTGTGGAACTCCATCGGACAAAAAACCCACGCATGCTCAGAATCAAGTCGACGCATGCTCAGAAGCATTGAACTTAATTTTTCTCGGCTTGTGGGAGTGTTTTACGTCACGGCGTTTTGGACGGTTGGATTTTTGACTGATGGTGTGTCAGCAAGACTGATGGAAGTCAGCTTCATCGGATTTCCGATGGAAAAATCCATCGGATTAGAATCCATAGGAAATCCGATGTGTGTACAGGGCTTTACTCTAGCTAAAATGTGGGGGAAAAAGTTTTGGCTTTAAATATAGTTTATTGTAAGAAATACATTGTGTGTGGTAATTATCAGAACCTATTTTTAGCTTTCTAAATAACACTCTTTACGTTTTTATACTTTTTAATAGAGCAGGGTATCATTGTTGTTACTTTTTCACTTTAAGAATCTTCTAATCCCATTTGTGTCTTATCAGAATAACGTCCTTAATGCAATTTTGCTGCTGCTCAAGGACCTGGACACAGAAGATTTGGAAATTGTTCAGAGAACCGCAGGGAATAGGATTCATCAACTACAGAGAAAAGAGCTCCAGCAGGAGAGATAAATGTGTCAAGGAGGCAGGTGCATGTACCGTCTGCAACTTGAGCATTCCAATGACAAACTGCAATCTAGATCATAATCGCACTATACATAAAATGATTTTGATGAATGCTGAAGTTAGGTGAAACAAATCTAGCAAAATTAGCTTGCCAAGGCATTTTTTCTCTGCAAGATCACAGTTGAAAACTATTTATTGTACAGTTTAGAAACAAATCATATTTCTCATTGTGCACCTAAACGTTTTAGATGGAATAAAATGTATGTGTCTTATTTGCTAAGGTGCTGACTTTTGTTGAGAAAATAAATGTGTATAATTTTTCAGTTTGTTTTTGCTGAAGATGAACTCATAAATGTGCCTAGCGTTTGTAAGGTCCTTTGCTTATTCCGAAATGCTGCCTGATGTAAACAAAAAACAATTTTCCTATGCAATGAAACATATTCCCAGTTGTAATAATTAAATAAAGTAGATCAGATTGGTTAAATAAATATTTCTGTTGACTTTATTGTTAAGAAGCATCATGTTAAAACACTCCCCCAGAGCAGTACTAGTTTGAAATTTTTTGTTTCTTTGCACAACCCTAGACTATCCAAGCTGCAAGGGAATGCAAACACATGTTCAATACTTTACAGCTAATTATAGAAGAAGAACCACCATAGAGAATAAAAAATTCTCAGTTTATTGTTGCCAACATCCCGATATTTATGTTATGGAAAACAGAAAATGGAAAAAGTACCCCCCGGTACTATGGGACTTAATGGGCGAACTCTTGTACACAGTATATTATGAAATGTATTAATATTTAGACCACTTTCACACTGGGGGTGTTTTGCAGGTGCTTTAGCGATAAAAATAGCGCCTGCAAAGCGCCCTGAAACAGCGGCTCCATTCACTCCAGTGTGAAAGCTTGAGGGCTTTCACACTGGAGCGTCGCGCTAGCAGGGCATCAGAAAAAGTCCTGCCAGCAGCTTATTTGGAGCGCATTAGGAGCGGTGAATTCACTGCTCCTAAAACGCCCCTGCCCATTGAAATCAATGGGCAGCGTCGCCGAACCGCTGGCAAAACGCAGCGGCGCTTTGCGGGCGGTTTTTACCCTTTCGACACCCGGGGCGGCATGGTGTGAAAGGGCTCTTAGAGGTTAAAAACATTAATCCCCATACACAATATGTAATGCAGAATATAGATAAGGTACCATGTTCAAAAAGAGCTACATAGACTTACAGAAAATAATTTCTCCTATAGTCCGACGCGTTTCGGGAGATTTGCCATGTATCCCTTCTTCAGGGACATTGAGAAGTTGGTATAAAGATACTCTGAAAGAAAACAAATATATGGTTTCAAAACATGAACAGAACAAATGTTGCGTCAAACATATGGAGCATGCCAACCATGACAAAAAATATATATACATACCAATGCTGTGTCATAGAGTCATATATTTCTTACATATTGTGTATGATGATGTGTTACACCACTATAATGTTTTTAGCCTCTAAATATTAATACATTTCATATTTTTATAATATACTGTGTGCAAGAGTTCGCCCATAAAGTCCCATAGTATCGGGGAGGGGGGGAGGTTCCTTTTTTTCCTTTTTCGGTTTTCCATATCCTATACTTGCTTTACAGCTCTGCACTATTTTGTTCCCTGAATTGAAAAACCTGCCACTTTATACTCTAGTGCGAATTAAAGGGTATGTCAAAACCAACAATGAACCTTTCTTACTTGGTCCCTGTTGGACTTTTTAAAGTGGTTGTAAAGGCAGAAGGTTTTTTACCTTCATGCATTCTATGCATGAAGGTAAAAAACCCTCTGTGTGCAGCAGCCTCCCCCCCCCCAATATTTACCTGAACCCCATCCCGATCAATGTGCACGAGAGCAGCCGCTCTCCAGGGGCCCCATCCTCCTCATTAGCTGAGACCGCAGTGGGAGGCGTTGGCTCCCACTACTGTCAATCACAGCCAGTAAGCAAATGAGAAGAAAGCGGGGGCGGGCCGAGCCACGCTCTGTGTCTGAATGGACAGACAGAGCAGTGGCTCGGGTGCCCTCATAGCAAGCTGCTTGTTATGGGGGCACTTGGCAGGAGGGTGGGGCCAGGAGCTCGGGCAGGGGACTTGAGAAGAGGAGGATCAGGGCTACTCTGTGCAAGACCATTGCACAGAGCAGGTAAGTATAACATGTTTGTTATGTTAAAAATTTTTAAAAATTGCCTTTAATATCACTTTAATCAATTGTCGATCACAATACATATACAGTGGGTACGGAAAGTATTCAGACCCCCCCCCCCTTAAATTTTTCAGGTGATGTCTTCAGCCATAATCCAGGTAAACCACTTGCAAACCGCCACGTACATACAGTGGGTACGGAAAGTATTCAGACCCCCTTACATTTTTCACTCTTTGCTACATTGCAGCCATTTGCTAAAATCATTTAAAGTGGAGCTCCACCCTAAATAGCAACTTTTGCTATTTGGAACCCTCCCCTCCTCCGGTGTCACAATTGACACCTTTCAGGGGGGAGGGGGGTGAAGATACCTGTCTAAGACAGGTATTTTCACCCACATCCGGGAGTCCTCTTTCCGGGAAGTCTGCGGGAGTGACGTCACTTCCCGCAGACTTCCCTTGGTGTTCTGGGAGACACTCGGCTCCCAGAACACAGGAGCACCAATCAGAACGGCGCAGCGCGACTCGCGCATGCTCCGTAGGGAACCGGGCATGAAGCCGCAGGGCTTCACTTCCTGGTTCCCTCAGCGAGGATGGCGGAGGGAGCAGCAGAGCGACGAGCGATCGCTCGTCCTCTGCTGCGGACGTCGCTGGACTCCAGGACAGGTAAGTGTCCAAATATTAAAAGCCAGCAGCTGCTGTAGCTGTAGCTGCTGGCTTTTAATATTTTTTTTTTCCGGCGGAGCTCCGCTTTAAGTAATTTTTTTTCCTCATTAATGTACATACAGCTCCCCATATTGACAGAAAAACACAGAATTGTTGACATTTTTGCAGATTTATTAAAAAAGAAAAACTAAAATATCACATGTAATAAAGTCCAAAATGCAGCGCTATATAAATGAGTGAAAGGGTCCAAAAAATTGAAACCAATCAATATTGGATGAACGTGAAAATGATGTAGTCCCACCACCAAACTTCAGTGTGCAAAAAGGTTTTTAAAGCACACCACACCAACGTGCTCACAATCTGCTTACCAGAAAGTGGAAATAAGTAGACAATGTATTCAAATGATGTAGAGGGTCAAACGATGACAGCAGAAACTCCAGATCAGGTAATCATAGAAAAGACCAACATCAAGGAAATTTCCAAATCTCAGCAGGCGAATATGCGTGTTGAGCAAATCTCAAACAGAAAATTTTACCCAATGTAAAGAAAAAAAGGCAGCATAGTGAAGCCCATAGGTAAAAGGCATAAACATTTATTGTAGTCTACTTACAGATAGCAGAAAACATCAAGGCATATAAAAAACAGTTCCGCGGCTCTCAGCGTGCTTGCATCGGCCAGCCTGACATGTTTCATCCTATGTGGCTATCATCAGAGGCGTGGCCAATGATACAAGCACGTCCACATAAATACCCAAAAACCCAGCCCTGCTAACCAATGACAAAGCAGCATGGCTAAACAGCTGAAGTAATTAGAAACCTTATACAAACATTGGCCGCACCTGCACAGTGCGGACATGCTGATGTTAAAATTCAAGTTCATTGCGCATACACCAAACGGCGGTAACTACCACAGAAAGAACAGAACCTGTGAATAATCAACATTTGATTCTCGGGAAGGACAAACAGACTCTGCGTCCCCCGGAAGTGAATGGAAACTTCTATTCTAATAGGAGGATAATCTCACTCTATAGACATCCATATCCGGTCAGCGGATCCAGCCGCCGAAACCGGAAATGACGTCAGTGAAGCGCAAACAATGAAAAAATGCGCTCCACACACAAAAAACATCCACTTCCGGTTAGCGTGTTCATTCGCCGAAACCGGAAGTGATGTCAGTGAAGCGCAGACATTGGATAGACGCGCTCTCCAATGAAATCAAGGACATGTACATAGAGCAAAGCTAAAATAGCAGTGAATCCAACTGCTCATGTGGATACAATGTTATTCCTATACCGATCGACATTAACAAATGTATTAACCACTTAACGACCGCCCACCGCCGATTTACGTCGGCAGAATGGCACGGACAGGCAGAATCACGTAGATCTACGTGATCGCCTTTGTGCAGTTGGGGGGTCCATCCGGACCCCCCTTCACTGCAGTGAGCGGCAGTTAAGTGTTCGGGAGCGATCAGGCATGAGGGGGCGGCCGCTCGATTCCGCCCCCCCCTCGCGATCGCTCCCGGCCAATGAAAATGCTTCCTCCGCCATGTGATGTAAACAAGGCTGGAGGAAGTGATGTCATCTCCCTCGCCGCGGTCTTTTCGTTCCCGGCGCCGAGCAGAGAAGAAGCAGGTTAGTGCACCAACAGTCCACTGACACGTAGGTACACATAGGCACACAAATCACCCCCCAGTCACCCCCAGATCACCCCCCAGGTCACCCCAAAGCCCCCAATCACAGTGTCACTGATTGCAGTGATCATTTATTTTACTGATCACTGCATTTAGTGTCATCTGTGATTGTAAAAAGTTGCAGGGCAGTTAGGATTAGGCCCCTTTAGGTCCAGGGTAGCCCCCTAACCCCCCCTAATAAAGGTTTAACCCCTTGATCACCCCCAGGTAACCCTTTCACCCCCTAACTTCAGCGTCACTAAGCGATTGTTTTTCCGATCGCTGTATTCGTGTCGCTGGTGTTTTAGATAGGCAGTTATTTTTTTTTAGGTTCGCCGCAGGTTTTTATTAGTGTCAGGTACCCCCATATATTATTTTAACCCCCTGATTGCCCCTAGAGTTAACCCTTTCACCAGTGATCGCCGTATAAGCGTCACTGGTGTCACTGGTTAGCCAGTAAGTTATTTCGTTATTTAGGTTACCCGTCAGGTTTTTATATAGTGTCAGGTACCCCCATATTTAACCTAATAAAGGTTTTAACCCCCTGATTGCCCCTAGTTAACCCTTTCACCAGTGATCACCATATAAAGGTTACGGGTGACGCTGGTTGATTAGTTTGCTTTTTATAGCATCAGGGCACCCGCCGTATATAACCCAATAAAGGTTTAACCCCCCTGATCGCCCGGCGGGTGAGATCAATTAGGTTTTAGCGCCAGAGAGGGTCTGCGTCGCCCCAGGCAGTGTTAGGTTAGTGACAGTAACGCTAACACCCACGCGCAAAGCATACACCCCCCTTAGTGGTATAGTATCTGATCAGATCTATAATAGCATCCCCAGCGGTTTAGGGTTCCCAAAAACGCAGTGTTAGCGGGATCAGCCCAGATACCTGCTAGCGCCTGCGTTTAGCCCCTCCGCCCAGCCCAGCCCACCCAAGTGCAGTATCGATCGATCACTGTCACTTACCAAACACAACACACATAACTGCAGCGTTCGCAGTGCTTGGTTTTTGGGGCCCTGTACGCGGCTAGGCTCCCAAAAAGTCCCACACATGTGGTATCCCCGTACTCAGGAAAAGCAGCAGAATGTATTTTGGGGTGCAATTCCACATATAACCATGGCATGTGTGAGCAATATATCATTTAGTGACAACTTTTTGTACATTTTTTTTTTCTTTTTGTCATTATTCAATCATTTGGGACAAAAAAAAAAAATATTCAATGGGGTCAACATGCCTCTCAGCAAATAGCTTGGGGTGTCTACTTTCCAAAATGGGGTAATTTGGGGGGGTTTTGTGCCATCTTGGCATTTTATGGCCTTCAAAACTGTGATAGGTAGTGAGGAGTGAAATCAAAAATTTATGCCCTTAGAAACCTTGAAGGCGGTGCTTGGTTTTTGGGGTCCCGTACGCGGCTAGGCTCCCAAAAAGTCCCACACATGTGGTATCCCCGTACTCAGGAGAAGCAGCAGAATGTATTTTGGGGTGTAATTTCACATATGCCCATGGCATGTGTGAGCAATATATCATTTAGTGACAACTTTGTGCAAAAAAAAAAAAGTTTGTCATATTCCCGCAACTTGTGGCAAAATATAAAATATTCCATGGACTGAACATGCCTCTCAGTAAATAGCTTGGGGTGTCTACTTTCCAAAATGGGGTCATTTGGGGGGGTTTTGTGCTATTTTGGCATTTTATGGCCTTCGAAACTGTGATAGGTAGTGAGGAGTGAAATCAAAAATTTGCGCCCTTAGAAATCCTGAAGGCGGTGCTTGGTTTCCGGGGTCCCGTACGTGGCTAGGCTCCTAAAAAGTCCCACACATGTGGTATCCCCGTACTCAGGAGAAGCAGCAGAATGTATTTTGGGGTGCAATTCCACATATAACCATGGCATGTGTGAGCAATATATCATTTAGTGACAACTTTTTGTAATTTTTTTTTTTTTTTTTTGTCATTATTCAATCACTTGGGACAAAAAAAAAATATTCAATGGGCTCAACATGCCTCTCAGCAATTTCCTTGGGGTGTCTACTTTCCAAAATGGGGTCATTTGGGGGGGTTTTGTACTGCCCTGCCATTTTAGCACCTCAAGAAATGAGATAGGCAGTCATAAATTTAAAGCTGTGTAAATTTCAGAAAATGTACCCTAGTTTGTAAACGCTATAACTTTTGCGCAAACCAATAAATATATGCTTATTGACATTTTTTTTACTAAAGACATGTGGCTGAATACATTTTGGCCTAAATGTATGACTAAAATTGAGTTTTTTCGATTTTTCTTATAACAAAAAGTAGAAAATATCATTTTTTTTCAAAATTTTCGGTCTTTTTCTGTTTATATCGCAAAAAATAAAAATCGCAGAGGCAATCAAATACCATTAAAAGAAAGCTCTATTTGTGGGAAGAAAAGGCTGCAAATTTCATTTGGGTACAACATTGCATGTCCGCACAATTTACAGTTAAAGCAGCGCAGTGCCGAATCCCAAAAACAGGCCTGGTCCTAATGGCCCGAAATGGTCCGGGGCTTAAGTGGTTAAACAGATGAAAATATCAAACAGATATATGTATGTGTCTCCACACATAGATCACAAAAAGAGCATCTGGCTGAAGGGAGGAAAAAGGGGTGGCTCACAATCAGCCAAAAAAAAACTGCAATCAGAATGTGGAGGAAAGGGAGAATGTGCCCCCTAGTGAAAAATAACATAATTACACATTTATCTCAAAACAACCAAAACAAGTATACAAACATGTCGAATATACAATCGATTGGTGTTTCAAATACCGAGTCCCAAAAGGTATATAATGAAGAAAATTTCAATGGGACAAAAAATAAAAAATATATGTATGTATAAAATATAATAAAATATACACATATAGTTATGTCTGTGTATGTGTACATGCCCTGCCCACTAGTGGCATGAAACACACAACCCAGACATTAGCTATTGTTTATAAAACAATTCACATCCCAATTGACATTCATGCCGAAAGGGGTGTAGCATTTGAGGTCGTATATCCAGCGAGTTTCAAGCCTGGAAATCTCTCGCTTGGACATACTACCCCGCCAGTGAGGATTAAAGCGGTCGATGGCCAAAAAAGTGGTGCCTTTAGGATTCTTTTTATGACACTCCAAATAATGTCTGGACACCGTATGCTTAGGAAAACCTTTCCTAATGTTTGTGATATGTTCATTAACGCGAACATGCATCGCCCGCGTAGTACGTCCTACATACTGAAGACCACAAGGACAAATCAGGAGGTAAACCACGTTCAAAGATGTGCAGGTAATGAAGGTGTTAATATCATAAACCCTGCCAGTGGTATGGGAATTGAACTGGCATATTTTTCTCCTCCTGTCTTTGTTGATGGCACATACATTGCAATTATGACATGGATAGTACCCTTTAGATTTCTGGAAAAACGATACTCTGTTAGGAGCATCCAGAATGTTGGGAGCAACTTGAAGCTTAAGGGGAGGAACACCCCTAAAAACTATCTGGGGTCGATCAGGAAGAACCGGACCCAGAAATTTGTCATTTTTTAGAACGCTCCAATGTTTGGCAAAAATCCTCTTAATATCACCAAATTGTTGTGAAAAGGTAGTAACCATGGCAAAATTGTACTTGTCATTCGAAGGTGCCTTAACTTTGCTCTGAAGAATAGAAGTCCGATCTATATTGTTTATTTCATCAATTACAGTATCAAGGTCACTAATTCGATAGCCCTTTTCTATAAATCTCTTTTTCAAAACGTTAGCCTGTAGAATGAAATCCTCTTTCAAGGTACAATTCCGCCTCAAGCGAAGAAATTGGCTCTTGGGGACAGATTTTAACCAAGAGGGGTGATGGCAACTACCCTGTCCAATGTAGCCATTGCGATCCGTGCTCTTGAAAAAGGTGGATATGTGAAAAGCACCATTCATGACTCGGATGTTGAGATCTAAGAAATTGATGTTATCGGTGCTCATCACAAAATCCAACACAATGCCCAATGGATTAACATTAAGATGTTGCATAAAGGAAGTAAGAGATGCCAAGTCCCCATCCCATAGGAGGAGGATGTCGTCTATATTGCGACCCCAAAAGATCAACTCCGGTCTCCTATTGGTATAGACTACATCCTCCTCCCATTTGGCCATAAAGAGATTAGCCATGCTGGGCGCAAATTTGGCGCCCATAGCGACCCCTGTGTCCTGGAGGTAATGAGTCCCTCCAAACCAGAAGTAATTATGGGTCATGGCATATCTCAATAAATCCAAAATGAATTCCTGTTGGGACCCAATCAATTCAGAGTCCCTTCCAAGGAAAGTCTCCACAGCTTTCAGCCCATCAGAATGAGAGATGATAGTGTAGAGGGAGGCCACATTAGCGGTGGCCAAGATGTAACCATCCCTCCACTCCAAACCCTCAAAGGTTCGGATTACTTGTGCAGAATCCTTGATATAAGATGGTGTACTAGACACTAAAGGCTGTAAAAATCCATCTATATATTTACCGATGCGAGAAGTGACGGAGTCCAACCCGCTGATAATGGGCCTCCCAGGGGGGTTAATTAAACTCTTATGCACCTTGGGAAGGAAATACATAACTGGCTTTCTGGGGGCCAGCGGAATCAAAAAATCCTTCTCTTTTTTATTTAGAAGGTTATTCACATAACCCTTCTCTACAAGGGATGTGAGTTCCCGTTTGTATTTGAAAATGGGATCATGGTTTAATGGTAAATAGATTTCAGTGTCTGATAATATTCTTTCCATTTCTAAAATGTAAGCACTTTTATCCATCACCACTATCCCTCCCTCCTTGTCAGCAGGACGGACAATGATGTCAATTCTCTCTTTCAGGGATTTTAATCCCTCACAAAAGCGAGAGTCCTGATAATTTCTCTTAATTTTTAATTGGTCAAGGTCTTTTAGGACAAGTTCCTTGAAAACTGAAAAGGATGGGGGTATAAACCCAGGCGGGTTGAAAAGAGAAGCATTAGAGAGCCCCAAATGTCTCACTCCATTGGTGTCCTCCAAAGAAGTAGCAACTTTTTGGGTCAAAAAATATCTTTTAATATTGACCTTACGAATATATTTTTGAATATCCATAAAAGCTCCAAATTTGTTCAAGGGTTTATCCGGGGCAAATTTCAATCCATGACCCAACACAAATTTTTCATTATCTGTGAGTGTCTGTTTACTAAGATTGAAAATGCCGGCATCCCTTACACTCTTTGCCTTTTTCGATCGGCTCCTCCTCCCCCCTCTGGTCCCTCTCCTGGTTCTCCCCCCCTCTTGTCTTTCTGTGGGACCCTGGGAAAAAAAGAAGAAGAGGGGGCTGACGAACCTGACGGACCTGAATGGTGGGAGGGACCCTGATTAGAGGGATATGGTCTCCTAGGTGAATAGGGCCTTGGACTATCCCAACCAGATTGTTTACGTTCTGGACGTGTATTTCTTGGATTAGGACCAGAGGGATGTTGAACAATATAACGATAATCGAAACCCTGTTCATCATAATCATCATACTCCCCCTGGTAATCTTCCAAAGGTGCATATTGATTATATACTGGAAAATCTTCATAGTGATCCCCCCGTGGATGATCACGATAAACATGTCCTTGATTTCTTGGGTGAGCTCCCTTATTATAAGGGTGCCTGTAGGATGTAGGCTTATGGTTGTTATTAGCAACTCGCCTCCAGCTCCCTCTAGGTGTATGGGTAGTATTTGCAGTGTTTGCATTAAGATGGATATGCAAAGCAGGGGGAACTGGAGGTTTAGGTTGTATTGGCAGGCCCAGAGGAACGCCCTGCTCCTCCCTCAGCTTGGGCCAATCTCTTGACCTGCCATTTGAACACCTGACTACTGGTGTAATCCTCCAGATCCCTGGTAAACTTCTTTTTCTTTTTAATCTTCTGATCAAGGTCCTCTTTTTCAAGGACCTTTTTCAGAGATTCGGATTTGTTTTTATATTCCTCCGAATCCTTATAAGAGGATAATTTTTCCTCGGATATCTCCTCATCTAGTTTAACCAATTTACGTCTCTTCCTGGTAATTAGAAATCATAATAGGTCTAGACCCACATCGTTGAAATATTTAAACCAACCCAAGAGGTCTGTTTCATCCTCTTGTGGGGTGATTTCAAATCTAAGACTCCTAGGGACCATAGTGTCATCCAAGTATTTTTCTAGGAAAGCTATGTCCCAATGGCCATGGATCTCTGAGACCATTAAATTCTTCAAACGGACAAAGAGACCCCCAACGTCGAGATTTTGTTGAACCTCCACATTGTTGAAGATATCTTTAAAATTCAAAGATCGTGAATTACGAAAATCGAATATATCCATGTTAATGAAAAAACAGTAAGCAGCAAATATCAAATATCGAAATACAAAATATAAACAGTGAAAAATATCTGCGCTAATAGTGAAATGAAATATAAATATAAATGTACATGAATAAATAGCAGCTAGCACAGTCTGTAGATAGCAAACACAAATAATAAAGTCCAAAATGCAGCGCTATATAAATGAGTGAAAAGAGTCCAAAAAATTGAAACCAATCAATATTGGATGAACGTGAAAATGATGTAGTCCCACCACCAAACTTCAGTGTGCAAAAAGGTTTTTAAAGCACACCACACCAACGTGCTCACAATCTGCTTACCAGAAAGTGGAAATAAGTAGACAATGTATTCAAATGATGTAGAGGGTCAAACGATGACAGCAGAAACTCCAGATCAGGTAATCATAGAAAAGACCAACATCAAGGAAATTTCCAAATCTCAGCAGGCGAATATGCGTGTTGAGCAAATCTCAGCCAGAAAATTTTACCCAATGTAAAGAAAAAAAGGCAGCATAGTGAAGCCCATAGATAAAAGGCATAAACATTTATTGTAGTCTACTTACAGATAGCAGAAAACATCAAGGCATATAAAAAACGGTTCCGCGGCTCTCAGCGTGCTTGCATCGGCCAGCCTGACATGTTTCATCCTATGTGGCTATCATCAGAGGCGTGGCCAATGATACAAGCACGTCCACATAAATACCCAAAATCCCAGTCCTGCTAACCAATGACAAAGCAGCATGGCTAAACAGCTGAAGTAATTAGAAACCTTATACAAACATTGGCCGCACCTGCACAGTGCGGACATGCTGATGTTAAAATTCAAGTTTATTGCGCATACACCAAACGGCGATAATTACCACAGAAACAACAGAACCTGTGAATAATCAACATTTGATTCTCGGGAAGGACAAACAGACTCTGCGTCCCCCGGAAGTGGATGGAAACTCCTATTCTAATAGGAGGATAATCTCACTCTATAGACATCCATATCCGGTCAGCGGATCCAGCCGCCGAAACCGGAAATGACATCAGTGAAGCGCAAACAATGAAAAAATGCGCTCCACACACAAAAAACATCCACTTCCGGTTAGCGTGTTCATTCGCCGAAACCGGAAGTGATGTCAGTGAAGCGCAGACATTGGATAGACGCGCTCTCCAATGAAATCAAGGACATGTACATAGAGCAAAGCTAAAATAGCAGTGAATCCAACTGCTCATGTGGATACAATGTTATTCCTATACCGATCGACATTAAAAAATGTATTAAACAGATGAAAATATCAAACAGATATATGTATGTGTCTCCACACATAGATCACAAAAAGAGCATCTGGCTGAAAGGAGGAAAAAGGGGAGGCTCACAATCAGCCAAAAAACCCCTGCAATCAGAATGTGGAGGAAAGGGAGAATGTGCCCCCTAGTGAAAAATAACATAATTACACATTTATCTCAAAACAACCAAAACAAGTATACAAACATGTCGAATATACAATCGATTGGTGTTTCAAATACCGAGTCCCAAAAGGTATATAATGAAGAAAATTTCAATGGGACAAAAAATAAAAAATATATGTATGTATAAAATATAATAAAATATATACATATAGTTATGTCTGTGTATGTGTACATGCCCTGCCCACTAGTGGCATGAAACACACAACCCAGACATTAGCTATTGTTTATAAAACAATTCACATCCCAATCGACATTAATGCCGAAAGGGGTGTAGCATTTGAGGTCGTATATCCAGCGAGTTTCAAGCCTGGAAATCTCTCGCTTGGACATACTACCCCGCCAGTGAGGATTAAAACGGTCGATGGCCAAAAAAAGTGGTGCCTTTGCTGTGACACTCATATATTTAACTCAGGTGCTGTCCATTTCTTCTGATCATCCTTGAGATGGTTCTACACCTTCATTTGAGTCCAGCTGTGTTTGATTATACTGATTGGACTTGATTAGGAAAGCCACACACCTGTCTATATAAGACCTTACAACTCACAGTGCATGTCAGAGCAAATGAGAATCATGAGGTCAAAGGAACTGCCTGAAGAGCTCAGAGACAGAATTGTGGCAAGGCACAGATCTGGCCAAGGTTACAAAAAAATTCTGCTGCACTTAAGGTTCCTAAGAGCACAGTGGCCTCCATAATCCTTAAATGGAAGACGTTTGGGACGACCAGAACCCTTCCTAGAGCTGGCCGTCTGGCTAAACTGAGCTATCGGGGGAGAAGAGCCTTGGTGAGAGAGGTAAAAAAGAACCCAAAGATCACTGTGGCTAAGCTCCAGAGATGCAGTCGGGAGATGGGAGAAAGTTGTAGAAAGTCAACCAACACTGCAGCCCTCCACCAGTCGAGGCATTATGGCAGAGTGGCCCGACGGAAGCCTCTCCTCAGTGCAAGACATATGAAAGCCTGCATGGAGTTTGCTAAAAAAACACCTGAAGGACTCCAAGATAGTGAGAAATAAGATTCTCTGGTCTGATGAGACCAAGATAGAACTTTTTGGCCTTAATTCTAAGCGGTATGTGTGGAGAAAACCAGGCACTGCTCATCACCTGTCCAATGCAGTCCCAACAGTGAAGCATGGTGGTGGCAGCATCATGCTGTGGGGGTGTTTTTCAGCTGCAGGGACAGGACGATTGGTTGCAATCGAGGGAAAGATGAATGCGGTCAAGTACAGGGATATCCTGGACAAAAACCTTCTCCAGAGTGCTCAGGACCTCAGACTGGGCCGAAGGTTTACCTTGCAACAAGACAATGACCCTAAGCACACAGCTAAAATAACGAAGGAGTGGCTTCACAACAACTTTGTGACTGTTCTTGAATGGCCCAGCCAGAGCCCTGACTTAAACCCAATTGAGCATCTCTGGAGAGACCTAAAAATGGCTGTCCACCAATGATTACCATCCAACCTGACAGAACTGGAGAGGATCTGCAAGGAGGAATGGCAGAGGATCCCCAAACCCAGGTGTGAAAAACTTGTTGCATCTTTCCCAAAAAGACTCATGGCTGTATTAGATCAAAAGGGAGTTTCTACTAAATACTGAGCAAAGGGTCTGAATACTTAGGACCATGTGATATTTCAGTTTTTCTTTTTTAATAAATCTGCAAAAATGTCAATTCTGTGTTTTTCTGTCAATGTGGGGTGCTGTGTGTACAGTGCCGGCCCAAGACATTGTGCTGCCTGGTACCAAGAATCAAATGCTGCCCCCCCCCCAAAAAAAAATCACGCCAACCAAATACCCCACATTCATTATTTTATTTATTTAATATCATGATAGCTAAAGAGGACCTGTCATGGCTCTATACATGTATAGAAGTATAAAGAGGACCTGTCATGGCACTATACATGTATGTAGGAGTATATCATGGCTCTATACATGTATGTAGGAGTATAAAAGGACCTGTGCGTGGCGGGTGGCCGCGTTGTCAGCCGGCCACCCGCGATCGCTCCAGAGAGCCAGAACGGGGATCTGTCAATGTAAACAGACAGATCCCCATTCTGACAGGGGAGGAGAGACAGATCTGCTGTTCCTAGTGATTAGGAACAGAGATCTCTCTCCTCCTCCAGTCAGTCCCATCCCCCAGGGAACACATTTAACCCCCTTTCCTGCCAGTGACATTTACACAGTAATCAGTGCATTTTTATAGCACAGATCGCTGTATAAATGTCACTGGTCCCAAAAAAGTGTCAAAAGTGTCCGATCTGTCTGCCGCAATGTCACAGTCTCGCTAAAAATTGCAGATCACCGCCATTACTAGTAAAAAAATAATAATAATAATAAAAATGCCATAAATCTATCCTCTATTTTGTAGACGCTATAACTTTTGCGCAAACTAATCAATATACACATTGCATTTTTTTTACCAAACATATGTAGAAGAATACATATCGACCTAAACTGATGAAGAAATGTTTATTTTTTTGATTGTTTATTATAGCAAAAAAAAACGTTTTTTTTTCAAAATTGACGCTATTTTTTTGTTTATAGCGCAAAAAATAAAAACCGTAGAAGTGATCAAATACCACCAAAAGAAAGCTCTATTTGTGGGGAAAAAAGGACGTCAGTTTTGTTTAGGTACAGCATCGCACGACCGCGCAATTGTCAGTTAAAGCGACGCAGTGCCGAATCACAAAAAAAATGATTGAAGTGCATTATTTCTATTATTACATTGTTATATAAAATAAAATAGTTCAACTCACCATAATGCCGAATCAGTGGGAGCCCCGAGTGTGTCACTTGCCACCGTCACCTGCCACCAGATGCAGATTGTCACTTGCCACATGTTGCGGATTGTCACTTGCCACGATGCCACACATTGTGAATTGTCACTTGCCACGACGTCACCTGCCACACAATGTGGATTGTCACTTGCCACGATGTCACACATTGCAGATTGTCACGGGCACAGCGTGGCTCCCTCTCTGATGGCACAGGCACAGCGTGGCTCCCTCTCTGATGGCACAGGCACAGCGTGGCTCCCTCTCTGATGGCACAGGCAAAGAGTGGCTCCCTCTCTGATGGCATGGGCAAAGCGTGGCTCCCTCTCTGATGGCACGGGCACAGCGTGGCTCCTTCTCTGATGGCACGGGCACAGCGTGGCTCCCTCTCTGATGGCACAGGCACAGCGTGGCTCCCTCTCTGATGGCACGGGCACAGCGTGGCTCCCTCTCTGATGGCACGGGCACAGCGTGGCTCCCTCTCTGATGGCACAGCGTGGCTCCCTCTCTGATGGCACAGGCACAGCGTGGCTCCCTCTCTGATGGCACGGGCACAGCGTGGCTCCCTCTCTGATGGCACGGGCACAGCATGGCTCCCTCTCTGATGGCACAGCGTGGCTCCCTCTCTGATGGCACAGGCACAGCGTGGCTCCCTCTCTGATGGCACAGGCACAGCATGGCTCCCTCTCTGGCTTCCCCCAGCACAGTCCTCTCTTTTCCCTGTGTCCTGTAGCAATCACTCCCTCAGTTTCTTCCTGGGTTCCAGACTCTCTCTCCCAGCAGAGTGCATGCTGGGGGCTGAAGTCTGCTGGCTGTGCACAACAATGGGGCAGTCAAGCTTCTGGGACTGCATGTCCCATGATGCTCCACTAGACCCTATTCTCTTTTGATTGGCCACAGCGCAGCCAATCGGGAGGGAAACAGACTGGGCAAAGAACTAAGCGGCAAACCAGGTGAGAGCCGCTCTCTCTCCACTGCTGACAGGAGAAAGGAGGGGGCGAGCGGGGGAGATATACTGACGTCCCGCAGCTCGCCTCTCTCCCTTGTCACAGCTTCCTTCGCTATAGCGGGGGAGCGGCCGGCGCTTGACAGGTTCATTTCTTTTGTTGTTGTTGCTGAAGGAGGAGCGGTAGTGGCCGGGCCCCTTACAGGAGTACTACTACTGCCTGTACCCCCCTGATGGTGGCCCTGCGGCTGGCTGACAGGCGGCAATTTGCCGCCTCCCTGAAAGTGCCGCCTGGGACCGAGGTACCATCGGGTCCCATGGTAGGGCCGGCCCTGTGTGTGTACATTAATGAGGAAAAAAAATGAACTTAAATGATTTTAGCAAATGGCTGCAATATAACAAAGAGTGAAAAATGTAAGGGGGTCTGAATACTTTCCGTACCCACTGTATGTACGTTGCGGTTTGCAAGTGGTTTACCTGGATTATGGCTGAAGACATCACCTGTAACCCCGGTATTGTTTTTTTCAGCCTGTGGCTGGCTTTCTCTTTCGTTTTCAGAAGCGGCTTACCGTTTCCACCGGCTCTCCCAATAAACAATCCGACAATGCGGCCGGCTGGTCACAGAGGCAATAAAAGACTAGATTGTCTTTAATTGCCTCTATGGCCTTGGAGGACCGCAGCGATGTCATGACATCACTTCTGGTCCAGAGTGGAAGTACAATTTTTATTTTTTTTGATCTTTTGCTTTTAAAGGTAATGGAGAAATTTGAGGTCTTTTTGACCCCGGATCTCTCCATAAAGAGCACTTGTCATCCTTATTTCTATTACATTTCTTGTAATAGGAATAAAATTGATCAAAAAATAATAATTCAAGGGACAGTGTAAATATAAAAAATAAAAGAACATTTTTTAAAGAGCCCCCATCCCTCTACTCCCCCACAGAAGCGAATGCATAAGCAAGCTGCGCACACATATGTAAACAGTGTTTGCACCACACATGTGAGTTATCACCACGAATGATAGAGCGAGAGCAATTAATCTTGCACTAGACATCCTCTGTAACTTTATACAAAGTAACCTGTAGAGGCGTTTAAAGCATCACCTATGGAGATTTTTAAGTACCGTTGTTTGATTCCATTCCACGAGCGTGTGCAATTTTATACTTGGCATAACATCATCTTTCATATTATACAAAAAATATGTTATATATTGTGTTTTTGTTTTTTAAAATGTATTTGTTCCAAAAAAATTGCATTTGAAAAACCAATTGCCATTTTATTCCCTAGGGTCTTTACTAAAATATATACGTATATATGTATGTGTGTATATATGTGTATATATATATATATATATATACTGTGAGGGGGTTAGCTCGGCAGCGGGTGTGTGTGACCCCCGGGATGGGCTCCCCACACAAAACAGGCCCAGCAAACGGAGGTTGTGGTTTTCAAAATCAAAAAGGTGTGGTTTATTTTCTATTTACAGTGACAAAACACAGCAAAGCAAAAGAAACATAAACAAAATAAATCCTGGTCAAGTTGACCTCTGACTAAACATACAGGTTTCCTAACTAACAACTGGGATCAGCCTAGGGCTGTCCTAGTCCCTAAGTCCCTGGTTTTAAATGTCCAAGCAAATAGCCACACAGGCTTTGTCTCACCGCACAGGGGTTCACTCTCCCTAGACAGTCCACACAGGTCTGGTTCCAGGCATGAGCTAACCCCTAATGAAGCTGGGAGTTCTTATAGAGGCCTAAATGAGCTGACAAGCTTCAGCTGGTCTCATCAACTCCCTGTCTGCACGACGCCCAGCACTCTCCCTAGAGGTATGAGTCATCCATGAGCCCACTAGCCTTAGCTGGGCTTATACAACTCTCCACCTAGTTGTATAAGTCGGCGTAAAGCCTGAATCTGGGCGAAATATATCTACCCCCCTGGATGCAACCAGGTGACTCTACCTTCCTGCTGTCACATACCCCCCACTCTTGTTTTAACCTCGGGGTTGGAACACCAGCAATCAGGCATTCATGTACTCGAGACAAAGCATCCACATTCCCCATTTGAACGCCAGGGCGATGCTTTACTGTGAAGTTGAATTCCTGGAGGGCCAGGAACCACCTATTCACTCTTCTATTTGTTTCCTTGTTTTGAGCCATCCACTTTAACAGAGCGTGATCCGTAACCATGTCAAAGTGCCTACCTAGCAGGTAGTACCGAAGGGAATCTAGAGCCCACTTCACCGCTAAACACTCCTTTTCAACGGTGGCGTAATTTACCTCATGGGACTTCAACTTCCTGCTGAGATAAATGACTGGGTGCTCTTCCCCGTTCCAGACCTGGGACAATACTGCTCCTAACCCCACATCTGACGCATCACTTTGTACGACAAAGTCTTTAGAGAAGTCGGGTGAGTACAACACTGGCTGGCTACATAAGGCTTGTTTCAAGAATTGGAATGCTGCCTCAGCCTCGGGGGTCCATTTAATCATGACCGACCCTTTCCCCTTCGTCAGGTTGGTTAGGGGCACAGCCTTAGAAGCAAAGTGGGGAATGAATCGCCGATAATACCCAGCGATTCCCAGAAAGGCTCGTACCTGCTTCTTGCTGTTGGGACGTGGCCAACTCTGGATGGCCTCGACTTTGTTGAGTTGGGGTTTTATTACTCCCCTCCCAATGGTGTACCCAAGATATTTGGCCTCCTCCTGCCCAATGGTACACTTCTTGGGGTTAGCCGTAAACCCCGCTTCCCGAACAGAGTCCAGGACTGCTTGCACTTTTGGCAGATGTGAGGCCCAATCTGTGCTATGGACAATTACGTCATCCAGGTAAGCCGCAGCATACTTCCGATGGGGCCTCAGCATCTGGTCCATTTTCCGCTGGAATGTGGCCGGCGCATTCTGTAACCCGAACGGCATTCTTTTATATTGGAACGCCCCGTCTGGGGTTACAAATGCGGTTTTCTCTTTGGCCGACTTGGCCAGGGGGATTTGCCAATACCCTTTTGTGAGGTCAAGAGTCGTCATGTATCGGGCTGTTCCCAGCCGGTCGATCAACTCATCTATACGTGGCATGGGGTAGGTGTCAAATTTTGTAACTTTGTTCAACTGACGAAAATCGTTACAAAATCGCCAGCTCCCATCCGGTTTAGGCACCAACACGATGGGACTAGACCAATCACTTTGGGACTCCTCTATCACCCCTAAGTTCAGCATTTTCTGTACTTCCTCCCGTATTGCCTCCCGTCGGGCCTCTGGGATCCGATAGGGTTTTAACTTCACCCTTTCACCGGGCGGGGTAATGATGTCATGCTCTACCCCAGATGTTTGTCCCGGCAGCTCAGAGAATACCTCCTTGTTGCGAAGCACAAACTCCTTAACCTCCTGTTGTTGGGGTTGTGACAAGGTGGCTGCTATTCCAACCTCAGGAATCACGCAACCAGTTTGAGCTGGTGACCAAGTGTCTGCGACTAGGGACTCTCTATCCCTCCAGGCTTTCAACAGATTAACGTGATAGATCTGTTCGGGCTTTCGCCTTCCTGGTTGTCTGACCTTGTAATTCACTTCGCTCACTTTTTCCATTATCTCGTAGGGGCCTTGCCATTTGGCAAGGAATTTACTTTCAACCGTAGGGACAAGTACCAGTATCCTATCCCCCGGGGAAAAGGTACGGGTCTTGGCTCCACGGTTGTACACTCTCTGCTGTGCTAACTGCGCTTGGGCCAAATGTTCCTTCACGATGGGCATTACCTGTGCAATTCGGTCTTGCATCAGGGCGACATGCTCAATCACACTCCTGTGGGGAGAACTCTCACTTTCCCAAGTTTCCTTGGCAATATCCAACAGCCCTCTTGGGTGTCTCCCATACAGTAACTCAAAGGGGGAGAATCCCGTAGAGGATTGGGGCACCTCCCTAATAGCAAACATCAGATAAGGAAGTAGACAGTCCCAATCCTTTCCATCTCTATCCACCACTTTCTTCAACATTTGTTTTAGGGTTTTGTTGAATCTTTCAACCAGCCCATCGGTTTGGGGGTGATACACAGATGTACGTAATTGCGTCACTTTGAATAATTTACACAGCTCCTTCATAACCCGGGACATAAAGGGTGTAACTTGGTCCGTAAGCAGTTCTTTACAAATACCCACCCGGCTAAACACAAGAGATAGCTCTTTGGCTATGGTTTTGGCTGAGGTATTTCGGAGAGGGATCGCTTCTGGATAACGGGTGGCATAGTCCATTATAACTAATATGTACTGGTGCCCCCTAGCGGACTTGATTATAGGACCTACCAAATCCATGGCGATCCTCTCAAACGGGACCTCAATGATGGGTAGAGGGACCAGCAGGCTACGGAAATGTGGCATCGGGGCCGACCTCTGACACACAGGGCAGGAGGAACAATAATTTTCTACGTCCTTCATCACCCCCGGCCAATAGAATCTCTGTAATACCCTCTCTCGGGTTTTCTCTGTCCCCAGATGACCTCCAAGAATGTGCCCATGGGCCAACTCCAACACCAACTTCCTGTAAGGTTTGGGCACCACAAGCTGCTCAACGGTTTCTTCTGCCCTTTTTGCCACCCGATACAGTAGGTCCTTCTCTACGCTGAAGTATGGGTAAGTGCAGGTATTATCTGGGTTCACTAACTCGCCATCTATTTTCACTACGTTTTCCCGTGCCTTTATTAGGGCGGGGTCTTTCAACTGTTCTGTGGCAAAGTTTTCCCTGTGAACCTCAAGATCAGAAAACTCCACAGACGGTAGGTTTTCGTCTGAGGAGGTGGGCTCCTCTCCAGTTTCTTGAGTCTCCCCTGCCAATACTGATAAGGGAAATTCCGGAGAGTCCTCACCACTCTCAGGGGAGTTTTGGCTATCACATTCCTGGTACATAGGGGCACCAGTGAGGGGCTCAGGATCATCCCACAGTTCCCAGAACTTCGGAAAATCCCTTCCCACAATGGCGTCATGCGGTAACTGAGATACTAAGCCCACTGGATGAGAGAGGGTACCTTTGGGGGTCTCGAAACACACTGTAGTCACTGGATACTCTCGGGTGTCCCCATGCACACAAATAACAGCTACCTTGCTATTCCCAGAGACCTCTGTTTTAACTAACTCAGCCTTTATCAGGGTCACAAGGCTACCTGAATCCAGCAATACCACAACATTTCTACCATTAACACACATTTTGCATAAATGTTTCTCAGTTCCTCGAATGGCAGTGCATGCGACTGTCGCACACAGCGACTGACGTCTGTCCGTCAGAAAGTCACACTGCATGGGTTCCTCCACAACCGGGCAATTGGCTGCAATATGTCCCGCTTGCCGGCAGCGGTAGCAAACGATCCTTCTTGCCGCCTCTTGAGCCGCTGATTTCCCAGGCTGTTCTCGCCAAACTTGGGGTAGAGCTCCCACCCTCTCACTCTCTCCACCCTCACCCCTTGGAATCCTCTTATCCGCCCCTGGGGATGGTCTGGTCTTAGGGTGGAAAGTCCGAGTGTCTCTGGAAGAGGCCGTCAGGTTCTCTGTAGCCAAGTATTTCTCCACACGATCCACAAGACCATCGGCCGTCTCTGGGTCTCCATGGCTTACCCACTTTTGGATGGCAGTAGGAAGAGCTCTCAAAAACCGATCCATTACAAAACGTTCCACAATCTTTGGTGCGGACAAAGTCTCTGGCTGTAGCCACTTTCTGCTCAGGTGAATGAGATCATACATTTGAGACCTGGGGGGTTTTCCAAGCTGGAAAGTCCAGTTATGCACACGCTGAGCCCGGACAGCCTGGGTGACACCCAGCCTTGCCAATATTTCAGCTTTTAGCATCACATAGTCTTTTGCTTGGTTAGGCTCTAGGTCATAGTAAGCTTTCTGCGATTCACCAGTTAACAGAGGAGCCACCAGTCCAGCCCACTGCTCCTCAGGCCACTTTTCTCTTTCAGCGGTCCTTTCAAATGTGGTCAAAAATACCTCTGGATCATCCTCTCCAGTCATTTTTGGCAATAAACGACTCACCCCAAAGGACGCGGTATTAGTGGGACGGCTTTCCTCACTGGTCTGCGGACGTTGCTGCATTACTGCTTCCATCTGTTGTTGTAGTCTCTGCTCTTGCTTCTGCAACAGGTCTATGAAGCGGGCCTCAGATTGCTGCTGGGCTCGTTGCTGAGCCTCCAGACTCTGTTGCAAAGTTGCGTTTGTCTGCTGCTGGGCTGCAAGGCTCTGTTGATGAGCTTGCTGCTGGGCTGCGAAGTTCTGTTGTTGAGCTGCAAGGCTCTGTTGATGAGCTGCAAGGCTCTTTTGCAAACCTGCATTTGTCTGCTGTTGATTGGCATTTGCTAGAGCCAGCTGCTTCAGTATCTCCTCCATGCTGGCTTAAAAAAACTGCCCGCATTCTCCACCAACTGTGAGGGGGTTAGCTCGGCAGCGGGTGTGTGTGACCCCCGGGATGGGCTCCCCACACAAAACAGGCCCAGCAAACGGAGGTTGTGGTTTTCAAAATCAAAAAGGTGCGGTTTATTTTCTATTTACAGTGACAAAACACAGCAAAGCAAAAGAAACATAAACAAAATAAATCCTGGTCAAGTTGACCTCTGACTAAACATACAGGTTTCCTAACTAACAACTGGGATCAGCCTAGGGCTGTCCTAGTCCCTAAGTCCCTGGTTTTAAATGTCCAAGCAAATAGCCACACAGGCTTTGTCTCACCGCACAGGGGTTCACTCTCCCTAGACAGTCCACACAGGTCTGGTTCCAGGCATGAGCTAACCCCTAATGAAGCTGGGAGTTCTTATAGAGGCCTAAATGAGCTGACAAGCTTCAGCTGGTCTCATCAACTCCCTGTCTGCACGACGCCCAGCACTCTCCCTAGAGGTATGAGTCATCCATGAGCCCACTAGCCTTAGCTGGGCTTATACAACTCTCCACCTAGTTGTATAAGTCGGCGTAAAGCCTGAATCTGGGCGAAATATATCTACCCCCCTGGATGCAACCAGGTGACTCTACCTTCCTGCTGTCACAATATATATATATATTGTGTGTGTGTGTATGTATATATATATATATATATATATATATTGTGTGTGTGTGTATATATATATATATATATATGTGTGTGTGTGTGTATGTGTATATATATATATATATATATATATATATATATATATATGTGTATGTGTGTGTGTATGTATATATATATATATAGAGTGTGTGTATGTATATATATATATATATATATATATATATATATATATATATATATATATAGTGTGTGTGTGTGTATATATATATATATATATATATATATATATATATAATCACGACAAAGGGACAGTTACTCCAATTTGCAAAAAACAATTTCTTTACTTCTATATCTTCAATCAATGCCATATACAGACAGAAAAAATCAAGAGCATAGCTACTGTACAGTTGCGAGCATCCCTGCTCTTCCTCAGGCTACCAGGCTAGGTGTAAAGGTAAAATCCAAAACAGACCTCACTATATCCTAACACCTAAGGGTGTAACCCAACAGGTGAATCCCATCTCGCTGGATCGAGGAGCGATCCAACCAGATGGTTGAAACTCAATTAACCCTGTGCAGGTATTAAAAACGAAAGATGCTACCCCACACTAAACCATACATAATAAACCAATACAGTGTGCCAGTAGACATAGAAAAATACATTGTTAAAGATCTACCAATAAAAAACTCAATACTGCAAAAAATTATGCAAACATGTAAAGAAACAAAACATTAATGTCTTCAAAAAACACCGCAAAAAGATTTAGAATTGAAAAAGATAGTTCATATCTGTCAAGGAACGATATTCCAATGTGAGTACGGTATATATATTCTTTCATTTCACAGACCCCATCGGAACATGCTTGGTCATCATCTACAAAAAAGATGCATAAAAATTCTAAAATAATCAAAAGCATTACAAAGATAGATACAGGTCATAGTCCCTGTTCATCCCTTCCAGATGCAGGGACTGTAACCTGTTAATCCACCAAACCTCTTAATAAGGTAGCCGCTTACGCTGATGACCTTTTATTCTCTCTCACTAAACCGGCTATATCCATGCCAAACCTTTTAAGAGAACTGGAAGTATACGGTGCACTGTCTAAATTTAAAAATTATTATGACCAAATCAGAGGCAATGGGAGTATCGATGTTGTCGACTCAAATTAATGCCTTAAAAATTTATTTCAATTTCAGATGGACCTATACGGGCCTCAAATACCTGGGCACGTTTATACCACCTAAATTAGATCAAACTTATGTGTTGAACTTTCCACCTCTACTATGTAGAGTGAGAAGTTTACTTTCTAAATGGCACCAGGGCCTTTTCTCTTGGTTCGGTAGATGTAACATAATAAAAAATGTCAATCTTGCCTAAATTTTCTTATCTTTTTCAAACCTTACCCATTCATATACCCCCAGAGTTTTTTAAACCGATTAATGCGTTATTAACTGACTTTATTTGGGCACATAAAAGGCCCAGATTACAACATCGTTTAATTATCATGCCTAAACAATATGGAGGGATAGCGGTACCAGATATGCATAAATATTATTAGGCGGCTCATATGGCGAGATTAATAGACTGGTGTAGGCATGCAAGTTTTAAAATATGGCCAAAGATAGAGGAATCACAATGTGAGGTCCCATTACGCCATGCGGTTTGGTGCTTTGGAGATCTTGGCTCTTCTCTCAAAAAGCACCCAACCTTGGGCCCTACTTTGCGTATCTGTGCCCGAATATGCTCTACTCGGTTAGTACCATTGGATAATTCCCCCCTGTACCCCATTGTTGGGAACTCACGTTTCCCTCCAGGACTACAGGAGGGACCATTTCAAAAACTTCTAGACTTACAGTGTTATCAGGCCTCGCATTTTGCACAAACAACGACGGGGCTGTGGCCCTCAATAAATGAGCTAACCTCTCCTAATGAGCGTTTCAGTCTTGACTCTTGACTTTTGGAGTGGAGCCCAGTTGCGACACTTTCTTAACACCCTCCCACCCCCGGACAGATTCCAACGATCATTGACTCCCTTAGAACAAATGTGTGAGGAGACAGGCCCCTTGCTCCCACACGCTTTTGCAAATGTATGCACTATTGATTGCCCCTCTGGACGAGTATGTCCCTCCTTATATTAAGAAATGTTAAAGGACATTAGAGAGGACGTTTACTCAGGCCCAACATAAGCAGATTATATATTTAGCGTTAAAATCCTCAATATCTACACGGGCTCAAGAAACAAATTTCAAAATCATGACAAGATGGTATCGTATGCCTTCATTGCTTAATAAATACTCTCCGGCGATTTCGGATAAATGTTGGAGGTCTCAGGAGGAAAAAGGGACATTACTCCATATTTTTTGGCCCTGTCCGAAGCTGGAATTTTTTTGGAAGGAGGTACGGCGGATAGCACAGAAATTTACTGAGTATAACCTCCCGGAACATCCAGCGCTATTCTTGTTACATGTCTCGAATATACAGAGAAAAAATTTTGGTAAATCAATCTTGAGACATTTTTTTAACGTTGCTAGATCGTGCATTGCACGGTAGTGGAGAGACACGAGACCTCCAACAATCTCGGTATGATTTACCCGGATTGAAGAGGTGAATAGGATGGAGGATTTGATGCTATCTGCTCAAAATCAATATAAGAACTACTCAGAAACTTGGGCCCAATGGAATATATTTAAAGTTTCAGAGGAAGGGAAGTCTCTTTTTTTTTTACCCTGATTGGGTGTCTACATCTTCCCTGTCAACGGTTTTAGATGCCCTGGAATGGGTATCCACCACCCCCCCCCCTTTTCCTTTTTTTTTTCCTCTTCCGTTTTATTTCTCTTTTGTTCTTGTTATGTTGATCTTACTTTCTAGGGCAGGTTGTCCCTTATATGTTATTCTATCCTTTATCTTTTTTAGAATGATAATGGATTTGGGCTAGTCAGAGGGACGTACTTTAGTGGGGTGTAATAGGGTTCGGGTAAGGACCTATAGGTATAACCTGAAGTGGGCATGACCTCTGAGGTTGTGAATACATGTGTGGTAACTATGGATGTATAACGTTTTTATACCAGGTATGTTATGGGTTTCCTTAATAATAATATTAATAATAATAATAATTTTAATATTTACGGGCAGAGACTTGAAAGTTCACTTAGGCCTCAAAAGCTGATGAACACGTTTTTCCCATAACAATTGGGCTAGCCATCTCTAACATTTACAAACCTGGTTTGAAAGTTAAAACAATGACAACTTTCCTCAGGACAAATTAGAGATGTTTAAGAAGTCAACACTGCCATTGAAAATACTCTACAGATAGTTAACCAAATTACAAACCTTCCAACTAGAGCAAACTCACCCATTGTGAGAAAGGCTTTTTAGTACACAGAAAGGACAATACTAGCCGTATGGGGACAAAGGATGATGTTGACCAAGAAGGATCCAGGTGAAGGATTTGTTTATATAGCTGAACTGGTATCTTGTCTTAAGGAAAACCCAGTCCATTATTAACAAGCAACTGAAACTGGAATTAAAAAATGACATTACGGTTCATATAAATATACATATATAAATGTATATTACAACATGCCATACATTTTGTATACTGCTTAATAGAGCGTCCTAGCACATAGTAGTAATGGAGGAAGTTAGGTCAATCGAAATGCCTTCTTACAAACCATAAACAAATCAAACCAGGTATAGCTTTTCCTATATATCTGCCTATATAAATATAGGTCGGGAATAAATGAAAAATTATGTTTAGATTACCAAACTACATGTTAAGCCATATGGAAATTATGATTTTAGTATCTGTTGACCTAGGGACTGTGTTAGAAGAATAAATATAGATACCAGTGTGACTTTATATATAGAAGTGTCATAAAGAGTTAATTAGCATTATGAAATACGTCAAATTATGATTATAGAATACAAAAGGAGTCTACGTTTAGAAATGACCACATATTCAAAAGATATAGATAAATATTGAATGTTATTTTGATTGACATATAATCTGTACCCTGTTTAGAAAAACCAGCTTATAGATATATTTTTAGACAGGAATATAAAACACATTATGTTATGTGAATAAATCAAGAAGTATATTAGAAGTATGTTATATATACCGGATTACCAGAAGATTAAAATCCATATATTCTTCCCACAATATACAAATTACACACATTCTGAGAATAGAATATATCAACTTAAAGAATTGATGCCCTAGTGGCTGAAAGTGGTATTACTTGAGGTTCCCAAAAATACAGAGAACAGTTAATTATTAAATTACCAACCTATAGAAACCAGAGATTTGTGTACAGTAACTCCCCTAACTGCAGCCACCAATAAGTGGAAGAACCACCTCCTTTGGGAAGAACTTAGGATAATTTTTATAATCTTATTGTCCAGAGACAATATTTAAGGGAAGAAAAATGAGATGAGAGGAGGGGGGAGACAGGGGGACTGACCACACACTGACATCACTCACCGAGGACTCCCAGACAGCCAGTCACTCCCACCGGCCGGGGAGAGACACTCAGGGACCCACCCTGAGGGGCACACTGGGAGATCCACACTCTCAGACAAGCTGACACCCATGCACCATGCATGAAGACATCTTCTTACACTCATGAAGATTCCTAGACACCCGAATCCTGAAAACCACGGCAGCCATCTTAACTCTGGTCAGGAGATTGCTATTATGGAATGGGTAGATATGCCATTTTTGATTTTATCTTGAATTCATTGTTGTTCTCAAAATTGTTGAAGTATTGAATATTCTGCAATCATGATTTATTCTCATTAACCAACAACTGGTAGATGTTTTTTGTAAAGATTCAATTTTTCATTATATTTTTCTTTTTGCATAGTTCCAATCTTAGTGGCAAAACAGAGGTCCAATTTATTTCACATTGTTAACCACTTACTTACCTGCAGTATAGTAACGGTTGGATGTGTGAAATACAGACGTTCTGTTTCATTGTCAATTATACAAGGTTGTTGAACCTATTGAGAATTTATCATGACAGCTGTCAGGGTCACCTGTGGCCAGGTGACAGATGCACACCGTAGGGGGACAGGAGTGCACCGCGAGGTAGTGAACCCTATGGCTGGCTTCTGCGGATAGGAAACTGGGTGGTTGTGGAAAGCGGGACCAGAGGAGCACAACCGGGATCCAAACGGAAGCTAGAGCCAAGATTCCCCAGGGCGCGGAGTCTAAGACCCAGCTGGTCTTCTCCAGGGCCTCTAGTGGTGAGGATGTTAGCTGCAGGCTGGGACCAGGTCGCGGCCCCTGGAGTTTCCTAGCTCACGCCCCATAGGATAAGGGGAAAAGAGGGGAAGCAGCAGCACACGATAAGAGAGAACCGAATAACAAGCTGAAGGTCAGGGGCCACAAGCAGACAAGGATAACGAAGAACGAGCCGAAGGTCAAGGGTCACGAGCAGACAGGGATAGTCGGGGACAAGCCAATAACGTAACAGAGAGACAGACGTAGCACACGGCAGGCAGGAACCCAAACACACAATGCCTAACAAACACGTTGATCAGCAAAGCAGGCTTGCAGTGCACAGGTTAATATAGTGTTCAGTGATAGGGCCTGGGGTGGAGTCAGGCTGGGAGGAGATTATAAAGGAAGCCAGGTGAAAGGGCTCAGGCCTCTAAGATGAACACATGGGAAGGAAGGTAAGCTGACAGACAAACACTACTGCATATCCATGACAGTACCCTCCCTCTTATGGGCCCTCCCCCGCCTGGACCCAGGCTTAAAGGGAAATCTCTGATGAAACCTTCTCAACAGATGAGGTGCAGCGACATCAGATGCAGCGATCCAAGACGCTTCCTCAGGACCAAAACCTCTCCAATGCACAAGGTACTGAAGAATGCCTCTGCAGAGCCGAGAATCCAGAACTTGTCTAACCTCGTACTTAAGATTATCCTCAGAGACCGAAAACGAGGTAGGGAGATGACAAGAAGATCTATTGAGGACCAAAGGCTCTCTAGGAATAAGCAAGGGCATGAGAGGATCAACAGGAATCTGAGGAGGGTCCCCTAGACCCTTAAAGGGGAACTGGTCATCTTGCACAGGACCATCAGACTGGGCAGATGTCAGTGGAACCCTGAAGTCAGGTTGGTTAGAAGGTGACATGTCGCCGGAGTCAAGCTGAATAGCTGAAGGACAAGCAGAATGTCCCAAACAAGAAAAAGTAGGAGGCTCACTGGGCATGGGCTGGACTGGCATAACTAGTACAGAGGCAGAGTGAATAGCTGAGTCAGGTGTAGCGACTACCTGAATCGCATCGCAAGACGTAGCGACTGCAGGACTTGTAGACAAGCTAGCCTGGCTGTGCGTCCAAGGGTGGTTAGGGACAGAGAAATGTAAATGGTTATGCAACCTGGAATGAATGACCGGCTCAGATTCACAGGGGGCAACCTTGGGTAGGCAGGACGAGGAACAGGAGGGACCCCAAGCCAGGATCTGTCCAGTAGTCCAGTCCACATGAGGAGAATGGAGCTGTAACCATGGGAGACCCAAAATTATAGGCGTTGAGGCCTTGGGTAAGATAAGGAAGGATATCCACTCCTGGTGGAGTGTCCCTACCGACATCTTAACAGGGAGGGTCTGGAAGCGGATAGGTCCCCCTGGGAGAACAGTACCATCAATCGCCAAGACCACCAATGGCGTGGTGAGGGGCAAAAGAGTAAGTCTCATGGACGATGCGATTTCCCAGTCCATGAAATTACCAGCGGCTCCGGAATCCAGATATGCTGAGACCGAATGAGAAGAAGCACCAACATGAAGGAACACAGAAAGCAGAAGACGAGAAGGGGAAGGTGATATTTCTGGGTCCAATACTCCACTTTCCAGATGAAGTGGACCCGAACGTTTTTCTGGACAAAGAGAGCAAGTGTCACGAAAATGACCTTTGCCCCCACAGTAAAGACACAGACCAAGAGTTCTGCGCCTAGCACGTTCCTCGGAGGATAGCCTGGTCCGACCCAGCTGCATGGGTTCCTCAGCTGGTAGGAGATGCTCTACGGGTCGAAGAGAGGGGAGCTCAGGCTGACTAAGAACCAAGGAGTGCTGGCGTTGCTTTTCTAAGGTCCTCTCCTGAAAGCGAATATCGATCTGGTTACACAAGGAGATAACGCCGGCCAGATCAGTGGGGATGGTTCTTCCTGCTAATTCATCCTTCACTCTATCAGACAGGCCATGCAAAAAGGTTGCGACTAAGGCCTCATTGTTCCAGCTCAACTCAGCCGACAGTATGCGGAAATGAAGGGCATACTGTCCCACAGAAGCAGACTCTTGGCGGAGACGTAAAAGGGCGCTGGCCGCTGAAGAGACACGAGCCGGTTCTTCGAAGATATTCCGAAAAAGTTTCAAGAAGCCAGACAGGCTAGAAACCACTGGATCATTCAGTTCCCACAGAGGGGCTGCCCAGGCTAAAGCTTCACCAGAGAGGAGGGAAATGATATAGGCTACCTTAGCCCGATCAGACAGGAAGTTTTGGGGCTGGAGCTCAAAATGAATCGTGCATTGGCTAAGGAACCCCCTGCAAGCCTTGGAGTCCCCAGAGAAACGGGATGGAGCTGGCAGTTGTAGCGAGTGTGTGGCTGCGACTGGTGCAATAGGTGCAGCCGCTGATTGTATTTGAGGTTGCGGATTCGGGGTTCCCAAGGAGACCTGAAGCTGCTCGAAGCGAGAAGCCAGATCCTGGAGGAATCGCATCACCTGAGTCTGATTCGATTACTGGGTTTCAAGTCTGCAAACTATGCCCTGCAATGGATCATCCGCGGTTAGCGGGATGTCAGCCGGGTTCATGGCTGATCAAACTGTCAGGGTCACCTGTGGCCAGGTGACAGATGCACACCGTAGGGGGACAGGAGTGCACCGCGAGGTAGTGAACCCTATGGCTGGCTTCTGCGGATAGGAAACTGGGTGGTTGTGGAAAGCGGGACCAGAGGAGCACAACCGGGATCTAAACGGAAGCTAGAGCCAAGATTCCCCAGGGCGCGGAGTCTAAGACCCAGCTGGTCTTCTCCAGGGCCTCTAGTGGTGAGGATGTTAGCTGCAGGCTGGGACCAGGTCGCGGCCCCTGGAGTTTCCTAGCTCACGCCCCGTAGGATAAGGGGAAAAGAGGGGAAGCAGCAGCACACGATAAGAGAGAACCGAATAACAAGCTGAAGGTCAGGGGCCACAAGCAGACAAGGATAACGAAGAACGAGCCGAAGGTCAAGGGTCACGAGCAGACAGGGATAGTCGGGGACAAGCCAATAACGTAACAGAGAGACAGACGTAGCACACGGCAGGCAGGAACCCAAACACACAATGCCTAACAAACACGTTGATCAGCAAAGCAGGCTTGCAGTGCACAGGTTAATATAGTGTTCAGTGATAGGGCCTGGGGTGGAGTCAGGCTGGGAGGAGATTATAAAGGAAGCCAGGTGAAAGGGCTCAGGCCTCTAAGATGAACACATGGGAAGGAAGGTAAGCTGACAGACAAACACTACTGCATATCCATGACAACAGCATTATGTCTAAGGGACTGGATGCCCAGTTTGCGGGTAATTTTATTGATTTTGAAGTCGTTCATGTAACAGAATTGGTATTTTAATTTCATGTAAATATTTGCTTTTTGTCAACCAATAAATGTAGCTATTTTGTATGATCACACGTCTCCGTGAATAAGTTTCATATTATAGACTGTATCATATAGATTGACTTGTATTCAAAAATATCTTTCGTTAAAAAGAACTTAAAATTAATATATTGTGCGGGCAAAACTGTCCCTTAAAAGCACAACAGGTAATATACGCTAAAGCGTTGATTGGTGTATTAAGATTGTATAGTGTGAGATGTATGTCACTGTACCATGCCCTTTGATTAAATAATATATTTGAAAAGAAAAAGGGGTTCACACCTCCTGTGCCAGTGGGACCAAAGATGGTACGTGCCTCCTACCACCTTCAGAAGGTGACACCTGCCGATGATGTTGAGGCATACCTTGCGACTTTCGAGAGAGTCGCTGTCCCCGAAAGATGGCCAAAAGAACAGTGGGCAGGTCTGCTGGCTCCATTAGTAAAAGGGAGAACCTCAAAAAGCCTAATTTGACCTGGAACCGGATAAGGCCCAGGATTATAAGACTCTGTAGACAGAGATACTCGCACGCTTGGGCGTCACCATGGCGGTCCAGGCCCAGCGCGTGCATCAGTGGATCTACGCCAGCAACAAGCCACCCTGTTCTCAAATGTTCGACCTGGTCCACCTCACCAGGAAGTGGTTGCAGCCAAAGACTTTGACAGGCCCTCAGATCGTGGAGCGTTTGGTAATGGAACAGTATCTGCGTGCGCTCCCTGCTGCTCTGAGGAAGTGGGTCGGATAGGGGGACCCCAAAACTGCAGCCCAATTGGTGGACCTGGTGGAGAGGTACAGTGCTACTGAGGATTAGGTGAACCCATCTACGCCCTACTTCGGTGTGTATAGAGGTGCAAGATCTCCCAGCGGTTCTAGTAAGACTGTTCCGGGGTTCAAGAGCATCGGGAAGTTTGATAATAGGATTTTTATAACAGCTTACCTGTAAAATCCTTTTCTTGGAGTACATCACGGGACACAGAGCGACATAGTCATTACTAATGGGTTATATAGATACCTTCAGGTGCTGGCACTGGCAACTTCCAAAACCGGAAGTACCCTCCCCTATATAAGCCCCTCCCATCCGGGAGTACCTCAGTTTTGTAGCAAAGCAATAAGTGTCCCCAAAGAGGGGTGGGAGCTCTGTGTCCCGTGATGTACTCCAAGAAAAGGATTTTACAGGTAAGCTGTTATAAAAATCCTATTTTCTTTCTCGTACATCACGGGACACAGAGCGACATAGTCATTACTAATGGGATGTCCTAAAGCAATGCCCAATGAGGGGGGGGATACACCATACATAAGCTGAGCGCTATCAGACATGAGGATCTTTTGCGGCCTGCAACACACTGCGCCCAAAGGCGACATCCTCCTGACTTCTAACGTCCACCTGGTAGAACCTAGTAAACGTGTGTACTGAAGACCATGTTGCGGCCTTACAGATTTGAGCCAGGGAGGCCTGGTGATGCGCTGCCCATGAAGTTCCAACTGCTCTTGTGGAGTGCGCTCTAACTTTGAACGGAGGCGGTCTCCTTCTCAAGCCATAGGCTTGCATTATGACCTGTCGAATCCACTTGGCTAAAGTAGATTTTGACGCTGCCTGACCCTTTCTGGGGCCTTCCGGCAGAATAAACAAAGTATCCGTTCTGCGAATCTGAGCAGTGGCTTTTAGATAAGCTTTAACTGCTCTTACTACATCCAAAGAATGCAATAACTTTTCCTCTACCGAAGTAGGTTTGGGGAAAAAAGAAGGAAGAACCACATCTTGGTTCAAATGAAACCTCGATACCACCTTAGGAAGAAAGGCTGGATGAGGACGTAACACTACTCTGTCCTTATGGATAACCAGATATGGCTCTTTACAGGACATAGCTGCTAATTCCGACACTCTTTTAGCCGAACAAATGGCTACTAGAAAAATCAATTTCCTGGTGAGAAGAACCAAAGAAATATGCTGTAATGGTTCAAATGGTTGTTTCTGTAGAACCGACAGAACCAGGTTTAGATCCCATGGACATATGGGAATATTAACCGGAGGACTAATATGCATCACTCCTTGTATAAAGGCTTTGACTAGTGAATGCGAAGCCAAGGGCCTTTGAAAAAATATTGACAAGGCCGAAATCTGACCCTTGATAGTACTCAAGGCAAGCTTCCTATCTACAGCCCACTGTAGGAAGTCCAGAATCCTACCTATTACGTACTTACGTGGATGCCATTTCTTGGCCTCACACCACGCGATGTACGCCTTCCAGATTCTATAGTAGATCTGCCTGGATACCGGCTTCCTGGCATTGATCATGGTAGATACCCCAGGATTAGATAGCCCTCTCTTTTTTAGAATGTGGGCTTTAATAGCCAGGCCGTCAAACCTAGGGCTGGTAAGGAAGGGTGGTATATCGGTCCTTGCGAAAGCAGGTCCGAACGATGTGGGAGAGTCCAAGGACTCCCCACTGACATTTTTACAATCTCCGCGTACCATGCTCTTCGGGGCCACGCTGGAGCCACCAGAATCACTGGTTTCTTTTCTACCCTGATTCTGCGGAGTAATCGAGGTAACAATTGTGGCGGTGGGAATGCATATATCAGCTTGAACTGATCCCAAGGGAAAACTAGGGCATCCAAGCCTCAAGCTAGGGGATCCCTTGTCCAAGAGACAAACCTGTCCACCTTTGCGTTGAATCTGGATGCTAGCAGATCTACATCCGGTGTTCCCCACCGCTGACGTATTGTCCGAAAAACCTCGGGGTGAAGGGACCATTCCCCTGGGCATAATTGTTGGCGACTTAGAAAGTCCGCCTTCCAATTCTCCACTCCTGGAATGAATACCGCGGATATGGCTGGGACATATCTTTCTGCCCATTTCAGGATGCAATTTACTTCCCTCTGGGCTGCACGACTCCTGGTGCCACCCTGATGATTGATATATGCCACTGCCGTGGCATTGTCTGATTGAATTCTGACAGGGGACCCTTGGAGTTTGGATGTCCATGCTACTAGGGCATACCGGGCTGCTCGTATCTCTAAGAGATTGATGGGCAGGGCCTTTTCCGCATCCGACCATCTGCCCTGGAGAGACCATTGCTCCAGTACTGCTCCCCAGCCTATAAGGCTGGCATCTGTAGTGACCACCTTCCAAGAAATCGGACTGAAGGATTTCCCTTTTTCCCGATTCTGGAGAACCAACCACCAACGGAGGCTCTTGCGAACGGAAGGGGACAAGGACATTGGTAAGCCTAGGGCCTGAACTTTCTTGTTCCAGGCTGACAGCATGGCCCTTTGCAAATTCCTTGAATGGAATTGACCGTAGGGTACTGCTTTGAATGATGCCACCATTGTTCCCAGCAGCCTCATGCACAGGCGTATGGACGGCTGTCTTTTTGTACCCACTAAGTGGATCAAATCTCTCAAAGACAACACCTTTTTTCGAGGCAAGAATATTTTCTTCTGGCCTGAATCTAGCCTTAGCCCCAAGTATTCCAGACTTTTGACTGGTTTTAGGGCCGACTTGTCTCGGTTGATAATCCAACCGTGAGATTCCAGATACTTGATTGTCTTGTGAACGACCACTTCCAGTTTTTTCACTGAGTGGTCTATCAGCAACAAGTCGTCTAGATATGCCATTATCGTTACACCTTGCGTTCTTAGATTGGCCAACAATGGGGCCAGAATTTTTGTGAACACTCGCGGTGCTGTGGCCAGACCGAAGGGTAAGGCTCTGAACTGAAAATGGCGCCCTTCTACTGCAAAGCGTAGAAATTTTTGGTGGAATTTGTTTAGCCCTTTTAAAATTTAATATGGGCCTCACGTCCCCGTTTGGCTTCGGGACTGTAAAGAGGTTTGAGTAAAACCTGAACCCCCATTCTTCCAGGGGAACCTCCATAATTACTCCTTGGAGCAATAGTTGTTCTAGTGCCAACAGGAGGGACTCTCTCTTCCGGGGATCCCTTGGCACGTTTGACCTCATAAAATGGGAAGGAGGAGAGTCTTTTAACTCCAATCTGTATCCCAGACTTACTGCTGAGAGCACCCATCTGTCTCTGATCGTGTCCCGCCAGGTCTCTGCGAACAACTGGAGTCTTCCCCCCACCCGATTGAGTGGGGGCAACCCTTCATGAATTTGACTTTGGGGGAGGTTTTGTACCTCTCCTGACCCAGAGTTTTTTATTACCCTGCGATTGTCCCTGATTTTTACCCCCGGGATTTGACCCAGGAGGCCGTCGGAACTGTTTCACAGCCGATGCCCCAGGGACTGGAGAAGCAGGCCTCTTAAAAGAGGGACCTCTAACTCTGTTTTTAACCGGCAAGAGTTTACTTTTACCGTTGGAAATTTTCTGGATATATTTGTCCAGGTCTTCCCCGAATAAGCGTTCACCATGAAATGGGAAGCTAACCAGCAATTTTTTACAGGGAGCTTCAGCAGACCAGTTTTTTAGCCATAGAAGCCTGCGCATATGTACTACAGACAGCGTAAGGCGGGAGGCCTGATGGATTGAATCCTTTATGGCATCAACCGCAAAGCACAAGGCTCTAGGTAGATCAGCTAGGGCAAGGGCCTGCTGATCCAGCAAGTCCCTTAAGATCTGTTTCAACTGATCCTTCACTGCTTGGCAGACCCCAATAGCTGCCACTGCTGGTTGTGTCACCAAGCCTGCTGTAGAAAAAGCAGATTTTAATAAGGACTCCAATTTTTTATCTATTGGGTCCTTGAACATTTGGACATTATCCACTGGACATGTCAGTGATTTATTCACACAAGAGATGGCTGCGTCCACTGTAGGGACCCTCCATTTTTTGATGAACTTATCCTCCATGGGATAGACCACCGGAAATCTCTTGGGGGGAGTAAATATTTTATCAGGATGTTCCCAATCCTGGTACATGAGCCCTTCCAATAAAGGGTGAACTGGAAAGGAACAGACAGTCTGGGGAGCTTTTAGCGACCCCAGCGAGGAGACAGTAGTGGTTGATGGTTCCGCAAGGTGCATTTTAAATGCTGATCGGACCATGCTAGTCAAAGACTGAACCCATAATCTTTCAGCTTGAGATGCTGAGAAAGGTTCCTCCACAGTTGATTCCTCTATAACAGAATCAACCTCCTCCTGATCCCCTTCAGGCAGGTCGATCCCTGTATGGGACTGTTGCTCCGCTAACAGGTACTCTGAAGGAGGAGACGGAGATCGGGCCTTTCCCTGTGACAGGGAGGCAGCGATTAATGTTGACAATCTCTCCTCTAATCCTCCCAGAGCTGAGGAAAAAACCTCCTCTGTTACATACACAGGAGCAGGTGAACTGAGGACAGCCACAGTACCAGGCACTCCTGCGGGGTCTCTACGGTCACTAACCTCTGAATTTTCAGGGGAGACTGGTGCAGCAGAAGCATGCCCAAGATCCTCAGAGCCCGATGGAGACCCCTTTTGCTTCCTGGAAGATTTAGTTCCGGAGCTTCTGGACGGCATATTCCTAAGCCCAAAGCTGAGGTATTCCAGCCGTAATACACCCTTTTTACTGAGAATAGTCTAGCACAATTGCTGCTATATATCAGTTGGTGTCTACTAAAGTGCCTTTCTAGGGGATGCCTGCATCAACCACCTCTGTGTGCCTTTTTACTGTTGCTAGCTCTGTTTGTGCACTTCAATGGCCAGCTTGATTGCTTTTAAAACATGCTGGACGCCCGCACATGCGCAGTAGCACCGCGGCGCACACCGAGCGTCATCCACCCACTCCGCCCCTTTTCCAGATTGCCTCTATATAGAGAGGCGCGTGCACGCGCACGCGCACGGGCATGTGCGCCTTCGGCACCTTTTTTGAAAAAACCAGGAGCTAGATGGGAGCCAGGGTCCCTTGCCGCAGGGCCCGGGGATGGATCAGCGCAGCAACAGGGCAGAGGAGACAGCTTCCCCGCAGAGAACTTACCAACTGCCTGGATTTGACTTCGGAAGAAAAAAATCCACATTACAAGAAAAAAAGAACCATAGCGGCCTCTAGTGTTTAACACAGGTACCGCGGTCTTACACATTTTTTTTTTTCTTGCCTACTATAAACATTTTTTTACATTTTCTCAGTAGTAACAGGCATACACAGAATATTTAGCGGGAATACCTTAGGTAACAGGCAGAAAGACAAAATAGGCTTGGGGGTCCCCCAATAGAACCAAGTTCCTGGGGGCCCCCACTTACCTTTTCCTCACCGCAGGACTCTGTTTGGTCCACAGAAGCCCAAACTTCACCTATCACAGCAGGCATTGTAATCAAACCTTCAGGGACCGGGTTCCCAAGGATTCCACTCCCCTGGACCTGTATAGCACCCTGCACAGAAAACATCTTGGTCGTGGGTATGACCAGAGCTCTGGATCCCAGGGTCCAGCCCTCCTAAGAGAGGCATTACAGGCAAAACCTTGCTCTTCTCTTGCAAGGCCCGGGTACCGACCGTTTAGCTATGAAGCTTTTTTGGTCGGATCCGGAATAGCTTACTGAGGCCCCAAAAGAACCTGTACGCAAGCTCAGTGAAACACATGTTACTTCTTGGCCAACACCTTAGACACTGGCAAAAAACTGAGGTACTCCCGGATGGGAGGGGCTTATATAGGGGAGGGTACTTCCGGTTTTGGAAGTTGCCAGTGCCAGCACCTGAAGGTATCTATATAACCCATTAGTAATGACTATGTCGCTCTGTGTCCCGTGATGTACGAGAAAGAAAAGACTGTTGTTACAGCTGATGAGACTGTGAATCCTAGACCTGGAGACTGGCCAAAAAAGCCAGGAAGGTCTTTGGGACTGTTAAGAGGACTGGGGGTAGAACATATACAGTGTTTTTATTGCCAGGCATTGGGGCATATTGCTGCAAACTGTCCTATAAATGATGAACCTATGCAATGCGATTATGCTTACATGAAAAGACACATTTCTCTGTTTGCATATACTGCATCATGTCAGAGTCGCATTGAAAAATAGATGTTTGGTATTTCAGTGGATTGAAAGCCACTCACAGCCCTGCTAGTCTCTGGTAGTGTGGTGACCCTAGTCAGGAATGATTGTGTAAACTCCACAAAACGACACCCCAGTACTATTGGGGTCATTTTCATCCATGGGGTCACTCAGGGCTACCAGACAGCGGTGGTTGAGGTTGATATCCCCTGGGGCAGTGTAACACATTCAGTGGGGGTGGTACCTTCACTGCTTCATGAAGCTTTAGTGGGGAGAGATTTTCCCCATTTTTGGAATTTATAAGGGAGGCTGGTAGATAGAGCTCCCCCTGCTGGGGAAGCACGGGAACGCTCACCAGACCCTTTTTGCCAAAGGGAAGGGGATGCTGTTGGTGGGATCAAGGAAGCCGGAGATCCTCTTCCTTTCCCTGTCATGGCTGGGGAGCCGGATGACCTGAAAGCCATCTCCCAGCCCAAGAGTAACGAACAGGAGAACACCTCTGACCCTGACAATGAGAGTAGCCAGAATGTGGTACCCGACTTAGAGGTCGGGAGAGAGGATTTCTGTACCGAGCAACTGCGGGATGCCACCCTCATGAAAGCCAGGGAAAACGTTAAGACGTTGGATGGGGAACTGGTAGATCCTAACTGGGCAGTGTCCAATTTATTGTATCAAGTGGTAAAACCACTTGAGAGGACGAGGTAGAACAGCTACTGGTTCCCAAACCCTTCCGCAGGGTGGTGCTAGACCTGGCCCATGGTCATGTATTGGGGGAACATCTCGGTGTCGAAAAAAACAGGGAGCGTATCGCCCAGAGATTTTTCTGGCCCGGGTTGTATGCAGATGTCAAGGAGTACTGTGAATCGTGCCAAATGTGGGCACCGTCGCCCTATTTTCGCAGCCCCCTTGTCCCTCTACCAATAATCGAAGTTACCTTTGAGAGGATTGGCATGGACCTGTGGGGCCGGTGGTGAAATCTGCCCGGGGTCACCAGCATATTCTGGTGATCCTGGACTATGCGACGTGCTATCCTGAGGCCATACCCTTGTGCAACACCTCCACTAAGGCTATCGCCAAGGAGTTGGTCCAGGTGTTTAGTCGAGTGGGGATCCCAAAAGTGGTCTTAACCGACCAGGGCACCCCATTTATGTCCAAGGTTACCAAGGAACTGTGTAGATTATACAAAATCTCCCATCTATGTACCTCTGTCTACCACCCTCAAACGGATAGTCTGGATAGTCTGAAAAGTATGCTGAAAAAGGTGGTCGACAAAGATGGGAGAAACTGGGATTTTTTGCTACCATTGTTTGCCACACGTGAGGTTCCGCAGGCATCCACAGGCTATTCCCCCTTTGAGCTTTTGTATGGTAGACATCCCAGGGGGCTGCTAGATGTTGCCAAATAAACATGGGAAGGAGAGGCCACCCCATATAGAAGCATCATAGAGCATGTCTCCTTGATGCAAGATCGAATCGCAGCTGTCCTGCCCCTGGTGCGAGAACATATGGAGCGAGCCCAGGAGGCCCAGAGGAGGGTCTATGATCGTGGTGCCAAGGTCCATACTTTCAGCCCTCGGGACAGAGTGTTGGTACTGGTTCCGAAAGTGGAAAGTAAGTTCCTAGCCAAGTGGCAGGGTCCCTTTTGAGGTTGTCGAAAAGATGGGCAGGTAAACTACAAATTCTACCAGCCAGGGAAAAGGAAACCACATCAAATTTATCATGTGAATCTCTTAAAGCCCTGGAAGGACAGAGAGACTTTACTGGCCGCATCCCCGCCTCCAACAGACCGGGGACCGGTGACACCTGACGTCCCCATAACGGATTCCCTGTCCGTGGCACAACAAAGTGACGTTAGGGCGTTTGTGCACAAAAATAGAGACTTTTTCTCCCCCTTACCCGGACTGACCAACGTGATCCAGCATGATATAGTGACGGAACCAGGGGTTCGGGTAAATGTGAAGCCGTATAGGATCCCAGAGGCCAGGCGAGAGGCAGTCGCGAAAGAAATCAAAAATATGTTAGAGTTGGACGTGATAGAAGAGTCCCACAGTGAGTGGTCGAGCCCCATAGTGCTGCTCCCAAAACCTGATGGCACTATTAGGTTTTGTAATGACTTTAGGAAACTCAACAGTGTGTCCAAGTTCGATGCATACCCAATGCCTCGGGTCGACGAACTCATGGACAGGTTGGGACAGGCTCGCTACACCTAGACCTAACGAAAGGCTATTGGCAAATACCGTTAACTGAACCGGCCAAGGAGAAGACTGCCTTTTCCACTCCTGAGTGCTTGTTTCAGTACAAGCGGGTGCCTTTTGGTCTTCATGGAGCCCCTGCATCGTTCCAGCGAATGATGGACACATTTTTGAGACCACATCGCCCGTATGCAGCTGCTTATTTGGACGATGTGGTCATCCAAAGCCCAGATTGGGAATCGCACCTGTCCCGAGTACAAGCAGTGGTAGATTCCCTTAGGGAAGCAGGTCTCACGGCCAACCCAAAAAAGTGTGCCATAGGCCTGGAGGAGGCCAAATACCTTGGGTACGTTATTGGCCGGGGACTGGTCAAGCCTCAGACCAATAAGGTTGAGGCAATTCAAAAATGGCCCCAACAGGTAAACAAAAAAATAAGTTCGGGCCTTCCTGGGCATTACGGGGTATTACAGACAATTTATACCAAATTTTGCCACCATTGCCGCCCCTCTGACCGACCTGACTAAGGGTAGAGGGTCGGTCATGGTTAAATGGAATCCTGAAGCCAGGGAGGCATTTCAGACATTAAAGCAGGCCATTTTTGTACTACCGGTGCTAGTGACCCCGGGCTTCACAAAGGAGTTTGTGGTACAGACGGACACCTCTGAGTGGGCTTGGGGGCTGTACTGTCCCAGAACAGAGATGGTGAGGAGCACCCGGTTGTATACCTGAGCCGCAAGCTGAACAAGCACGAAAAGTACTATGCCGTTGTCAAAAAGGAGTGTCTCGCTATTAAATGGGCCTTAGACTCCCTGTGGTATTACTTGTTGGGGAGGTCATTTAAGCTGGTCACCGATCATGCTTCCCCTAAAATGGATGTGTGACAACAGGGAGAAAAATGGCTGCGTGACAAGGTGGTTCTTGGCTTTACAGCCTTTTAAGTTTACAGTAGAGCATAGGCCAGGCAAGCTCCAAAACAATGCAGATGCCCTCTCCCGCATGCACTGTATGCTTGGGACAATTGCTCAGCCGCAGGGGCTTGAGCAGAGGGGGAGGATATGTGACGGTATGTGAGGTGAGGTTATCGATAATCAGTATATTTCACCTCGCATTCGTTCTATTATAAGAGACTAAACCAGAATTTAAATGACCAGGAAGAGAACACAGCAGAGCTCTGGCCTAAGACTCAGAGGGGAATCTGAGAGAGAGGAGCTCTGTTTGTTTGGACTGAAAAAGGAAGGTGTTTGCTTTACCTCATGTTTTGTGCACCGTATAGAGAGCAGTTCACTGTTTAGAGCCCATTCACACAGGGGCGTCTTTGGATCCGACTCCAGGTCGCCCCTAGTTGCCTCAGGTCACGCTGGCTGAAGAAATCAATGTAAGTTAATGGAGCCGTCTTAATGCACACTACTGCAGTCGCTCCGACTTCAAAAAAGGTCCCTGTACTACTTCAATCCGACTTCTAGGCGACCTGTAACCGTTCATTTCAATGGGAGTCGCCTCTCACTGTCTTAATAGGAGCAACTCTCCAGGAAGAAAACATACATTTCTCCTGCAAACCTCTCCCTCCCTCTCCCTCCCACAGAGCTGATTCTTGTTTGATTGGCCACTGGAATGTCTCCTGTCCTGCAGGCAACTTGGAGTTGCCTTGTAAATAGCTCCAGGCCGCGCTGTGATTCATTCTCAAGTCGTGTCTGAGTTGCCTCATAAAATCGCGCTGGAAGTCGTGTTGCCCCTGTGTGAATGGGCTCTTAGTTTAGCGCCGGACGGCAAGGATTTGATTTACTGTTTTTTTTGTTTATTTGACTATTTTATTTTTATGACTTTGCAAACCACTTGTAAATAAAGTTGGCAACCCACCAGAGACTGCCTGCACGCTGACCTTCAGTCCAAGAAAAGGTGATCCCCACGAGCTAATCTCCCAATATGTATATAAATACATATGTGTACATATATATATATATATATATGTATATATATGTATATATATATATATATATATATATATATATATATATATATAATGTTTGGAGGTTATAAGTATTTTTCTAGCAAAAAATACTGATTTAAACTTGTAAACAAAAAGTGCCAGAAAAGGCTTGGTCTTCAATTGGTTAAATATACCATTGAAATAGTTTTCTTATATCTGTTCAATAAGTGCAAAAAAATATTAATTCTGTCAGGAATCTTGTGAGCTAATAATGTTTTATACTCTGTGCCTGTGCTGGCTGTTATCAATTCCCTTCTATCTATGAGGACTACATAACCCCTCTCCTCTATATTTTGGTGAAGAAAAAAGCAGAAAATGTTTGCGTAAAATCAGTGCATCTCCAAATTAGAATTAAATTATGGTCCTATAAAGGGAAGAGGCTATAGTAATGAAGTGGTAAAGGTTCTGTGTATGTAAAAGAGACTTTTTTTTTTTTTAGCACACTAGAGGCAACGTGATAAGTTATCCAGTCTTTATATCTCATGGGTACACCAGTAATTAAACCAATATATATATAGTATATTCACCCAGCTCAACCCAGCTGCAGTGATGATCACAGGATTGTATCTCTCCCCTCTTTAACTTGGCCATGTGGATTACATTGCGACACATGCAGCACATTTTGTTTGTTTCCTCCAGATCGAAGTTCGTGTGAATAGAAATTGCTCTCACACAGTCAACCAAGTATGAGCAATCCAACTAAAAAAATGTATCTTCTTATGGAAAGGTGTATGACAACTGTTAATATGTGCCATAGGATCCTTATGATTGACCTTTATATATTGTAGATGTTGATGTACCTGTGGTAAAAAAGAAGAAAAAAAAAAAAGGATTAATTTATCTTGCCTTAAACAGGCTAGATAGTTTATTTATGTTAGGCCCACGTCTGGGTAACAAGTGTTTGACTTCAAATGTAATCAAACTGCTCCATGTGCTCTTTGTCAATGCCTTTGTCAATGTACTGAAGGAAATTACATCTTAAATCCCTAAAGGTATAGTAGCTTACAGAAAACATCTTTCTGTAATTTGTTTCAGTAATCAATGAGTGAATGTTTCTTGCTCGTCATGGTAAATGGGCCATGAAGTCATTTTACTAATTGACCAGATAGATTAATGTATTGACAAATTATCAGAAGCAAACAAGAACAGTCTGTCATGTAATTCAATGTTTTTCTTGGCTTTCAGCAGATAACTATTTTACTGAATAACATAACATTAACATTAATAATTAATGGAGTAGGATGTATTTTTATTTTTTTTAATAAAAATGTTATACAAGTGAAATGGAATGTTTTGTGCCCACTATTAAATTGCTGATCTACAGCGTAATGTACTTTTCAGTGTGTTTCTTTGTTATTTAAGTGATGTTAAAGTAATTTTATATATATAGATATATATATATAGATATATATATATCTATATATATATATATATATATATATTAGTGCTAAGAACAGAGCTTGCGTGCACTTGCTGTTTTGTTTTTTATTTTTGTTTTCTGAGCTTATTTCTCAAACTTCCTCAGGCATAATGCTAGACTCCCTTTATGTTGGTGCCCCCATGTCTGCCGGGACCTATGGAGTCTTAAAGGAGTCTCTCCACTCCTTTTTGGAAATGCAGTGTTATGAGCAGCCATTCCCAGCGTCGTATACACAGGCAGCATGAGAAAGTAGGACTGCTGCTAGAAGTCATGGGGCCTCATACAGCTTACCGGACAGGCCCCCCAAAAATATCAACAACATTTTTACAAAAAATACACTCAAATCCTTATTAGCGGACACAAGCATAACCTAATTTACAAAATTCCTGCTAAATCTAAAAGATAAAACTGTTGAGTTAATAAATAAAGTTCTGTGTGTGAATGAGGTCTTGGGGCTCATTCACATGGGTGCTGTGGCCTGTACAGTGCAGTGTACCAGTGTTTTTTTTTATGTGGCTATTGCTGTGTACAGGCAGTCTATGTTATGCTATTGGGATGCAGCAGCTGTATGAACACAGCTGCAGGACAGACTGTGTGCATTCAGGTCCACTCCTGCACACTTATTAAATTAGGACCTGTGGCTATGTTCATAGAGTAACAGGTGGCTCTAGCCACAAAAAAACCTCTCATTTACACTATATGGGCCAGAGAGCCCATGTGAATTAACCCTTATTTTTTTAATAATCTTTTTACCATTTTTTTTATTTATTTATTTATTTTTTACATTTTAAAAAAATGTTTATTTTTAAATTTTTTAAGATTATACCCCTTCAATAAAAAGATTGAAAGTAAATAAACATAAATCAAATACATAATGGTATCAGAATACAAACTGATAAAAGTCAGTCAGGAAGGACACAGACATAAAGAACATATTACGCTGTGGTAGGTAACAAAAGGCCTCGGGGACTTTAACAGTAAGCATAAGATCATTAAGTGAACTAGAGGGGCCCTATTATGCATTTAAGAGTATAACTAACAAGGCACCTGTACCTGGAAGCTTCCAAAAAAACAGCAAAAATAACAAGAGTATGTAAAACTAGTACATCATCCTTCTCCTTCAAACATACCTCCAAGGAAAACCCCAGGAGTGACTGTGCGTAGGCATAGGCCAAAAGGAGGGGGTAATCTAAAACCATAATTGTAAAAGAGAAGGCAATAACACAACAAGCAACATAGAAGTAATTATTAAAAGGAGGGCTAAGATCTACTAGAGGTATAAAATAATCTTGGGAGGAGATTACCTCTCACGGGGCAAGTGTCAGATCCCCATACAAAATGGGGGAATGTGCTTGACTATCATGGTAAAAGCATAGGGTGCCTTATGGGGGCCAAGACCCCATTGTGTATCCATACGTATCTCAACATATCATCTGTCAAAAAGGGTTACCTGAAGAGAAGACGGAAGGGAAGAGGAAGAGGACTAGAGAAAAGAAGAAAGATGAGATAGCGAGGGTCACTGGTGGAGAAGACCAATTCACAGAAGGTATTCAGTCAGGGAGATCTTCATATAACGGACCCAGGGTTCCCAGATCGAATCAAAGTTCTTGCTGCTATTATGGAGTACACTCGCGTTTTTTTTTTCCTGAGACTTTATCCACAAGATTTTACACTTGGCTGAGGTAAAAGAGACCAAGGAGGGCTTCCAGGCTCGAGTTATCGTAATTTTATCTCCTAATAGAATGAAAAAGATCAATGCTTGGGTGCATTTAGGAGTCTTGTCCACCCATTGATTGAGGAGGGCGATCAGCAGGGATTGGGTCAGTGCAAACCCAGTTATTTTGCAAATCAGGTGAAAAATTTGGTTTCAGAGCCCCCCCGTATTTTAGGGCATAACCACAAAATGTGGTGCAAGGAGCCCCCATGCCCACATCCACGGAAGCACAGAGGGCAGGCCTCAGGATACAATTTAGCCAGGCGGGTGGGGACTAGATACCAACGAGATATGACTTTGAAGTTGTGTTCAATCAAGGAGATATTATGAAGCCCTTTGAATGAACGGGAGAAAAATTGTTGCCAGGTTTTCAGGTCCCAATTGATCTCTAGGTCTCTATCCCACCCTAGCATATAGGGGGAATTTTCTGTGAAGTCAGACAGAGCCAAGTAGATTATAGATATACCTCCTCTCTGACTAGTGACTTTAGAGCACCATCGCTCATAGGTTGTGATAATAGGTGGGTCTGGCTTATTAGCCCAAATGGAAGGCAGGAAGTTGGAAATTTGGGTGAAGCTAAATCTTTCCAAAGAAGGCATCTCTACTTTGCTAAAGCTTAAAGACAGAGGGCCATTTGAGTTAAATAAATGGCTTATTCTGAATAGTCCTTTGTTTAGCCATCATTGTAAGGCTCTAATATCCATCCCAGGGGGGAAAAGGGGATTATGAAAGACATGCGCCAGCAAGCATAAGTCTGACCCAATTTTGGGGGATTTATGTGGAGTGTCACATAAGGCTACTGAATGAGACAGTGTAGAGAAAAGTATGGGAGGTCAGATCTTTGGAGAACACCACAATAGATAGTCTAAGGTGTGACATGGAATGGCTTCCCTGTCCATGAAGACCCAGTCAGGCTTGGCTTCCCTTGCGTAAATGATTGAGATCTGCGCTAGTTGGGCTGCCTGATAGTACCACCATAAATTTGGAAGGCCCAACCCCTCCTGGAGAAGGGTTCCGTATAACACCTTTCTAGAAAAATGGTGGCCCGTCTTTCCCCAGACAAAGTGAATGATTGAGGATTAAAATTTAGTTAGGTGGGATTTCATGGTGGGGATGGAAAGCGAGCTGAATAAATGGAGGATATGGGGCAAGAGCGTCATCTTAACCGTGTTAATCCTCCCTAGCCAGAAGAGACCGAGGTGGGATCATTGTGATAAGTCTGCCTCACATTTTTTGAAATGGAGGGGGCAATTGATCCTATACAATGGTCAATTGATGCGGCCAAGTTGATCCCTAAGTATGGAATGATTCTACGGGAATAAAAAAGGATCCTGGAGGTGCCCTACTAAGAATAGGGGGGTCGACACTTTAAGGGCCATGGGTTTGGACATGTTGACTTGAAGACCGGATAATTGTGCAAAGTTCTGCAAAAAAGTGGAATATATTTGGGGTCAAAATAAGGGGTGCGCACTTGTGAATAAGGGGCCCGCAGCAAAATCCATGAATATCTGGATGATGTCTAATCGCAATTGAGAGGGTTTCTATAGCTATCGTGAAAATTAAGGGAGAAAGGGGGACACCCCTGTGTTGTATCTTTGGCTATAGGAAAAAGGATCTGAATAGAAACCTTGCATCCAAACTTGGGCAATAGGATTTCTATAGAAGGCCTCCAGGACTCTCAAACAATTTGGTCTGAAGCCCCATCTATTAAGGATAGCGAAAAAGGTATGGCCAGTTTACGATATCCAAGGCTTTTTGGAGATCTATTGAAAGCAAATAGCCTTCCTGAGGGGGGGGCCCCCGTCCCAACCTGATTTTATGAGTGAGATCACGTCTATTGCCCTCCTTATCTGGTCCGGACCCTGCCTATCCAGGATAAAGCCTACCTGGTCCTTATGCACATACGCCCCAATAAAGGAGGCTAGACGCTTTGCCAAGATCTTTGACAGGATTTTTAAATCATTAATAATCAGGGAAATTGGCCTGTAATTACTAACATGGCTAGAGTCTTTCGCCATCACAGAAATATATGCTAGATTGGAGGCTGGGTCCAGGGGTTTACCATTCCGAAGAGAATTGAAAAATCATACCAGGTAAGGAGAGAGGGTGGCTGAGAAGGTTTTGTAGTAACAGGCCGAGAAACCATCCGGTCCCAGAGCCAAACCATTTTGCAGACCCTTAATAAGTGTCACGTACCTAGCGGTGATGAGCCCGGACTTGCAGAGGAAGGCCTCCCTTACGGCTCCCACCAGCGGCCCCTGGTAAGGTAACAGCAGGCGCGGAGGTAGGAGGGGTACGAGTGCCTGGCAGGATCAACCAAGGTGAAGGTAGTTATGCAGACTTGGTAGGCACACTGGAACACAGCAGGTCGAACTGGAATCAGGAACACTCAGCAAACTGGAATCGTTCAGCAGACGGGACCGGAACCAGGAACACAGGAACTCAGCAAACTGGATCAGCTTAGCAGACTGGACCGGAACCAGGAACACAGGAACTCAGCAGACTGGATCAGCTTAGCAGACTGGACTGGAACCAGGAACACAGGAACTCAGCAAACTGGATCAGCTTAGCAGACTGGACCGGAATAGGGATGAGCTCGGTGTTCGAGTCGAACATACGTTCGACTCGAACATCGGCTGTTCGATCGTTCGCCGAACAACGAACGATTTGGGCCGTTCGCGCCTAATTCGCGGCCCACAATGCACTACGCCATCGCAGTGTCATCCAGGCGCTGTCATTGGCCAAGCATGCACTGTGACCCCGCATGCTTGGCCAATCACAGCGCCGGCAGCGAGGAGAGCAATGATTGGCCACAGGCAGGATGCCTGTGGCCAATTATTGCTGAGGGTGTTTAGTACACGCCCCACACTATAAAAGGCCGCAAGCACGGTGGCCTAGTGTAGTGTGTTCCGGAGCAGGGAAAGAGAAACATAGGCAGGGACAGTGACATTTTTTTTTCTTGCTTAACCTGGATTCCTTTAGTTTAGGGAAAGAGAAGGATAGGTAGGGAGAGTGTCAGTCTGTTTTACTGTGCTAAACCTTGTTTGTAGGGACAGGGAAGGACAGTGAGGGGAATTCTCATTGTGCTATACTGTGCTAAAGCATTCATCATCAACCATCTTTAAAAAAACATTTTTTGTAGGGACAGAAAACTATAGGTAGGGAGAGTGTCAGTGTGTTTTACTGTGCTAAACCTTGTTTGTAGGGACAGGGAAGGACAGTGAGGGAAATTCTCATTGTGCTATACTGTGCTAAAGCATTCATCATCAACCATCTTTAAAAAAACATTTTTTGTAGGGACAGAAAACTATAGGTAGGGAGAGTGTCAGTGTGTTTTACTGTGCTAAACCTTGTTTGTAGGGACAGGGAAGGACAGTGAGGGAAATTCTCATTGTGCTATACTGTGCTAAAGCATTCATCATCAACCATCTTTAAAAAAAAAATTTATAGGGACAGAAAACTATAGGTAGGGAGAGTGTCAGTGTGTTTTACTGTGCTAAACCTTGTTTGTAGGGACAGGGAAGGACAGTGAGGGAAATTCTCATTGTGCTATACTGTGCTAAAGCATTCATCATCAACCATCTTTAAAAAAAAAAAAATTATAGGGACAGAAAACTATAGGTAGGGAGAGTGTCAGTGTGTTTTACTGTGCTAAACCTTGTTTGTAGGGACAGGGAAGGACAGTGAGGGAAATTCTCATTGTGCTATACTGTGCTAAAGCATTCATCATCAACCATCTTTAAAAAAACATTTTTTATAGGGACAGAAAACTATAGGTAGGGAGAGTGTCAGTGTGTTTTACTGTGCTAAACCTTGTTTGTAGGGACAGGGAAGGACAGTGAGGGAAATTCTCATTGTGCTATACTGTGCTAAAGCATTCATCATCAACCATCTTTAAAAAAACATTTTTTATAGGGACAGAAAACTATAGGTAGGGAGACTGTCAGTGTGTTTTACTGTGCTAAACCTTGTTTGTAGGGACAGGGAAGGACAGTGAGGGAAATTCTCATTGTGCTATACTGTGCTAAAGCATTCATCATCAACCATCTTTAAAAAAACATTTTTTATAGGGACAGAAAACTATAGGTAGGGAGAGTGTCAGTGTGTTTTACTGTGCTAAACCTTGTTTGTAGGGACAGGGAAGGACAGTGAGGGAAATTCTCATTGTGCTATACTGTGCTAAAGCATTCATCATCAACCATCTTTAAAAAAAATGTTTTATAGGGACAGAAAACTATAGGTAGGGAGAGTGTCAGTGTGTTTTACTGTGCTAAACCTTGTTTGTAGGGACAGGGAAGGACAGTGAGGGAAATTCTCATTGTGCTATACTGTGCTAAAGCATTCATCATCAACCATCTTTAAAAAAAAAAAAATTATAGGGACAGAAAACTATAGGTAGGGAGAGTGTCAGTGTGTTTTACCGTGCTAAACCTTGTTTGTAGGGACAGGGAAGGACAGTGAGGGAAATTCTCATTGTGCTATACTGTGCTAAAGCATTCATCATCAACCATCTTTAACCACTTAAGCCCCGGACCATTTCGGGCCATTAGGACCAGGCCTGTTTTTGGGATTCGGCACTGCGCTGCTTTAACTGTAAATTGTGCGGACATGCAATGTTGTACCCAAATGAAATTTGCGTCCTTTTCTTCCCACAAATAGAGCTTTCTTTTAATGGTATTTGATTGCCTCTGCGATTTTTTTTTTTTGCGATATAAACAGAAAAAGACCGAAAATTTTGAAAAAAAATGATATTTTCTACTTTTTGTTATAAGAAAAATCGAATAAACTCAATTTTAGTCATACATTTAGGCCAAAATGTATTCAGCCACATGTCTTTAGTAAAAAAAATGTCAATAAGCGTATATTTATTGGTTTGCGCAAAAGTTATAGCGTTTACAAACTAGGGTACATTTTCTGAAATTTACACAGCTTTAAATTTATGACTGCCTATCTCATTTCTTGAGGTGCTAAAATGGCAGGGCAGTACAAAACCCCCCCAAATGACCCCATTTTGGAAAGTAGACACCCCAAGGAAATTGCTGAGAGGCATGTTGAGCCCATTGAATATTTATTTATTTTTTGTCCCAAGTGATTGAATAATGACAAAAAAAAAAAAAAAATTACAAAAAGTTGTCACTAAATGATATATTGCTCACACATGCCATGGTTATATGTGGAATTGCACCCCAAAATACATTCTGCTGCTTCTCCTGAGTACAGGGATACCACATGTGTGGGACTTTTTAGGAGCCTAGCCACGTACGGGACCCCGGAAACCAAGCACCGCCTTCAGGATTTCTAAGGGCGCAAATTTTTGATTTCACTCCTCACTACCTATCACAGTTTCGAAGGCCATAAAATGCCAAAATAGCACAAAACCCCCCCAAATGACCCCATTTTGGAAAGTAGACACCCCAAGCTATTTGCTGAGAGGCATGTTGACCCCATTGAATATTTTTTTTTTGTCCCAAATGATTGAATAATGACAAAAAGAAAAAAAAAATGTACAAAAAGTTGTCACTAAATGATATATTGCTCACACATGCCATGGTTATATGTGGAATTGCACCCCAAAATACATTCTGCTGCTTTTCCTGAGTACGGGGATACCACATGTGTGGGACTTTTTGGGAGCCTAGCCGCGTACAGGGCCCCAAAAACCAAGCACTGCGAACGCTGCAGTTATGTGTGTTGTGTTTGGTAAGTGACAGTGATCGATCGATACTGCACTTGGGTGGGCTGGGCTGGGCTGGGCTGGGCGGAGGGGCTAAACGCAGGCGCTAGCAGGTATCTGGGCTGATCCCGCTAACACTGCGTTTTTGGGAACCCTAAACCGCTGGGGATGCTAGTATAGATCTGATCAGATCTGATCAGATACTATACCACTAAGGGGGGTGTATGCTTTGCGCGTGAGTGTTAGCGTTACTGGCACTAACCTAACACTGCCTGGGGCGACGCAGACCCTCTCTGGCGCTAAAACCTAATTGATCTCACCCGCCGGGCGATCAGGGGGGTTAAACCTTTATTGGGTTATATACGGCGGGTGCCCTGATGCTATAAAAAGCAAACTAATCAACCAGCGTCACCCGTAACCTTTATATGGTGATCACTGGTGAAAGGGTTAACTAGGGGCAATCAGGGGGTTAAAACCTTTATTAGGTTAAATATGGGGGTACCTGACACTATATAAAAACCTGACGGGTAACCTAAATAACTAAATAACTTACTGGCTAACCAGTGACACCAGTGACGCTTATACGGCGATCACTGGTGAAAGGGTTAACTCTAGGGGCAATCAGGGGGTTAAAATAATATATGGGGGTACCTGACACTAATAAAAACCTGCGGCGAACCTAAAAAAAAATAACTGCCTATCTAAAACACCAGCGACACGAATACAGCGATCGGAAAAACAATCGCTTAGTGACGCTGAAGTTAGGGGGTGAAAGGGTTACCTGGGGGGTGATCAAGGGGTTAAACCTTTATTAGGGGGGGTTAGGGGGCTACCCTGGACCTAAAGGGGCCTAATCCTAACTGCCCTGCAACTTTTTACAATCACAGATGACACTAAATGCAGTGATCAGTAAAATAAATGATCACTGCAATCAGTGACACTGTGATTGGGGGCTTTGGGGTGACCTGGGGGGTGATCTGGGGGTGACTGGGGGGTGATTTGTGTGCCTATGTGTACCTACGTGTCAGTGGACTGTTGGTGCACTAACCTGCTTCTTCTCTGCTCGGCGCCGGGAACGAAAAGACCGCGGCGAGGGAGATGACATCACTTCCTCCTGCCTGTGTTTACATCACATGGCGGAGGAAGCATTTTCATTGGCCGGGAGCGATCGCGAGGGGGGGGGCGGAATCGAGCGGCCGCCCCCTCATGCCTGATCGCTCCCGAACACTTAACGGCCGCTCACTGCAGTGAAGGGGGGTCCGGATGGACCCCCCAACTGCACAAAGGCGATCACGTAGATCTACGTGATTCTGCCTGTCGGTGCCATTCTGCCGACGTAAATCGGCGGTGGGCGGTCGTTAAGTGGTTAAAAAAAAAAAATTATAGGGACAGAAAACTATAGGTAGGGAGAGTGTCAGTGTGTTTTACTGTGCTAAACCTTGTTTGTAGGGACAGGGAAGGACAGTGAGGGAAATTCTCATTGTGCTATACTGTGCTAAAGCATTCATCATCAACCATCTTTAAAAAAATTTTTTTATAGGGACAGAAAACTATAGGTAGGGAGAGTGCCAGTGTGTTTTACTGTGCTAAACCTTGTTTGTAGGGACAGGGAAGGACAGTGAGGGAAATTCTCATTGTGCTATACTGTGCTAAAGCATTCATCATCAACCATCTTTAAAAAAACATTTTTTATAGGGACAGAAAACTATAGGTAGGGAGAGTGTCAGTGTGTTTTACTGTGCTAAACCTTGTTTGTAGGGACAGGGAAGGACAGTGAGAGAAATTCTCATTGTGCTATACTGTGCTAAAGCATTCATCATCAACCATCTTTAAAAAAACATTTTTTATAGGGAAAGAAAACTATAGGTAGGGAGAGTGTCAGTGTGTTTTACTGTGCTAAACCTTGTTTGTAGGGACAGGGAAGGACAGTGAGGGAAATTCTCATTGTGCTATACTGTGCTAAAGCATTCATCATCAACCATCTTTAAAAAAAAAATGTTATAGGGACAGAAAACTATAGGTAGGGAGAGTGTCAGTGTGTTTTACTGTGCTAAACCTTGTTTGTAGGGACAGGGAAGGCCAGTGAGGGAAATTCTCATTGTGCTATACTGTGCTAAAGCATTCATCATCAACCATCTTTAAAAAAAAAAAATATTGGCTCAGAAAACTATAGGTAGGGAGAGTGTCAGTGTGTTTTACTGTGCTAAACCTTGTTTGTAGGGACAGGGAAGGACAGTGAGGGAAATTCTCATTGTGCTATACTGTGCTAAAGCATTCATCATCAACCATCTTTAAAAAAAAATTTTTATAGGGACAGAAAACTATAGGTAGGGAGAGTGTCAGTGTGTTTTACTGTGCTAAACCTTGTTTGTAGGGACAGGGAAGGCCAGTGAGGGAAATTCTCATTGTGCTATACTGTGCTAAAGCATTCATCATCAACCATCTTTAAAAAAACATTTTTTATAGGGACAGAAAACTATAGGTAGGGAGAGTGTCAGTGTGTTTTACTGTGCTAAACCTTGTTTGTAGGGACAGGGAAGGACAGTGAGGGAAATTCTCATTGTGCTATACTGTGCTAAAGCATTCATCATCAACCATCTTTAAAAAAAAATTTTTATAGGGACAGAAAACTATAGGTAGGGAGAGTGTCAGTGTGTTTTACTGTGCTAAACCTTGTTTGTAGGGACAGGGAAGGACAGTGAGGGAAATTCTCATTGTGCTATACTGTGCTAAAGCATTCATCATCAACCATCTTTAAAAAAACATTTTTTATAGGGACAGAAAACTATAGGTAGGGAGAGTGTCAGTGTGTTTTACTGTGCTAAACCTTGTTTGTAGGGACAGGGAAGGACAGTGAGGGAAATTCTCATTGTGCTATACTGTGCTAAAGCATTCATCATCAACCATCTTTAAAAAAACATTTTTTATAGGGACAGAAAACTATAGGTAGGGAGAGTGTCAGTGTGTTTTACTGTGCTAAACCTTGTTTGTAGGGACAGGGAAGGACAGTGAGGGAAATTCTCATTGTGCTATACTGTGCTAAAGCATTCATCATCAACCATCTTTAAAAAAACATTTTTTATAGGGACAGAAAACTATAGGTAGGGAGAGTGTCAGTGTGTTTTACTGTGCTAAACCTTGTTTGTAGGGACAGGGAAGGACAGTGAGGGAAATTCTCATTGTGCTATACTGTGCTAAAGCATTCATCATCAACCATCTTTTAAAAAAAAAATTATAGGGACAGAAAACTATAGGTAGGGAGAGTGTCAGTGTGTTTTACTGTGCTAAACCTTGTTTGTAGGGACAGTGAAGGACAGTGAGGGAAATTCTCATTGTGCTATACTGTGCTAAAGCATTCATCATCAACCATCTTTAAAAAAACATTTTTTATAGGGACAGAAAACTATAGGTAGGGAGAGTGTCAGTGTGTTTTACTGTGCTAAACCTTGTTTGTAGGGACAGGGAAGGACAGTGAGGGAAATTCTCATTGTCCTATACTGTGCTAAAGCATTCATCATCAACCATCTTTAAAAAAACATTTTTTATAGGGATAGAAAACTATAGGTAGGGAGAGTGTCAGTGTGTTTTACTGTGCTAAACCTTGTTTGTAGGGACAGGGAAGGACAGTGAGGGAAATTCTCATTGTGCTATACTGTGCTAAAGCATTCATCATCAACCATCTTTAAAAAAAAAAAATTATAGGGACAGAAAACTATAGGTAGGGAGAGTGTCAGTGTGTTTTACTGTGCTAAACCTTGTTTGTAGGGACAGGGAAGGCCAGTGAGGGAAATTCTCATTGTGCTATACTGTGCTAAAGCATTCATCATCAACCATCTTTAAAAAAAAAATTTTATAGGGACAGAAAACTATAGGTAGGGAGAGTGTCAGTGTGTTTTACTGTGCTAAACCTTGTTTGTAGGGACAGGGAAGGCCAGTGAGGGAAATTCTTATTGTGCTATACTGTGCTAAAGCATTCATCATCAACCATCTTTAAAAAAAAAAAATTATAGGGACAGAAAACTATAGGTAGGGAGAGTGTCAGTGTGTTTTACTGTGCTAAACCTTGTTTGTAGGGACAGGGAAGGACAGTGAGGGAAATTCTCATTGTGCTATACTGTGCTAAAGCATTCATCATCAACCATCTTTAAAAAAAAAAAATTATAGGGACAGAAAACTATAGGTAGGGAGAGTGTCAGTGTGTTTTACTGTGCTAAACCTTGTTTGTAGGGACAGGGAAGGCCAGTGAGGGAAATTCTCATTGTGCTATACTGTGCTAAAGCATTCATCATCAACCATCTTTAAAAAAAAATTTTTATAGGGACAGAAAACTATAGGTAGGGAGAGTGTCAGTGTGTTTTACTGTGCTAAACCTTGTTTGTAGGGACAGGGAAGGCCAGTGAGGGAAATTCTCATTGTGCTATACTGTGCTAAAGCATTCATCATCAACCATCTTTAAAAAAAAAAAATTATAGGGACAGAAAACTATAGGTAGGGAGAGTGTCAGTGTATTTTACTGTGCTAAACCTTGTTTGTAGGGACAGGGAAGGCCAGTGAGGGAAATTCTCATTGTGCTATACTGTGCTAAAGCATTCATCATCAACCATCTTTAAAAAAAAAAAAATATAGGGACAGAAAACTATAGGTAGGGAGAGTGTCATTGTGTTTTACTGTGCTAAACCTTGTTTGTAGGGACAGGGAAGGACAGTGAGGGAAATTCTCATTGTGCTATACTGTGCTAAAGCATTCATCATCAACCATCTTTAAAAAAAAAAATTATTGGCTCAGAAAACTATAGGTAGGGAGAGTGTCAGTGTGTTTTACTGTGCTAAACCTTGTTTGTAGGGACAGGGAAGGACAGTGAGGGAAATTCTCATTGTGCTATACTGTGCTAAAGTATTCATCATCAACAATCTTTAAAAAAAAATTTTTATAGGGACAGAAAACTATAGGTAGGGAGAGTGTCAGTGTGTTTTACTGTGCTAAACCTTGTTTGTAGGGACAGGGAAGGCCAGTGAGGGAAATTCTCATTGTGCTATACTGTGCTAAAGCATTCATCATCAACCATCTTTAAAAAAACATTTTTTATAGGGACAGAAAACTATAGGTAGGGAGAGTGTCAGTGTGTTTTACTGTGCTAAACCTTGTTTGTAGGGACAGGGAAGGACAGTGAGGGAAATTCTCATTGTGCTATACTGTGCTAAAGCATTCATCATCAACCATCTTTAAAAAAAATTTTTTATAGGGACAGAAAACTATAGGTAGGGAGAGTGTCAGTGTGTTTTACTGTGCTAAACCTTGTTTGTAGGGACAGGGAAGGCCAGTGAGGGAAATTCTCATTGTGCTATACTGTGCTAAAGCATTCATCATCAACCATCTTTAAAAAAACATTTTTTATAGGGACAGAAAACTATAGGTAGGGAGAGTGTCAGTGTGTTTTACTGTGCTAAACCTTGTTTGTAGGGACAGGGAAGGACAGTGAGGGAAATTCTCATTGTGCTATACTGTGCTAAAGCATTCATCATCAACCATCTTTAAAAAAAATTTTTTATAGGGACAGAAAACTATAGGTAGGGAGAGTGTCAGTGTGTTTTACTGTGCTAAACCTTGTTTGTAGGGACAGGGAAGGACAGTGAGGGAAATTCTCATTGTGCTATACTGTGCTAAAGCATTCATCATCAACCATCTTTAAAAAAAAAAAATTATAGGGACAGAAAACTATAGGTAGGGAGAGTGTCAGTGTGTTTTACTGTGCTAAACCTTGTTTGTAGGGACAGGGAAGGACAGTGAGGGAAATTCTCATTGTGCTATACTGTGCTAAAGCATTCATCATCAACCATCTTTAAAAAAACATTTTTTATAGGGACAGAAAACTATAGGTAGGGAGAGTGTCAGTGTGTTTTACTGTGCTAAACCTTGTTTGTAGGGACAGGGAAGGACAGTGAGGGAAATTCTCATTGTGCTATACTGTGCTAAAGCATTCATCATCAACCATCTTTAAAAAAAAAAATCATAGGGACAGAAAACTATAGGTAGGGAGAGTGTCAGTGTGTTTTACTGTGCTAAACCTTGTTTGTAGGGACAGGGAAGGACAGTGAGGGAAATTCTCATTGTGCTATACTGTGCTAAAGCATTCATCATCAACCATCTTTAAAAAAACATTTTTTATAGGGACAGAAAACTATAGGTAGGGAGAGTGTCAGTGTGTTTTACTGTGCTAAACCTTGTTTGTAGGGACAGGGAAGGCCAGTGAGGGAAATTCTCATTGTGCTATACTGTGCTAAAGCATTCATCATCAACCATCTTTAAAAAAACATTTTTTATAGGGACAGAAAACTATAGGTAGGGAGAGTGTCAGTGTGTTTTACTGTGCTAAACCTTGTTTGTAGGGACAGGGAAGGCCAGTGAGGGAAATTCTCATTGTGCTATACTGTGCTAAAGCATTCATTATCAACCATCTTTAAAAAAACATTTTTTATAGGGACAGAAAACTATAGGTAGGGAGAGTGTCAGTGTGTTTTACTGTGCTAAACCTTGTTTGTAGGGACAGGGAAGGACAGTGAGGGAAATTCTCATTGTGCTATACTGTGCTAAAGCATTCATCATCAACCATCTTTAAAAAAAAAAAAATTATAGGGACAGAAAACTATAGGTAGGGAGAGTGTCAGTGTGTTTTACTGTGCTAAACCTTGTTTGTAGGGACAGGGAAGGACAGTGAGGGAAATTCTCATTGTCCTATACTGTGCTAAAGCATTCATCATCAACCATCTTTAAAAAAACATTTTTTATAGGGACAGAAAACTATAGGTAGGGAGAGTGTCAGTGTGTTTTACTGTGCTAAACCTTGTTTGTAGGGACAGGGAAGGACAGTGAGGGAAATTCTCATTGTGCTATACTGTGCTAAAGCATTCATCATCAACCATCTTTTAAAAAAAAAAAATATAGGGACAGAAAACTATAGGTAGGGAGAGTGTCAGTGTGTTTTACTGTGCTAAACCTTGTTTGTAGGGACAGGGAAGGCCAGTGAGGGAAATTCTCATTGTGCTATACTGTGCTAAAGCATTCATCATCAACCATCTTTAAAAAAAAAATTTTATAGGGACAGAAAACTATAGGTAGGGAGAGTGTCAGTGTGTTTTACTGTGCTAAACCTTGTTTGTAGGGACAGGGAAGGCCAGTGAGGGAAATTCTTATTGTGCTATACTGTGCTAAAGCATTCATCATCAACCATCTTTAAAAAAAAAAAATTATAGGGACAGAAAACTATAGGTAGGGAGAGTGTCAGTGTGTTTTACTGTGCTAAACCTTGTTTGTAGGGACAGGGAAGGCCAGTGAGGGAAATTCTCATTGTGCTATACTGTGCTAAAGCATTCATCATCAACCATCTTTAAAAAAACATTTTTTATAGGGACAGAAAACTATAGGTAGGGAGAGTGTCAGTGTGTTTTACTGTGCTAAACCTTGTTTGTAGGGACAGGGAAGGACAGTGAGGGAAATTCTCATTGTGCTATACTGTGCTAAAGCATTCATCATCAACCATCTTTAAAAAAAAAAAATTATAGGGACAGAAAACTATAGGTAGGGAGAGTGTCAGTGTGTTTTACTGTGCTAAACCTTGTTTGTAGGGACAGGGAAGGCCAGTGAGGGAAATTCTCATTGTGCTATACTGTGCTAAAGCATTCATCATCAACCATCTTTAAAAAAAATTTTTTATAGGGACAGAAAACTATAGGTAGGGAGAGTGTCAGTGTGTTTTACTGTGCTAAACCTTGTTTGTAGGGACAGGGAAGGCCAGTGAGGGAAATTCTTATTGTGCTATACTGTGCTAAAGCATTCATCATCAACCATCTTTAAAAAAAAATTTTTATAGGGACAGAAAACTATAGGTAGGGAGAGTGTCAGTGTGTTTTACTGTGCTAAACCTTGTTTGTAGGGACAGGGAAGGACAGTGAGGGAAATTCTCATTGTGCTATACTGTGCTAAAGCATTCATCATCAACCATCTTTAAAAAAAAAAAATTATAGGGACAGAAAACTATAGGTAGGGAGAGTGTCAGTGTGTTTTACTGTGCTAAACCTTGTTTGTAGGGACAGGGAAGGCCAGTGAGGGAAATTCTCATTGTGCTATACTGTGCTAAAGCATTCATCATCAACCATCTTTAAAAAAAAATTTTTATAGGGACAGAAAACTATAGGTAGGGAGAGTGTCAGTGTGTTTTACTGTGCTAAACCTTGTTTGTAGGGACAGGGAAGGCCAGTGAGGGAAATTCTCATTGTGCTATACTGTGCTAAAGCATTCATCATCAACCATCTTTAAAAAAAAATTTTTATAGGGACAGAAAACTATAGGTAGGGAGAGTGTCAGTGTGTTTTACTGTGCTAAACCTTGTTTGTAGGGACAGGGAAGGCCAGTGAGGGAAATTCTTATTGTGCTATACTGTGCTAAAGCATTCATCATCAACCATCTTTAAAAAAAATTTTTTATAGGGACAGAAAACTATAGGTAGGGAGAGTGTCAGTGTGTTTTACTGTGCTAAACCTTGTTTGTAGGGACAGGGAAGGACAGTGAGGGAAATTCTCATTGTGCTATACTGTGCTAAAGCATTCATCATCAACCATCTTTAAAAAAAAAAATTTATAGGGACAGAAAACTATAGGTAGGGAGAGTGTCAGTGTGTTTTACTGTGCTAAACCTTGTTTGTAGGGACAGGGAAGGCCAGTGAGGGAAATTCTCATTGTGCTATACTGTGCTAAAGCATTCATTATCAACCATCTTTAAAAAAAATTTTTTATAAGGACAGAAAACTATAGGTAGGGAGAGTGTCAGTGTGTTTTACTGTGCTAAACCTTGTTTGTAGGGACAGGGAAGGCCAGTGAGGGAAATTCTCATTGTGCTATACTGTGCTAAAGCATTCATCATCAACCATCTTTAAAAAAAAAAAATTATAGGGACAGAAAACTATAGGTAGGGAGAGTGTCAGTGTGTTTTACTGTGCTAAACCTTGTTTGTAGGGACAGGGAAGGCCAGTGAGGGAAATTCTTATTGTGCTATACTGTGCTAAAGCATTCATCATCAACCATCTTTAAAAAAAAAAATTTATAGGGACAGAAAACTATAGGTAGGGAGAGTGTCAGTGTGTTTTACTGTGCTAAACCTTGTTTGTAGGGACAGGGAAGGACAGTGAGGGAAATTCTCATTGTGCTATACTGTGCTAAAGCATTCATCATCAACCATCTTTAAAAAAAAAAATTATAGGGACAGAAAACTATAGGTAGGGAGAGTGTCAGTGTGTTTTACTGTGCTAAACCTTGTTTGTAGGGACAGGGAAGGCCAGTGAGGGAAATTCTCATTGTGCTATACTGTGCTAAAGCATTCATCATCAACCATCTTTAAAAAAAAATTTTTATAGGGACAGAAAACTATAGGTAGGGAGAGTGTCAGTGTGTTTTACTGTGCTAAACCTTGTTTGTAGGGACAGGGAAGGCCAGTGAGGGAAATTCTCATTGTGCTATACTGTGCTAAAGCATTCATCATCAACCATCTTTAAAAAAATTTTTTTATAGGGACAGAAAACTATAGGTAGGGAGAGTGTCAGTGTGTTTTACTGTGCTAAACCTTGTTTGTAGGGACAGGGAAGGCCAGTGAGGGAAATTCTTATTGTGCTATACTGTGCTAAAGCATTCATCATCAACCATCTTTAAAAAAAAAAAATTATAGGGACAGAAAACTATAGGTAGGGAGAGTGTCAGTGTGTTTTACTGTGCTAAACCTTGTTTGTAGGGACAGGGAAGGCCAGTGAGGGAAATTCTCATTGTGCTATACTGTGCTAAAGCATTCATCATCAACCATCTTTAAAAAAACATTTTTTATAGGGACAGAAAACTATAGGTAGGGAGAGTGTCAGTGTGTTTTACTGTGCTAAACCTTGTTTGTAGGGACAGGGAAGGACAGTGAGGGAAATTCTCATTGTGCTATACTGTGCTAAAGCATTCATCATCAACCATCTTTAAAAAAAAATTTTTATAGGGACAGAAAACTATAGGTAGGGAGAGTGTCAGTGTGTTTTACTGTGCTAAACCTTGTTTGTAGGGACAGGGAAGGACAGTGAGGGAAATTCTCATTGTGCTATACTGTGCTAAAGCATTCATCATCAACCATCTTTAAAAAAAAATTTTTATAGGGACAGAAAACTATAGGTAGGGAGAGTGTCAGTGTGTTTTACTGTGCTAAACCTTGTTTGTAGGGACAGGGAAGGCCAGTGAGGGAAATTCTCATTGTGCTATACTGTGCTAAAGCATTCATCATCAACCATCTTTAAAAAAAAAATTTTATAGGGACAGAAAACTATAGGTAGGGAGAGTGTCAGTGTGTTTTACTGTGCTAAACCTTGTTTGTAGGGACAGGGAAGGCCAGTGAGGGAAATTCTTATTGTGCTATACTGTGCTAAAGCATTCATCATCAACCATCTTTAAAAAAAAAAAATTATAGGGACAGAAAACTATAGGTAGGGAGAGTGTCAGTGTGTTTTACTGTGCTAAACCTTGTTTGTAGGGACAGGGAAGGCCAGTGAGGGAAATTCTCATTGTGCTATACTGTGCTAAAGCATTCATCATCAACCATCTTTAAAAAAACATTTTTTATAGGGACAGAAAACTATAGGTAGGGAGAGTGTCAGTGTGTTTTACTGTGCTAAACCTTGTTTGTAGGGACAGGGAAGGACAGTGAGGGAAATTCTCATTGTGCTATACTGTGCTAAAGCATTCATCATCAACCATCTTTAAAAAAAATTTTTTATAGGGACAGAAAACTATAGGTAGGGAGAGTGTCAGTGTGTTTTACTGTGCTAAACCTTGTTTGTAGGGACAGGGAAGGACAGTGAGGGAAATTCTCATTGTGCTATACTGTGCTAAAGCATTCATCATCAACCATCTTTAAAAAAAAAAAATTATAGGGACAGAAAACTATAGGTAGGGAGAGTGTCAGTGTGTTTTACTGTGCTAAACCTTGTTTGTAGGGACAGGGAAGGACAGTGAGGGAAATTCTCATTGTGCTATACTGTGCTAAAGCATTCATCATCAACCATCTTTAAAAAAACATTTTTTATAGGGACAGAAAACTATAGGTAGGGAGAGTGTCAGTGTGTTTTACTGTGCTAAACCTTGTTTGTAGGGACAGGGAAGGACAGTGAGGGAAATTCTCATTGTGCTATACTGTGCTAAAGCATTCATCATCAACCATCTTTAAAAAAAAAAATCATAGGGACAGAAAACTATAGGTAGGGAGAGTGTCAGTGTGTTTTACTGTGCTAAACCTTGTTTGTAGGGACAGGGAAGGACAGTGAGGGAAATTCTCATTGTGCTATACTGTGCTAAAGCATTCATCATCAACCATCTTTAAAAAAACATTTTTTATAGGGACAGAAAACTATAGGTAGGGAGAGTGTCAGTGTGTTTTACTGTGCTAAACCTTGTTTGTAGGGACAGGGAAGGCCAGTGAGGGAAATTCTCATTGTGCTATACTGTGCTAAAGCATTCATCATCAACCATCTTTAAAAAAACATTTTTTATAGGGACAGAAAACTATAGGTAGGGAGAGTGTCAGTGTGTTTTACTGTGCTAAACCTTGTTTGTAGGGACAGGGAAGGCCAGTGAGGGAAATTCTCATTGTGCTATACTGTGCTAAAGCATTCATTATCAACCATCTTTAAAAAAACATTTTTTATAGGGACAGAAAACTATAGGTAGGGAGAGTGTCAGTGTGTTTTACTGTGCTAAACCTTGTTTGTAGGGACAGGGAAGGACAGTGAGGGAAATTCTCATTGTGCTATACTGTGCTAAAGCATTCATCATCAACCATCTTTAAAAAAAAAAAAATTATAGGGACAGAAAACTATAGGTAGGGAGAGTGTCAGTGTGTTTTACTGTGCTAAACCTTGTTTGTAGGGACAGGGAAGGACAGTGAGGGAAATTCTCATTGTCCTATACTGTGCTAAAGCATTCATCATCAACCATCTTTAAAAAAACATTTTTTATAGGGACAGAAAACTATAGGTAGGGAGAGTGTCAGTGTGTTTTACTGTGCTAAACCTTGTTTGTAGGGACAGGGAAGGACAGTGAGGGAAATTCTCATTGTGCTATACTGTGCTAAAGCATTCATCATCAACCATCTTTAAAAAAAAAAAATATAGGGACAGAAAACTATAGGTAGGGAGAGTGTCAGTGTGTTTTACTGTGCTAAACCTTGTTTGTAGGGACAGGGAAGGCCAGTGAGGGAAATTCTCATTGTGCTATACTGTGCTAAAGCATTCATCATCAACCATCTTTAAAAAAAAAATTTTATAGGGACAGAAAACTATAGGTAGGGAGAGTGTCAGTGTGTTTTACTGTGCTAAACCTTGTTTGTAGGGACAGGGAAGGCCAGTGAGGGAAATTCTTATTGTGCTATACTGTGCTAAAGCATTCATCATCAACCATCTTTAAAAAAAAAAAATTATAGGGACAGAAAACTATAGGTAGGGAGAGTGTCAGTGTGTTTTACTGTGCTAAACCTTGTTTGTAGGGACAGGGAAGGACAGTGAGGGAAATTCTCATTGTGCTATACTGTGCTAAAGCATTCATCATCAACCATCTTTAAAAAAACATTTTTTATAGGGACAGAAAACTATAGGTAGGGAGAGTGTCAGTGTGTTTTACTGTGCTAAACCTTGTTTGTAGGGACAGGGAAGGACAGTGAGGGAAATTCTCATTGTGCTATACTGTGCTAAAGCATTCATCATCAACCATCTTTAAAAAAAAAATTTTATAGGGACAGAAAACTATAGGTAGGGAGAGTGTCAGTGTGTTTTACTGTGCTAAACCTTGTTTGTAGGGACAGGGAAGGCCAGTGAGGGAAATTCTCATTGTGCTATACTGTGCTAAAGCATTCATCATCAACCATCTTTAAAAAAAAATTTTTATAGGGACAGAAAACTATAGGTAGGGAGAGTGTCAGTGTGTTTTACTGTGCTAAACCTTGTTTGTAGGGACAGGGAAGGCCAGTGAGGGAAATTCTTATTGTGCTATACTGTGCTAAAGCATTCATCATCAACCATCTTTAAAAAAAAATTTTTATAGGGACAGAAAACTATAGGTAGGGAGAGTGTCAGTGTGTTTTACTGTGCTAAACCTTGTTTGTAGGGACAGGGAAGGACAGTGAGGGAAATTCTCATTGTGCTATACTGTGCTAAAGCATTCATCATCAACCATCTTTAAAAAAAAAAATTATAGGGACAGAAAACTATAGGTAGGGAGAGTGTCAGTGTGTTTTACTGTGCTAAACCTTGTTTGTAGGGACAGGGAAGGCCAGTGAGGGAAATTCTCATTGTGCTATACTGTGCTAAAGCATTCATCATCAACCATCTTTAAAAAAAATTTTTTATAGGGACAGAAAACTATAGGTAGGGAGAGTGTCAGTGTGTTTTACTGTGCTAAACCTTGTTTGTAGGGACAGGGAAGGCCAGTGAGGGAAATTCTCATTGTGCTATACTGTGCTAAAGCATTCATCATCAACCATCTTTAAAAAAAAATTTTTATAGGGACAGAAAACTATAGGTAGGGAGAGTGGCAGTGTGTTTTACTGTGCTAAACCTTGTTTGTAGGGACAGGGAAGGCCAGTGAGGGAAATTCTTATTGTGCTATACTGTGCTAAAGCATTCATCATCAACCATCTTTAAAAAAAAAAATTTATAGGGACAGAAAACTATAGGTAGGGAGAGTGTCAGTGTGTTTTACTGTGCTAAACCTTGTTTGTAGGGACAGGGAAGGACAGTGAGGGAAATTCTCATTGTGCTATACTGTGCTAAAGCATTCATCATCAACCATCTTTAAAAAAAAAAAATTATAGGGACAGAAAACTATAGGTAGGGAGAGTGTCAGTGTGTTTTACTGTGCTAAACCTTGTTTGTAGGGACAGGGAAGGCCAGTGAGGGAAATTCTCATTGTGCTATACTGTGCTAAAGCATTCATTATCAACCATCTTTAAAAAAAAAAATTTATAAGGACAGAAAACTATAGGTAGGGAGAGTGTCAGTGTGTTTTACTGTGCTAAACCTTGTTTGTAGGGACAGGGAAGGCCAGTGAGGGAAATTCTCATTGTGCTATACTGTGCTAAAGCATTCATCATCAACCATCTTTAAAAAAAAAAAATTATAGGGACAGAAAACTATAGGTAGGGAGAGTGTCAGTGTGTTTTACTGTGCTAAACCTTGTTTGTAGGGACAGGGAAGGCCAGTGAGGGAAATTCTTATTGTGCTATACTGTGCTAAAGCATTCATCATCAACCATCTTTAAAAAAAAAAATTTATAGGGACAGAAAACTATAGGTAGGGAGAGTGTCAGTGTGTTTTACTGTGCTAAACCTTGTTTGTAGGGACAGGGAAGGACAGTGAGGGAAATTCTCATTGTGCTATACTGTGCTAAAGCATTCATCATCAACCATCTTTAAAAAAAAAAAATTATAGGGACAGAAAACTATAGGTAGGGAGAGTGTCAGTGTGTTTTACTGTGCTAAACCTTGTTTGTAGGGACAGGGAAGGCCAGTGAGGGAAATTCTCATTGTGCTATACTGTGCTAAAGCATTCATCATCAACCATCTTTAAAAAAAAAATTTTATAGGGACAGAAAACTATAGGTAGGGAGAGTGTCAGTGTGTTTTACTGTGCTAAACCTTGTTTGTAGGGACAGGGAAGGCCAGTGAGGGAAATTCTCATTGTGCTATACTGTGCTAAAGCATTCATCATCAACCATCTTTAAAAAAAAAAATTTATAGGGACAGAAAACTATAGGTAGGGAGAGTGTCAGTGTGTTTTACTGTGCTAAACCTTGTTTGTAGGGACAGGGAAGGCCAGTGAGGGAAATTCTTATTGTGCTATACTGTGCTAAAGCATTCATCATCAACCATCTTTAAAAAAAAAAAATTATAGGGACAGAAAACTATAGGTAGGGAGAGTGTCAGTGTGTTTTACTGTGCTAAACCTTGTTTGTAGGGACAGGGAAGGACAGTGAGGGAAATTCTCATTGTGCTATACTGTGCTAAAGCATTCATCATCAACCATCTTTAAAAAAAAAAATTTATAGGGACAGAAAACTATAGGTAGGGAGAGTGTCAGTGTGTTTTACTGTGCTAAACCTTGTTTGTAGGGACAGGGAAGGCCAGTGAGGGAAATTCTCATTGTGCTATACTGTGCTAAAGCATTCATCATCAACCATCTTTAAAAAAAATTTTTTATAGGGACAGAAAACTATAGGTAGGGAGAGTGGCAGTGTGTTTTACTGTGCTAAACCTTGTTTGTAGGGACAGGGAAGGCCAGTGAGGGAAATTCTTATTGTGCTATACTGTGCTAAAGCATTCATCATCAACCATCTTTAAAAAAAATTTTTTATAGGGACAGAAAACTATAGGTAGGGAGAGTGTCAGTGTGTTTTACTGTGCTAAACCTTGTTTGTAGGGACAGGGAAGGACAGTGAGGGAAATTCTCATTGTGCTATACTGTGCTAAAGCATTCATCATCAACCATCTTTAAAAAAAAAAAATTATAGGGACAGAAAACTATAGGTAGGGAGAGTGTCAGTGTGTTTTACTGTGCTAAACCTTGTTTGTAGGGACAGGGAAGGCCAGTGAGGGAAATTCTCATTGTGCTATACTGTGCTAAAGCATTCATTATCAACCATCTTTAAAAAAAAAAATTTATAAGGACAGAAAACTATAGGTAGGGAGAGTGTCAGTGTGTTTTACTGTGCTAAACCTTGTTTGTAGGGACAGGGAAGGCCAGTGAGGGAAATTCTCATTGTGCTATACTGTGCTAAAGCATTCATCATCAACCATCTTTAAAAAAAAAAAATTATAGGGACAGAAAACTATAGGTAGGGAGAGTGTCAGTGTGTTTTACTGTGCTAAACCTTGTTTGTAGGGACAGGGAAGGCCAGTGAGGGAAATTCTTATTGTGCTATACTGTGCTAAAGCATTCATCATCAACCATCTTTAAAAAAAATTTTTTATAGGGACAGAAAACTATAGGTAGGGAGAGTGTCAGTGTGTTTTACTGTGCTAAACCTTGTTTGTAGGGACAGGGAAGGACAGTGAGGGAAATTCTCATTGTGCTATACTGTGCTAAAGCATTCATCATCAACCATCTTTAAAAAAAAAAAATTATAGGGACAGAAAACTATAGGTAGGGAGAGTGTCAGTGTGTTTTACTGTGCTAAACCTTGTTTGTAGGGACAGGGAAGGCCAGTGAGGGAAATTCTCATTGTGCTATACTGTGCTAAAGCATTCATCATCAACCATCTTTAAAAAAATTTTTTTATAGGGACAGAAAACTATAGGTAGGGAGAGTGTCAGTGTGTTTTACTGTGCTAAACCTTGTTTGTAGGGACAGGGAAGGCCAGTGAGGGAAATTCTCATTGTGCTATACTGTGCTAAAGCATTCATCATCAACCATCTTTAAAAAAATTTTTTTATAGGGACAGAAAACTATAGGTAGGGAGAGTGTCAGTGTGTTTTACTGTGCTAAACCTTGTTTGTAGGGACAGGGAAGGCCAGTGAGGGAAATTCTTATTGTGCTATACTGTGCTAAAGCATTCATCATCAACCATCTTTAAAAAAAAATTTTTATAGGGACAGAAAACTATAGGTAGGGAGAGTGTCAGTGTGTTTTACTGTGCTAAACCTTGTTTGTAGGGACAGGGAAGGACAGTGAGGGAAATTCTCATTGTGCTATACTGTGCTAAAGCATTCATCATCAACCATCTTTAAAAAAAAAAAATTATAGGGACAGAAAACTATAGGTAGGGAGAGTGTCAGTGTGTTTTACTGTGCTAAACCTTGTTTGTAGGGACAGGGAAGGCCAGTGAGGGAAATTCTCATTGTGCTATACTGTGCTAAAGCATTCATCATCAACCATCTTTAAAAAAAATTTTTTATAGGGACAGAAAACTATAGGTAGGGAGAGTGTCAGTGTGTTTTACTGTGCTAAACCTTGTTTGTAGGGACAGGGAAGGCCAGTGAGGGAAATTCTCATTGTGCTATACTGTGCTAAAGCATTCATCATCAACCATCTTTAAAAAAAAAAAATTATAGGGACAGAAAACTATAGGTAGGGAGAGTGTCAGTGTATTTTACTGTGCTAAACCTTGTTTGTAGGGACAGGGAAGGCCAGTGAGGGAAATTCTCATTGTGCTATACTGTGCTAAAGCATTCATCATCAACCATCTTTAAAAAAAAAAAAATATAGGGACAGAAAACTATAGGTAGGGAGAGTGTCATTGTGTTTTACTGTGCTAAACCTTGTTTGTAGGGACAGGGAAGGACAGTGAGGGAAATTCTCATTGTGCTATACTGTGCTAAAGCATTCATCATCAACCATCTTTAAAAAAAAAAATTATTGGCTCAGAAAACTATAGGTAGGGAGAGTGTCAGTGTGTTTTACTGTGCTAAACCTTGTTTGTAGGGACAGGGAAGGACAGTGAGGGAAATTCTCATTGTGCTATACTGTGCTAAAGTATTCATCATCAACAATCTTTAAAAAAAATTTTTTATAGGGACAGAAAACTATAGGTAGGGAGAGTGTCAGTGTGTTTTACTGTGCTAAACCTTGTTTGTAGGGACAGGGAAGGCCAGTGAGGGAAATTCTCATTGTGCTATACTGTGCTAAAGCATTCATCATCAACCATCTTTAAAAAAACATTTTTTATAGGGACAGAAAACTATAGGTAGGGAGAGTGTCAGTGTGTTTTACTGTGCTAAACCTTGTTTGTAGGGACAGGGAAGGACAGTGAGGGAAATTCTCATTGTGCTATACTGTGCTAAAGCATTCATCATCAACCATCTTTAAAAAAAATTTTTTATAGGGACAGAAAACTATAGGTAGGGAGAGTGTCAGTGTGTTTTACTGTGCTAAACCTTGTTTGTAGGGACAGGGAAGGCCAGTGAGGGAAATTCTCATTGTGCTATACTGTGCTAAAGCATTCATCATCAACCATCTTTAAAAAAACATTTTTTATAGGGACAGAAAACTATAGGTAGGGAGAGTGTCAGTGTGTTTTACTGTGCTAAACCTTGTTTGTAGGGACAGGGAAGGACAGTGAGGGAAATTCTCATTGTGCTATACTGTGCTAAAGCATTCATCATCAACCATCTTTAAAAAAAAATTTTTATAGGGACAGAAAACTATAGGTAGGGAGAGTGTCAGTGTGTTTTACTGTGCTAAACCTTGTTTGTAGGGACAGGGAAGGACAGTGAGGGAAATTCTCATTGTGCTATACTGTGCTAAAGCATTCATCATCAACCATCTTTAAAAAAAAAAATTATAGGGACAGAAAACTATAGGTAGGGAGAGTGTCAGTGTGTTTTACTGTGCTAAACCTTGTTTGTAGGGACAGGGAAGGACAGTGAGGGAAATTCTCATTGTGCTATACTGTGCTAAAGCATTCATCATCAACCATCTTTAAAAAAACATTTTTTATAGGGACAGAAAACTATAGGTAGGGAGAGTGTCAGTGTGTTTTACTGTGCTAAACCTTGTTTGTAGGGACAGGGAAGGACAGTGAGGGAAATTCTCATTGTGCTATACTGTGCTAAAGCATTCATCATCAACCATCTTTAAAAAAAAAAATTCATAGGGACAGAAAACTATAGGTAGGGAGAGTGTCAGTGTGTTTTACTGTGCTAAACCTTGTTTGTAGGGACAGGGAAGGACAGTGAGGGAAATTCTCATTGTGCTATACTGTGCTAAAGCATTCATCATCAACCATCTTTAAAAAAACATTTTTTATAGGGACAGAAAACTATAGGTAGGGAGAGTGTCAGTGTGTTTTACTGTGCTAAACCTTGTTTGTAGGGACAGGGAAGGCCAGTGAGGGAAATTCTCATTGTGCTATACTGTGCTAAAGCATTCATCATCAACCATCTTTAAAAAAACATTTTTTATAGGGACAGAAAACTATAGGTAGGGAGAGTGTCAGTGTGTTTTACTGTGCTAAACCTTGTTTGTAGGGACAGGGAAGGCCAGTGAGGGAAATTCTCATTGTGCTATACTGTGCTAAAGCATTCATCATCAACCATCTTTAAAAAAACATTTTTTATAGGGACAGAAAACTATAGGTAGGGAGAGTGTCAGTGTGTTTTACTGTGCTAAACCTTGTTTGTAGGGACAGGGAAGGACAGTGAGGGAAATTCTCATTGTGCTATACTGTGCTAAAGCATTCATCATCAACCATCTTTAAAAAAAAAAAAATTATAGGGACAGAAAACTATAGGTAGGGAGAGTGTCAGTGTGTTTTACTGTGCTAAACCTTGTTTGTAGGGACAGGGAAGGACAGTGAGGGAAATTCTCATTGTCCTATACTGTGCTAAAGCATTCATCATCAACCATCTTTAAAAAAACATTTTTTATAGGGACAGAAAACTATAGGTAGGGAGAGTGTCAGTGTGTTTTACTGTGCTAAACCTTGTTTGTAGGGACAGGGAAGGACAGTGAGGGAAATTCTCATTGTGCTATACTGTGCTAAAGCATTCATCATCAACCATCTTTAAAAAAAAAAATTATTGGCTCAGAAAACTATAGGTAGGGAGAGTGTCAGTGTGTTTTACTGTGCTAAACCTTGTTTGTAGGGACAGGGAAGGACAGTGAGGGAAATTCTCATTGTGCTATACTGTGCTAAAGTATTCATCATCAACAATCTTTAAAAAAAATTTTTTATAGGGACAGAAAACTATAGGTAGGGAGAGTGTCAGTGTGTTTTACTGTGCTAAACCTTGTTTGTAGGGACAGGGAAGGCCAGTGAGGGAAATTCTCATTGTGCTATACTGTGCTAAAGCATTCATCATCAACCATCTTTAAAAAAACATTTTTTATAGGGACAGAAAACTATAGGTAGGGAGAGTGTCAGTGTGTTTTACTGTGCTAAACCTTGTTTGTAGGGACAGGGAAGGACAGTGAGGGAAATTCTCATTGTGCTATACTGTGCTAAAGCATTCATCATCAACCATCTTTAAAAAAAAATTTTTATAGGGACAGAAAACTATAGGTAGGGAGAGTGTCAGTGTGTTTTACTGTGCTAAACCTTGTTTGTAGGGACAGGGAAGGCCAGTGAGGGAAATTCTCATTGTGCTATACTGTGCTAAAGCATTCATCATCAACCATCTTTAAAAAAACATTTTTTATAGGGACAGAAAACTATAGGTAGGGAGAGTGTCAGTGTGTTTTACTGTGCTAAACCTTGTTTGTAGGGACAGGGAAGGACAGTGAGGGAAATTCTCATTGTGCTATACTGTGCTAAAGCATTCATCATCAACCATCTTTAAAAAAATTTTTTTATAGGGACAGAAAACTATAGGTAGGGAGAGTGTCAGTGTGTTTTACTATGCTAAACCTTGTTTGTAGGGACAGGGAAGGACAGTGAGGGAAATTCTCATTGTGCTATACTGTGCTAAAGCATTCATCATCAACCATCTTTAAAAAAAAAAATTATAGGGACAGAAAACTATAGGTAGGGAGAGTGTCAGTGTGTTTTACTGTGCTAAACCTTGTTTGTAGGGACAGGGAAGGACAGTGAGGGAAATTCTCATTGTGCTATACTGTGCTAAAGCATTCATCATCAACCATCTTTAAAAAAACATTTTTTATAGGGACAGAAAACTATAGGTAGGGAGAGTGTCAGTGTGTTTTACTGTGCTAAACCTTGTTTGTAGGGACAGGGAAGGACAGTGAGGGAAATTCTCATTGTGCTATACTGTGCTAAAGCATTCATCATCAACCATCTTTAAAAAAAAAAATTCATAGGGACAGAAAACTATAGGTAGGGAGAGTGTCAGTGTGTTTTACTGTGCTAAACCTTGTTTGTAGGGACAGGGAAGGACAGTGAGGGAAATTCTCATTGTGCTATACTGTGCTAAAGCATTCATCATCAACCATCTTTAAAAAAACATTTTTTATAGGGACAGAAAACTATAGGTAGGGAGAGTGTCAGTGTGTTTTACTGTGCTAAACCTTGTTTGTAGGGACAGGGAAGGCCAGTGAGGGAAATTCTCATTGTGCTATACTGTGCTAAAGCATTCATCATCAACCATCTTTAAAAAAACATTTTTTATAGGGACAGAAAACTATAGGTAGGGAGAGTGTCAGTGTGTTTTACTGTGCTAAACCTTGTTTGTAGGGACAGGGAAGGCCAGTGAGGGAAATTCTCATTGTGCTATACTGTGCTAAAGCATTCATCATCAACCATCTTTAAAAAAACATTTTTTATAGGGACAGAAAACTATAGGTAGGGAGAGTGTCAGTGTGTTTTACTGTGCTAAACCTTGTTTGTAGGGACAGGGAAGGACAGTGAGGGAAATTCTCATTGTGCTATACTGTGCTAAAGCATTCATCATCAACCATCTTTAAAAAAAAAAAAATTATAGGGACAGAAAACTATAGGTAGGGAGAGTGTCAGTGTGTTTTACTGTGCTAAACCTTGTTTGTAGGGACAGGGAAGGACAGTGAGGGAAATTCTCATTGTCCTATACTGTGCTAAAGCATTCATCATCAACCATCTTTAAAAAAACATTTTTTATAGGGACAGAAAACTATAGGTAGGGAGAGTGTCAGTGTGTTTTACTGTGCTAAACCTTGTTTGTAGGGACAGGGAAGGACAGTGAGGGAAATTCTCATTGTGCTATACTGTGCTAAAGCATTCATCATCAACCATCTTTAAAAAAAAAAAATTATAGGGACAGAAAACTATAGGTAGGGAGAGTGTCAGTGTGTTTTACTGTGCTAAACCTTGTTTGTAGGGACAGGGAAGGACAGTGAGGGAAATTCTCATTGTCCTATACTGTGCTAAAGCATTCATCATCAACCATCTTTAAAAAAACATTTTTTATAGGGACAGAAAACTATAGGTAGGGAGAGTGTCAGTGTGTTTTACTGTGCTAAACCTTGTTTGTAGGGACAGGGAAGGACAGTGAGGGAAATTCTCATTGTGCTATACTGTGCTAAAGCATTCATCATCAACCATCTTTAAAAAAAAAATTATAGGGACAGAAAACTATAGGTAGGGAGAGTGTCAGTGTGTTTTACTGTGCTAAACCTTGTTTGTAGGGACAGGGAAGGCCAGTGAGGGAAATTCTCATTGTGCTATACTGTGCTAAAGCATTCATCATCAACCATCTTTAAAAAAAAAAATTTATAGGGACAGAAAACTATAGGTAGGGAGAGTGTCAGTGTGTTTTACTGTGCTAAACCTTGTTTGTAGGGACAGGGAAGGCCAGTGAGGGAAATTCTTATTGTGCTATACTGTGCTAAAGCATTCATCATCAACCATCTTTAAAAAAAAAAAATTATAGGGACAGAAAACTATAGGTAGGGAGAGTGTCAGTGTGTTTTACTGTGCTAAACCTTGTTTGTAGGGACAGGGAAGGACAGTGAGCGAAATTCTCATTGTGCTATACTGTGCTAAAGCATTCATCATCAACCATCTTTAAAAAAAAAAAATTATAGGGACAGAAAACTATAGGTAGGGAGAGTGTCAGTGTGTTTTACTGTGCTAAACCTTGTTTGTAGGGACAGGGAAGGCCAGTGAGGGAAATTCTCATTGTGCTATACTGTGCTAAAGCATTCATCATCAACCATCTTTAAAAAAAAATTTTTATAGGGACAGAAAACTATAGGTAGGGAGAGTGTCAGTGTGTTTTACTGTGCTAAACCTTGTTTGTAGGGACAGGGAAGGCCAGTGAGGGAAATTCTCATTGTGCTATACTGTGCTAAAGCATTCATCATCAACCATCTTTAAAAAAAAAAATTTATAGGGACAGAAAACTATAGGTAGGGAGAGTTTCAGTGTATTTTACTGTGCTAAACCTTGTTTGTAGGGACAGGGAAGGCCAGTGAGGGAAATTCTCATTGTGCTATACTGTGCTAAAGCATTCATCATCAACCATCTTTAAAAAAAAAAAAATATAGGGACAGAAAACTATAGGTAGGGAGAGTGTCATTGTGTTTTACTGTGCTAAACCTTGTTTGTAGGGACAGGGAAGGACAGTGAGGGAAATTCTCATTGTGCTATACTGTGCTAAAGCATTCATCATCAACCATCTTTAAAAAAAAAAATTATTGGCTCAGAAAACTATAGGTAGGGAGAGTGTCAGTGTGTTTTACTGTGCTAAACCTTGTTTGTAGGGACAGGGAAGGACAGTGAGGGAAATTCTCATTGTGCTATACTGTGCTAAAGTATTCATCATCAACAATCTTTAAAAAAAATTTTTTATAGGGACAGAAAACTATAGGTAGGGAGAGTGTCAGTGTATTTTACTGTGCTAAACCTTGTTTGTAGGGACAGGGAAGGCCAGTGAGGGAAATTCTCATTGTGCTATACTGTGCTAAAGCATTAATCATCAACCATCTTTAAAAAAACATTTTTTATAGGGACAGAAAACTATAGGTAGGGAGAGTGTCAGTGTGTTTTACTGTGCTAAACCTTGTTTGTAGGGACAGGGAAGGACAGTGAGGGAAATTCTCATTGTGCTATACTGTGCTAAAGCATTCATCATCAACCATCTTTTAAAAAAAAAAAATTATAGGGACAGAAAACTATAGGTAGGGAGAGTGTCAGTGTGTTTTACGGTGCTAAACATTGTTTGTAGGGACAGGGAAGGACAGTGAGGGAAATTCTCATTGTGCTATACTGTGCTAAAGCATTCATCATCAACCATCTTTAAAAAAAACATTTTTTATAGGGACAGAAAACTATAGGTAGGGAGAGTGTCAGTGTGTTTTACTGTGCTAAACCTTGTTTGTAGGGACAGGGAAGGACAGTGAGGGAAATTCTCATTGTGCTATACTGTGCTAAAGCATTCATCATCAACCATCTTTTAAAAAAAAAAAATTATAGGGACAGAAAACTATAGGTAGGGAGAGTGTCAGTGTGTTTTACTGTGCTAAACCTTGTTTGTAGGGACAGGGAAGGACAGTGAGGGAAATTCTCATTGTGCTATACTGTGCTAAAGCATTCATCATCAACCATCTTTAAAAAAACATTTTTTATAGGGACAGAAAACTATAGGTAGGGAGAGTGTCAGTGTGTTTTACTGTGCTAAACCTTGTTTGTAGGGACAGGGAAGGACAGTGAGGGAAATTCTCATTGTGCTATACTGTGCTAAAGCATTCATCATCAACCATCTTTAAAAAAACATTTTTTATAGGGACAGAAAACTATAGGTAGGGAGAGTGTCAGTGTGTTTTACTGTGCTAAACCTTGTTTGTAGGGACAGGGAAGGACAGTGAGGGAAATTCTCATTGTGCTATACTGTGCTAAAGCATTCATCATCAACCATCTTTAAAAAAAAAAAATTATAGGGACAGAAAACTATAGGTAGGGAGAGTGTCAGTGTGTTTTACTGTGCTAAACCTTGTTTGTAGGGACAGGGAAGGACAGTGAGGGAAATTATCATTGTGCTATACTGTGCTAAAGCATTCATCATCAACCATCTTTAAAAAAACATTTTTTATAGGGACAGAAAACTATAGGTAGGGAGAGTGTCAGTGTGTTTTACTGTGCTAAACCTTGTTTGTAGGGACAGGGAAGGACAGTGAGGGAAATTCTCTTTGTGCTATACTGTGCTAAAGCATTCATCATCAACCATCTTTAAAAAAAAAAATTCATAGGGACAGAAAACTATAGGTAGGGAGAGTGTCAGTGTGTTTTACTGTGCTAAACCTTGTTTGTAGGGACAGGGAAGGACAGTGAGGGAAATTCTCATTGTGCTATACTGTGCTAAAGCATTCATCATCAACCATCTTTAAAAAAACATTTTTTATAGGGACAGAAAACTATAGGTAGGGAGAGTGTCAGTGTGTTTTACTGTGCTAAACCTTGTTTGTAGGGACAGGGAAGGCCAGTGAGGGAAATTCTCATTGTGCTATACTGTGCTAAAGCATTCATCATCAACCATCTTTAAAAAAACATTTTTTATAGGGACAGAAAACTATAGGTAGGGAGAGTGTCAGTGTGTTTTACTGTGCTAAACCTTGTTTGTAGGGACAGGGAAGGCCAGTGAGGGAAATTCTCATTGTGCTATACTGTGCTAAAGCATTCATCATCAACCATCTTTAAAAAAACATTTTTTATAGGGACAGAAAACTATAGGTAGGGAGAGTGTCAGTGTGTTTTACTGTGCTAAACCTTGTTTGTAGGGACAGGGAAGGACAGTGAGGGAAATTCTCATTGTGCTATACTGTGCTAAAGCATTCATCATCAACCATCTTTAAAAAAAAAAAAATTATAGGGACAGAAAACTATAGGTAGGGAGAGTGTCAGTGTGTTTTACTGTGCTAAACCTTGTTTGTAGGGACAGGGAAGGACAGTGAGGGAAATTCTCATTGTGCTATACTGTGCTAAAGCATTCATCATCAACCATCTTTAAAAAAACATTTTTTATAGGGACAGAAAACTATAGGTAGGGAGAGTGTCAGTGTGTTTTACTGTGCTAAACCTTGTTTGTAGGGACAGGGAAGGACAGTGAGGGAAATTCTCATTGTGCTATACTGTGCTAAAGCATTCATCATCAACCATCTTTAAAAAAACATTTTTTATAGGGACAGAAAACTATAGGTAGGGAGAGTGTCAGTGTGTTTTACTGTGCTAAACCTTGTTTGTAGGGACAGGGAAGGACAGTGAGGGAAATTCTCATTGTGCTATACTGTGCTAAAGCATTCATCATCAACCATCTTTAAAAAAAAAAATTATAGGGACAGAAAACTATAGGTAGGGAGAGTGTCAGTGTGTTTTACTCTGCTAAACCTTGTTTGTAGGGACAGGGACGGACAGTGAGGGAAATTCTCATTGTGCTATACTGTGCTAAAGCATTCATCATCAACCATCTTTAAAAAAACATTTTTTATAGGGACAGAAAACTATAGGTAGGGAGAGTGTCAGTGTGTTTTACTGTGCTAAACCTTGTTTGTAGGGACAGGGAAGGACAGTGAGGGAAATTCTCATTGTGCTATACTGTGCTAAAGCATTCATCATCAACCATCTTTAAAAAAACATTTTTTATAGGGACAGAAAACTATAGGTAGGGAGAGTGTCAGTGTGTTTTACTGTGCTAAACCTTGTTTGTAGGGACAGGGAAGGCCAGTGAGGGAAATTCTCATTGTGCTATACTGTGCTAAAGCATTCATCATCAACCATCTTTAAAAAAAAAAAATTATAGGGACAGAAAACTATAGGTAGGGAGAGTGTCAGTGTGTTTTACTGTGCTAAACCTTGTTTGTAGGGACAGGGAAGGCCAGTGAGGGAAATTCTCATTGTGCTATACTGTGCTAAAGCATTCATCATCAACCATCTTTAAAAAAAATTTTTTATAGGGACAGAAAACTATAGGTAGGGAGAGTGTCAGTGTGTTTTACTGTGCTAAACCTTGTTTGTAGGGACAGGGAAGGACAGTGAGGGAAATTCTCATTGTGCTATACTGTGCTAAAGCATTCATCATCAACCATCTTTAAAAAAAAAAAAATTATTGGCTCAGAAAACTATAGGTAGGGAGAGTGTCAGTGTGTTTTACTGTGCTAAACCTTGTTTGTAGGGACAGGGAAGGCCAGTGAGGGAAATTCTCATTGTGCTATACTGTGCTAAAGCATTCATCATCAACCATCTTTAAAAAAAAAATTTATAGGGACAGAAAACTATAGGTAGGGAGAGTGTCAGTGTGTTTTACTGTGCTAAACCTTGTTTGTAGGGACAGGGAAGGCCAGTGAGGGAAATTCTCATTGTGCTATACTGTGCTAAAGCATTCATCATCAACCATCTTTAAAAAAAAAAAATTATAGGGACAGAAAACTATAGGTAGGGAGAGTGTCAGTGTGTTTTACTGTGCTAAACCTTGTTTGTAGGGACAGGGAAGGCCAGTGAGGGAAATTCTCATTGTGCTATACTGTGCTAAAGCATTCATCATCAACCATCTTTAAAAAAAATTTTTTATAGGGACAGAAAACTATAGGTAGGGAGAGTGTCAGTGTGTTTTACTGTGCTAAACCTTGTTTGTAGGGACAGGGAAGGACAGTGAGGGAAATTCTCATTGTGCTATACTGTGCTAAAGCATTCATCATCAACCATCTTTAAAAAAAAAAAAATTATTGGCTCAGAAAACTATAGGTAGGGAGAGTGTCAGTGTGTTTTACTGTGCTAAACCTTGTTTGTAGGGACAGGGAAGGCCAGTGAGGGAAATTCTCATTGTGCTATACTGTGCTAAAGCATTCATCATCAACCATCTTTAAAAAAATTTTTTATAGGGACAGAAAACTATAGGTAGGGAGAGTGTCAGTGTGTTTTACTGTGCTAAACCTTGTTTGTAGGGACAGGGAAGGACAGTGAGGGAAATTCTCATTGTCCTATACTGTGCTAAAGCATTCATCATCAACCATCTTTAAAAAAACATTTTTTATAGGGACAGAAAACTATAGGTAGGGAGAGTGTCAGTGTGTTTTACTGTGCTAAACCTTGTTTGTAGGGACAGGGAAGGACAGTGAGGGAAATTCTCATTGTGCTATACTGTGCTAAAGCATTCATCATCAACCATCTTTAAAAAAAAAAAATTATAGGGACAGAAAACTATAGGTAGGGAGAGTGTCAGTGTGTTTTACTGTGCTAAACCTTGTTTGTAGGGACAGGGAAGGCCAGTGAGGGAAATTCTCATTGTGCTATACTGTGCTAAAGCATTCATCATCAACCATCTTTAAAAAAAAAATTTTATAGGGACAGAAAACTATAGGTAGGGAGAGTGTCAGTGTGTTTTACTGTGCTAAACCTTGTTTGTAGGGACAGGGAAGGCCAGTGAGGGAAATTCTTATTGTGCTATACTGTGCTAAAGCATTCATCATCAACCATCTTTAAAAAAAAAAAATTATAGGGACAGAAAACTATAGGTAGGGAGAGTGTCAGTGTGTTTTACTGTGCTAAACCTTGTTTGTAGGGACAGGGAAGGACAGTGAGCGAAATTCTCATTGTGCTATACTGTGCTAAAGCATTCATCATCAACCATCTTTAAAAAAAAAAAATTATAGGGACAGAAAACTATAGGTAGGGAGAGTGTCAGTGTGTTTTACTGTGCTAAACCTTGTTTGTAGGGACAGGGAAGGCCAGTGAGGGAAATTCTCATTGTGCTATACTGTGCTAAAGCATTCATCATCAACCATCTTTAAAAAAAAAAATTTATAGGGACAGAAAACTATAGGTAGGGAGAGTGTCAGTGTGTTTTACTGTGCTAAACCTTGTTTGTAGGGACAGGGAAGGCCAGTGAGGGAAATTCTCATTGTGCTATACTGTGCTAAAGCATTCATCATCAACCATCTTTAAAAAAAAAAATTTATAGGGACAGAAAACTATAGGTAGGGAGAGTGTCAGTGTATTTTACTGTGCTAAACCTTGTTTGTAGGGACAGGGAAGGCCAGTGAGGGAAATTCTCATTGTGCTATACTGTGCTAAAGCATTCATCATCAACCATCTTTAAAAAAAAAAAAATATAGGGACAGAAAACTATAGGTAGGGAGAGTGTCATTGTGTTTTACTGTGCTAAACCTTGTTTGTAGGGACAGGGAAGGACAGTGAGGGAAATTCTCATTGTGCTATACTGTGCTAAAGCATTCATCATCAACCATCTTTAAAAAGAAAAATTATTGGCTCAGAAAACTATAGGTAGGGAGAGTGTCAGTGTGTTTTACTGTGCTAAACCTTGTTTGTAGGGACAGGGAAGGACAGTGAGGGAAATTCTCATTGTGCTATACTGTGCTAAAGTATTCATCATCAACAATCTTTAAAAAAAAATTTTTATAGGGACAGAAAACTATAGGTAGGGAGAGTGTCAGTGTATTTTACTGTGCTAAACCTTGTTTGTAGGGACAGGGAAGGCCAGTGAGGGAAATTCTCATTGTGCTATACTGTGCTAAAGCATTCATCATCAACCATCTTTAAAAAAACATTTTTTATAGGGACAGAAAACTATAGGTAGGGAGAGTGTCAGTGTGTTTTACTGTGCTAAACCTTGTTTGTAGGGACAGGGAAGGACAGTGAGGGAAATTCTCATTGTGCTATACTGTGCTAAAGCATTCATCATCAACCATCTTTTAAAAAAAAAAAATTATAGGGACAGAAAACTATAGGTAGGGAGAGTGTCAGTGTGTTTTACTGTGCTAAACCTTGTTTGTAGGGACAGGGAAGGACAGTGAGGGAAATTCTCATTGTGCTATACTGTGCTAAAGCATTCATCATCAACCATCTTTAAAAAAAACATTTTTTATAGGGACAGAAAACTATAGGTAGGGAGAGTGTCAGTGTGTTTTACTGTGCTAAACCTTGTTTGTAGGGACAGGGAAGGACAGTGAGGGAAATTCTCATTGTGCTATACTGTGCTAAAGCATTCATCATCAACCATCTTTTAAAAAAAAAAAATTATAGGGACAGAAAACTATAGGTAGGGAGAGTGTCAGTGTGTTTTACTGTGCTAAACCTTGTTTGTAGGGACAGGGAAGGACAGTGAGGGAAATTCTCATTGTGCTATACTGTGCTAAAGCATTCATCATCAACCATCTTTAAAAAAACATTTTTTATAGGGACAGAAAACTATAGGTAGGGAGAGTGTCAGTGTGTTTTACTGTGCTAAACCTTGTTTGTAGGGACAGGGAAGGACAGTGAGGGAAATTCTCATTGTGCTATACTGTGCTAAAGCATTCATCATCAACCATCTTTAAAAAAACATTTTTTATAGGGACAGAAAACTATAGGTAGGGAGAGTGTCAGTGTGTTTTACTGTGCTAAACCTTGTTTGTAGGGACAGGGAAGGACAGTGAGGGAAATTCTCATTGTGCTATACTGTGCTAAAGCATTCATCATCAACCATCTTTAAAAAAAAAAAATTATAGGGACAGAAAACTATAGGTAGGGAGAGTGTCAGTGTGTTTTACTGTGCTAAACCTTGTTTGTAGGGACAGGGAAGGACAGTGAGGGAAATTATCATTGTGCTATACTGTGCTAAAGCATTCATCATCAACCATCTTTAAAAAAACATTTTTTATAGGGACAGAAAACTATAGGTAGGGAGAGTGTCAGTGTGTTTTACTGTGCTAAACCTTGTTTGTAGGGACAGGGAAGGACAGTGAGGGAAATTCTCTTTGTGCTATACTGTGCTAAAGCATTCATCATCAACCATCTTTAAAAAAAAAAAATTCATAGGGACAGAAAACTATAGGTAGGGAGAGTGTCAGTGTGTTTTACTGTGCTAAACCTTGTTTGTAGGGACAGGGAAGGACAGTGAGGGAAATTCTCATTGTGCTATACTGTGCTAAAGCATTCATCATCAACCATCTTTAAAAAAACATTTTTTATAGGGACAGAAAACTATAGGTAGGGAGAGTGTCAGTGTGTTTTACTGTGCTAAACCTTGTTTGTAGGGACAGGGAAGGCCAGTGAGGGAAATTCTCATTGTGCTATACTGTGCTAAAGCATTCATCATCAACCATCTTTAAAAAAACATTTTTTATAGGGACAGAAAACTATAGGTAGGGAGAGTGTCAGTGTGTTTTACTGTGCTAAACCTTGTTTGTAGGGACAGGGAAGGCCAGTGAGGGAAATTCTCATTGTGCTATACTGTGCTAAAGCATTCATCATCAACCATCTTTAAAAAAACATTTTTTATAGGGACAGAAAACTATAGGTAGGGAGAGTGTCAGTGTGTTTTACTGTGCTAAACCTTGTTTGTAGGGACAGGGAAGGACAGTGAGGGAAATTCTCATTGTGCTATACTGTGCTAAAGCATTCATCATCAACCATCTTTAAAAAAAAAAAAATTATAGGGACAGAAAACTATAGGTAGGGAGAGTGTCAGTGTGTTTTACTGTGCTAAACCTTGTTTGTAGGGACAGGGAAGGACAGTGAGGGAAATTCTCATTGTGCTATACTGTGCTAAAGCATTCATCATCAACCATCTTTAAAAAAACATTTTTTATAGGGACAGAAAACTATAGGTAGGGAGAGTGTCAGTGTGTTTTACTGTGCTAAACCTTGTTTGTAGGGACAGGGAAGGACAGTGAGGGAAATTCTCATTGTGCTATACTGTGCTAAAGCATTCATCATCAACCATCTTTAAAAAAACATTTTTTATAGGGACAGAAAACTATAGGTAGGGAGAGTGTCAGTGTGTTTTACTGTGCTAAACCTTGTTTGTAGGGACAGGGAAGGACAGTGAGGGAAATTCTCATTGTGCTATACTGTGCTAAAGCATTCATCATCAACCATCTTTAAAAAAAAAAATTATAGGGACAGAAAACTATAGGTAGGGAGAGTGTCAGTGTGTTTTACTCTGCTAAACCTTGTTTGTAGGGACAGGGACGGACAGTGAGGGAAATTCTCATTGTGCTATACTGTGCTAAAGCATTCATCATCAACCATCTTTAAAAAAACATTTTTTATAGGGACAGAAAACTATAGGTAGGGAGAGTGTCAGTGTGTTTTACTGTGCTAAACCTTGTTTGTAGGGACAGGGAAGGACAGTGAGGGAAATTCTCATTGTGCTATACTGTGCTAAAGCATTCATCATCAACCATCTTTAAAAAAACATTTTTTATAGGGACAGAAAACTATAGGTAGGGAGAGTGTCAGTGTGTTTTACTGTGCTAAACCTTGTTTGTAGGGACAGGGAAGGCCAGTGAGGGAAATTCTCATTGTGCTATACTGTGCTAAAGCATTCATCATCAACCATCTTTAAAAAAAAAAAATTATAGGGACAGAAAACTATAGGTAGGGAGAGTGTCAGTGTGTTTTACTGTGCTAAACCTTGTTTGTAGGGACAGGGAAGGCCAGTGAGGGAAATTCTCATTGTGCTATACTGTGCTAAAGCATTCATCATCAACCATCTTTAAAAAAAATTTTTTATAGGGACAGAAAACTATAGGTAGGGAGAGTGTCAGTGTGTTTTACTGTGCTAAACCTTGTTTGTAGGGACAGGGAAGGACAGTGAGGGAAATTCTCATTGTGCTATACTGTGCTAAAGCATTCATCATCAACCATCTTTAAAAAAAAAAAAATTATTGGCTCAGAAAACTATAGGTAGGGAGAGTGTCAGTGTGTTTTACTGTGCTAAACCTTGTTTGTAGGGACAGGGAAGGCCAGTGAGGGAAATTCTCATTGTGCTATACTGTGCTAAAGCATTCATCATCAACCATCTTTAAAAAAAATTTTTATAGGGACAGAAAACTATAGGTAGGGAGAGTGTCAGTGTGTTTTACTGTGCTAAACCTTGTTTGTAGGGACAGGGAAGGCCAGTGAGGGAAATTCTCATTGTGCTATACTGTGCTAAAGCATTCATCATTAGGGATGAGCTTCGTGTTCGAGTCGAACATACGTTCGACTCGAACATCGGCTGTTCGATCGTTCGACGAAGATCGAACGATTTGGGCCGTTCGCGCCAAATTCGAGTGACGCGAACGGCCCACAATGCACTACGCCATCGCAGTGTCATCCAGGCGCTGTGATTGGCCAAGCATGCACTGTGACCCCGCATGCTTGGCCAATCACAGCGCCGGCAGCGAGGAGAGCAATGATTGGCCACAGGCAGGATGCCTGTGGCCAATTATTGCTGAGGGTGTTTAGTACACGCCCCACACTATAAAAGGCCGCCAGCACGGCGGCCTAGTGTAGTGTGTTCCGGAGCAGGGATAGAGCAGCATAGGCAGGGACAGTGACTGTTATTTCTTTCTTGCTTAACCTGGATTCCTTTAGTTTAGGGAAAGAGAAGGATAGGTAGGGAGAGTGTCAGTGTGTTTTGTGCTTGTGCTATAGTGTGCTTAAAAAAAACATTTATTCTAGGGACAGAAAACTGTAGGTAGGGACAGTGTCAGTTTCTTTCACTCTGCAAGTCCTTGTTTCCAGGGACCTGGAAGGACAGTGAGTGAATTGTCCTTGTGCTATATTGTGCTTAAAAAAACATTTATTCTAGGGACAGAAAACTGTAGGTAGGGAGAGTGTCAGTTTATTTCACTCTGCAAGTCCTTGTTTCCAGGGACCTGTAAGGACAGTGAGTGAATTGTCCTTGTGCTATATTGTGATTAAAAAAAACATTTTTTCTAGGGACAGAAAACTGTAGGTAGGGAGAGTGTTTTTTTTCTTTCACTCTGCAAGTCCTTGTTTCCAGGGACCTGGAAGGACAGTGAGTGAATTCTCCTTGTGCTATATTGTGCTTAAAAAAAACATTTATTCTAGGGACAGAAAACTGTAGGTAGGGAGAGTGTCAGTTTATTTCACTCTGCAAGTCCTTGTTTCCAGGGACTTGTAAGGACAGTGAGTGAATTGTCCTTGTGCTATATTGTGATTAAAAAAAACATTTTTTCTAGGGACAGAAAACTGTAGGTAGGGAGAGTGTTTTTTTTCTTTCACTCTGCAAGTCCTTGTTTCCAGGGACCTGTAAGGACAGTGAGTGAATTGTCCTTGTGCTATATTGTGCTTAAAAAAAACATTTATTCTAGGGACAGAAAACTGTAGGTAGGGAGAGTGTCAGTTTATTTCACTCTGCAAGTCCTTGTTTCCAGGGACCTGTAAGGACAGTGAGTGAATTGTCCTTGTGCTATATTGTGATTAAAAAAAACATTTTTTCTAGGGACAGAAAACTGTAGGTAGGGAGAGTGTTTTTTTTCTTTCACTCTGCAAGTCCTTGTTTCCAGGGACCTGTAAGGACAGTGAGTGAATTGTCCTTGTGCTATATTGTGCTTAAAAAAAACATTTATTCTAGGGACAGAAAACTGTAGGTAGGGAGAGTGTCAGTTTATTTCACTCTGCAAGTCCTTGTTTCCAGGGACCTGTAAGGACAGTGAGTGAATTGTCCTTGTGCTATATTGTGATTAAAAAAAACATTTTTTCTAGGGACAGAAAACTGTAGGTAGGGAGAGTGTTTTTTTTCTTTCACTCTGCAAGTCCTTGTTTCCAGGGACCTGTAAGGACAGTGAGTGAATTGTCCTTGTGCTATATTGTGATTAAAAAAAACATTTTTTCTAGGGACAGAAAACTGTAGGTAGGGAGAGTGTTTTTTTTCTTTCACTCTGCAAGTCCTTGTTTCCAGGGACCTGTAAGGACAGTGAGTGAATTGTCCTTGTGCTATATTGTGATTAAAAAAAACATTTTTTCTAGGGACAGAAAACTGTAGGTAGGGAGAGTGTTTTTTTTCTTTCACTCTGCAAGTCCTTGTTTCCAGGGACCTGTAAGGACAGTGAGTGAATTGTTCTTGTGCTATATTGTGATTAAAAAAAACATTTTTTCTAGGGACAGAAAACTGTAGGTAGGGAGAGTGTTTTTTTTCTTTCACTCTGCAAGTCCTTGTTTCCAGGGACCTGTAAGGACAGTGAGTGAATTGTCCTTGTGCTATATTGTGCTTAAAAAAACATTTATTCTAGGGACAGAAAACTGTAGGTAGGGAGAGTGTCAGTTTATTTCACTCTGCAAGTCCTTGTTTCCAGGGACCTGTAAGGACAGTGAGTGAATTGTCCTTGTGCTATATTGTGATTAAAAAAAACATTTTTTCTAGGGACAGAAAACTGTAGGTAGGGAGAGTGTGTTTTTTCTTTCACTCTGCAAGTCCTTGTTTCCAGGGACCTGTAAGGACAGTGAGTGAATTGTCCTTGTGCTATATTGTGCTTAAAAAAAACATTTATTCTAGGGACAGAAAACTGTAGGTAGGGAGAGTGTCAGTTTATTTCACTCTGCAAGTCCTTGTTTCCAGGGACCTGTAAGGACAGTGAGTGAATTGTCCTTGTGCTATATTGTGATTAAAAAAAACATTTTTTCTAGGGACAGAAAACTGTAGGTAGGGAGAGTGTTTTTTTTCTTTCACTCTGCAAGTCCTTGTTTCCAGGGACCTGTAAGGACAGTGAGTGAATTGTCCTTGTGCTATATTGTGCTTAAAAAAAACATTTATTCTAGGGACAGAAAACTGTAGGTAGGGAGAGTGTCAGTTTATTTCACTCTGCAAGTCCTTGTTTCCAGGGACCTGTAAGGACAGTGAGTGAATTGTCCTTGTGCTATATTGTGATTAAAAAAAACATTTTTTCTAGGGACAGAAAACTGTAGGTAGGGAGAGTGTTTTTTTTCTTTCACTCTGCAAGTCCTTGTTTCCAGGGACCTGTAAGGACAGTGAGTGAATTGTCCTTGTGCTATATTGTGATTAAAAAAAACATTTTTTCTAGGGACAGAAAACTGTAGGTAGGGAGAGTGTTTTTTTTCTTTCACTCTGCAAGTCCTTGTTTCCAGGGACCTGTAAGGACAGTGAGTGAATTGTTCTTGTGCTATATTGTGATTAAAAAAAACATTTTTTCTAGGGACAGAAAACTGTAGGTAGGGAGAGTGTTTTTTTTCTTTCACTCTGCAAGTCCTTGTTTCCAGGGACCTGTAAGGACAGTGAGTGAATTGTCCTTGTGCTATATTGTGCTTAAAAAAAACATTTATTCTAGGGACAGAAAACTGTAGGTAGGGAGAGTGTTTTTTTTCTTTCACTCTGCAAGTCCTTGTTTCCAGGGACCTGTAAGGACAGTGAGTGAATTGTCCTTGTGCTATATTGTGCTTAAAAAAAATATTTTTTCTAGGGACAGAAAACTGTAGGTAGGGAGAGTGTCAGTTTCTTTCACTGTGAAAGTCCTTGTTTCAAGGGACAGAGAAGGACACCTGAAGGTAGCCCTTATTGCTTTTTTCCCATCTCCCTGCAGGCCATCTATTAAAATGTCTGGAAGGCAAACAAGGAGAGGCAGACAGTCAGGAGGCAATAAAAGAGGGCAAGCAGGCTCTGTGTCTGGGGGCAACAGTGCTGGTCGTGGACGCGGTGCATTGTCATCAGCACATGGCCATGGGACACGCTTGTCCTTCTTTTCGGCAGCTGGACATGTTGAGCCACATCATGCCGAAGACTTGGTAGAGTGGATGACCAAGCCCTCCTCCTCCTCCTCATCCTCTCTCACCCAGGCTCAGGGTACTGGAAAAGCAGCTGCCAAAGCGTCGTCTTCCCTGGTATCAATGTCAGACAAATCATCAGTCACTCCTTCCCTAGACCCACCATGTCCTCCTCCTGAGGAGTCCCCCGAACTGTTTCAGCACAGTGTTGGGTACATGCTCCAGGAGGATGCCCAGCGTTTCGAAGGGTCTGATGATGAAACCCAGCTAGAGGAAGGCAGTAGCGTGAGAGCAGACAGAGGGGATGCTCAAGAAGGACACCAATCTGGCAGTCATGTTCCAGCAGCTGCAGCATACTGCCAGATTGGCTCCAGTGATGAGGAGGGAGGGGATGATGAGGTCACTGACTCCACGTGGGTGCCTAATAGGAGAGAGGAGGAGGAGGAGGATGAGGAGGAGGCACATCTCCAACGAGGCAGGATGCCCTTTGGTGGCCAGCGTAAGGGCAGTACACCGACGGAATCACACCGCAGAGCTCCGCCTGTGCAGGGCGCTGCCTCTGCCCGTCATTCAAAAAGTTCTTTGGTGTGGGCCTTTTTTGAGGCTAGTGCATCAGATCGCACAGCTGCTGTTTGCAACATATGTCTCAAGCGTATATCGCGTGGCCAAAACATCAGCCGCTTGGGTACCACATGCCTGACCAGACATATGTTGACCTGCCATGCAGCTCGTTGGCAAGCCTACCTCAAAGACCCACACCAAAGAACAAAGCGGACCTCTCCTTGCACCGCATCAGCTGGGATCTCCAACCCCACTATAACTTCAGTCCTCTCTGAAACATGCACTGAGAGGAATGAAGGTGTAGAATTAGGTGTGTCACAGCCAAGTACTTGCGCCCACTCTGCTAGCAGTACACCGACGTCCGATTCTAGCAGGCAAATTTCCCTGCCCCAGCTGCTGGACCGTCGAAAGAAGTTCACTCCCAGCCATCCACATGCCCAGCGGTTGAATGCTAGCTTGGCTAAATTGCTAGCGCTTCAACTGCTGCCTTTTCAGTTGGTAGACTCGGCCCCCTTCCGTGAGTTTGTGCAATGTGCGGTTCCTCAGTGGCAGGTTCCCAAACGCCACTTTTTCTCACGGAAGGCTATTCCGGCTCTCTACCGGCATGTGGAAGGCAATGTCTTGGCCTCGCTGGACAGGGCGGTCAGCGGTAAGGTGCATATTACCGCTGACTCATGGTCCAGCAGGCATGGACAGGGACGTTACCTTTCTTTCACGGCCCATTGGGTCACTCTTTTGGCAGCTGGGAAGGATTCAGGACAAGGTGCAGTAGTGTTGGAGGTTGTCCCACCGCCACGCCTCCAAAATGCTACTACTGGTTGTGACACACCTCTCTCCTCCACCCCCTCCTCTTCTTCTTCCTCCATGGCCTCTTCCTGTGGTTTGTCCTATGAACCAGCGGTGCTCCGTAGCCGTTCACGGGGCTACGCAAGTACGCAGGCAAAAAGATGCCATGCCGTGCTTGCGCTGGTGTGTTTGGGGGACAGAAGCCACACTGGGGCAGAGGTCCTGTCTGCTCTGCAGGGCCAGGCCGAGAGGTGGTTGACGCCACGCCAGCTTAAGCCAGGAATGGTGGTTTGCGACAATGGCACCAACCTCCTCTCCGCCCTCCGACAGGGACAACTGACCCATGTGCCCTGTGTGGCTCACGTCCTTAACCTGGTGGTGCAGCGCTTCTTGGGCAGGTACCCGGGCTTACAGGATGTCCTGAGGCAGGCCAGGAAAGTCTGTGTGCATTTCCGCAGATCTTATAATGCCAGTGCTCGCCTGGCTGAGCTGCAAAAGGAGTTGAACCTGCCCAAGAACCGCCTTATATGTGACATGCCCACCAGGTGGAACTCAACGTTGGCCATGCTGCAGCGGCTGCACACGCAGCAGAGGGCCATCAATGAGTACCTGTGCGACTACGGCACCAGGACAGGGTCAGGGGAGCTTGGTTTTTTTTCTCCACGCCAGTGGGGCATGATCAGGGATGCATGCACTGTCCTGGCACCATTTGAGGAGGCCACGAGGATGGTGAGCAGTGACAGTGCATGCATCAGTGACACTGTACCTCTTGTCCACCTGTTGGAGCACACGCTGCGTGGAATAATGGACAGGGCACTTGAGGCAGAACAGAGGCAGGAAGAGGAGGACTTCCTTGCCTCTCAAGGCCCCCTTTACCCAGACAGTGTTCCTTCTGTCCCACCCATCGCACAGGAAGAGGAGGAGGAGGAGGAGGATTGTGTCAGCATGGAGGTGGAGGCTGGCACTCAGCATCATCAGCAGCAGTCTTTTAGGGATGATTTACAGTCCCAAGAAACCAGTGGACTTGTACGTGGCTGGGAGGAGGTGGCTGCGGATCATGTCGTCCTTAGTGACCCAGAGGACTCCGGAGCGAATGCCTCAGCAAACCTACGCTGCATGGCCTCCCTGATCCTGCAAAGTCTGCGGAAGGATCCTCGTATTCTTCGGATCAAGGAGAGGGACCATTACTGGCTGGCCACTCTCCTTGATCCACGGTACAAGGGTAAGGTTGCGGACCTTATGTTACCGTCGCAGAGGGAGCAGAGGATGAGACAACTCCGGGAGGCCTTGCAGAAAGGTCTGTGCAACGCGTTCCCAGAGACTGGGAGGTTGCAAACTCCTGGTCCTGGACAACGAGTTGCTGAGGCTTCGGCCAGTCAAAGAAGGAGCGGTGGGGAAGGTGGCCGTCTGACCGATGCGTTCAGACAATTCTTTAGTCCGCAGCCCCAAAGTATGATCGGTTCCAGCAACCATCGCCAGCGTCTGATAAACATGGTGCAGGAATATCTAGGGGCAAGGTCAGACTTGGACACCTTCCCCACCGAAAATCCTCTGGCTTACTGGGTCTTGAGGATGGATCACTGGCCAGAGCTTGCACAGTATGCAATTGAGCTACTGGCCTGTCCTGCATCCAGCGTTCTTTCGGAACGCACATTCAGTGCTGCTGGAGGATTTGTCACGGATCACAGGGTGCGCCTGTCCACCGACTCGGTTGATCGACTGACTTTCATCAAGATGAACCAGTCTTGGATCACCACCAGCTACCACACACCTGATGCTGATATAACAGACTAATTGATTTTAACATGTCACATCCCTTCAAGACTGATGCTGATGCTGAGTGCCTGTGCTGTTATGTTGACTGGCTATCCTCCTCCTCCGAGTCCTCAATGATACGATTGATGATGATAGCTTGTAAGATCATTTTTGTTTATGGGTGCCGCCACCAGTGCCTAACGCCCAATTTTTCAGCCCCTGTTTAACAGGGGCGTGTAATTACAATTTTTGAAGCAATACTTTGCAACAGGGCTCATTGCTGTGCTCCAAGTACAGTATCTGTGAGGAGTTGCAGTGTTGTGCCACCAGTGCCTAAGGCCCAATTTTTCAGCCCCTGTTTAACAGGGGCGTGTCATTACAATTTTTGAAGCAATACTTTGCAACAGGGCTCATTGCTGTGCTCCAAGTACAGTATCTGTGAGGGGTTGCAGTGTTGTGCCACCAGTGCCTAAGGCCCAATTTTTCAGCCCCTGTTCAACAGGGGCATGTAATTACAATTCTTGATCTAATAATTCACAGCAGGGCCCATTGCTGCACCCACCAAGAGTAACTGTCAGGGCTTACAGTGTTGTGGCACCAGCACCACCATCAAAGGCCCAATTTTTACTACCACTGTTCAACAATTATATGTAATTAAAATTCCTGATATAATAGTTGACAGCAGGGCGTTCCAGCACCAACCAAGAGTAACTGTGAGTGCTTACAGTGTTGTGCCAACACCAACAACTAAGGGGCCTATTTCTGCAGAGTATATACGGCAGGTCCCTACTTTCAAACATACAACTTACAAACGACTCCTACTTGCAAACGCAAGAAGACAACAGGAAGTGAGAGGAAATCTACCACTAGGAAGGAAAATTCTCTCCTGTAAGAATAAATATGGGAGAAAGGTGTCTCCTCTGTACTGATGCTTTATCAGCAATCCTTGTTTCAAGAAAAACACCACATTTCAAAAACAGTTGTCATTGGGACGGAAAGTGAGGTGAAATGTTCTGAACAGGGGCACAGACAGCAAAACAAATGTTACAGGGGTGATAACCCTTACCTATGTTTTCCAAAAAGTTTAAAAATAGATTTTTGGTCTGGAGCTACACTTCAACAATGTACCTGTTCAAAATTACAAACAGATTCTACATAAGAACAAACCTACAGTCCCTGTCTTGTATGCACCGCCTGTATAGGGCTGTTCAGAGTATATAGGGCCTTTTTTATTTTATGTGCGGGGTTCCCCTTAATATCCATACAAGACCCAAAGGGGCTGGTAATGGGCTGGGGTAGGGGGGGGGGGTCATGGGGTAGCTATGCCATTTTTCTTAAAGAATTTCATTCATATTACCGGGACCAGACATTACATTAAAGCCGCAAGCAGTTTTAAATGGCTTTTTTTTCCTTTAGAAGTGTCATTTTGTGCAGGGACAGTTATAAACACGGGAAACACGTGGCACTTCACAGGCATACTTTAGACACCCCCCAGGTACGATATTTAAAGGAATATTTGACTTTTTTTTTTTCACTTTATGCATCATTAAAATTACTGCTCCCGAAAAACGACCGTTTTTAAAACTTCTTTTTGCATTGATACATGTCCCCTGGTGCAGAACCCGGGTTCCCAAACCCTTTTTAGGACAATAACATGCATAATAGTTGTTATAATTAGCACTTTAGAATTCGAACGTTCGCATCCATTGTATTTAATAGGGTTCTAATGTTCGTTCGAACTTTCGGTCCGTTCGCGGGTTCTGGTGCGAACCGAACCCGGGGGTGTTCGGCTCATCACTATTCATCATCAACCATCTTTAAAAAAACATTTTTTATAGGGACAGAAAACTATAGGTAGGGAGAGTGTCAGTGTGTTTTACTGTGCTAAACCTTGTTTGTAGGGACAGGGAAGGACAGTGAGGGAAATTCTCATTGTGCTATACTGTGCTAAAGCATTCATCATCAACCATCTTTAAAAAAAAAATTTTATAGGGACAGAAAACTATAGGTAGGGAGAGTGTCAGTGTGTTTTACTGTTCTAAACCTTGTTTGTAGGGACAGGGAAGGCCAGTGAGGGAAATTCTCCTTGTGCTATACTGTGCTAAAGCATTCATCATCAACCATCTTTGAAATCCTTGTTTTTTGGACAGTCAGGGAAATTGTCATTGTGCTATTCTGTGCGAAAGCAATCATCCTCAACCATATTTAAAAATCCTTAAGTAAAGGGACAGAGAAGGACACCTGAAGGTAGCCCTTATTGCTTTTTTCCCATCTCCCTGCAGGCCATCCATTAGAATGTCTGGAAGGCAAACAAGGAGAGGCAGACAGTCAGGAGGCAATAAAAGAGGGCAAGCAGGCTCTGTGTCTGGGGGCAACAGTGCTGGTCGTGGACGTGGTGCATTGTCATCAGCACATGGCCATGGGACACGCTTGTCCTTCTTTTCGGCAGCTGGACATGTTGAGCCACATCATGCCGAAGACTTGGTAGAGTGGATGACCAAGCCCTCCTCCTCCTCATCCTCTCTCACCCAGGCTCAGGGTACTGGCAAAGCAGCTGCCAAAGCGTCCTCTTCCCTGGTATCAATGTCAGACTCATCATCAGTCACTCCTTCCCTAGACCCACCATGTCCTCCTCCTGAGGAGTCCCCCGAACTGTTTGAGCACAGTGTTGGGTACATGCTCCAGGAGGATGCCCAGCGTTTCAAAGGGTCTGATGATGAAACCCAGCTACAGGAAGGCAGTAGCGTGAGAGCAGACAGAGGGGATGCTCAAGAAGGACACCAATCTGGCAGTCATGTTCCAGCAGCTGCAGCATACTGCCAGATTGGCTCCAGTGATGAGGAGGGAGGGGATGATGAGGTCACTGACTCCATGTGGGTGCCTAATAGGAGAGAGGAGGAGGAGGAGGATGAGGAGGAGGCACATCTCCAATGAGGCAGGATGCCCTTTGGTGGCCAGCGTAAGGGCAGTACACCGACGGAATCACACCGCAGAGCTCCGCCTGTGCAGGGCGCTGCCTCTGCCCGTCATTCAAAAAGTTCTTTGGTGTGGGCCTTTTTTGAGGCTAGTGCATCAGATCGCACAGCTGCTGTTTGCAACATGTCTCAAGCGTATATCGCGTGGCCAAAACATCAGCCGCTTGGGTACCACATGCCTGACCAGACATATGTTGACCTGCCATGCAGCTCGTTGGCAAGCCTACCTCAAAGACCCACACCAAAGAACAAAGCAGACCTCTCCTTGCACCGCATCAGCTGGGATCTCCAACCCCACTATAACTTCAGTCCTCTCTGAAACATGCACTGAGAGGAATGAAGGTGTAGAATTAGGTGTGTCACAGCCAAGTACTTGCGCCCACTCTGCTAGCAGTACACCGCCTTCCGATTCTAGCAGGCAAATTTCCCTGCCCCAGCTGCTGGACCGTCGAAAGAAGTTCACTCCCAGCCATCCACATGCCCAGCGGTTGAATGCTAGCTTGGCTAAATTGCTAGCGCTTCAACTGCTGCCTTTTCAGTTGGTAGACTCGGCCCCCTTCCGTGAGTTTGTGCAATGTGCGGTTCCTCAGTGGCAGGTTCCCAAACGCCACTTTTTCTCACGGAAGGCTATTCCGGCTCTCTACCGGCATGTGGAAGGCAATGTCTTGGCCTCGCTGGACAGGGCGGTCAGCGGTAAGGTGCATATTACCGCTGACTCATGGTCCAGCAGGCATGGACAGGGACGTTACCTTTCTTTCACGGCCCATTGGGTCACTCTTTTGGCAGCTGGGAAGGATGCAGGACAAGGTGCAGTAGTGTTGGAGGTTGTTCCACCGCCACGCCTCCAAAATGCTACTACTGGTTGTGACACACCTCTCTCCTCCACCCCCTCCTCTTCTTCTTCCTCCATGGCCTCTTCCTGTGCTTTGTCCTCTGAACCAGCGGTGCTCCGTAGCCGTTCAAGGGGCTACGCAAGTACGCAGGCAAAAAGATGCCATGCCGTGCTTGCGCTGGTGTGTTTGGGGGACAGAAGCCACACTGGGGCAGAGGTCCTGTCTGCTCTGCAGGGCCAGGCCGAGAGGTGGTTGACGCCACGCCAGCTTAAGCCAGGAATGGTGGTTTGCGACAATGGCACCAACCTCCTCTCCGCCCTCCGACAGGGACAACTGACCCATGTGCCCTGTGTGGCTCACGTCCTTAACCTGGTGGTGCAGCGGTTCTTGGGCAGGTACCCGGGCTTACAGGATGTCCTGAGGCAGGCCAGGAAAGTCTGTGTGCATTTCCGCAGATCTTATAATGCCAGTGCTCGCCTGGCTGAGCTGCAAAAGGAGTTGAACCTGCCCAAGAACCGCCTTATATGTGACATGCCCACCAGGTGGAACTCAACGTTGGCCATGCTGCAGCGGCTGCACACGCAGCAGAGGGCCATCAATGAGTACCTGTGCGACTACGGCACCAGGACAGGGTCAGGGGAGCTTGGTTTTTTTTCTCCACGCCAGTGGGGCATGATCAGGGATGCATGCACTGTCCTGGCACCATTTGAGGAGGCCACGAGGATGGTGAGCAGTGACAGTGCATGCATCAGTGACACTGTACCTCTTGTCCACCTGTTGGAGCACACGCTGCATGGAATAATGGACAGGGCACTTGAGGCAGAACAGAGGCAGGAAGAGGAGGACTTCCTTGCCTCTCAAGGCCCCCTTTACCCAGACAGTGTTCCTTCTGTCCCACCCATCGCACAGGAAGAGGAGGAGGAGGAGGAGGAGGAGGATTGTGTCAGCATGGAGGTGGAGGCTGGCACTCAGCATCATCAGCAGCAGTCTTTTAGGGATGATTTACAGTCCCAAGAAACCAGTGGACTTGTACGTGGCTGGGAGGAGGTGGCTGCGGATCATGTCGTCCTTAGTGACCCAGAGGACTCCGGACCGAATGCCTCAGCTAACCTACGCTGCATGGCCTCCCTGATCCTGCAAAGTCTGCGGAAGGATCCTCGTATTCTTCGGATCAAGGAGAGGGACCATTACTGGCTGGCCACTCTCCTTGATCCACGGTACAAGGGTAAGGTTGGGTCTTACTGGGTCTTGAGGATGGATCACTGGCCAGAGCTTGCACAGTATGCAATTGAGCTACTGGCCTGTCCTGCATCCAGCGTTCTTTCGGAACGCACATTCAGTGCTGCTGGAGGATTTGTCACGGATCACAGGGTGCGCCTGTCCACCGACTCGGTTGATCGACTGACTTTCATCAAGATGAACCAGTCTTGGATCACCACCAGCTACCACACACCTGATGCTGATATAACAGACTAATTGATTTTAACATGTCACATCCCTTCAAGACTGATGCTGATGCTGAGTGCCTGTGCTGTTATGTTGACTGGCTATCCTCCTCCTCCGAGTCCTCAATGATACGATTGATGATGATAGCTTGGAAGATCATTTTTGTTTATGGGTGCCGCCACCAGTGCCTAACGCCCAATTTTTCAGCCCCTGTTTAACAGGGGCGTGTAATTACAATTTTTGAAGCAATACTTTGCAACAGGGCTCATTGCTGTGCTCCAAGTACAGTATCTGTGAGGGGTTGCAGTGTTGTGCCACCAGTGCCTAAGGCCCAATTTTTCAGCCCCTGTTTAACAGGGGCGTGTAATTACAATTTTTGAAGCAATACTTTGCAACAGGGCTCATTGCTGTGCTCCAAGTACAGTATCTGTGAGGAGTTGCAGTGTTGTGCCACCAGTGCCTAAGGCCCAATTTTTCAGCCCCTGTTCAACAGGGGCATGTAATTACAATTCTTGATCTAATAATTCACAGCAGGGCCCATTGCTGCACCCACCAAGAGTAACTCTGAGGGCTTACAGTGTTGTGGCAACGCCACCACCACCACCACCACGAAAGGCCCAATGTTTCAGCCCCTGTTCAAAAGGGGCATGTAATTACAATTCTTGATCTAATAATTCACAGCAGGGCTCATTCCTGCACCCACCAAGAGTAACTCTGAGGGCTTACAGTGTTGTGGCAACACCACCACCACCACCACCACCACAAAAGGCCCAATTTTTCAGCCCCTGTTCAACAGGGGCATGCAATTACAATTCTTGATCTAATAATTCACAGCAGGGCCCATTGCTGCACCCACCAAGAGTAACTGTCAGGGCTTACAGTGTTGTGGCACCAGCACCACCATCAAAGGCCCAATTTTTACTACCACTGTTCAACAATTATATGTAATTACAATTCCTGATATAATAGTTGACAGCAGGGCGTTCCAGCACCAACCAAGAGTAACTGTGAGTGCTTACAGTGTTGTGCCAACACCAACAACTAAGGGGCCTATTTCTGCAGAGTATATACGGCAGGTCCCTACTTTCAAACATCCAACTTACAAACGACTCCTACTTGCAAACGCAAGAAGACAACAGGAAGTGAGAGGAAATCTACCCCTAGGAAGGAAAATTCTCTCCTGTAAGAATTAATATGGGAGAAAGGTGTCTCCTCTGTACTGATGCTTTATCACCAATCCTTGTTTCAAGAAAAACACCACATTTCAAAAACAGTTGTCATTGGGACGGAAAGTGAGGTGAAATGTTCTGAACAGGGGCACAGACAGCAAAACAAATGTTACAGGGGTGATAACCCTTACCTATGTTTTCCAAAAAGTTTAAAAATAGATTTTTGGGCTGGAGCTACACTTAAATAATGTACCTGTTCAAAATTACAAACAGATTCTACATAAGAACAAACCTACAGTCCCTGTCTTGTATGCACCGCCTGTATACGGCTGTTCAGAGTATATAGGGCCTTTTTTATTTTATGTGCGGGGTTCCCCTTAATATCCATACAAGACCCAAAGGGGCTGGTAATGGGCTGGGGTAGGGGGGGGGTGATGGGGTAGCTATGCCATTTTTCTTAAAGATTTTCATCCATATTACCGGGACCAGACATTACATTAAAGCCGCAAGCAGTTTTAAATGGCTTTTTTTTCCTTTAGAAGTGTCATTTTGTGCAGGGACAGTTCTAAACACGGGAAACACGTGGCACTTCACAGGCATACTTTAGACACCCCCCAGGTACGATATTTAAAGGAATATTTGACTTTTTTTTTTTCACTTTATGCATCATTAAAATGACTGCTCCCGAAAAACGACCGTTTTTAAAACTTCTTTTTGCATTGATACATGTCCCCTGGTGCAGAACCCGGGTTCCCAAACCCTTTTTAGGACAATAACATGCATAATAGTCGTTATAATTAGCACTTTAGAATTCGAACGTTCGCATCCATTGTATTTAATAGGGTTCTAATGTTCGTACGAACTTTCGGTCCGTTCGCGGGTTCTGGTGCAAACCGAACCCGGGGGTGTTCGGCTCATCACTAGACCGGAACTAGGAACTAGACATGTGCAATTCGTTTCGTTCCGAATTCGTTTTTTAACGAATTTCGACAAATTCGTTAATTCGGAAATATCCGAATTAACGAAAACTCATTTAACGAATTTTAACGAATATTCGTAAATTCAAATGTACGAATGTACGAATTTACGAATATACGAATTTACCAATGCACGAATTTACGAATGTACAACTATCCGGAAATTCGTAAATTTGAATTTACGAATTTCCGAATATTCGTACATTCGTAAATTTGTACATTCGTACAATCGTAAATTAGTAAATTCGGAAATCTGAAATAATAATTAACTAATAACTTAACTATTACTAACTATTCAATTGTATTGTAATTTCCTTTCAAATTTGGCTGTTAGTGAACTTAACGAAGTTACGAATTGTTTTCCGACATAATGAATGCCGTATCTAAACGAATGGAACATAATGAATTAATAATAATAATAAATAACAATAATAATAATAAAAACGTTTTATTATTATTATTATTAATTTGTTCCGTTCCATTTGTTTAGATGCGGCATTTGTTATTTCAGGTTATGCGTAACTTCAGATAAATTTGTATTCGCTACGTTCGCTAACAGCCAAATTTGAAAGGAAATTACAACTATAATTTAATAGTTATTTTTTCAGATTTTCAAATTTTCGGGTTTTCGAAAATATCGAATTTCCAAATTTCCGAAATTACGAATGTATAAATTTACGAATGTATAAATTTACGAATGTACGAATTTACGAATGTATAAATTTACGAATGTACAAATTTACGAATGTATACATTTACGAATGTACAAATTTACGAATGTACAAATTTACGAATGTATAAATTTACGAATGTACAAATTTACGAATTTACGAATTGCGATCATAACGAATGACCCGAAAAACTAAAAAAAAAAAAAACGAATGAAACGAAAACGAAAACTAACGAATTTTTTGGCAGTGCACATGTCTACTAGGAACAGTGAGCTTGGTCAGACAAGCCGGGTCAGTTAACTGGCTGGCAGCAAGGTACAGAGGGATCAGACAGAGGAGAGGTCACAACAAGCCAGGGGTCGGATGCAGGCAGAAAACTGGAGAAGTCACAGGCAGGCCGGGTCAAACACAGGTAAGTCTTCAGATCAGGTTTTCAAGTACTCAACGCTGTAGAGCAGACAGCAGGGACTGTCTGCGATTGACAGGTTTAAATAGCCCCTCTGGCGCCACCTGCAGGGCGGAGCATGCGCAACCGAGAATCAGGAAGACCAGGATGCCTGCTTCTGGCAGGACCTCCATGACATTGCCCCCCCCCAAGGGGCAGCCTCCGGATGCCCATCCGGGCAAACTTCTCAGGGTGAGATCTCTTGAAGGACTGCACCAGGCTTCTAGCATGGATGTTCTCCTCAGGCTCCCAAGAGTTTTCTTCGGGTCCATAGCCCTTCCACTTAATCAGGAATTGGTTCTGGTTATTCCTTCTTCTAAAATCCATAATGGCTTCCACTTCGAATTCCTCCTCCCCGTCTACAATGACAGGATCAGGGAGAGCCGGACTTCGGCCTGGAAATGGGTTGGGAACCAAAGGCTTCAGCAGAGATACATGGAAGACCGGATGGATCTTGAGGGAGTCAGGGAGCTCCAGTTCATAAGCCACTTCATTAATTTTCCTTTTGACTGGAAACGGCCCTAAGAATTTGGGGCCCAGTTTCTTAGAGGGGCATGCCATCCTCAAGTTTAAAGTGGATAACCATACTTGGTCGCCGGGTGCCAGCATTAATTCACCCCGTCTCTTCCTGTCAAAAATTGTTTTGTTGTGTTCCTGAGTCTTGGTCATGGTTTCCTGCAGAAGTTGGTTGTTGGATGAAAAGAAGTTCAACTTTTCCTGGACTGCGGGCACCGTACATTCAGGAAGGGAATTGGGCAGGAATGTAGGATGGAAACCGTAGTTTGCGAAGAATGGGGACTGCTTGGTAGCGGAATGCGTAGAGTTGTTATAGGCAAACTCGGCCAATGGGAGCAGGGAAACCCAGTCATTCTGAGCGAATGAAGAGAAGCAGCGCAGGTACTGCTCAAGGGTCTGGTTAGTCCTCTCAGTCTGTCCGTTGGTCTGGGGATGGTAAGCAGAGGAAAGTGACAATTCTATCTCCAGAGCCTTGCAGAGGGATCTCCAAAACCGGGAGGTAAATTGTACCCCTCGGTCGGAGACAATATTGGCTGGTACCCCGTGGAGTCTGACGACCTCTCTGATGAACACCTGTGCAGTTTCGGGAGCTGAGGGAGTCCCCTTCATGGGAATGAAATGTGCCATCTTGGATAGACGGTCTACTATCACGAAGATAGTGGTGTGACTCTCAGCCGGAGGCAACTCGACGATAAAGTCGATGGACAGCATTTTCCAGGGTCTGTCTGGGACGGGTAGGGGTCTCAGTAGTCCCCAGGCCTTGGATTTGTAACCCTTGTTTCGGGTACAAACTATGCAGGACACCACAAACTTCCTACAGTTCTCACGGAGCCGAGGCCACCAAAAGGTACGCTGTACCAAGTCGGTGGTCTTGGCAACGCCAAAGTGCCCGGCAAGGGCATGGTCGTGGCAGAGTTCCAGTACGGTTATTCTCAGCTCTTCAGGTACGTAGATCCTGTTCTGGTACCAAAACAGCCGATCTTTGGCCTGCAATTCCGGTTCGGAGGGGGGTCTCTGCCCAGTGGAGGCTTGCTTGATCCGGGAGAGTAGGTCTTCCTGAAGCAGAAGGAAGTTTCCAGGAGCAAGAATGGTGTCTGGAGGAGAGGTTTCCTTAGACTTATGGAACATCCGAGAGAGGGCATCGGGCTTAATGTTCTTGGAACCGGGACGGTAAGTGACATGGAAGGAGAACCGGGAGAAGAAGAGCGCCCACCTGGCTTGTCGTGGTTTTAGCCTTTTCGCTGCCTTCAGGTACTCCAGGTTCTTGTGGTCGGTGAATATCAGAATCGGGTGGGCAGCCCCCTCCAACAGATAACGCCACTCCTCTAATGCGGACTTGATCGCCAGCAATTCCCGATCCCCCACGTCGTAGTTCCTCTCTGCCGCAGATAACTTGCGAGAGAAAAAATCGACTGGGTGGAGCAAGGCTCTCGTCCCCTGTCTTTGGGACAGTATTGCTCCTACCGCAATTTCCGAGGCGTCTACCTCCAGAACGAACGGTAATGAGGAATCTGGGTGCTTCAAGATAGAGGCAAAAGAGGTAAAGAGACCCTTCAGGGCCTCAAAGGCCTTTTGGGCCTCAGGGGACCAGTGGAAACGGATCCCTTGTTTGGTCAGCTGGGTGATGGGTGCGATGATGGCTGAGAACCCTCTGATGAATTTGCGGTAGAAGTTGGCGAATCCAACGAAACGTTGGATCCCCTTCTTGTCCGCCGGGACTGGCCAGTCCAGGATTGCAGCAATCTTTTGAGGGTCCATCTTGATGCCCTCGCTGGAGATAATTAGTCCCAAGAACGATATACTTTCCAGCTCAAATTCACACTTCTCGGCCTTCGCATACAGGCCGTGCTGGCGAAGCCGAGCCAACACACTTCTGACGTGCCTGCGGTGGGAATCAAGGGAGGAAGAAAAAATTAGTATATCATCCAGGTAGACAATGACAAAGAGATCTAGGAAGTCCCGGAGCACATCGTTAATGAAATACTGGAAAGTGGCAGGGGCGTTGCACAACCCGAAGGGCATTACCCGGTACTCGAAATGTCCGAATCGGGTGCAGAAAGCGGTCTTCCACTCATCCCCCTCCTTGATGCGGACCAGATTGTAGGCTCCGCGGAGATCAAGTTTGGTAAAAATGATGGCTGTTCCCAGTCTCTGAAATAGTTCCGGTACCAAGGGGAGAGGGTAGCGTTTTTTTACTGTGATTTTATTTAATTCACGATAGTCCACACAGGGTCGAAGGGTATGATCCTTCTTCTCTACGAAAAAGATGCCTGCACCGGCTGGAGATGTAGACGGACGAATGAACCCTTTCTGTAGGTTTTCATCGATATAGTCTTTTAGTGCCCCCTGTTCTACCTCTGTTAACGGGAAGATCCTGCCAAACGGAATTGCCGCTCCGGGAAGTAGGTCAATGGGGCAATCATAGGCCCGATGAGGTGGTAGAGTCTCTGCCCCTTGTTTGCTAAACACATCAAGAAAGTCATGGTAGACCTCAGGGATGGATTGCCGTATTCCAGCCTCCGTATTGATACATAAGAGGGTGGCCGGCCCAGGGGTTTTGAGTGTCCCGCAGGATTGCTGGCAGTAAGGAGAAGAAAAGGTCACCAACCCCGTGGCCCAGTTGATGGTAGGGTTGTGGACCTGTAGCCAAGGTATACCAAGGATCACAGGGAACAATGGGGAAGAGATAATGTCCAGGCGTAAGTATTCTTGGTGGGTTCCGGAGATGGTGGAGATGGTAGCGGGTAAAGGGGCGGTCTCTTGGACCACTGGTCCAGACTTAATGATGGACCCATCAGCCAAATGCACACATAGTCCATGGGTCTTGGTGACAAGAGGGATCTGGTGCTTGATGGCAAAGGCTGAGTCCATAAACCAGCTGCAAGCCCCGGAATCAATAATAGCGGGCACTTGCAGAGTCCTTCCTGGGAGCTGTAACGAGACAGAGAGAGCAAGGTGAGATGTGGACTTGGCCTGTGGGTTGGTAGTGTCAGAAGATACTGAAAGACACTTACGAAGTTTCAGGGGACAATTTATAACGAAGTGTCCGGGTTTCCCGCAGTACAGGCACAAATTGTTCACTTGGCGACGTTGGCGTTCCTGTTGGGAGAGGGAAGGACGAAGCACTCCGAGCTGCATGGGCTCGGGTATGTCAGATGTAGCGGCTGGAGGTGCAACAGGTGCTGGGTGCAGATGGCTGGGAGCCCGGGGAAGCATCCAGGTCGGGCAGGAGAAGCCCGTGGACCTCTCAGCCCTTCGTTCCCTGAGAGGTCGGTCGATCTGGATTGTTAAGTCAATTAGTGAATTCAGGGTTGGTGGTATGCCAACCCTAGCGAGCTCGTCCTTCAGAGGGTCGGACAGACCTTTGCGGAACTGATGGCGGAGGGCGGCGTCATTCCAACTGGTATCTGCGCTCCACCATCTAAATTCTGCTACGTAGTCCTCTGCTGCTCTGCGCCCCTGCTGAAGGGTGCACAAGGCGGTCTCTGCGGTTACTGAGAGCTGGGAATCTTCATATAGCTGAGCCATGGCGTCGAAGAAGGCAGTAAGGTTGTTTAACGCCATATCTTTCCATTCCAAGAGACGGTGGGCCCAGCTCTGAGGGTCTCCGGAAAGCAGGGACATCACAAAGCCCACCTTGGTGGCTTCCAAGGAGAAGGTGCGAGGCTGCAGGGCGAAGTAGAGTTCGCAGGAATTACGAAAAGCCCTAAACTTGCTTCGATCCCCGGAGAATTTTTTGGGTGTAGGGACCCTGGGCTCCGGAGGAAGCATGACAACTGTGGGTGAGGATCCTGCCCCAGCAGTGGAGGTAGAGGTATGGGATCCCCCTTGGGCTCCAGAGGGGTTGGAGAGGACCTGCACTTGTTCTTCCAGATGGGTGTAGCCTTGCTGGAGGTTCTTGACCGCGTCAGCCAATCCTGACAGGTGCCGACATAGTTCCTCCATAGGTGAGGCTCCCTGCTCGGGCTCAGACATGGCTGTCTGCTACTGTCACGTACCTAGCGGTGATGAGCCCGGACTTGCAGAGGAAGGCCTCCCTTACGGCTCCCACCAGCGGCCCCTGGTAAGGTAACAGCAGGCGCGGAGGTAGGAGGGGTACGAGTGCCTGGCAGGATCAACCAAGGTGAAGGTAGTTATGCAGACTTGGTAGGCAGACTGGAACACAGCAGGTCGAACTGGAATCAGGAACACTCAGCAAACTGGAATCGTTCAGCAGACGGGACCAAAACCAGGAACACAGGAACTCAGCAAACTGGATCAGCTTAGCAGACTGGACCGGAACCAGGAACACAGGAACTCAGCAGACTGGATCAGCTTAGCAGACTGGACTGGAACCAGGAACACAGGAACTCAGCAAACTGGATCAGCTTAGCAGACTGGACCGGAACTAGGAACAGTGAGCTTGGTCAGACAAGCCGGGTCGGTTAACTGGCTGGCAGCAAGGTACAGAGGGATCAGACAGAGGAGAGGTCACAACAAGCCAGGGGTCGGATGCAGGCAGAAAACTGGAGAAGTCACAGGCAGGCCGGGTCAAACACAGGTAAGTCTTCAGATCAGGTTTTCAGGTACTCAACGCTGTAGAGCAGACAGCAGGGACTGTCTGCGATTGACAGGTTTAAATAGCCCCTCTGGCGCCACCTGCAGGGCGGAGCATGCGCAACCGAGAATCAGGAAGACCAGGACGCCTGCTTCTGGCAGGACCTCCATGACAATAAGGTTCAAAACTCCAGTCTCCGAAATACCCCCAACAGGCCATGTTTTGGGAATTTCTCTTAGATAAAAAAGCTGTCCAAAATACCAAGCCATTGACTCTCCGATTTAAAGCACCTGTGCAAGATAAAGGAAAACCTGCAAACATGGCCTGTTGGGGGTACTTGAGGACTGAGGTTGAGAACCACTGCCCTACATCATTCAGTAGAAAAAACTCCTTCAGGTCCTTCTCTAACATAGAGCACCTAACGGGATCACTCAGTAGGGATTCATTGAGGCGCCACGGGTGAGATCCCAGGGAAAGTGGGGACTTTGCCAACCTAAGGAAAACCAAAGAATGGTCTGACCATGTGTAAAATCTCTAGTCGTCAGATTTAGTTCTCTTCAGATGTCATTTAGCCAAAGCGAATGTAGGATCCTTGCAATTTGAAGGCTATATTTAGGTGGTCTCTTGCGGTGGGATTTCCCATTCCCTGATTTTTCAAAAGTGATATTGGAATCACCTCACATAACAAACCGGCCTTCTAAATGGGGTGCCAAAGTGCAGAGCATGGAGGAGACAAAGCCAACTTGACCTTGATTCGGGGCATAATAGGCGATAAAAGTATAAATTGTCATCAATATTCCCCTTCACGAGAATGTAACGACCCTCCTGGTCTTTAATTATCTGAGTAGGAGAGAAGGTAACTGTTTTGGAAAAAAATATAGCCACCCCTTGCTTTTTATCATACGCCTAGGTGAAAGATCAGGAAATTTCTGGTGGATAAACAAAGGATTAAACTGCTTATAAAAATGTATCTCCTGTAATAAGAGGACATCAAGTCCCTGGGAGTGGTTATATTAATAATATTGGAAAGCCTTGCGTCTCTGTAATGGAGAGTTTAGGCCTTGGGTATTCGAAGAGAAACGCTTGTCAAGTCAGTATTAGTTACGGAAAAGAGGGGAGAAAAACTGCATCAATTGAGAATAACATACCCAAGGGTCCTGGGAAAAATCCACAGTCCCAAGATGATTAGACACTGCTGTAGCATCCACACTGCTAACTGAAAGAGAATAAAAGACATGAGAAAAGAAGTGTATAGGTAGGAAGGAGAGCAAATAGGGGAACACAGACCTACAGCTGTTCTGTGTTCCAAGTGAGCAGGACAGGACCTGCCCAGACCTGCACGGGTAAGTATTTGTAACTGCGCCCTTGACCTAGAAGGACGCTGTCCTGTTGCCCCCTGGGGTAGTGACCACTGTGCAGGAGAAGGAGCATGGATAACACTCTGGCCTCAAAGCCTCCCAATTAATGAGGCCCCTAACAAAAGAATAATGGTAAGACAGACCAGATTCGGCATTCAGGTCCCCTACAACCTCCAAAAACCTCCATACTAGGTGTGTCCCATGAGTGGCCCTAGAAAATAACCTATCGTTAAGAACTTCCCATCAAGGTTGCAACGGAAAGGGCGAAAATCTTGATGAAGGAAGAGTAAATACTACATCAAGAAAAACCAGTGATGTTCAAAATTAAAACATAAGAAAAATGGAGAACCACAAGCAGTGTGGGAAACCCAGTGCCACTGAGTATCTCCACTGCGGGAATGGAAAGTCATGAAATCACATCTGAAAGGAGGTGGAAAGAAGAATGTCCTTTCAATTAGATGGGGTCAATGGATGACCAGACTAACATCCACAGGAGAGAACCACTATCAAGGAGGATGAGACTCTTGATCTCTGGTTTCTGTTTTTGCCAGACTGGAGTGAGAGGGCTGATCAGAGGAGGTCGCTTAGCAGAGCCGTGGTGTCTGTTGGAAAATAGCGATGAAGGAGCTTGAGAGATGATACACAGTTGAGGAAGCAGGTGTTCTCCCTCCTAGAAAGTTGAGAAGCCATAGGATTAAAACTGTGTCCATTCAGAAAAGGAAGGGGCAGTTTGGGGGAATCAGATGTGGGCAGGACAGGGACAGGAATCGGTAATAAATATGCAAACATATTCCTTAACAAGTGGGAGAAGGAGATTTTTGGAAAGCCCTGGCCACAGATATCGCTCTACGAGAGATTTATAGACGATAGTATTATTATATGGAAAGATAACCAGGAAGAATTAAATCAATTTATACATTTCATAATACCAACAACTATGGAATAAAATTCACGGTGAATACACACAGGAGCAGCATCAATTACCTGGATTTGGAAATGTTCAAAAATGGAAATAAATAAATACCGTACACATTTTAAAGTCACAGATAGTAATGGGTATATCCCCTATAACAGTTGCCCCCACCCCCAGTGGAAAAGGGCTATACCCAAGGGAAACCGAAATTAGAGGTTTGTCAGTAAGGGGTACAAAAGGAGTATGTTGGAACACGCAAGGGATGAGATAGAAAACATGGAAAGAGAGATTGCTTGGAAACAAACCAGAAAGACAAAGGGATCAAAATGAAGTAACCTGTATAATGTAATTTAACACAGAATATAAAACTTTGGAGAAAATCATAAAAAAGTATTGGCCAATTTTTATATAGAGACCCCCCACTTAAATAAAATACTGCCACATAAACCAAAGTTTATTTACAGAAGAATTAGAGATAACATGTAAAAAATGTACCACAGCCACAAAAAGAAAATGACCACCTTCTTTAATGAAAAAGTTTTTTTTTAAATGTGGTAAATGCAAACCACAAAAAAGAGTTAGGAAACTATCAGAATTTCAGTCAAATAAAACCAAGCAAATATATGTTATTAGAAAAACGTATTACATGCCATAGTACCCACGTTACCTATTTACTGGAGCGCAGTTGTGGGCTCCAGTATGTAAGTAGGACAACCAAAAAACTTTTGACCAGGATAGGAGAGCATGTTAATAACATAAAGAAAGGGTTTAGACACCATAGTGTGTCAAAACATTTCAGGCATAAACACAATAGGGACCCACAATTTTGAAAATGTTATGCTATAGATAAAGTAGATCAACACTGGAGAAATTCAAATTAAAAAGGGAAGTTTCACATAATGAAACTTACTGGATATTGAATTTAAACACTATGAACCACATGGATTGAACGTGGAATTAGACATAAATTGTTTTATTAAGGATTATTGATTTATGTATATCAATCTAATAATCATTCCTGATAGTTTTATATATATAATTTTCTGTAGATTTATTTAAATTTTTAACCATGTTTGTGAATTAAATTTTGATTTTAATTCCATTTTATAATTTATTTATTATCTAATTTTATTATTATTTTTTATTATTATTTTACATTTTATTTATTTATATTTATATTGTATTGTTTTTTATATATTTTTTTATATTTTTTCTTAAATTTTTTCTTGATATTTTTATTATTTTTATTATTATCATTCTATTATTTCTTATTTTATATATCTTCTTATTTCTATTTTCATTTTCATTTATTTTTATTTTATACATTTATATTGTGTTCTTTGTTTTATTTCTTTCTTTCATTCATTCATTTTTTTTTATATATTTTTTATATATTTTATTTTTATTTATTTTGTAGTTATATATTGTAAAATACCCCCTTTTCTAAAACAGAGAAAAAAACTTTAAAAAAAATATGGTGTGTGTATTTATAAATACACAATTTTTAGAGGTTTTTAGGATTCTAAAAGCCTATCCAGGCATCCCACAGCTGTCCTAAAAAAACAGCGTGCACTGGAAACAGTTGATACACTATGAATGGGGGCAAACAGTATAGCAGAAAGGAATACGGTGAAGAATAGTTAGGCTTTATGTACACTGCTGCTGGTAAACGGATGTTTAGGAGTAGTTGGGCATTTTTTTCAGCTGCCCCTGAACTCTCCTCTGTTATCTTATCAGTACATGTACACAGGGTCATTTATAATCATTTCTAGGCAGTTGAGTTTAGAAGCATTTTTATGGAAAGCAAAATAATGCATTCAGGACAGATGTTCTGAGGCATTTGAAATGCCAAATGCATGTAACAGCTTGTACAGTAAACACGTGTAAACGCAGTAACTTGCGTTTAGCCGCGTTTCGTTTACGGAGATACATTTTTGACCATTTAAAAAATAAATAAATAAATACGCTTCTTAACCACTTAAGCCCCAGACCAATATGCAGCATAAAGACCAGAGGTGTTTTTACAATCTTGCACTGTGCTGCTTTAACTGGAAATTGCGCAGACATGCAATGTTGTACCCAAACAAAATTTGCATCCTTTTCTTCCCACAAATAGAGCTTTCTTTTAATGGTATTTGATTGCCTCTGCGATAATTTTTTTTGTGATATAAACGGAAAAAGACCGAAAATTTTGAAAAAAAAATGATATTTTCTACTTTTTGTCATAAGAAAAATCGAATAAACTAAATTTTAGTCATACATTTAGGGCAAAATGTATTCAGCCACATGTCTTTAGTAAAAAAAATGTCAATAAGCGTATATTTATTCGTTTGCGCAAAAGTTATAGCGTCTACAAACTAGGGTACATTTTCTGGAATTTACACAGCTTTTAATTTATGACTGCCTATCTAATTTCATGAGGTGCTAAAATGGCAGGGCAGTATAAAACTCCCCCAAATTACCCCATTTTGGAAAGTAGACACCCCAAGGAAATTGCATGTTGAGCCCATTGAATATTTTATTTTTTTGTCCCAAGTGATTGAATAATGACAAAAAAAAAATTACAAAAAGTTGTCACTAAATGATATATTGCTCACACATGCCACGGTTATATGTGGAATTGCACCCCAAAATACATTTTGCTGCTTCTCCTGAGTACAGGGATACCACATGTGTGGGACTTTTTGGGAGCCTAGCCGCGTACGGGACCCCGAAAACCAAGCACCGCCTTCAGGCTTTCTAAGGGCGCAAATTTTTGATTTCACTCCTCACTACCTATCACAGTTTCGAAGGCCATAAAATGCCAAAATAGCACAAAACCCCCCGAAATGACCCCATTTTGGAAAGTAGACACCCCAAGCTATTTGCTGAGAGGCATGGTGAGTATTTATTTATACAGGAATGATACCACCTCATATCAAGATGATACCAATGTTACACAATACAAAATGGGAACATTGCTATAACCTAAAATGATATCACCTATGACAACGATGATACCAATTTTACATGATAATACCAATAGGAACAAGAGAGCAAAAGAGAAGTAAGATTAATCTTCTTAAAAATGGGAGAGAGAGGCAGAGAAAGAGAGAGAGAAAGAGAGAGAGAGGGAGGCAGAGAGGCAGAGAGAGAGAGAGGGGGAGGCAGAGAGGGGGAGAGGGGGAGAGAGATACTACGTCACCATGTCTTGTTCAGGTCAGGTCTTCATTCTCCAGCACTTAATCATGGCTCTGGCTGACTGATTTATACCCCCTCTATGCCTTCCCCCCCATCAACCAGGATTCAAAATCCCGTGGTCTCATTGGTTTAAAGCTGACCACCTGATTGGTTGAAATCTCAAGCCATTTTCACCTAGCAAATTCAGATCTACCTGCCGCCCACATTAGCCTGCTAAGGGCCCCTGCGGTGATGGAATCTTGCTATCTGTACTGGCCCTTTCAAGACAAAGGATATTTAAGTATCACCTGAAACCTAATTTATATTCTCAGTAGACTGTAAAACTGTCCTCTGAGAATATAACTTGGCATTATATCACAAAATATATATATTCCTGTAACATCATATACGGTTATACCCATCCCCCTACATATACATCCATTGGGGGCATGGTGCTTTATTTAGAGTCCAGAATATGAATATGAAATGTTCAAATTATCCACCACAGTACCCCCTCAAGTTCATTATTGAACTTATGACCTCCTTCAATGATCTTGTACCCACCCAAAACGGCCCAGAAGCCCTCTGACCCTTCCCCCACCACCACTGCGGCCTCTTCCTTTCTTGAACCCGCCGTAACCCATCAAGGTAGACTTGAGACAGTCCTGGTGCCTTTGAGACTTCACATCCGACCCATGAGAGTCTGTACTGCAATGCTTCATCGCCCCTCTGCATTGGAAGAGCGGAATTCAAACATTACTGGCGGGATCCTTGCATATTTAGTCCTGTAGCTTGGAAATATGGTGTTATGATTGTCACGATTGGATCGGACCGCGAGACAGCACTTTTCAGCATGGTGAAGGAAAGTTTCAGAAGAGTCTTATTCGTGGCACGTTTTTCTTAAGAGATGCGTTGCTTCTTCAGGTGGTGGTTGGGCGGGCCTCCGGACAGTCCTGCATGAATACAAAAAACCAAGAACAAAAAGGAGAATGTCAGACAGGAGTTATTGGCGGAATGTCAGACAAGAGTAGTGGCGTGGCCACTAAGACTAAATATCTATGAGGGGTGCAATGTGGACGAGTAAGGTGGGATCCCCACAGGGTACCGAGACCGAGCCACGGCCAGTATCATCCATTGCCCTTGATGGTAGGGATAGTCATTACTGTCTGCTATTGTCAGGTCCCTGGATTCACCACACCTGTTCATGGGGCTCAGGTTAAAGCAGTGGGCAGATTAGGGGAGGTACAATTACATTAGGACATGCTAACTGGATACTCTGGCTTCACTGGGTGTAAAATATGGTGCTGTCGGGCAGGAATGCTCATGCGTTTTAAACAAAGAATGATATGACTGATGTCCTAGTTACATTATCCTGAGAAGGTGGATGATAGAAACCAAAAGACAAAGCTTTGAGAGATATGGTACTTGTATGTTTCAGGAACCCATTCTATAGGACCCACTGGACTCTTAAACATGGAGTCAGGCAGAGACGGCCAACCCTTACAATTCACAACTAATCTCTGATATTCAAATAAAAGTTCCAGAAGATGAATACATGTATTTTTAAAGATAAAGCAGAACATTATCAGCTAATGGACTGGTACCATCACTTAAAGTGATTAAGAATATGAAACAGAGAAAGGAGAAAAAAGTTAAATAAGTAACAAAAACATACAGGTTCAATGCTGCTTCGACCCAGACCGTTTGTCACAGATTCTACTTTATGTCAAAGAGCACTGAATCTGTATTCATAAAAACAAACAAACAATATATAACTGTTCTGAAACTGTGCCTCGAAAAATAATATATTGTGGCTGTTGCAGCAGCAACTTGGCAGAAAAAAATAAAAAATAAAAATAAAGGTGGAACAAAAAAACTCCCCTATTAGTGATCAACAGGTGAACAGGATCACTGTCACTAACAATTTACAAGTCGGGTACAAAAACAAAAAAATAAAAAATATCTTAAAAAGGAGAGGCTAAACCAATGGTTGCCAAAAAAATTTTTTTAGAATTTAGTCACCCTGACTGTCCTTTAATATTACAGATTGAACAGGCTTATCCCTAGAACAAAAAACAAGAAAAATATAGTTCTAGGGTCCTCTCTTAAATGCGCAAGCTACTCTAAATCGGTCTCTTAATAGTGACCCGCATTGGGACCGCAACAGGGTGGAGTTTACTAATGTTTTGGCCCCAGAACATCCTGATTTCCATCTCCCTTGTTATCTCCTCCCATGCTCAACCTCAGGACTGCTCTAGAACCTCTGGAACTCCCCACCTTTAAAACCATACGCCCAGCCAGGCGCTCCCCTTTCCACACCTAGGTGTCCCTAAATACTCTTTTATTCCAGGAAGCCTACCCCGCCTCCACCTAAAATGTTACCTCAGCCCGCTCTATATCAGATAATTCCCAGCGGCTATTATTTTTGTTCCACCCCTTCCCCTTAGATTATCAACCCCTAGAGAAGGGCCTTTTATTCACGCCTTGCCCAAACTGTTGGCACCAATTAAATCCTGTTGCCCAAAGTTTAACTACCCATCTTTTAACTCCTCCCCGAATCCCAACGGAAGTTTTACTAAGTGTAAGGGGATGTCAGGTTTGATAAAAAAAACTTTCTTTCGGGGCTATCGGGGTGCAACCCGGGGTTCCTTCTATATCCCTCCCAAGGACAAGAGTGTAGGTACAATAGACTCCCCGAGGTAGTGTACCCTGCTGAGTACAATTCAACCTGATGCTGAAAACAGTGTATCATTAGCCATGTGATATCAGCATCAGTACCCCAGCATCCAGTATTGAGTCTAACACCTACACCATCGAAGCAATGACAAAAACCCACAAAATTCTATCCCAGTGACCATGCCCAGGGTATATCATGCACCCCTACCTACTGTTAGGTTCAAGAAACACCCTCGTTCCATGACTAACGCAACATCAGAATAATACCCAGGTGCTTCCTTCTCAGCAATGATCTCCCCATCCAGAACACAGAGTGAAATACATTCACCACTGTGTATTGGCCGTGCAAGGGACATTGTGGTCACACTTCTGACAGAGGGAAATATCAACCTGCCCCCAGCTTCCGTACCCTCCGATCACATGTGGGTCACTTAGCCACAAATGCAACAAGATAGAATCCCCAGTCAGTAAGCCACTGGTGCCCTCAAATCTACAGACCGAGTCTGCATTTCTGTAACACCTTTCACAATCCAAACCAGTACAGCCCATCCAGGCATTCGACTACCACTTTGGATTAGTGTAGGCGACGTGTTTTGGCACAGTCTTACTGAGTGGTGATGCTAACTCATCAGGCCACTGCCCCTCATAGAGAGATTTGTACAAACAGCTTGATGCTGGTTGATAACTCCACCTGCCCATGTGTGCACACCAGAGCCAATGACATATATCTGCCCTGTACCATCCCATACTCTCTACCAACCTCTCACCATGGCGGACAAAATCTTGAGTCCCTTTACACTGGGTCCTATTCCCCCCCATATAGTGCTGAATATATCCCTCCTCTTCCGGCTACTCCTCAGAGATAAGCGTCCTGAATGAACCTCACCCTGTGTCCGCACATCTCCGGGAGCAAGCCACTGGTACCATGACCGCACTTGATTCAGTGTGTATTCAGCACATATAGGATAATAGGTATTTATCAACCACTATGAGATGCTGGAGCGCCATGTGGTGATGGAATACTGTAGATACCTGCACCATATTCAGTGTCCCACATGTCCCCCATTAAAAAACATTTACCCTTTCCCTGATATGTAGCCCAGGACCTCCCAATGTGTTCCTGATTATCTCCAGCTCCACAGTGCTAACGGTACCCGGTGACCCACCTCCCGCTCCAAAGACAGTCGCCATCAAGCCTCTCTTTTTCCTAAGTTATGGGATATGGTCTGGATACCCGGTGAAAACCACCTGCCACCAGGTACACCCAATCCCTCATATAGACTGCACACCTTCTCCCTCCTCTTTCAATTCGGTATTCAGACAATGTTATCCTTCACCCCTACAACACAAGCTGCCTACACTATTCAGACAGGACTCACATGAATGACAGGAGCCTAGTGCCACACTGGGGCACTGGTCTTCTTGGCCTGCAAGACACAGACAACTAGTTAAGGTACACAAGGACTCTAGGACAGGAAGGACACCTATGGGTGTAAACTGAGGAGAATACGGCATGCCCACACATACCTCGGACGTGAGGGCTCTTGGAACAGCCAAGCGCTGGTAACACCCCATACAACCTTCCTGCACAATTTTTTCCCAGACTCAACCAAAACTATACAATATGAGGCCAGACCTATACCCTCTCAACTTGTATGCAATCAGGCAGGCCCTCATACCACACATCTGCAGGTAAATCTAAAATAAATTGGAAAACAAAATTGCATAATGTGTATCCAGCTTGAGAAACTGCGGCTACCAGACACACCTGACCAACAGACTAAGACAAATCCCTTGCAGCACTGAGGCGCTGGGACCACTGAACAGTAGGGGGTACCCGAGCCGGCCGGTGTGCCTTGAAACACACAGATATTTTTCTTTCTCGTACATCACGGGACACAGAGCGACATAGTCATTACTAATGGGTTATATAGTTACCGTCAGGTGCTGGCACTGGCAACTTCCAAAACCGGAAGTACCCTCCCCTATATAAGCCCCTCCCATCCGGGAGCACCTCAGTTTTTTGCCAGTGTCTAAGGTGTTGGCCAAGAAGAAACATGTGTTTTTCACTGAGCTTGCGTACAGGTTCTTTTGGGCCTCAGTAAGCTATTCCGGATCCGACCAAAAAAGCTTCATAGCTAAACGGTCGGTACCCGGGCCTTGCAGAGAAGAGCAAGGTTCTGCCTGTAATGCTTCTCTTAGGAGAGCTGGACCCTGGGATCCAGAGCTCTGGTCATACCCACGACCAAGATGTTTTCTGTGCAGGGTGCTATACAGGTCCAGGGGAGTGGAATCCTTGGGAACCCGGTCCCTGAAGGTTTGATTACAATGCCTGCCGTGATAGGTGAAGTTTGGGCTTTTGTGGACCAAACAAAGTCCTGCGGCGGGGAACAGGTAAGTGGGGGCCCCCAGGAACTTGGTTCTATTGGGGGACCCCCAAGCCTAATTTGTCTTTCTGTCTGTTACCTAACGGTATTCCCGCTAATATCTGTGCATGCCTGTAACTACTAAAAAAAAATGTAATAATTTTTAATGGTGGTCAAGAAAAAAAAAAAAAAAAAAAGAATGTTTTTTTATATATGTTTAGTATATTAAACTGCGGTACCTGTGTTTGTCCACTAGAGGCCGCTGTGGAATGTTTTTCTTGTCATATGGACTAGTTTCTTCTCAGAGAGCAAAGTCCAGGCAGCTGGTGAGTTCTCCTACAGGAAACTGTTTCCTCTGCCATGTTGCAGTGTTCGTCTATCCCCCGGCCTGCGGCAAAGGGGGCCCTGGCTCCTGTCCCTGGTTTCCATGTTTGAAAATTAGCGCCGAGGCGCACGTGGCCGCGCGCGTGCGCGTGCACGCGCCTCTATATATAGAGGTGGCCGGAAAAAGGGGCGGGGCCTGGGGGATGACGCTCTGTGCGCGCCGCAGCGCTTCTGTGCATGTGCGGGCGTCCCAGCAGGTTTTTAAAAAGCCACATTATTGCAGTAAGCTGGCAATGAAGTACAGAGACAGAGCTGGCAACATTTAAAGGCATACAGCAAGCGGTTGATACAGGCATCCCCTAGAAAGGCACATTAGTAGACACCAACTGTGATATAGCAGCAATTGTGCTAGACTATTCTCAGTAAAAGTGGTGTATTACGGCTGGAATACCTCAGCTTTAGGCTTAGGAATATGCCGTCCAGTAGCTCCGGAGCTGAATCTTCCAGGAAGCGAAGGGGGTCTCATCGGGCTCTGAGGATCTTGGGCATACTCCTGCTGCACCAGTCTCCCCTGAAGTTCAGAGGTAAGTGACCGTAGAGACCCCGCAGGGGTACTTGGTACTGTGGCTGTCCTCAGTCACCTGCTCCTGTGTATGTAACAGAGGAGGTTTTTTCCTCAGCTCTGGGAGGATTAGAGAGAGATTGTCAAAATTTATCGCTGACTCCCTGTCAGGGAAAGCACGCCCGATCTCCGTCTCCTCCTTCAGAGTGCCTGTTAGCAGAGCAACAGTCCCATACAGGGATCGACCTGCCTGAAGGGGATCAGGATAAGGTTGATTCTGTTATAGAGGAATCAACAGTGGGGGAACCTTTTCTCAGCATCTCAAGCTGAAAGATTATGGGTTCAGTCTCTGACTAACATGGTCCGATCAGCATTTAAAAATGCACCTTGCGGAACCATCAACCACTACTGTATCCTCGTTGGGGTCGCTAGAAGCCCCCAGACTGTTTGTTCTTTTCCACTTCACCCTTTACTGAAAGGGCTCATTTACCAGGATTGGGAACGTCCTGAGAAAATATTTATTCCCCCAAGAGATTTCCGGTGGTCTATCCCATGGAGGATAAGTTCATCAAAAAAAAAAAAAAAAAAAAAATGGAAGGTCCCTACAGTGGACGCAGCCATCTCTTGTATGTATAAATCACTGACATGTCCAGTGGATAATGTCCAAATGTTCAAGAACCCAATAAATAAAAGATTGGAGTCCTTATGAAAATCTGCTTGGTGATACAACCAGCAGTAGCAGCTATTGGGGTCTGCTAAGCAGTGAAGGATCAGTTGAAACAGGTCTTGAGGGACTTGACAGATCAGCAGGCTTTGCCCTAGCTGATCTACCTAGAGCCTTAGGCTTTGCGGTTGACGCCATAGAGGATTCAGTCCATCAGGCCTCCTGCCTTACGCTGTCTATAGTACATATGCGTAGGCTCCTATGGCTCAAAAACTGGTCTGCTGAAGCTCCCTGTAAAGAATGGCTGGTTAGCGTCCCATTTCATGGTGAACGCTTATTCAGGGAAAACCTGGACAAATATATCCAGAAAATTTCCAGCGGTAAAAATACGCTCTTGCCGGTTAAAAGCAGAGTTAGAGGTCCCTCTTTAAGAGGCCTGCTTCTCCAGTCCCTGGGGCATCGGCTGTGTAACAGTTCCGACGGCCTCCTCTGTCAAATCCCGGGGGTAAAAAACAGGGACAGTAGCAGGGTAATGAGAAACCCTGGGTCAGGGGAGGTACAAAACCTCCCCCAAAGTTAAATTCATTGAAGCCCCCACTCAGTCGGGTGGGGGGAGGACTCCAGTTGTTCGCAAGAGACCTGGCGGGACACGATCAAGACAGATAGGTGCTCTCCGCAGTAGGTTTGGGATACAGTTTGGAGTTAAAAGACTCTCCTCCTTCCCATTTGTGAGGTCAAACGTGCCAAGGGATCCCCGGAAGAGAGAGTCCCTCCTGTTGGCACTAGAACAACTATTGCTCCAAGGAGTAATTATGGAGGTTCCCCTGGAAGAATGAGGGTTCGGGTTTTACTCAAACCTCTTTACAGTCCCGAAGCAAACGCGGACGGGAGGCCCATATTAATTCTAAAAGGGCTATACAAATTCCTGTATATCAGGACTTTCCGATGGAGTCGATCCGATCGGTGGCCACTGCCCTACAAGGGGAGGATTGGTTAGCCGCGATCGACATCAAAGATGCTTATTTGCACATTCCCATCTTTCCAGTCCACCAAAAATTTCTACGCTTTGCAGTAGAAGGGCGCCATTTTCAGTTCAGAGCCTTACCCTTCGGTTTGGCCACAGCACCACGAGTGTTTACAAAAATTCTGGCCCTTTATTGGCCAATCTAAGAACACAAGGTGTAATGATAATGGCATATCTGGATGACTTGTTGCTGATAGACCACTCAGTGAAAAAACTAGACGTGGTCGTTCACAAGACGATCAAGTATCTGGAATCTCACGGTTGGATTATCAACCGAGACAAGTCAGCCCTAAAAACCAGTCAAAAGTCTGGAATACTTGGGGCTAAGGTTGGATTCAGGCCAGAGAAAAATATTCTTGCCTCGAGGAAAGGTGTTGTCTTTGAAAGATTTGATCCACTTAGTGGGTACAAAAAAGACAGCCGTCCATACGCCTGTATATGAGGCTGCTGGGAAAAATGGTGGCATCATTCGAAGCAGTACCCTATGGTCAATTCCATTCAAGGAATTTGCAAGGGGCCATACTGTCAGCCTGGAACAAAAAAAAAATAAAAATTCAGGCCCTAGACTTACAATGTCCTTGTCCCCTTCCGTTCGCAAGAGCCTCCGTTGGTGGTTGGTTCCCCAGAATCTCGAAAAAAGGAAATCCTTCAGTCCGATTTCTTGGAAGGTGGTCACTACAGATGCCAGCCTTATAGGCTGGGGAGCAGTACTGGAGCAATAGTCTCTCCAGGGCAGATGGTCGGATGCAGAAAAGGCCCTGCCCATCAATCTCTTAGAGATACGAGCAGCCCGGTATGCCCTAGTAGCATGGACATCCAAACTCCAAGGGTCCCCTGTCAGAATTCAATCAGACAATGCCACAGCAGTGGCATATATCAATCATCAGGGGGGCACCAGGAGTCGTGCAGCCCAGAGGGAAGTAAATTACATCCTGAAATGGGCAGAAAAAATATGTCCCAGCCATATCTGCGGTATTCATTCCAGGAGTGGAGAATTGGAAGGCGGACTTTCTAAGTCGCCAGCAATTAGGCCCAGAGGAAGGGTCCCTTCACCCCGAGGTTTTCTGGACAATATGTCAGCGGTGGGGAACATCGGATGTAGATCTTCTAGCATCCAGATTCAACGCAAAGGGGGACAGGTTTGTCTCTCGGACAAGGGATCCCCTAGCTTGCGGCTCGGATGCCCTAGTGTTCCCTTGGGATCAGTTCAAGCTGATATATGCATTCACACCGCCACAATGGTTACCTCGATTACTCCGCAGAATCAGGGTAGAAAAGAAACCAGTGATTCTGGTGGCTCCAGCGTGGCCCCGAAGAGCGTGGTACGTGGAGATTGTAAAATGTCAGTGGGGAGTCCTTGGACTCTCCCACATCGTCTGGACCTGCTTTCGCAAGGACCGATATACCACACTTCCTTACCAGCCCTAGGTTTGACGGCCTGGCTATTGAAGCCCACATTCTAAAAAAGAGAGGGCTCTCTAATTCTGTGGTATCTACCATGATCAATGCCAGGAAGCCGGTATCCAGGCAGATCTACTATAGAATCTGGAAGGCGTACATCGCCTGGTGTGAAGCCAAGAAATGGCATCCACGTAAGTACGTAATAGGTAGAAGTCTGGACTCCCTACAATGGGCTGTAGATAGGAAGCTTGCCTTGAGTACTATCAAGGGTCAGATTTCGGCCTTGTCAATATTTTTTCAAAGGCCCTTGGCTTCGCATTCACTAGTCAAAGCCTTTATACAAGGAGTGATGCGTATTAGTCCTCCGGTTAATATTCCCATATGTCCATGGGATCTAAACTTGGTTCTGTCGGTTCTACAGAAACAACCATTTGAACCATTACAGCATATTTCTTTGGTTCTTCTCACCAGGAAATTGATTTTTCTAGTAGCCATTTGTTCGGCTAAAAGAGTGTCGGAATTAGCAGCTATGTCCTGTAAGGAGCCGTATCTGGTTATCCATAAGGATAGAGTAGTGTTACGCCCTCATCCAGCCTTTCTTCCTAAGGTGGTATCGAGGTTTCATTTGAACCAAGATGTGGTTCTTCCTTCTTTTTTCCCCAAACCTACTTCGGTAGAGGAAAAGTTATTGCATTCTTTGGATGTAGTAAGAGCAGTTAAAGCTTATCTAAAAGCCACTGCTCAGATTCGCAGAACGGATACTTTGTTTATTCTGCCGGAAGGCCCCAGAAAGGGTCAGGCAGCGTCAAAATCTACTTTAGCCAAGTGGATTCGACAGGTCATAATACAAGCCTATAGCTTGAGAAGTAGACCGCCTCCGTTCAAAGTTAGGGCGCACTCCACGAGAGCAGTTGGAACTTCATGGGCAGTGCATCACCAGGCCTCCCTGGCTCAAGTCTGTAAGGCCGCAACATGGTCTTCAGTACACACGTTTACTAGGTTCTACCAGGTGGACGTTAGAAGTCAGGAGGATGTCGCCTTTGGGCGCAGTGTGTTGCAGGCCGCAAAAGATCCTCATGTCTGATAGCGCTCAGCTTATATATGGTGTATCCCCCCCCTCATTTGGCATTGCTTTAGGACATCCCATTAGTAATGACTATGTCGCTCTGTGTCCCGTGATGTACGAGAAAGAAAATAGGATTTTTATAACAGCTTACCTGTAAAATCCTTTTCTTGGAGTACATCACGGGACACAGAGCTCCCGCCCCTCTTTGGGGACACTTATTGCTTTGCTACAAAACTGAGGTGCTCCCGGATGGGAGGGGCTTATATAGGGGAGGGTACTTCCGGTTTTGGAAGTTGCCAGTGCCAGCACCTGACGGTAACTATATAACCCATTAGTAATGACTATGTCGCTCTGTGTCCCGTGATGTACTCCAAGAAAAGGATTTTACAGGTAAGCTGTTATAAAAATCCTATTATTAGGCAATTGGTAACAAATAGCCACATAAACAGTCCCAGCAGGAAACTATGAGAAGGGTTGGTTTGCCCTATTTCAGAGAGATGGGATTGCTTGGTGACACGGTAGGAAACAGGTTTGAACTACATTTGGGGACACACAGATAGCTAGGGACATTAGCATACCTTAGCTTCAGGCAATGAGCCAACCTTATACAGCCAGGTTTGGTTGGGCGTGTACCTAATTACAATAACAGCGAGGGGGGGTGTAAGCAGTCCTACTCCTGAACACAAGTTCGCCCAAAGTAACATCAGACCATTACCCTTTTACCACAAAGTACAGTACCCCTGGCAGAGATTTATAATGCTCCTTAGCCTCACATATGTGTTAGAGTGCCAATTATCCCCGGCAGTCTTACTCAACTTTTAATTTATAACAACTAATATGCGGACTTCAGTTAATTGGTTCTGCTACTCAGTGGATCAGAACATACAACACACACTGGGTGGTCCAAAACACAACCGAATGGACTGACAACTAGACATTCCAACTAGATAATGGTGGCGACAACCTAAAACATTTACATGTGAAACCCGACCAACCAGGAAAAATAATTTTTAATAACGTTGTCTTATGGAGGCTACGATTTCCTCTTGTTCTGAAAGCCAGAAAACCCATTTATCGAATCTGAGGGATAAAATTACAATAAAAGTTAGTGATAAACATTCCATTTTTCGCAATTTACAAAAAAAACTAATTCCAGTAACAAGACATTAGCATATGAAAACACAAATATACATTACATTACATTACATAAACCGTGCACTTTTTTAAAATACCAAAAATTGTTGAGCTCAACTTTTTATTAATATGTATTACTAAATACACATTAATCACAAGTGGATTTTTGTTTTATGGTATACCAATAATTCCCCCCAAAAAATGTATTCACCATGGTGAGAAAAACAATTAGCAACTTGTCCTAAACTTTTTAACAGTACCATTTATCAACCAATCATAATACTTCACCACAAAATTCCTTGCTGAATTGTCTTCTGTAACACAAACACATTTTAGTAAATGCACCTTTATAAAAAAACTATTACAGCCTGGCTCAGGTCATTTGCATGTCAATACAATTCGTTTTACATTCTCACAGATCTGGTTGGAAAGAAAGGGGGGTCATTTTGGGCTGTCAGCAGATGAGAACATAACATATCACAGATCAGCACGACACATCTCCACACACACACACATTCACTTAGCTTGGTCATAAATGACCTCTAGACATCACAAAAATCAGCATCTTTTCTATCATAATCTGTATTTCTTAAACCCATAACATCTGTTTGGTCAGGTTCCTCCTTGTCCCTTTGTTCATCATTTTTCTACCATCTATGCACAATAAGCATCTCTTTCCCAAGCATTCGGCTTGACAGTACCATTTTTTTTTTTTTAAATACAGTTTCCCAGTCCAGCGATCCCCAATATTGCAAATCTCCCAACTCAAGGCCCACATTCTCCCACTTTCTCCGCAAAGATGAGTGGTTCATCCTGTCAATTGCAGGCCACATTGAACTTCTGTTGGACCAGAAAGATATTTCACCCTCCTGTGGGTAAAAAACAATGGACCTTGAACTGATCCCGCAACCTCTAAAAAAGGTTGCTTTTTCCCAGAGTTAGCTACTCCCTGGCCAATGATTGGGTTGACAGGTACCGCCCCTGTCACCGTTACTAATATTTTTTCACTACTTGCCAGAACAATCCCTGTTCTGACTATAGTCCTTCAAAAAATTAGCCTGGAAATCTTCCCAACTAAATAAATAGTTTAATCTCCCTGTGGACTTCTCCAAAGTATTCCAAAAAAAAAAATGACTGTATCACAGGGCTTCCCAAGCATTAAGCTTGATTAGACCCTATGATTGCTTGTAGTGCAGGAGGCAGTTTAACTGATGCCCACCTAATTGCAACATGATTTTTTTTAGCAGTTACAATATATGACCACCGCACATCTCATGGACAACGACAAAATGGTGGATGATACCCAATTTTTCCCGCCAAAACCAGCATGGGACATACCACATGGGTTCCCACACACAAAGGAAAACAAAAAATAGTCTCCATCAGATTGCAACACCGAAAAAAAAACGCACTACTACATTCGCACCAAACATCAAAATCTGCCCCAACAGCTTACAATCCCCCCGTTAGTAGTTTACACAGAAAGATAGATTCCCATACATCCAGATAATTCAGTGTGATTTAGTCTCCGTTTTCACTGATGCCATTCGCCATGCGACTTTGGACACAAAGTCCCATTACAAATCGCTTACCATTGATTTCAATAGCACCCATTCCAATCTATGTAACTCAAAGCTGCAGTGACTCTATCAAAATCGCATTCAAAGCCACACCACAGTCGCACTAAAGCTGCATTTCAATGTCACACGACATTGGAGTTGCGCCAGTGGAAAGGCAGCCCTATACGCACAGGTTTGTTTCAATCCCAAAGATTGGCCTAATCTTATTCAAAGGGTCAACTGAAATTGATTCCAAACAGAGCCCTTATCATTCATACCGACACCCTGCTGCAATTTCATTCTATATACATACATTATTCAAAAATCAGTCTCATCAAAATATTCGCCTAGACAAAAAGGTAAAAAGTTAAGTTCTGAGAAGTTTTTGTTAGGTATTCAGAAAGGTTAAAAGACATAAGAAAACGCTTAGCATTTCTGGCGTTAGGACCAGCTCTGTCTACCATACAAGAAATAATATTCACCCAACTTTAAACTTCCTCACACGCCGGGCAACATCTGTTAAGGAAGTACCTTCCTTGCTTAAACTAAGTGATTAAAAACCTTTTGTCTATATAAAAATTAAAGCAAACGATAACGGTGCAAAAAGAGAAACAATTACATTTATTTATAAAGAAAATAAACTTGTATTGATAACATAAATGATACCATCTTTAAAACAAAGATGACACCGATAATACAAATAGGAATATTGCTATAACATAAATGATACACAATAATACCCATAAAAATATGGCTATAATGGACACAGCAGTATATCAGGACAAGTTTTAGAAAAATAAGAGTTACAGGAATGCAAAAGAGAAGTAAGGGAGAGAGAGAGAAAGAGAGAGAAAGGGAGAGAGAGAAAGTGAGAGAGAGGGAGAGAGAGAGAGAGGGAGGGAGAGGGAGAGAGAGGGAGAGAGAGGTAGAGAGAGGGAGGGAGAGGGAGGGAGAGGGAGGGAGAGAGAGGGAGGGAGAGGGAGGGAGAGGGAGAGAGAGGGAGAGAGAGGGAGGGAGAGGGATAGAGAGAGAAGGGAGAGAGAGAGAGAGCTTACTACGTCACCATGTCTTGTTCAGGCCAGGTCTTCATTCTCCAGCGCTTAATCATGGCTCTGGCTGACAGATTTATATCCCCTCTATGCCTATCCCCCCATCAACCAGGATCCAAAATCCCGTGGTCTCATTGGTTTAAAGCTGACCACCTGATTGGTTGAAATCTCAAGCCATTTTCGCCTAGCAAATTCAGATCTACCTTCCGCCCACATTAGTCTGCTAAGGGCCCCTGCGGTGATGGAGTCTGGCTATCTGTACTGGCCCTTTCAAGACAACGGATATTTAAGTATCACCTGAAACCTAATTTGGGTTCTCCACTGGTAGGAGATGATCAGACCTTTGAAAACAATATATGCTAAGGGCCCCTGCGGTGATGGAACTTGCTATCTGTACTGGCCCTTTCAAGACAAAGGGTATTTAAGTATCACCTGAAACCTAATTTATATTCTCAGTAGACTGTAAAACTGTCCTTTAGAATATAACTTGGCATTATATCACAAAATATATATATATACTTGTAACATCATATACGGTTATACCCATCCCCCTACATATACATCCATTGGGGGCATGGTGCTTTATTTAGAGTCCAGGATATGAGTATGAAATGTTCAAAATATCCACCACACTCCAGAGCTAGGCCGAAGCCACGGCCTTTCCTATGGCCGAGGCTCTGTAGCGCTCCGCGGATCGCGTGGTGATCCGATCCGAACAGGGTGACCCGTTCGGATCACGGATCACCACCGATCCGTTGCACCACTAATAGGCAGTGAGGAGTGAAATCAAAAATGTACACCCTTAGAAAGCCTGAAGGGGGTGCTTGGTTTTTGGGGTCCCGTACGCGGCTAGGCTCCCAAAAAGTCTCACACATGTGGTATCTCCGTACTCAGGAGAAGCAACAGAATGTATTTCGGGGTGTAATTCCACATATAACCATGGCATGTGTGAGCAATATATCATTTAGTGACAACTTTGTGCAAAAAAATAATTGTCTTTTTCCCGCAACTTGTGTCAAAATATAAAATATTCCATGGACTCGACATGCCTCTCAGCAAATAGCTTGGGGTGTCTACTTTCCAAAATGGAGTCATTTGGGGGGGTTTTGAATTGTCCTGGCATTTTATGCACAACATTAGGAAGCTTATGTCACACATCATCCACTCTTCTAACCACTTGAAGACAAAGCCCTTTCTGACACTTTTTGTTTACATGAAAACATATTTTTTTTGCACGAAAATTACGTTGAACCCCCAAACATTATATATTTTTTTAAAGCAAAGGCCCTACAGATTAAAATGGTGGGTGTTGCATTTTTTTTTTCCACATAGTATTTGCGCAGCGATTTTTCAAACGCATTTTTTGGGGAAAAAATATATTTTTTTTAATTTTAATGCACTAAAACACACTATATTGCCCAAATATTTGATTAAATAAAAAAAATGATCTTAGGCCGAGTACATAGATACCAAACATGACATGCTTTAAAATTTCGCACAAACGCGCAGTGGCGACAAACTACATACATTTTTAAAAGCCTTTACAGGTTACCACATTAAATTTACAGAGGTCTACTGCTAAAATTACTGCCCTCGATCTGACCTTCGCGGTGATACCTTACATGCATGGTGCAATTGCTGTTTACATATGACGCCAGATCGACGCTTGCGTTCGCCTTTGCGCAAGAGCAGGGCGGGACAGGGGTGCTTTTTTAATTTTTTTATTATTTATTTTGCTTTTTTATTTTTATTTTTAAACTGTTCCTTCCATTTTTATTTTTTTTATCATTTTTATTGTTATCTCAGGGAATGTAAATATCCCCTATGATAGCAATAAGTAGTGACAGGTACTCTTTTTTGGAAAAAACTGGGGTCTTCTAGACCCTAGATCTTTCCTCTGCCCTCAAAGCATCTGACCACACCAAGATCGGTGTGATAAAATGCTTTCCCAATTTCCCAATGGCACTTTTTATATCCGGGGGGGGGACATTCCCTCCCACTGCTTGTAAAAGCAGTCCAGAGGCTAGTTAGCCACTAGGATTGCTTTTACATGAAAGCCGGCCGCTGGCTGAAAAGAATGATACCAGGATGATGCCTAAACCTGCAGGCATCATTCTGGTATAACCATTCAAAGTCCAGCAACATACCAGTACGTTGCTGGTCCTTGTTGGACATGTATTGTAATCTTTTTTTTCATGCAGCCTGTTTGCTGAATGAAAAAAAGAGATTGATCGGTGGGTATGCCCACCATTAGAATACCTCCCTTCATTCACCCACTTCTAATGATGGGCATACATACACCATTTATATATGCCGAAGCATGGGGGCATCCTCCCGCAAAAGTTATGCCGCGTACACACAGTCTGACTTTTCCACAGGCAGGCCTCCGTCGGAATTTCGACCATATGTACGCGCTATTAGGAGCAAAATCGCTCCTCCGCCCCTGCTGCCCCCATGCTTCGGCATATATGCTCTTTTTTTTTAACTGTGGTGGTGAAATCACCTCCTACAGCACTGGAGTCACAAGGATCAGGCCTGTCTCTGCGAACGCTGCAGTTATGTGTGTTGTGTTTTGTAAATGACAGTGATTGATCGATACTGCCCTTGGGTGGCCTGGGCCGAACGGAGGGGCAAAACGCAGGTGCTAGCAGGTATCTGGGCTTATCCCGCTAACACTGCATTTTTGGGAACCCTAAACTGCTGGGGACACTGGTATAGATCTGATCAGATCAGATATTGATCTGTTCAGATATTATACCACTAAGGGAGGTGTATGCTTTGTGCGTGGGTGTTAGCGCTACTGGCATTAACCTGATGCTGCCTGGGGCGACGCAGACCCTAACTGATGCTAAATCCTAATTGATATCACCCGCCGGGCGATCAGGGGGTTAAACCTTTATTGGGTTATATACGGCGGGTGCCCTGCCACTATAAAAAGCAAACTAACTAACCAGCGTCACCCGTAACACTTATACGGTGATCACTGGTGAAAGGGTTAACTAGGGGCAATCAGGGGGTTAAAACCTTTATTAGTTAATATATGGGGGTACCTGATGCTATATAAAAACCTAACAGGGAACCTAAATAACAAAATAACTAACTGGCTAACCAGCGTCACCAGTGACACTTATACGGCGATCACTGGTGAAAGGGGTAACTCTAGGGGCAATCAGGGGGTTAAAACCTTTATTAGGTTTTATATGGGGGTACCTGATGCTATAAAAACCTGGCGGCGAACCTAAAAAAATAACTGGCTACCTAGCGGCACCAGCATAACTAATACAGCGATCAGAAAAACGATCGCTTAGTGACACTGGTGATAGGGGATGAAAGGGTTACCTGGGGGGCGATAAAGGGGTTAAACCTTTATTAGGTAATATATGGGGGTACCTGACGCTATAAAAACCTGGCGGCGAACCTAAAAAAATAACTGGCTACCTAGCAGCACCAGCATAACTAATACAGCGATCAGAAAAAGGATCGCTTAGTGACACTGGTGATAGGGGGTGAAAGGGTTACCTGGGGGGCGATCAAGGGGTTAAACCTTTATTAGGTAATATATGGGGGTACCTGACGCTATAAAAACCTGGCGGCGAACCTAAAAAAATAACTGGCTACCTAGCAGCACCAGCATAACTAATACAGCGATCAGAAAAAGGATCGCTTAGTGACACTGGTGATAGGGGGTGAAAGGGTTACCTGGGGGGTGATCAAGGGGTTAAACCTTTATTAGGTAATATATGGGGGTACCTGACGCTATAAAAACCTGGCGGCGAACCTAAAAAAATAACTGGCTACCTAGCGGCACCAGCATAACTAATACAGCGATCAGAAAAACGATTGCTTAGTGACACTGGTGATAGGGGGTGAAAGGGTTACCTGGGGGTGATCAAGGGGTTAAACACTTATTAGATAATATATGGGGGTACCTGATGCTATAAAAACCTGGCGGCGAACCTAAAAAAATAACTGGCTACCTAGCAGCATCACTGACACTAATACAGCGATCAGAAAAACGATCGCTTGGTGACAGTGGTGATAGGGGGTGAAAGGGTTACCTGGAGGGCGATCAAGGGGTTAAACCTTTATTAGGAGGGGTTAGGGGGCTACTCTGGACCTAAAGGGACCTAGCACTAACTGCCCTGACACTTTTACTATCACAAATGTCACTGATTGCAGTGATCAGTAAATAAATTATCACTGCTATCGGTGACACTGTGAATGGGGGCTGGGGGGTGGTCTGGGGGGTGATCTGGGGGTGACTGGGGGGTGAAATATGTGCCTATGTGTCCTGGTGTCAGTGGGCTGTTGGTGCACTAACCTGATGTCTTCTCTCCTCGGGGCTCTGGACGAATAAAGCGCCGCATGGAGAGATGGCATCACTTCCCCCGCATGTGTTTACATTACACAGGCAGGGGAAACATCTCATTCGCCGGGAGCGATCACGAGGGGTGGCCAGAAACCAATGGCCGCCCCCTCATCACGGATCGCTCCCGAACCGATACCGACCGCCGCATGTACCGGAGGGGGGTCCGATCGGACCCCCCAGCCAAAAAGAAGGCAGTCACCTACAGGTACGTGATTGTGCCTGTCCGTGCCATTTTGCGGACGTATATGTACACGGGGCAGTCGTTAAGTGGTTAACCACTTCAGCCCTGGAAGGATTTACCCCCTTCCTGACCAGAGCACTTTTTGCGATACGGGACTGCGTCGCTTTGTAGACTGACAATTACGCGGTTGTGCGACATTGCACCCAAACAAAATTGACATCCTTAATAGAGCTTTCTTTTGGTGGTATTTGATCACCTCTGCGTTTTTTATTTTTTGCGCTACAAAACAAAAAATGAGCGACAATTTTTAAAAAAAGCACTATTTTTTACTTTTTGCTATAATAAATATCCTCAAAAAAGATATAAAAAAAACAAATTTCTTTCTCATTTTAGGCCGATATGTATTCTTCTACATATTTTTGGTAAAAAAATCGCAATAAGCGGATATTGATTGGTTTGCGCAAAAGTTATAGCGTCTACAAAATAGGGGATAGATTTTTGGCATTTTTATTATTATTGCAAAAGGTTGGGCCAACTCAATATTGAACCCTACGGACTAAAGCCTCGTACACACGACCAAGTTTTTCGTCGTTAAAAACACGTTGTTTTTCTCGACAAGATTCTTGTCAAGCTTGACGAGATTCTTGTCAAGCTTTACTTGCATACACACAGTCAATTCCAAATCTCGTCGTTGTTCTGCGCGGTCACGTCCAGCACGTACGACGGCAGTATAAAGGGGAAGATCGATTTCAATGGTGCCACCCCTTGGGTTGCTTTTGCTGATCTCGTGTTACTGCGTGTGAAGTAGAAGTTTGGGAAGAGACGATTCGCGCTTTTCAGTCTTCGTGCTTTCAGTTCGTTTTCTGCGGTTCAGTTTGTGCTTGTGGGTTCGTATATTGTCTTTCAGGGCGTGTAGGCAGGTCATATCTGTTTTACAGTGCGTTCTTGCCCGTTCGTTTCTGAATTTCAGTTCGTTCTTCATAGGCCTTGCTGTTCTAAAGTGCGTTCTGTTTAGAACGTTCTGATCAGACGACCGTTTCCTAGCCATGTCGTGGGTACATTCTCGTCGTCGAGTTCGTGCTGTGCGGGCGCTTGGTGTTGGTCTGCTTGTCTTGGACCAAGACGAGTCCATGAACAGGGTGAGGAGGAGTTAATGGACCAAGAATTGGTTGCTCCAGCGGGACCAATTCTGCCATATGCCTCTGCTGCGGGAGATCGTGGAGAATAATCCTGAGGACTACAGGAATTTTCTGCGGATGTCTGACCCCGTTTTTCAGCATCTGTTGGCTTTGGTGTCCCCCTATATTACCAGGCAGGACACCGTTGTGCGGGAAGCCATCAGTGCTGAGCAGAGGCTCATCGCCACGTTACGTTACCTGGCGACAGTCTGCAGGACTTGAAGTTCACGACAGGCATCTCCCCCCAGGCTCTGGGCCTCATAATCCCAGACACCTGTTCTGCCATTATACAAGTCCTGCAGGAGGACTATATTAGGGTAAGTTTTCTCCTTTAACATCACATTTTATGTATTTCATGTATGCTAATTAGGGATGAGCTCGGTGTTCGAGTCGAACATAAGTTCGACTCGAACATCGGCTGTTCGACCGTTCGGCGAACATCGAACGATTTGGGCCATTCGCGCCCAATTCGAGTGACGTGAACGGCCCACAATACACTGCGCCATCGCAGTGCAATCCCGGCGCTGTGATTGGCCAAGCATGCACTGTGACCCCGCATGCTTGGCCAATCACAGCGCCGGCAGCTAGGAGAGCCATAATTGTCCACAGGCAGGTTGCCTGTGGCCAACTATAGCTCAGGGGGTTTAGCACACGCCCCACACTATAAAAGGCCGCCAGCGCGGTGGCCTTGTGTAGTGTGTTCCGGCGCAGGGAAAGAGTTACATAGGCAGGGACAGTGTCAGTGCTATTTGTACCTCAAACTTGTGTGTAGGGAGAGAGAAGGATAGGCAGGGAGAGTGTCAGTGGCATATTCTTTGCTAAACCTTGTGTGCAGGGAGAGAGAAGGATAGGCAGGGAGAGTGTCAGTGTCATATACTTTGATAAACCTTGTGTGCAGGGAGAGAGAAGGATAGGCAGGGGACAGTGTCAGTGTCATATTCTTTGCTAAACCTTGTGTGCAGGGAGAGAGAAGAATAGGCAGGGGACAGTGTCAGTGTCACATTCTTTGCTAAACCTTGTGTGCAGGGAGAGAGAAGGATATGCAGGGAGAGTGTCAGTGTCATACTTTGATAAACCTTGTGTGCAGGGAGAGAGAAGGATAGGCAGGGGACAGTGTCAGTGTCATATTCTTTGCTAAACCTTGTGTGCAGGGAGAGAGAAGGATAGACAGGGAGAGTGTCAGTGTCATTGTTGCTAAGCCTCCTGCACATTATACACCTGAAGTTAGCCCGTATTGCTGTTTTTCCTGGTGTGTTACACCAACAGGCATTTGCGGCACTTACAGCGGGCGGAGTGATTCAGTTGCTGCAGGAGTTTGGACTGTGAGGATGTGCCTGTAGGGAGCTCCTGGAGCTCCAGGAGGAGGGGGTGTGATGGCCTCCTCCAGCCCAGGACCGGGGCAGCTTTCCCGGCCTTATGTTGCTGCCTCCTCCCTGGGGATTAAAGACCTGTCCAGGGAGGAGACATTATTTTTGAAGACCCAGCACAATTTGCTTGATTGGACTCTGGCCCAGCCTGGGGAAGGTCCGGCTTAGGTGCAGCGAAGGATCGCAAGAATCAAGGATTTAATCCAGAAGGCCAGCCGGGCCTTCTGTGGGAAGTCTGCAGTGCTGACCGACCTCCGGAATCGCAGGGACCGGACCAGCAGCTTCAGGAGGGGGGAGTTCAGTGTGGCCATTAACTCCCTGAAAGGCCAGTGTGGGGAACTCTGGGGCCTGCTGGGTGGCCTCTGTGAGAGGGGACGAGGTGAGACCGACTTCCTTTTGGAAATAAGGGATGAGCTGAAAAGGGCCAGCAGAGAAGGATCCCAGGCTGTCAGGCGCAGCAAACAGCGGAGCCAGCAAGTACAGCAGCCTGAGGAAAGACCTATGAATACATCATGCCCAGGAGGATTGGCCGGTGGAGCTGGAAATAGAGCTGGTGAGGAACCTTCCCCCCTCCCTCCCCCCCCACCCCCCTTCCCCCGGGAGGCGTAGTCCCTGGTAACCTGGCTGTGGAGGGTCCCCGGGACCTTGCGGTGCTCGGGTCAGAAAAAGCTACCAGCACTCAGGCAGGCTCGGGTAGGGTACCTGAGGATACAGCCAGGGGAAATCAGGAGGGGAACACCGGGGGGAATGCTGAGGGAAATACAGTGGGGATGGGAACGCTGGGGTGCACCCCAGTGGTGGTTCTCACACCGCTCCCACGGATCAGGCCTGAGACTGTTGCTGGAAAGACTCTTAAGCATGCTGCTGTTGTTAAGACCCTAATGACCCCTGTGATTCCCGCATGCAGCCAGGTACAAGGCAGGCCACTGCTAATGGTGGATCCTGCCTGTGCCGCTCATGCTGTGGAGGAGGGAGAGGGGTCTGGCAATCATGGATATGGACAAACCCAAGCAGGAATTGTTGAAGGACTATGTATTGATGGTGGGAATGTGAAGGCTGCAAGGATCGGTGGGGAGGAGGGGGGGACGCCATTACCAAAGTGCAGTGAGCAACAACAAACTGCTGCACAACCAGGGGATGGTTTGGCGCCAGTAAAAACAACCACCTTTGCTGACTGTAGGGGCGGGGCTTTGGGGCATGGCTCTGGTGGGCTGGATGGTCGGGGGGAGGAGTTTGGGCGGGAGTCCGGGCGGGAGGTGGAGCCAGGAAGGTCGGGAAGTGCTTCTATGATCACGTCCGATCTCCCTGGCCAGCGTGAACCGGAAGTGGGCGGGCGGGCTGACCCGGAAGTAGGGTCTATACCGGAAGTGGTTGGGGGCGGCCAGAAGCACTTCTGGGTGGCGGCCTCTGACGGCCTGAATGATCAGGAGATGGCCGAGGCATGTGGAGGATTGGCAGGAGGGGATTTGATAGACCTCATGGATTCGTCTGGGGACCTGAGTGCTGCTCAAAGAGTGGGCAGGTGGAGTGAGGCCGAGGCTGGGGAACTTTTTGGGGATCACCCAGCCTTGGCCTTCATTAAGGGTATGGAGTCCCAGGAGGGACAATTAGAAAAGGGGAAGGAGCAGCCACAGCCACAGGTGCAGGGGGAGGAGCCATCTGGGGCTCATGCCCGCTGCTCCAGTGGGGCCCCAGTGGTAGACCCTCCTCCCAGTGTTAGGAGGAGGGTTGTTGTGGGTGTGGCTTGCTCCGGGGGGGCGGTGGATGGGAGGGACCCCCCCGGCAGGATTGGGCCGGGGGGTTCCCCCGGTTGATGTGTCGGCCAAGGGTGCTGGAGTGCCCTCTGAGGGTACCCCTGGTGAGGCGGCAGAGGGTGCTTCCGGCATTCAGGCTGGGGGGGCGTTAGATCAGGTCCAGGAGGCAGAGCTGCTTGGGGCGCTCAGGGAATCCAGGTCTTTTGCCCGGGTGGCAGGGACCAGCGTCCCTTTGGCCCCCCTGTATGACCGGTTTGGTGCCCAAAACTTCTGGGTTCCCCCCGCAGACCAGCTCCAGGGGGTGAACCCGTGGTCGAGGGGTACAGGGGGTCCAGAGAGGCGCAGGCACAATGTTGTGCAGCTGCGGTGGGAGGGACCTGGACAGTGCCCCAGCAGGGGGCAGGTGGTAGATCTTCTGCTGAAGGGGGCCAACTGTAAGGTAGCCGACCTCTTCGCAGTGATCCATCCCACGGGCACCAAGGAGTTTGATGTGATTTTTTCCTCCTTGGTGCTAATGGAGCTCTTCCTTACTGTGTATGAGCTCCTGAAGAGGTCGGAGCCTTGAAGGTCTTTTAAGGTGGTCCCCCTGTCCAGGCAGGAGGACATCAAGTCCCTGACCATTTTGGTCAGGAATGAATCCCTCCCACCTGAGGACATTGCCACCTGGTTGGGGAGGTATGGGCAGCTGCAGTCTCCCCTGCGCAAAAACCTGGATGAGCGCGGGGTCTGGACCGGGGCGTGGGCGGCCAGGATCCGTCTCAAGCGCCAGGGAACTAGTGTGACCCATGTCCCTGGCAGCGCTTTCATCGGGAGAGATAGGATCCTGGTCTTTTACCCCGGTCTGCCCCGTCGCTGTTTTAAGTGTGGGAGTCCCACCCATTTAAGTGCAGACTGCACAACACCCCGGTGCGTCAGGTGCAACAGGCCTGGGCACTCCTCGGAGACTTGTAGACTTTTAGGGGGCGTGCGGCTAATGGGCGTGCGGCTGATGGGGATGGGCCAGGCCCAGATGACGCACCGGAGGGGGTGGGTCTCCCACCTCAGGCGCCCCAGGCAGGCCCAGGTGAAGGGCCTGGGGCTGATGGCCCAGAGGGGCCTTTGCCGCAGCGGCAGAGGCGCAGGCATGGTGGAGTGGGGGCCCCTGCTGGGAATGTGCCGGGTCCCCCGGGACTTGTTTCTGGGGGGCCGGGTGTGCCGGCACCGGGCCCAGTGGGGGTGGGGGGCCCTCTGTGGGGGGCCGTCCCCCTCCCCCTCTTTCCTCTGTGCCCCCTCCTCTCTCTACCCCCCCTCTTTCCCCCTCCTCTTCTCCTTCTGTTCCCCCCTCCTCCTTTCCCCCCTCCCCTTCCCCCCTTTCCCCATCCCTCCCCTTCTTCCTCCCTTCCTCCTCCCCCTTCACCTCATTCCCCCGTTCCTCTTCTCCTCTTCCCCCTTCCTCTCCACCTCCTTCCTCCCTCCGTCCCATCCTGGATCCTCTTTTGTATCCCCAGGATTCGGGGGAGGAGATGGAGGTGGCCGAGTTGTCGAGGGGCCTGCACAAGAGGCCCATGGGGGCCTCTAGCGGGCACTCCGGCGACGAGGTGGGCGGCCAGATCCAGGCGGGCTGGCTGCAGAGGAAGGTGAGGAAGAGGACGAGGAAGAAGGATCCTGGGGGGGGTTAGGGGACCCCGGGTTGTCCCTGATAGGGACCCTGGGGGGCCCCCCCGGTGATCCTAGGGAATATGTTCGGGGTCTTCACCGATTCGGAGGAGGACTCTGGGGTGTAGGTGAAAGTGCAGAGGAGAATGCAGGCCAAAATCACTAAGGATGGCGGTACCCTCTCCAATACGCATTGCGACCATTAATGTCGCAAGTGTGCGTTCTGCGGCGGCTCGTTTCATGGCCTTCGATTTTCTCAGCCGAGTTGAAGCTGACATTTTGTTTTTGCAAGAGACCTGGCTGACATCGGTGGCAGAGATGCATCTAGCAAAGAGGGAGTGGAGGTGTGGGCCCTCCCTCTGGTCTCTTGCGGCCGAGCCCTGCAGTGGAGTTGCAGTCCTTTTTAAGACTGGTCCGGTGGCTTGTCGACGAGTGATTGAGGTGGAGGTCGGTAGGTGCCTGGTGGTGGATGCCGTCGTGGGGGGGCAATTCCTTAGGCTCATCAACTTTTATGGCCCTCAGACCAAGAGGGATAGGAAGAGCCTCCTCACGATGGTCAAGCCTTACTTGTTCACGTCCCAGCAGGTGGTCTTTGGTGGTGACTTTAACATCGTCACCAGATCAAAGGATCAGGCAGGCGCCTCAGGCCCCCTGGGATATGATAGTATCTTTCTGAATAGTGTAGTGAGGGAAGCCGGGTTGGTGGTTGTGCATGTTCAGTGCCTCCCCAACCACACTGGGTTCACTTATGCCCGAGGTAGCAGTAGGAGTAGGTTAGATAGTTTTTTTTTAAAGGGGGACTCTTCCTTTGCGGCACCTGTGTTGCAGGCGATGGAGTTCTCCGATCACTGTATGGTTTCTGTGACTTTGAATGTGGCCGACACTCCTCAGAAGGGTCGAGGCCTCTGGCGTCTCAATGGATCGCTACTCGAGGACCTCGAGGTTAGGGAGGCCTATGAGATCTTTCTTGCGGATCAGGCCTCGCTCCTTGAGAGCGGCTGCTCCCGCCAGGAGTGGTGGGAAGTGGTGAAGAAGAGGTCGGAGGGCTTTTTCCGCAGGATCTCTAGGTACCGGGCGGCGTCCAAGTACCTGGCCTACCAGAAGTTGCGCAGGCAGTTAGACCGCCTGGTTTCTTCTGGGGGCCCTCAGGAGCAGATATCCGATCTGAAGCTTCAGATGAAGGGGTGTCAGTATGACCGTCTCGCCTCCCTGGTCCTTGAGAGGGATTACGGGAAGTTCTCCTCCCCGGATCCCTACAAGAGCTGTGGTGAGGCGGTGAGTTCAAAGGTCGTACATGGCCTGAGGGACGCTTCGGGATCCCTGGTCCAGTCCAGACCGGGTATCCTGGGTGTCATCAGGGACCATTTTTCAGACCTCCTCCGTAGGAAGCCTTTGGATATGGAGAAAGCCAGGGTGTTTCTTGATGAGACCCCGCTTTGTGCGGGGCCTGGTCTCCCAGACTCTCTGACAGCAGAGATCTCGGTTGAAGAAGTCGAGCAGGCCATCGACTCTTTGTCCTTGAAAAAGTCGCCGGGCCCGATGGGCTCACGGCTGAATTTTATAAAACCTTCAAGAGCCTGTTGGCTCCTCATTTGGGGGAGTTTTTCAATGAATGTTTGGCTAACGGCCTGCTCCCTCCCTCAATGAGAAGGTCAGCTCTGATCCTGCTGTCAAAGGGTAAAGATCCGACTGTAATTGAGAACTGGCGCCCGATCGCCCTTCTCACTACAGATAGGAAGATATTGGCAAAAATACTCTTTTTACGTATGTCAGCAGTCGCTGACAAGATGCTTTCTGTCTCCCAGCACTGCGCAATTCCTGGTCGGGGCACTTTTAGTGCCGTCCTGAACGTCCGGGAGGCCGTGGAAAGGTGCAGGGCAATGGGGGATGGGCGGTATCTGCTAGCATTAGACCAGGCCAAGGCTTTCGATCGGGTGAGCCATGAGTACCTCTGGCTTCTTCTGAGAAAGTACGGTTTGCCGGAGCAATTTGTAAATTGGCTGAAAGTATTGTACAGAGGGGCGGTGAGCTTCCCTCTTGTCAACGGTTGGGTGGGTCCTGCCTTTGCTGTGGACTCTGGAGTCAGGCAGGGTTGCCCGTTGAGCCCCCTTCTCCACGTCTTTGCCGTCGATCCCTTCGTGAGAAGGCTCGACTGTGAGCGTTTGGGGGGGTTCCGGTGGAGCCTTGCACTGGTCTGGATCCGGCAGTGAGGGTGGTGGCCTACGCGGACGATGTCTCGGTGGTGGTGTCCAGCCGCGAGGAGGCCCTCTTTGTGGAGACGCAAATTGGGAGCTACTCCGAGGCATCTGGTTCGTTGGTCAATTGGGACAAGAGCGAAGTTCTCTGGTTAGGAAGGGAAGGCGAGCAGTTCGCTCTTCCGGACGTGTTTCCCCAGCCCCAGCCAGAAGTGAAAATTCTTGGCATCCTATTTGGCCCGGGTGATTACCCCAAGCTAAATTGGGAACGCAGATTGGTCGGTGCATCTCGGAAAGTGAATGCCTGGAAGGGTTGGAAGCTGTCACTGAGGGAAAGGGTGAGCCTGGTCAAAACGTACTTGCTGCCAGAATTCCTCTATGTCAGCTACGTCTGTATTTTGCCTGCGTCTCTCTATGCCCGGATTTCTGGCCTGTTCTTCCTGCTGTTGTGGGGAAACAGGCTAAATCTGATCAAGAGGGAGGTCACGTACCGACAGAGGAGGCACGGTGGGCTGGATATGATCAATCCGGTGGTGTTTTTCATCACCATTTTTGTGAAATTCAACCTGCAGTCCATCTTTGTGGACCTGCCTACTCTGTGGGAGCGCTCATGCAAGAACTGGCTCTTGTTGTTCCTGAGTAGGTGGGAGAATGGGGGACAGCCTGGTGATCTTCGTAGATTGCATGGGTATCTCCCGTCCTATGTCCCTCAAGCGTTGAAGGTACTGAGGCAGTGGCGGATAACTGCCCTCGAGGTGGGCTCTGTGGGTCGGCGTGAGCTGTACTCAAGAGTCATGGCCTCGGACATTTTGAGGCCATTGTCTCTAAGGGACTGCCCGGAGAGAGTCCTCGAGAAGGGATTAGCCCTTCTGAATTCCCCAAGAATCCCAAGCAAGTTTTGGGATCTTGCGTGGAGGGCTTTCCACGGATGCCTCTATGTCCGTGGAAACCTAAAATATAAGAACCTAGGGGACAGAGGTTGTCCTCATGCAGAATGTGGGTGGGCATTGGAGACCATGGACCACTTTTTGGTCGAATGCCCCTTCAACATTGAGGTTCTTGAGGGGGCAGGGGAAGCCATTGGTTATCCCCGACTCTCATCCTTGACCTATTCTGAGGTGGTGTACGGCAACTTCAGGGTCCACAGAGGGTTTGAGTTGTCGTCACTTTATTTAGTCAGCTTAGTGGCTCTCTATTACACATGGCACGCTCGGTGTTTGGTGTCCACTAGGGGCAAAGTCCTGTCCACGCATGAGGTGGTGGGTGATATTTTTCGGGAGCTGGTGAAGGTGAGGAGTCTTGAGAGGGGGAGGGTTGGGGCCAATAGGAGTGCCCGGCTGTGGAGGGGTTTCTCCTTCCGGCCTCCCTGAGGCTCCAATCCTTCTTCCTTTGGGGGATGGTTCTTTCTGTCCTTTTCACCCCCCTTAGGTCTCTTGGTTTCTTTTTTTCCTGAACAGTAGGGCTTTAGGCATTCTAGACCTTGCATTCTCGCCTGTCAGTAGCCGATGGGTGGTTGGTGTTAGGTAGTAGGTTTGTATATATAGTAGGGTGTGGTGTTAGTGTTAGGTTAATATGTAGTATTAGGGTTTGTGTGGTTTTGATTTCTTTTGGGTGATATGTTCTTTTTGTTCTTTTCCAGGATAATGGGAAAAATAAAAATAATGAGACCCACGTGTGGGTTGGTCGGATGTGGATGGGTAAGGGTGGTAGTGGTAAATTTGTAAATATGTGTTAGTTTTATGTGTCAGGATTTTGTTAATGTATATATTGTTTTCCTACTGTACATACTGTAAATATTGGTAGCAGTTTTTTTCAAATATATAAAAATTTACAGCGGGCGGAGTGTGCCTCCTGATCATATTACACCTGAAGTTAGCCTGTATTGCTGCTTTTTCCTGGTGTGTTACACCAACAGGCATTTGCGGCACTTACAGCGGGCGGAGTGTGCCTCCTGATCATATTACACCTGAAGTTAGCCTGTATTGCTGCTTTTTCCTGGTGTGTTACACCAACAGGCATTTGCGGGACTTACAGCGGGCGAAGTGTGCCTCCTGATCATATTACACCTGAAGTTAGCCTGTATTGCTGCTTTTTCCTGGTGTGTTACACCAACAGGCATTTGCGGCACTTACAGCGGGCGGAGTGTGCCTCCTGATCATATTACACCTGAAGTTAGCCTGTATTGCTGCTTTTTCCTGGTGTGTTACACCAACAGGCATTTGCGGGACTTACAGCGGGCGAAGTGTGCCTCCTGATCATATTACACCTGAAGTTAGCCTGTATTGCTGCTTTTTCCTGGTGTGTTACACCAACAGGCATTTGCGGCACTTACAGCGGGCGGAGTGTGCCTCCTGATCATATTACACCTGAAGTTAGCCTGTATTGCTGCTTTTTCCTGGTGTGTTACACCAACAGGCATTTGCGGCACTTACAGCGGGCGGAGTGTGCCTCCTGATCATATTACACCTGAAGTTAGCCTGTATTGCTGCTTTTTCCTGGTGTGTTACACCAACAGGCATTTGCGGCACTTACAGCGGGCGGAGTGTGCCTCCTGATCATATTACACCTGAAGTTAGCCTGTATTGCTGCTTTTTCCTGGTGTGTTACACCAACAGGCATTTGCGGCACTTACAGCGGGCGGAGTGTGCCTCCTGATCATATTACACCTGAAGTTAGCCTGTATTGCTGCTTTTTCCTGGTGTGTTACACCAACAGGCATTTGCGGCACTTACAGCGGGCGGAGTGTGCCTCCTGATCATATTACACCTGAAGTTAGCCTGTATTGCTGCTTTTTCCTGGTGTGTTACACCAACAGGCATTTGGGGCACTTACAGCGGGCGGAGTGTGCCTCCTGATCATATTACACCTGAAGTTAGCCTGTATTGCTGCTTTTTCCTGGTGTGTTACACCAACAGGCATTTGCGGCACTTACAGCGGGCGGAGTGTGCCTCCTGATCATATTACACCTGAAGTTAGCCTGTATTGCTGCTTTTTCCTGGTGTGTTACACCAACAGGCATTTGCGGCACTTACAGCGGGTGGAGTGTGCCTCCTGATCATATTACACCTGAAGTTAGCCTGTATTGCTGCTTTTTCCTGGTGTGTTACACCAACAGGCATTTGCGGCACTTACAGCGGGCGGAGTGTGCCTCCTGATCATATTACACCTGAAGTTATCCTGCATTGCTGCTTTTTACTGGTGTGTTACACCAACAGGCATTTGCAGCACCTACAGCAGGCGTAGTGTGATTCCTGCAAAATATACTCCTGAAGCTAGGCCTTATTGCTGGTTTTCCCATTTCCCTGCAGGCCATTAGAATGTCTGGAAGGCAAACAAGGAGAGGCAGACGGTCAGGAGCCAATAAAAGAGGGCAAGCAGGCTCTGTGTCTAGAGACAACAGTGCTGGTCGTGGACGCGGTGCATCGCCATCAGCACGTGGCCATGGGACACGCTTGTCCTTCTTTTCGGCAGCTGGACGTGTTGAGCCGCATCATGCCGAAGACTTGGTAGAGTGGATGACCAAGCCTTCCTCATCCTCCTCATCCTCTCTCACCCAGGCTCAGGGTACTGGCAAAGCAGCTGCCAAAGCGTCCTCTTCCCTGGTATCAATGTCATCATCAGTCACTCCTTCCCTAGACCAACCATGTCCTCCTGAGGAGTCCCCCGAACTGTTTGAGCACAGTGTTGGGTACATGCTCCAGGAGGATGCCCAGCGTTTCGAAGGGTCTGATGATGATACCCAGCTAGAGGAAGGCAGTAGCGTGAGAGCAGAGAGAGGGGATGCTCAAGAAGGACACCAATCTGGCAGTCATGTTCCAGCAGCTGCAGCATACTGCCAGATTGGCTCCAGTGATGAGGAGGGAGGGGATGATGAGGTCACTGACTCCACGTGGGTGCCTAATAGGAGAGAGGAGGAGGAGGAGGAGGAGGAGGCACATCTCCAACGAGGCAGGATGCCCTCGGGGGGCCAGCGTAAGGGCAGCACACCGACGGAATCACACCGCAGAGCTCCGCCTGTGCAGGGCGCTGCCTCTGCCCGTTATTCAAAAAGTTCTTTGGTGTGGGCCTTTTTTGAGTCGAGTGCATCAGATCGCACAGCTGCTGTTTGCAACATATGTCTCAAGCGTATATCGTGTGGCCAAAACATCACCCGCTTGGGCACCACATGCTTGACCAGACATATGTTGACCTGCCATGCAGCTCGTTGGCAAGCCCACCTTAAAGACCCACACCAAAGAACAAAGCGGACCTCTCCTTGCACCGCATCAGCTGGGATCTCCACCCCACTATACCTTCAGTCCTCTCTGAAACCTGCACTGAGAGGAATGAAGGTGTAGAATTAGGTGTGTCACAGCCAAGTACTTGCGGGAACTCTGCTAGCAGTACACCGACGTCCGATTCTAGCAGGCAAATTTCCCTGCCCCAGCTGCTGGACCGTCGAAAGAAGTTCACTCCCAGCCATCCACATGCCCAGCGGTTGAATGCTAGCTTGGCTAAATTGCTAGCGCTTCAACTGCTGCCTTTTCAGTTGGTAGACTCGGCCTCCTTCCGTGAGTTTGTGCAATGTGCGGTTCCTCAGTGGCAGGTTCCCAAACGCCACTTTTTCTCACGGAAGGCGATTCCGGCTCTCTACCGGCATGTGGAAGGCAATGTCTTGGCCTCTCTGGACAGGACGGTCAGCGGTAAGGTGCATATTACCGCTGACTCATGGTCCAGCAGGCATGGACAGGGACGTTACCTTTCTTTCACGGCCCATTGGGTCACTCTTTTGGCAGCTGGGAAGGATGCAGGACAAGGTGCAGTAGTGTTGGAGGTTGTTCCACCGCCACGCCTCCAAAATGCTACTACTGGTTGTGACACACCTCTGTCCTCCACCCCCTCCTCTTCTTCTTCCTCCATGGCCTCTTCCTGTGCTTTGTCCTCGGAACCAGCGGTGCTCCGTAGGCGTTCAAGGGGCTACGCAAGTACGCAGGCAAAAAGATGCCATGCCGTGCTTGCGCTGGTGTGTTTGGGGGACAGGAGCCACACTGGGGCAGAGGTTCTGTCTGCTCTGCAGGGGCAGGCCGAGAGGTGGTTGACGCCACGCCAGCTTAAGCCAGGAATGGTAGTTTGCGACAATGGCACCAACCTCCTCTCCACTCTCCGATAGGGACAACTGACCCATGTGCCCTGTGTGGCTCACGTCCTTAACCTGGTGGTGCAGCGGTTCTTGGGCAGGTACCCGGGCTTACAGGATGTCCTGAGGCAGGCCAGGAAAATCTGTGTGCATTTCCGCAGATCTTATAATGCCAGTGCTCGCCTGGCTGAGCTGCAAAAGGAGTTGAACCTGCCCAAGAACCGCCTTATATGTGACATGCCCACGAGGTGGAACTCAACGTTGGCCATGCTGCAGCGGCTGCACATGCAGCAGAGGGCCATCAATGAGTACCTGTGCGACTACGGCACCAGGACAGGGTCAGGGGAGCTGGGTTTTTTTTCACAACGCCAGTGGGGCATGATCAGGGATGCATGCACTGTCCTGGCACCATTTGAGGAGGCCACGAGGATGGTGAGCAGTGACAGTAATGGCTGGAGTAATGGAACTGCTGGGACAGTTAAAGGGCAAAAATTTATAAACCTATTGCAGGACAATTTTATGGTCCAGTTTATTGAGGCCCCAACTAGGAATGATGCTCTGTTGGACCTGGTAATCTCAAACCATGCAGAGCGTATTACTAATGTTCAGATAAAGGAACACCTGGGTAGCAGTGACCATAACATGATTTCATTTGATGTTAGTTGTAAGCAAAAATCACATACAGGAAAGATAAAAACACTTAATTTCAAGAGAGCAAATTTTCCAAGGATGAGTGCTGCTCTCCAGGACTTAGACTGGGAAGGAATATTGGCATCAATGGGCACAGAACAGAAATGGGAATTCTTCAAAAAGACTGTTTGGGAACTCACTGCAAAGTATATTCCCATGGGCAATAAGTTTAAAAGGCTAAAAATAAAACCTATGTGGCTCACTGACAAAGTTAAAAAAGCTATAAACTATAAGAAAAGAGCTTTTAAAAAATATAAAAATGAGGGAACACTAGTGTCATTTAAATGTTACAAAGAATATAACAGGATATGTAAAAAGGAAATCAAGGATGCAAAAATTCAAAACGAACGACAGATTGCAAAAGATAGTAGGACAAACCCCAAAAAATTCTTCAAATATATTAATAGTAAAAAGGTCAAGTCTGAGCATGTAGGCCCTTTACAAAATAATCTAGAGTGGGTGACTGGGGACAAAGAGAAGGCTAATTTATTAAATACTTTCTTCAGTTCTGTGTATACAAAGGAGCATGGGGGAGCTCATGTCCAAAATGGGGGTGGTAGTGACACAGCCCCAAATCCACAATGGCTCAAAAGTGATATGGTCCAGAAATATTTAGATGGAATAAAGGTGGATAAAGCACCTGGACCAGATGGCATACACCCACGGATCCTAAAAGAATTGAGCTCTGTAATTTCAAAGCCATTGTATTTAATTTTTAGGGTCACATTAATGACAGGAATAGTACCACTGGATTGGCGCAGGGCCAATGTGGTGCCTATATTTAAAAAGGGAATTAAGTGTTTACCAAGTAACTATAGACCTGTTAGTTTAACTTCTATAGTTGGGAAAATACTGGAGAGATTAATAAAAGACCACATAGATGAGTTCTTGCTGGAAAAAAACTATTTAAGCAACAGACAGCATGGATTCATGAAAGACAGAAGTTGTCAAACAAACCTGATTTATTTTTATGAAGAGGTAAGTAAGACCTTGGACAGAGGGGTGGCAGTGGACGTGGTATACTTGGATTTTGCAAAAGCGTTCGATACAGTTCCCCACACACGGCTCATGTGTAAGGTAAAGTCTACAGGATTGGAAATATCAGTTTGTAAATGGATAGAAAACTGGCTAAAAGACAGAATTCAGAGAGTAGTGGTTAATGATTCTTACTCTGAATGGTCCAAGGTTATCAGTGGTGTACCCCAAGGTTCAGTGCTGGGACCCTTACTTTTTAATATGTTTATAAATGATATTGGGTCTGAGATCAAAAGTAACATTTCTGTCTTTGCAGATGACACCAAGCTATGCAGTGGAATAACGTCCTTACAGGATGTCGCCAATTTACAAGCCGACCTCAATGCTCTGTCTAATTGGGCGACTATGTGGCAGATGAGGTTTAATGTTGATAAATGTAAAGTTATGCACTTGGGGGCTAATAATATGAATGCATCATACATACTAGGGGGAGTACAACTGGGGGGATCCGTAGTGGAGAAGGATCTGGGGGTTTTGGTAGATCATAAGCTCAATAATGGCATGCAATGCCAAGCTGCGGTTTTCAAAGCGAGCAAAGTCCTTTCTTGTATTAAGAGAGGTATGGTCTCCAGAGAGAGAGATATCATTTTGCCCCTGTTCAAATCATTAGTAAGACCTCATCTGGAATATGCAGTTCAGTTTTGGGCCCCAGTTCTCAAAAAGGATATTGGGGAACTGGAGAAAGTGCAGAGAAGGGCAACCAAACTGATAAGAGGCATGGAGGAGCTCAGCTATGAGGAGAGATTAGAGGAACTGAATTTATTCTCTCTTGAGAAGAGGAGATTAAGGGGGGATATGATCAACATGTACAAATATATAAGGGGTCCATATAGTGAACTTGGTGTTCAGTTATTCACTTTACGGTCAACACAAAGGACAAGGGGGCACTCTTTGCGTCTAGAGGAAAAGAGATTTCACCTCCAAATACGGAAAGGTTTTTTCACAGTAAGAGCTGTGAAAATGTGGAATAGACTCCCTGCAGAGGTGGTTCTGGCCAGCTCAGTAGATTGCTTTAAGAAGGGCCTGGATTCTTTCTTAAATGTACATAATATAACTGGGTACTGACATTTATAGGTAAAGTTGATCCAGGGAATATCCGATTGCCTCTCGGGGGATCAGGAAGGAATTTTTTCCCCTGCTGTAGCAAATTGGATAATGCTCTTCTGGGTTTTTTTGCCTTCCTCTGGATCAACTGTGGGTATAGAATTGGGTATATGGGATTGTACGATATATGTTTATTTTTATTTTTTTATTTTTATTTTTTACGGTTGAACTGGATGGACTTGTGTCTTTTTTCAACCTGACTAACTATGTAACTATGTAACAGTGCATGCATCAGTGACACTGCACCTCTTGTCCACCTGTTGGAACATACGCTGCGTGGAATAATGGACAGGGCACTTGAGGCAGAACAGAGGCAGGAAGAGGAGGACTTCCTTGCCTCTCAAGGCCCCCTTTACCCAGACAGTGTTCCTTCTGTCCCACCCATCGCACAGGAAGAAGAGGAGGAGGAGGAGGAGGAGGAGGATTGTGTCAGCATGGAGGTGGAGCCTGGCACTCAGCATCATCAGCAGCAGTCTTTTAGGGATGATTTACAGTCCCAAGAAACCAGTGGACTTGTACGTGGCTGGGAGGAGGTGGCTGCGGATCATGTCGTCCTTAGTGACCCAGAGGACTCCGGCCCGAATGCCTCAGCTAACCTACGCTGCATGGCCTCCCTGATCCTGCAAAGTCTGCGGAAGGATCCTCGTATTCTTCGGATCAAGGAGAGGGACCATTACTGGCTGGCCACTCTCCTTGATCCACGGTACAAGGGTAAGGTTGCGGACCTTATCTTACCGTCGCAGAGGGAGCAGAGGATGAGACAACTCCGGTAGGCCTTGCAGAAAGGTCTGTGCAACGCGTTCCCAGAGACTGGGAGGTTACAAACTCCTGGTCCTGGACAACAAGTTAAGAAAAAACAAATGCGCCTACTAAGTGCAGTATGTTAGAAATTTATTCGAGAATAATTAAAATAACAGCCAAATGGCTACTCACAGGATGGAAGTGGAGTAAAAGCATAAATAGATATCCTTCTAAGTTGTCTGCGGAGGGCATGAGTCACTCCGTGTGTCTGTAGTCTCCCGGTGGTGGAATACTGCCAAGATGAAGAGGTAGTGCACTGCGGTGTTGCTGCAGGGATGGGGAGATGGCAGAAGAACGGTAGATGTGAGAAGAGCTGTCCCTCTATGCCAGTGTGGACACTGGTTCCCACACGGCGTACGGCGTGCGGTTCACGCTGGAGCGCAGTCAGCTTCGGCAACCGGACGTGACGTCAATAGCAGACGCTAACTGATGACGCGTTTCAATGCTTCCGCATTTTCCTCGGATCTGATAGGCAATAGAAGCTGTCGGTATTATATGCGTTCCACCGGACGGAACCATCAATCTAGTGTCATACTCCGGAAATGAAGTGCTGTAGGCCGGAAGGAATGGATACATAGGCCTAACAATAGCATATACATAGGAATTCGTAGATTTAAAAAAACATACAATATACAATTGATTGAGTTGATAGAAACCTTTAGAAGACTTGCCCTATAATGAATGTATATATGGCAAGAAATTTTATATTTTGACAGGAGATATATATATTGGCATCAATGCATGGAAGAAATGCATGAGAGGGGCTTACAAAAAAATATCTTAAAAAGTGCATAGAAAATGCACTAAAAAATATATCAAAAATAAAAATGCTGGATGCAAAAAATATATATATCTCTAAAAATGCTGGATACAAAAAATAAAAATAAAAATAAAATTGGAAATAAAAATAATAAAAATAAATAAATATAAAAATAAAAATAATAATAGTAGCCAATAATATCCAAGAAACAGTTATGGAGAGCTGTTATTGAGAAACTCATAATCTCAATAATACAGATATCTAATTTATAATGATGGGGATCGCAAGCATGCATATGCACACATCCGCACATGCGTGCGTCCAATCCATTGTGTATGGATATTGTGCTCACAATAAAAAAAAGGGGTTTAATGATAAAAATTATATAACGATCATTGATAAAGGACCAATTGATAAACAGCCAATTGATAAAAAATCAATAAATAAAAATCTTTTACCATCAAGGAAGGAATATATAAATAGCAGGAATATATGTACAAATGAGGATGTAATAAAACACAACATAGTGGAATAAGGGTTCCTATTGGTTCTTAATGGTCAAAAAGGAAAAGAGGAAAAAGGTAGAGGAGATGGGGATGTGTGTAGATGAATACAAACATACACCCACACAAAATGTATGTGCACGTGTGTACATGAATATGTCTCTATCACATGACTGTATTAACCTCAATCTCCTCGTTAAGTCCAAAGGGTGTAAGTGTGTTCAGGATATAAATCCAGTATGTTTCTTGTTTACACAGACGTTGGAATCTCTCTGCTGATGTATATTTGTCGGGTATGGATTCCAAGATCCATACTCGAAGTGCAGAGGTGTCTTTAGAATGGTGAATGTTAAAGTGTCTGGAAACACTATATTGTGGACTGCCATCCTTAACTGCTCGGCGGTGTTCACCAAATCTAGCTCGCAATGTGCGTATAGTCCTACCCACATACAACAAACCGCATGGGCAGGTTATGCAGTAGATGACGAACATGGTGGAACAATTGTAGAAGGAAGTAAAAGTATACAGTTTACTGTTAGCGGAGTCGTTTTTTTGACCATGAGTCACATGGGAACAGGTGAGGCACAAGGCCTTATTACATCTATACATACCTACTAAGGGTATTAATGTTAGCTGTCTAGATGTGGTATTTTTAGCATTGATTTTCATTTTGCTAGGTGCAATTTTACCTTTTATGTTCGGCGCCTTGCGGTATGCAAATTTAGGGTGAAGAGAAAGTGATTTTTTCAAAAGTGGGTCCTGTTGTAAAATAGACCAGTGTTTACGGAAGATGCTTTCCATTTGCTTATGACTATGGTGATATTGTGTAATAAACCTCATCACTGGCATAGATGCCTGCTTGGGTTTTGATGCTATGTGGTCTGTACAATATAAGGAGCAAGCGTCATCAATAAGATGTACTGGATACCCCTTATCTGTGAACTTGGTTTTTAGAGGTATACTCTGTGTCACATAATCATCCAATCTAGTGCAATTTCGTCTGAGACGATGAAATTGGCTCTTTGGGATATTTTGAATCCATCGTGGGTGATGACAGCTGGTATAATGTAAAAAAGAATTACCAGCTGTAGGTTTTGTATAACTTTTAGTTGTTATCTCCTTATTGGTATATGATAGTTCCAAATCTAAAAAGCATATGGATAAAGTGTTGGATTCTGAAGTAAAGGTGAGTCCATAGGGGTTAGCATTACAATACGAGACAAAGCTATGAATGAGATCGGTAGGGCCGTCCCAGATGATTATGATATCATCTATGTATCGTCTGTAAAAAATGAGGTGCATAGTGAAAGGATTATTGGCCCAAATGTATTTTTCTTCCCAGAAACCCATAGTTAGGTTAGCATAGCTGGGAGCGAAATTAGCACCCATAGCGGTGCCCTGTTTTTGGCGATAGTAGGTTCCATCAAAAAGAAAATAATTATGATCTAAACAAAAGAGAGTGGCTTGAAGTATGAAATCTATTTGATGAGTGTTAAGATGAGGGTCATTTTTGAGGAAATGAGTAACGGCTTGTATGCCTATGTTATGAGGAATAGATGTATATCTCTATAGATGTCTGCTCCTTATATACATCTATTCCTCATAACATAGGCATACAAGCCGTTACTCATTTCCTCAAAAATGACCCTCATCTTAACACTCATCAAATAGATTTCATACTTCAAGCCACTCTCTTTTGTTTAGATCATAATTATTTTCTTTTTGATGGAACCTACTATCGCCAAAAACAGGGCACCGCTATGGGTGCTAATTTCGCTCCCAGCTATGCTAACCTAACTATGGGTTTCTGGGAAGAAAAATACATTTGGGCCAATAATCCTTTCACTATGCACCTCATTTTTTACAGACGATACATAGATGATATCATAATCATCTGGGACGGCCCTACCGATCTCATTCATAGCTTTGTCTCGTATTGTAATGCTAACCCCTATGGACTCACCTTTACTTCAGAATCCAACACTTTATCCATATGCTTTTTAGATTTGGAACTATCATATACCAATAAGGAGATAACAACTAAAAGTTATACAAAACCTACAGCTGGTAATTCTTTTTTACATTATACCAGCTGTCATCACCCACGATGGATTCAAAATATCCCAAAGAGCCAATTTCATCGTCTCAGACGAAATTGCACTAGATTGGATGATTATGTGACACAGAGTATACCTCTAAAAACCAAGTTCACAGATAAGGGGTATCCAGTACATCTTATTGATGACGCTTGCTCCTTATATTGTACAGACCACATAGCATCAAAACCCAAGCAGGCATCTATGCCAGTGATGAGGTTTATTACACAATATCACCATAGTCATAAGCAAATGGAAAGCATCTTCCGTAAACACTGGTCTATTTTACAACAGGACCCACTTTTGAAAAAATCACTTTCTCTTCACCCTAAATTTGCATACCGCAAGGCGCCGAACATAAAAGGTAAAATTGCACCTAGCAAAATGAAAATCAATGCTAAAAATACCACATCTAGACAGCTAACATTAATACCCTTAGCAGGTATGTATAGATGTAATAAGGCCTTGTGCCTCACCTGTTCCCATGTGACTCATGGTCAAAAAAACTACTCCGCTAACAGTAAACTGTATACTTTTACTTCCTTCTACAATTGTTCCACCATGTTCGTCATCTACTGCATAACCTGCCCATGCGGTTTGTTGTATGTGGGTAGGACTATACGCACATTGCGAGCTAGATTTGGTGAACACCGCCGAGCAGTTAAGGATGGCAGTCCACAATATAGTGTTTCCAGACACTTTAACATTCACCATTCTAAAGACACCTCTGCACTTCGAGTATGGATCTTGGAATCCATACCCGACAAATATACATCAGCAGAGAGATTCCAACGTCTGTGTAAACAAGAAACATACTGGATTTATATCCTGAACACACTTACACCCTTTGGACTTAACGAGGAGATTGAGGTTAATACAGTCATGTGATAGAGACATATTCATGTACACACGTGCACATACATTTTGTGTGGGTGTATGTTTGTATTCATCTACACACATCCCCATCTCCTCTACCTTTTTCCTCTTTTCCTTTTTGACCATTAAGAACCAATAGGAACCCTTATTCCACTATGTTGTGTTTTATTACATCCTCATTTGTACATATATTCCTGCTATTTATATATTCCTTCCTTGATGGTAAAAGATTTTTATTTATTGATTTTTTATCAATTGGCTGTTTATCAATTGGTCCTTTATCAATGATCGTTATATAATTTTTATCATTAAACCCCTTTTTTTTATTGTGAGCACAATATCCATACACAATGGATTGGACGCACGCATGTGCGGATGTGTGCATATGCATGCTTGCGATCCCCATCATTATAAATTAGATATCTGTATTATTGAGATTATGAGTTTCTCAATAACAGCTCTCCATAACTGTTTCTTGGATATTATTGGCTACTATTATTATTTTTATTTTTATATTTATTTATTTTTATTATTTTTATTTCCAATTTTATTTTTATTTTTATTTTTTGTATCCAGCATTTTTAGAGATATATATATTTTTTGCATCCAGCATTTTTATTTTTGATATATTTTTTAGTGCATTTTCTATGCACTTTTTAAGATATTTTTTTGTAAGCCCCTCTCATGCATTTCTTCCATGCATTGATGCCAATATATATATCTCCTGTCAAAATATAAAATTTCTTGCCATATATACATTCATTATAGGGCAAGTCTTCTAAAGGTTTCTATCAACTCAATCAATTGTATATTGTATGTTTTTTTAAATCTACGAATTCCTATGTATATGCTATTGTTAGGCCTATGTATCCATTCCTTCCGGCCTACAGCACTTCATTTCCGGAGTATGACACTAGATTGATGGTTCCGTCCGGTGGAACGCATATAATACCGACAGCTTCTATTGCCTATCAGATCCGAGGAAAATGCGGAAGCATTGAAACGCGTCATCAGTTAGCGTCTGCTATTGACGTCACGTCCGGTTGCCGAAGCTGACTGCGCTCCAGCGTGAACCGCACGCCGTACGCCGTGTGGGAACCAGTGTCCACACTGGCATAGAGGGACAGCTCTTCTCACATCTACCGTTCTTCTGCCATCTCCCCATCCCTGCAGCAACACCGCAGTGCACTACCTCTTCATCTTGGCAGTATTCCACCACCGGGAGACTACAGACACACGGAGTGACTCATGCCCTCCGCAGACAACTTAGAAGGATATCTATTTATGCTTTTACTCCACTTCCATCCTGTGAGTAGCCATTTGGCTGTTATTTTAATTATTCTCGAATAAATTTCTAACATACTGCACTTAGTAGGCGCATTTGTTTTTTCTTTTCTTTGCCATATATAGAGTCTGCTTCGCTCTACAATTGCTGCCAACGGTGCATATGTTCATATGACTTGCTTTCAATATTACATGGACTTCCAAAGAGAAAGACTTTTATACTTTAAATCCTATTGATTTTCATCTGATTTATTTTTATCAGTTAGGTTGTTGTTCCTTCTTTTTGCGCCGTTATCTGTATTATAATTTCTGGACAACAAGTTGCTGAGGCTTCGGTCAGTCAAAGAAGGAGTGGTGGGGAAGGTGGCCGTCTGACCGATGCGTTCAGACAATTCTTTAGTCCGCAGCCCCAAGGTATGATCGGTTCCAGCAACCATCGCCAGCGTCTGATATACATGGTGCAGGAATACCTAGGGTCAAGGTCAGACTTGGACACCTTCCCCACCGAAAATCCTCTGGATTACTGGGTCTTGAGGATGGATCACTGGCCAGAGCTTGCACAGTATGCAATTGAGCTACTGGCCTGTCCTGCATCCAGCGTTCTTTCAGAGCGCACATTCAGTGCTGCTGGAGGATTTGTCACGGATCACAGGGTGCGCCTGTCCACCGACTCTGTTGATCGACTGACCTTCATAAAGATGAACCAGTCTTGGATCACCACCAGCTACCAAACACCTGAAGCTGATATAACAGACTAATTTATTTTCAAATGTCACATCCCTTCAAGACTGATGCTGATGCTGAGAGACTGTCCTGTTATGTTGACTGACTATCCTCCTCCTCCTCAATGATCCGATTGATGATGATAGCTTGGAAGAACATTTTTGTTTCTGGGTGCCGCCACCAGTGGCTAAGGCCCAATTTTTCAGCCCCTGTTTAACAGGGGCATGTAATTACATTTTTTTATGCAATGCTTTGCAGCATGGCTCATTCCTGCACTCCAACTAGAGTATCTGGGAGAGGTTGCAGTGTCGTGGCACCAGCACCAGTGCCTAAGGCCCAATTTTTCAGCCCCTGTTTAACAGGGGCGTGTAATTACAATTTTTGATGCAATACTTTGCAACAGGGCTCATTGCTGTGCTCCAAGTACAGTATCTGTGAGGGGTTGCAGTGTTGTGGCACCAGTGCCTAAGGCCCAATTTTTCTGCCCCTGTTTAACAGGGGCATGTAATTACAATTCTTGATCTAATAATTCACAGCAGGGCCCATTCCTGCGCCCACCAAGAGTAACTGTGAGGCCTTACAGTGTTGTGTCAACACCACCACCACCACCAAAGGCCCAATTTTTCAGCCCCTGTTCAACAGGGGCATGCAATTACAATTCTTGATCTAATAATTCACAGCAGGGCCCATTCCTGCACCCACCAAGAGTAACTGTGAGGCCTTACAGTGTTGTGTCAACACCACCACCACCACCACCACCAAAGGCCCAATTTTTCAGCCCCTGTTCAACAGGGGCATGTAATTACAATTCTTGATCTAATAATTCACAGCAGGGCCCATTCCTGCGCCCACCAAGAGTAACTGTGAGGCCTTACAGTGTTGTGTCAACACCACCACCACCACCACCAAAGGCCCAATTTTTCAGCCCCTGTTCAACAGGGGCATGCAATTACAATTCTTGATCTAATAATTCACAGCAGGGCCCATTCCTGCGCCCACCAAGAGTAACTGTGAGGCCTTAGAGTGTTGTGTCAACACCACCACCACCACCACCAAAGGCCCAATTTTTCAGCCCCTGTTTAACAGGGGCATGCAATTACAATTCTTGATCTAATAATTCACAGCAGGGCCCATTCATGCGCCCACCAAGAGTAACTGTGAGGGCTCACAGTGTTGTGGCAACACCAACATGTAAGGGGCAAATTTCAGCTGAGTATATACGGCAGGCCCCTACTTTCAAACATCCAACTTACAAACGACTCCTCCTTGCAAACAGAAAGGATACAACAGGAAGTGAGAGGAAATCTACCCCTAGGAAGGCAAATTCTCTCCTGTAAGAGTTAATATGGGAAAAAAAGTGTCTCCTCTCCACTGATGCTTTATCACCAATTCTTGTTTCAATAAAAAAACCAAATTTTCAAAAAGCATTTGTCATTAGGACGGAAAGTGAGGTGAACTGTTCTGAACAGGTGCACACTGCACAGACAGCAAAACAAATGTTACAGGGGTGATAACCCCTCCCTATGTTTTCCAAAAAGCTTAAAAATAGATTTCTTGGCTGGAGCTACACTTAAACAATGTACCTGTTCAAAATTACAAACAGATTCTACATAAGAACAAACCTACAGTCCCTGTCTTGTATGCACTGCCTGTATACGGCTGTTCAGAGTATATAGGGCCTTTTTTATTTTGTGTGCGGGGTTCCCCTTAATATCCATACAAGACCCAAAGGGGCTGGTAATGGGCTGGGTTAGGGGGGTGATGGGGTAGCTATGCCATTTTTCTTAAAGATTTTCATCCATATTACCGGGACCAGACATTACATTAAAGCCGCAAGCAGTTTTAAATGGCTTTTTTTCCTTTAGAAATTTAATTTTGTGCAGGGACAGTTCTAAACACGGGAAACACGTGGCACTTCACAGGCATACTTTAGACACCCCCCAGGTACGATATTTAAAGGAATATTTGACTTTTTTTTCCACTTTATGCATCATTAAAATGACTGCTCCTGAAAAACGGACGTTTTTAAAACTTTTTTTTGGATTGATACATGTCCCCTGGTGCAAAACCCGGGTTCCCAAACCCTTTTTAGGACAATAACATGCATAATAGTCGTTATAATTAGCACTTTAGATTTCGAACGTTCGCATCCATTGTATTTAATAGGGCTCGAAAGTTCGTGCGAACTTTCGGTCCGTTCGCGGGTTCTGGTGCGAACCGAACCCGGGGGTGTTCGGCTCATCACTAATGCTAATGTATTGTATGTTTTAATATGTTGGCTGATTTACGTGGGACATTATGTTATTAGAGATATATATGTATATATATATATATATATATATATATATATATGTATATATGTATATATGTGTTTATATGTGAGTACAATATTGACCAGGCCAGATTTCAGTTGATAATTCAGTTGTCAGAGTCAACTGGATTACACATATGAAAGAGACCAGATAACAGCTTTGATGTGTTGATCTTATGCAAGGTGTGTGAGGTGGCCTGTTAACTTAATTGAACAGTTCAAAGGGGACATTGTTTAGATGGTAATTAGTCTTGAGGGGGTATTCATTCATGGGAACATTTGGTTGACCTGGCAGAACATCCCCCCCCCCCCCCCCCAGTGTCAGACCAGTATTTGAGACATTCAAGCTGGCATTCAGTTTGCTCTAGTCTTGTCAATTTGCATGGATAGGAAAGCACAGGTCTAGAATATGATCTAGGAGATGTGGGACTCTGAAATATATATATATACTCTGATTGGATTCGTTGTCATCTGTGCAAGTATTGAACTTTGTTCTGTATTGGAAGTCAATAAAGTGCATTCTCTGGAGAACTTGGGTGTGATGCTGCGGGAATAACATAACTTATATCATCATACTAATAACTAAACATCAATTATCAACTGGAAACCACTATACTACTTCACTACATTGGTGCTGTTCAAGCGACCAGAAGCGCATTTTCAGGACTTAGTAACAGAAGTCGTGATGACAACAATCCTGTGAGGTGGACAGATGGAGACCCAAGAGCTGTGCTGTGACTCTAATGTCTGGTTGTGACATAAGAGTCTGATATACAAGATTAAACAAGTTCGGAACCCCAGAATTATTCTCTGGAGACTGGAAACAACAAAAAAAAAAGGACTGTCGTATACCAGAAGACCTGAACTAGAAGCTGAAGGAGTAACTAATGCGGTGAGTAAAATATTTCCTTTTTTTAAAATTATTAGTAATATAGCCAAAATGCTTACTCAGTGTGAAGCTAGTGTCAGTTCTGATAAAGTTAACAGATGGATATTAAAATGTATTAAGCGTCATGGCGGTCCTTATGAAATTCCAGAAAAATGTAAGCAGACATGGACTATGATGAAGGAATTTTTAGAGAAAAAATTTTTTGATAGCAAAATTTCAGAAAGTAAATAAAAAAAGGTTGCATTTTGCAGGGCTTGTTATCTTGCTGTTTAACTATGGAAAGTTCTTTGAATGATCAGGTTGAGGAAATTGCCCATTTACAGAATGCAGTTGCAAATAGCAACAATGTTTGTCAGAGGTTACAAAACCAATCAGAAACTGAGACAGTAAATTTAAAATTGCATGCAGTTACCATTGGGGGAGCTTTGCTTGAGAAATCTAAACGTTGTGATGAATTATTAGAGGAAAATGAGAGATTAAAATTAAGAATTATGGAATTAGAGCAGAGATCTCAGGAATGCAGATATGTATCAAATCTTGGATTAAGCAATCTGCAGCAAGATACAAACACAAACTTTCTATCAAATGAAACAGAACCTCATATCAAATCTGATAATTCATTGCCAGCCGCACCCACTGTGACCACCACAGTTTACAACAATAATAATAATACAGGTGAAGTTCAGCTTGTAATGAAGCATTTGAAACCAAAAGAACTGGATGCAATTCTTAAAGAAATAGGAATGGTTCCCTGCCATGATTTAAACAGATTTTTGAAATGGTTTTGTGACTTGCAGATTGTCAGAGATATGTACAATCTCAACCCATCTGATTTAGAAAGAGTTTTGCAACATTCTATAGGAAATGGTCTTTGGATGAGAATTAAACAGATCTGTATTCAGCCTCTGAGGACAAGGGACATATTACTGGAATTATTATGTGTTTTGTATGGTGTACGTTCTGATGTTGCTATTCATGGGAAGATCAAACAAATGCAAAATGAATCCCCCTATGAATTGTCACCCTGGATATCTACTATTATGGAATTATTGGTCGGTAATAATCTTGCATTTGAGCGTGGAGGCTTGATACATATGAGTATGTTTCTAGATGCTTTGCATGAAGATAACAAACAAAATATTTTATTAGTTACCCCAAATCCCCATGATTTAAAAGACGTATTGTTGAGGGCAGATCATTTATGGAGAAAGTCAAATGAGCAAGCTGTCAAAATTGATGTAGCCACATTGTTTAGGCAAAATAATAATAAGAAAAGGACCTGGATACCATTTTCTCAATTAAAACAGAAATATGACCACCTGAAAATTGAGTATGACAAGATGAGAAAAGAACGGGACACATTATTGGAACAGTTGTACAGGGTGTCATAAATGCAAATGTACATTCTCCAGATCTGTTTTTGAATGCAAATGACGCTTCTCTAGCAGTGGGGGTGAATTAGCTTTAGACTGTAAACTGTAAATAGTACTTTGTCTTCACTTCAAAAAAATACTAAGGACTTTGCTAATGAGTTTTGGTCTGAGAATTTTTGTCTTTCAGATGCCCGGAGGAACTCGTTTGAATGTGAACAGAAGTGGGCTAGTGTGGGAGAAATGCTGATAGACAATATACAAGGATGGACACTCTCTCAATATTCATCAAGCAATGGAATTTTTTCTTGAACATTCAAATTTATTTTTTTCCATTTTTTTATTTAATTTTTATTTTTTATTTTTTCATTTTCTCCCTTTCCCTGATCTATTTTCATTTTTTTTTTTTTTTTATATTTGATTTCATGAACTTTATCTTAAAACCAGAGCGAAGCATTTAAACCTAAGATAATTTTATAACTTCCGTACATATGACATAAGGCATATTGATATCAATAGATTTAACATCTGAGGTGATGCTGCACAATGGCTTGGCAATGCATAAATTATAGGATGTTGGGTGGTTTTCCTAAATTTATAAGAGGGGTGAGTGAAATTCATCACTCTAGTCATGATTTGAATTTTGTTGAATCAGTTGTTTATAATATGCTGAAGGCTATGACATATATGGATGACAAAGACCTTTCTACCTTTCATGAAAAGATACTGACAAGAATTTCCACTGCCGCTTTGTCGGAATAGAAGATCTGATAGACACTGATGTCTATTTGAACCATCGCGTGGGGGTATATATATATATATATATATATATTGGTATACCATTCTGGTGGAATTATGGACTGAATGATACAAGTAACTGCTCTATTAAAGGCAATGAGGGGTGGCCTACAGCAAATTCAAATTGTGGCTGTCAATCAGCAAATTACTTGACAGGTACACAAAAGGTAATTATTGCTCAAATAGGGAATGGAAAGAAGCAGATGTTAATTGTGAAATGCTTGCAAGATGGAATACAGCTTTGTTGTCAGAGAATATTGAGGGTTCGATGTTAAAAGAACCCAGTGTCCTGATTGGTGGATTGATGATTGAAGGTGAAGCTCATGAATGTGCAAGGAAATAGTTTGCAGCACAGAGTTTTAATGCCATATCCAAAACTTTTTGACCTTGGAAGGGACTGCTGGTATATTGATGGTTCTTATTACTATAAAGATGGAAGCAGAATTTCAGGATTTGCTGGTGATTGTGTAAAAGCATCTTTAAGAATGAAAACTTTGAGCCTGGAGATGAGAGAATCCTGGACTTATGTGGATTGGACCTCCCAAAGCATACCAAGCTTTACTTTCAGTGAGATGGTGAGAGATGTGATGAAGTCAGAATGGACTGTGACATCAGCTCATTTTTGTGCAATATTCAAGATCGTGATGTGATTTACTCAAGAGCAAGCCTTGAAATAAGGTATAACAGCTATACAGGCCACGGATGTTTACCAAATCCTTTTCCAGTCATGGTCTAAAGTTATATTATGTAATAACTGTTCCATGGGAATATTTTAGGGGGGCTGGTGAAGAGAGATGTAACCAGTCTCAACTTCATATTTCATATGAGCCATTGTAAAGCATCCAGTACCTCAAATCATAGTGATGCTTGTTGTTTGATTTATGGGTCAGTTCTAGTAGTTAGAACCGACCCAAGTGGGGGTATAGGTTGTAATATGTTGGCTGATTTATGTGGGACATTATGTTATTAGAAATATATATGTATATATATATATATATATATATATATATATATATATATGTGTGTGTTTATATGTGAGTACAATATTGACCAGGCCAGATTTCAGTTGATAATTCAGTTGTCAGAGTCAACTGGATTACACATATGAAAGAGACCAGATAACAGCTTTGATGTGTTGATCTTATGCAAGGTGTGTGAGGTGGCCTGTTAACTTAATTGAACAGTTCAAAGGGGACATTGTTTAGATGGTAATTAGACTTGAGGGGGTATTCATTCATGGGAACATTTGGTTGACCTGGCAGAACATCCCCCCCCCCCCAGTGTCAGACCAGTATTTGAGACATTCAAGCTGGCATTCAGTTTGCTCTAGTCTTGTCAATCTGCATGAATAGGAAAGCACAGGTCTAGAATATGATCTAGGTGATGTGGGACTCTGAAATATATATATACGCTGATTGGATTCGTTGTCATCTGTGCAAGTATTGAACTTTGTTCTGTATTGGAAGTCAATAAAGTGCATTCTCTGGAGAACTTGGGTGTGATGCTGCGGGAATAACATAACTTATATCATCATACTAATAACTAAACATCAATTATCAACTGGAAACCACTATAATAATTCACTACATTGTATTCCTTTCATCCTTCCCTAATTACCATGATTGTAATATGCTGAGAATTTCCCCTTTGTCCTCATGCATGCTGTAAGCTGCTAAATGCCCCTTTTTTCTCCTCCATGCATTTTTCCCTTCACTAACCTCTCCAGCAGTGGCGGCTGGTGTTCAAAATGTTTGGGGGACCAGCCCAAAAATTTACTAATTAAAAAACTACCATTTCCGTGACTGTGCCTATTAAACGCCACCAGTTTGTCCCCTCAAATGCAGCCAGTTTGTCCCCTCAAATGCAGCTAGTTTGTCCCCTCAAATGCAGCCAGTTTGTCCACAAATACAGGCATTTCCCCCCCAGCCCTGCACTTACCTTCCTCTGGTCAGCGCCGTCCTTCTTCTCTCCTCGATGTCTTCTCCCGCCCTCGATGTTGCATCAGCCAATCAGGTTACCGGTAAACAGACTCGGTGAACATGATTGGCAGAGGAGCCTGTCAGTGTTTAACCAAGGAATGCACCCCCCCTGCGTCCCCTGGTTAACTTTTTGGAAGCCAATTACAGCCCTCAGGCTGTAATTGGCAAGCCTATCAGAGTGGCTGGCTCTGATAGGCACTTCCCAAAAAAAAACAGACGCTGTTATTCAGATGTCCGCCGCTCAACAGGGGGCCATCCACCTGAATAGCGTGCGGCATTGTCAATACATAGGTTCATGCAAGGCATGAACCTATGTATTGCTCAGAGTGACGGGCGCAGGAGAGAGAGGGGGCAGCGCTCCTGCGCCCACTATGGACGCACCGCCACTGCAATGCTATCCTGTGCCCAAACACACCTAGCCGAGTCACTTCCCAATGTCTTTCTGAAGCTCCATTGTAGTGCTTTACCCTTTCCCCCCGAATCACCCCCTAAAAATTATCTATACATGTTAGTTTTCCTTATTTTTGGGCATTCCCAAACTCATCTAGCCCCCCCCCAAATAGTTTGAGAATGGACCATCAGAGAGGGGTGATGAATATGATACTTGAGCCTTCGCTTTGATTTTTTCTAAAACACATTAAACGGAAACTTAGAATGATGTTGGGCTAGAATGTATTTTAGTATAATCTGCTTGCAATGTTATGTGCAAAAGTAATAATATATTTTTTTCTGGTTTGACTCCACAGCTTCCTTCCACGCCACAGGAATGGCAGACTGTGGCATCAGAGTTTGCCACGCGGTGGGACTTCCCCAACTGCGGTGGAGCCATTGACGGGAAGCACGTCCGCATCGTGCCGCCACCCCATTCTGGGTCCTACGTTTTCAACTACAAGGGGTTTCATAGCATTGTGCTGATGGTGGTGGTGTCAGCACGGTATGAAGTCCTCTATGTGGATGTTGGGAAGATTGGCCATATGTCCGATGGGGGATCCTTCAGCCAGACGGAGTTTGCCCTCCGTCTCCAGAGTGGTGACCTTGAATTGCCACCGGATGCAGGGAATGTTGAAGGACTCCCCTTTGTGTTTTTGGCTGATGAAGCCTTCGGACTGGGACCGCATCTCATGAGGCCATTTCCCCAGAGGACCCTGCCCCCGGAGAAGAGGGTGTTCAACTACTGGCTGGCCAGGGCCCGAAGAGTCATGGAGAATGCCTTCGGGATAATGGCCAGCCGGTTCCGCCTTTTCATGACTCCAATTCACTTGGCGGAGTACAAAATTAACTACATTGTTTTTTATTGCTGTGTGCTACATAACTTTCTTATCCGGAAATCCCAAAATTATATTGCCTCAATAGTGCCTGAGGCAGGACTTCAAACTGGCAATACCCTGCCGGGCCTAGAATCTGGCAGTCTTGTCTTGCCCCCCCAAAATGCCCATGAGGTTTGCCAGAAATATCTTGAATATTTCACGGGTAGGGGGGCAATTCCTATGCCAGGCCATGTCTGAATTTTTCTTGAGAAAGTAGAAAATTAAACTCTGGTTTAATCTGTATTTTGTGTTTTTTTTGCTGTCTCCTAGTTAGTCTTAGTGCATTTGTAGGGCCAAGTGTATTTTACTTTAGTAAATAACAACCATTTCACTAGTAACACCAAAAATATACACAAATAAGGTTATAGCATATTTGAAAAAGAAGCTACACTTTGTGGTTGTCCAAACATTTTACTCTGTGCACATTCACACACATGGTAAATATAACACTATTTTTTTTTGGGGGGCTGCCCAGAAACAGGCCTTTTTTTTTGTTAAGAAAATACAATACCATCAGTAACATCCAACAAACTACAACATTGAATACCTCTTGGCAATATGAGACATTCAATTTCACCAAAAATTTCTCTATCTGCCCGTCATAATATGGGGTATTGGCACCCCTGACCAAGCCAAAATTTGAAGATGCACACAATTTAGAGTCATTTTAAAATGGGATTTTTGACTCCTTATCCCTATTGTCAACATGTGCTCTTTGCCATCAGGGGTGATCAATGGACGTGTTTTGGGGGTGCAACCCCTTCTTCATTTCACCTACTTGAGATGCGAGGAAGGGGTTACACCCCCAAAACCCGTACATGGATATCCCCTGATGGCAGATGGCACATGTTGACACACTGTGTGCATCTTCAAATTTTGGCTTGATTGATTGTCTAAAAGCGTTATAAAATTGGGGTAATAACAATATCAAAAAATAAAATGGGGTGTTTGGTGCCTTATTCATTTTGCCCCAAAACATCTAGGATGTCCTTAAAGGTTTGATTCATCACATTAATTCTTTGCTTAATTCTGTCCAGTTCTGTACTACATTCCATCACTTGCTGTATGATTCGTAGGGCACTGTCAGCAGAGAAACTCGTACTTTTTTTCACCCCAACATTTTCATCCCCTATAAAAAATACAAAAGGTATTATAACTCTGCAAGCCTACATCTCTTACCTGAAGCTGTGGTGACAGATACTGACCTGTTGTGGTGACCAGTTTCACCACGTCATCCACTTCTCCTTCCTCCACTTCTCCTTCCTCCACCTCTTCAACTTCCTCAACATCCTCAGGTTGGGGTTCTTGGTGAGGTTGGGGTTGTTTAGAAGGTGTGGGGTTCCTGTGCTCCCTGGAGTGGTGTCCTCCCAGTCTTCTCTCCCCTATGAGAATCAAACAAAAGGTATACTTAGCACACAGATATTTTTGTAAAAAAATGAACATGATACATTGCCTGGAAGTGGGGTACAAGTGTCTGTTTGGGACGAATTTTAAGATGAAGACATTATTTAAAAAAAAAGATTCTTGACTATTCACCTTTGGCTGACAATTTTTACACATGGAGGCACCCCAAAAATGCACTGATGCACCTGTGTGGGGCACCCTAAAAAGGTGGTTCTGGTGGCCCACACTATAGTGCTCAAGAGTCCAGATGTGGAAACAGCTGCTGAGTGTCCTCGCCTTTACACTGATTAAAGTTTGCATTTCATTCTCTTTCAAAACACATCATCTAGCCAACAATGTACTAACATTTATGGAATAAAAACAGGCATCTCTGTAAATTATTGGAACCCTGTAAAATCTATAAACATCGTATATAGTGGGCGAACGATGTGTCTGTAACGAACGATTACTGGGCCAAACCAAGTTTTAAGGATGACATTTTGTAAGGTACAATTGTAAAATGCAACAACATGGAGCAACATGCAAGTTCAGAAATACAATAATAGGAACACAGGAAAAGTACTTACTTTTTTCTAGCATTCTCTTAATGCTCCTTAACTGCTCCGGCTCCCTCAGTTTGAGGTCAGACCACCTCTTTCTGAGCTGCTCCTTTGATCGTTTCACCCCGAAATTCTTCTTCAGACTTTTCACTACTTTCTTCATTATTTTGGACTTCCTATGGCTATACTGGCCATGCTTTGCGTCATAATCCGACTTTAGCAATATGTCCACCATCTCCGCCATCTCCACGTAAGACATATTAGATGCCTTGAACCTCCTCCTGAAATATTCCTTTAAATTTCGTACCTGGGGGGTGTGTATGATATGCATGTGAAGTGGCGCATGTTTCCCGTGCTTAGAACTGTCCCTGCAAAAAATTTCATTTTTGAAAGAAAAAAAGTCTTTTAAAACTGACTCGCGGCTATTAATGAATTGTCGGCTCCCGGCAATACATACAAAAGTCATTGATAAAAAAAAAAAAGCGTGGGGGTTCCCCAGAATTCAATTACCAGGCCCTTCAGGTCTGGAATGGATATTAAGGGGAACCCCGCCGCAAATAAAAAAAAAATTGACGTGGGGTTCCCCCAAATATCCATTCCAGGCCCTTCAGATCTGGCATGGATTTTAAGGGGAACTCCACCCCAAATTTTAAAAAAATGGCGTGGAGTCCCCCTAAAAATCCATACCAGACCCCTTATCCGAGCACGCAACCTGGCCGGCCGCAGGGGAAAAGGGGGGGACGAGAGAGCACCCCCCACTCCCTCCTGAACCGTACCAAGCCACATGCCCTCAACATGGGGAGGATGTCCCGATGTTGATGGGGACAAGGGCCTCATCCCCACAACCCTTGCCCGGTGGTTGTGGGGGTCTGCGGGCGGGGGGCTTATCGGAATCTGGAAGACCCCTTTAACAAAGGGGACCCCCAGCTCCCGGCCCCCCCCCCTATGTGAATTGGTAAGGGGTACATTGTACCCCTACCATTTCACGAAGAAAGCGTAAAAAAATGTTTAAAAAAAACACACAAACACCTTGAAAAAGTCCTTTATTTAAAATAATAAAAAAAAAAAAACATTCCAGTATTTTAAATGTATAGACCCGCCCCTTCTAAAGTTCCCCATCAGGTCCGCTCCCTCGGTATGTCGGACCCGCCTACGTCATTGGCTTGAGCGGGGAACTTCCTTCACTGTGTAATTTAAATTTACATAGTGAAGGAAGTTCCCCGCTCAAGCCAATGACGTAGGCGGGTCCGACATACCGAGGGGGCGGACCTGATGGGGAACTGCTCTCACTTTGGCAATACATGTATAGACCCGCCCCTTCTCATGTTCCGCATCTGGTCCGCTGAGCGGACCTGATGGGGAACTTTAGAAGGGGCGGGTCTATACATTTAAAATACTGAGAGGGAGTTCCCCATCAGGTCCGCTCAGGCACAACCAATAAAGGACAGCGCTGGACATCGGGATTGCCGCGGGACACTGGATTTCACCGCTGGAATGTTTTTTTTAAAAAAATTTTTATTAAAGGACTTTTTCAAGGTGTTTGTGTGTTTTTTTTAAACATTTTTTTACGCTTTCTTCGTGAAATGGTAGGGGTACAATGTACCCCTTACCAATTCACATAGGGGGGGACCGGGATCTGGGGGTCCCCTTTGTTAAAGGGGTCTTCCAGATTCCGATAAGCCCCCCGCCCGCAGACCCCCACAACCACCGGGCAAGGGTTGTGGGGATGAGGCACTTGTCCCCATCAACATGGGGACATCCTCCCCATGTTGAGGGCATGTGGCCTGGTACGGTTCAGGAGGGAGGGGGGGCCGCTCTCTCGTCCCCCCCTTTTCCTCTGCGGCCGGCCAGGTTGCGTGCTCGGATAAGGGGTCTGGTATGGATTTTTAGGGGGACTCCACGCCATTTTTTTTTTTATTTGGGGCGGAGTTCCCCTTAAAATCCATGCCAGATCTGAAGGGCCTGGAATGGATATGTGGGGGAACCCCACGTCAATTTTTTTTTAAATTTGCGGCAGGGTTCCCCTTAATATCCATTCCAGACCTGAAGGGCCTGGTAATTGAATTCTGGGGAACCCCCACGCTTTTTTTTTTTTTTTTATCAATGACTTTTGAATGTATTGCCGGGAGCCGACAATTCATTAATAGCCGCAAGTCAGTTTTAAATGACTTTTTTTCTTTCAAAAATGAAATTTTTTGCAGGGACAGTTCTAAGCACGGGAAACATGCGCCACTTCACATGCATATCATACACACCCCCCAGGTACGAAATTTAAAGGAATATTTCACTTTTATTTTTTCATTTTAAGCATTATTAAAATCACTGCTCCCGAAAAAACGGCCGTTTTTAAAACTTTTTTTTGCATTGATACATGTCCCCTGGGGCAGGACCCGGGTCCCCAAACACTTTTTAGGACAATAACTTGCATATCAGCCTTTATAATTAACACTTTAGATTTCGAACGTTCGAGTCCATTGTATTTAATAGGGTTCTAAAGTTTACACGAACATTTTGTCTGTTCGCAGGTTCTGGTGCGAACCGAACAGGGGGGTGTTCGGCTCATCCCTGGTGGACAGTAAAATTGGGAGCTAGAGAGGCACATACAGGACTGAGCGCTTTAGGGTCCTGGCTTCTCAGAGGTCAGGAGCAGCAGCAGATGATGTATATGTCCCGAATTTGTGGTACTATAGCAGGATGTCCTTTCTGAACGACCAGCTTGAGGCAAGGCCATCACTGTCCAGTCTTCCCCCCAGACTTCCCTGCAGCCAACCTGAGCCTTCTCTGGAGCAAGAGGAGGCAGCCATCCTGGAAGAACCTGATTTGGACATCTGGAGCCAGGTATAGTATTTTCATTAAATGTCTTGTGAGAAAATGAATGCATGAAAAATAAGATAATATGTAAATCCCCCCAAAAATTGGGAACAAAATGATCTCAATATCAATAGACAGTAGTGGTCCCAAAATTGGGGGAGAAGAATGAAATCTGATGGGGTCATAATAATAGTCTTTTCTATTGATTTACATTCAATTTGCAACAGTCATGAGCTATAATTTGTGTGTAAATGATGAACCACAAACTAAAATTATGTCCCTTTTTCATACACAGGATGACATTAGCCATGAGGAGGGTCTGGAAAGTGTCAGGCAGGAGGAGGCAGGGCCCACTGTGAGCCAGGAGGAGGCAGGGCCCACTGTGAGCCAGGAGGTGGCAGGGCCCACTGTGAGCCAGGAGGTGGCAGGGCCCAGTGTGAGCCAGGAGGTTGCAGGGCCCAGTGGCACACAGGAGGTGGCTGGGCCAAGTAGCAGGACCAGATCGCAGGTGCCTCCCAACCACCTTCCTAAAAGATCCAGGAGGAACAGGAGCACAAGCGAGGCAGCAATGGCCCTTATTAGAGAGGCACATGCCACCCTCCAGGAGCCCACATCCCCTGAAGAGGCCATTGCCGGCCTAGTTGAGGCCAAGTTCAAGGTGATGAGCATGGAGCAATGCCTCCTATGCGAGCCCCTGCTTATCACCTTGCTGAACAAGGGGGTGATGGAGAGAATTACCCCCAATACGGCCATATGTGAGGTCGCCCAGCTATCCCAACCTCAACCTCCTCCTCCTCCTCCTCCTCCACCTTCTTCTTCTCCTCCACCTCCTTCTCCTCCTCCTGACATGGGTACACCTCCAGTGGCACAGCCTCCAGCCACACGCAGAAGGAAGGCTGCAGGGAAGGCTGCCAAGAAGACCAGGAAGTGATGGCCTTGCTTCATTGTGGTCTGACAGAAGGCAGCCTGTTGTAGTACCACAGACTTTGGACATATATATCACCTGGTGCTGTTCCTGACCTCTGGGAGTCCAGGATCAGATTGTGCTCACAACTGTTGTGCTTCTCAAGCTCCCAATTTTATTGGCCACACTGGGTTGATGTGTGCTCTGGGGTCCCAGGGATGCACAAATGGCAGCAGGTTCTCCAGCGCTGCCTTCTATTTATTTTGGTATAGACCAGAATAAATGGTTTTTATTTTGACAGTTAATACTTGACTATGTGTTTTTCTAATAATTATAAATTTAGCTTTGGAGTAGGCAGATACATTTTAACAAATAAAATAAAAGGGACAGATAACACAAAAAAATCTCCTTGAAGGTCTCAAAAAAAATTAATAAAAAAATAAGGGGTAAACTTGACACAACAAAAATAATAAATTAAATCAGGGAGATCACTATAAAATAAAGAAGCATTTAAAATGAAGATCTGAATTCAAAATTAAAAAAATATAATTATTAAGGAGATCTTGCTCGATATAATACAGCTAAATATTCATGAAATCAGCATGAAAAAGGTTTAAAATAGTTAGTCAGAACTCTGTGTAAATATCAGCAGCAAAACAAGTTCTTTATTTTTCATTATTGTAACATTCTAAAGAAGATTTAAATGCGCAACATTTAAACTATGCAATAATTTACAGCGGGACGAATGTGCTATCTCCATTACGAAGGCTTGTTTTACCAGAAGAAGCGCTCCAGTCTCATACTTGATTCTGAGCATGCACGCTTTTTGAAGACTCGTAAAAGCATACACATGAACGGTTTTCTCGTCGCAAAACAGGCCGACGAGAAACACAACGAGAAAATCGAGAATCCTGACGAGAAAAAAGAGAGCAGGTTCTCTATTTTTCTCGTTGAGATTCACGGCAGTTTTCTCGACGAAAAACCATACACACGAATGGTTTTCTCGACAAGAAAGCTCTCTCGGCAGTTTTCTTGTCGTTTTTGGACGAGAAAATCGGTCGTATGTACGAGGCTTTAGTCTGAGATGCCATTAAAGTTCATGTGCATGTAAAGGAAGGTGTTCCAATACTTTTGACAATATAGTGTATATATTTATATATATAGCGTTTAACACATTTTACCACTTCAGCCCTGGAAGAATTGACTGCTCAATGACCAGGCCATTTTTGTGATTTGGCACTGCATCGCTTTAACTGACAATTGCGCAGTCGTGCGACGCTGCACCCAAACAAAATTGATGTCCTTTTTTCCCCACAAATAGAGCTTTCTTTTGGTGGTACTTGATCACCTCTGCGGTTGTTATTTTTTGCGCTATAAACAAAAAAAGAGTGACAATTTTGAAAAAAACACAATATTTTGTACTTTTTGCAATAATAAATTTTCCATTTTTTTTTTTAAGAAAGCATTTTTTTTCTCAGTTTGGGCCCATATGTATTCTTCTACATATTTTTGGTAATAAAAATCGCAATAAGCGTATATTGATTGGTTTGCGCAAAAGTTATAGCGTCTACAAAATAGGAGATAGATTTATGGCATTTTTATTATTATTATTTTTTTTACTAGTAATGACAGCAATCTGCGATTTTTATCGGGACTGCGACATTATGGCGGACACATCAGACACTTTTGACACATTTTTGGGACCATTGTTTACACACACACGTCCCTGTTCTGTCTCTCATGCTCGCGGCCGGCGGTCACGAGCATTGGCACCCCCGCGATGCAGCGGGCGGGCGCCTGTTATCCCGCTTAAAGGGATCGACGTACAACTACGATGGTTCGCGGGATCTTGCCGACCTGCCACAGTATAATGACGGCGGCTGGTCGGCAAGTGGACTTTTTATATTTTCTCTGTCTAGTTTTCAGCCCTGGTGAAGGGGGAGTTCTGAGCCCCTGAAATACGTTGGCTGATACAAATTAAATCCAAATCTTTTAAAGGACTATACAAGCTGGTCTGGCGCTCCCATCCTTTCAAAGCTTTAGTAAACACGCTGTAGAGTGGTACCCTCATTTTCTATGTGGAAGTAATAGTCTCTCTGCAGAGGTCTGACACAACCTCTCTCTGTAGCATGCTAGCAGAAGACAGGATTTTCTACCCAAGCTGTGGCTTAAAAAAAAAAAAAAAAACACACTTTTCACATCTTTTGTTTTGATTTACCTAGACTGTATTTAGCCAATTTAAACTGAAAGTCCAGTTGGGTTTTAAAGATGAGTTTGTCATTTATCTCATAGAACATAATGTAGTTATTTCCCACTATTTTATGGGTGAATAGTTGCTGGCAATGCTCTCTATCTTACAGACATTACTGAAAAATGTAATGATTTAAATATCTCTCTTCAAGGTAGAAATACAAATCTGTTAATCTTAACTGACAGAGTGTGGGTGTTCACTTGAAAGATTAACCAAGCAAAAGGAACCATGAGATGCTTCCAGCAGTAGAGTGTTGATAAATGTTAATGAAATAGACCTTTTAAAGAGAAAGTGATGGCTCATTATTTACAGCTGCAAATCTTCAGTTCCAGTTTCTCTATCCGCCATTGGGGGAAACAGCTTGGAATAAGCAACCTTGATTCTGCAAGTTCAGTTATTGCCTCTCTGAGACAAGGGAAATACCGTATATACTTGAATATAAGCCGACCCGAATATAAGCCGAGGCACCTAATTTTACCACAAAAAACTGGGAAAACTTATTGACTCGAGTATAAGCCTAGGGTGTCCATCTGCATGCCTCACTGTGCCTCACTTTGCCTCACTGTGTCCATGTGCATGCCTCACTGTGTCCATGTGCATGCCTCACTGTGCCCATGCCTCACTGTGCCCATGCCTCACTGTGTCCATGACTAGACTGACGTTTAACATGGGAGTCTATGGACCGGCCGGTACCGGGTCCCCAAAGTCACTGGAGAAATAACTGTTTAACATGGGAGTCTATGGAAGGGGTGCCCGGCTTTGAAAAATCAGTGCTCCCCGGCCGTAGGTCCCCCGGACAACAAACTTTGCACACTTGTAGTGGAAGAGTGGGGCTACATGTGTGCCAAGTACCAGGTCCCCAAAGTCTGGGAGATCAGGCGCAAAAAGGTAACTCGATTATAAGCCAAGGGGGGCATTTTCAGCACAAAAAATGTGCTGAAAAACTCGGCTTATATTCGAGTATATACGGTACTTTGAATCAGTAGAAATTCAGGATGTCTACCACCATATTCCCATTTACCTTCTTCAGCACTTTCTGTGATTTGCAGTAGGAGACAAACATTTCCAATTTGTCATACTGCCATTTGACCCATCCTCTGCACCCAGAGTATTAACAAAAGTGCTTTTACCTCTAGCCACCCTCTTAAATCCTAATTCCAGGTTTCTTATGACTTTAAAGTTTCATTAAACCCACAGTCACCCTTTCACATGTATGATAAGTTAGTGTAGCAATATAAGCAAATGTCATTAAGACTTAAAAAAAATATATATCCTAATTTGTTCTTTATAGATGCTGGTCCTGTGACATTTATTCATTTGCTCCACACAACAGTGTGCAATCAGCAGGCAGAGCAAGCAGTAAGCTTCTGATGTATCCTGGAGACATCACTGCAGCAAGCTTTCTTATCTTTCCTGTGGCTGCTTCCAGCACCATTGGCACTGTTGCAGTCACATGGTTTCATTGTAAAAAAAAAAACAATATACTACATTTGTTAAAAAATAATTAACTGCCAATCCTGTAAGCCATTATTCATCCCAAAAATAACAGCTGTAATACAATTAATGAAATAATAATATTTTTACCAGTGGAGGCTGAGTTGTTCTGAAGGCCATCCCAAGTCATCACATCATTTTTTTTAAACATTTTATACTTACCTGCTATGTGAAATTTTTTGCACAAATCAGCGCTGCTCTGCTTCATTTTGGGTCCCCCGCTGGCGGTCCAGGCCCCTCCCCCTTGCCGAGTGCGCCTAATAGCAACTCAAGCAGGCTTGCTCCCGATCCATGCTCTGTGTGTCAATTCACACACACAGAGCATGACACTGCCCCGCCATTTGCTCTCTCCTCCATAGGGGACACCCGGGCGCAGCCCCCCTCCCAGGCAGTCACAATTATTTTTTTTTAAACATGGCCCTTTAAAAAAAAAAAGGTCCTTAAGTGCATTGTGTTCGGGCGCCGGACACAGTAACCTATGGAAAGCACCACGTCTATGCAATCATTAAATTGCAGACGAGGCGCTTCATTTGTGGGGTTGGCGCCCCCCCATCCAAAAACGTCACCAGCCGCCGCTGGCTTACTGGCTGTGATTGACAGCAGTAGTAGCCAATGGCTCCTGCTGCTCTGTGAGCCAATGAGGGGAGAGAGACCCGAGAGAGCCACTGCTGTTATGCACATCGCTGACGGGGCTCAGGTAAGTATGAGGGAGAGGGGATGGGAGGGAGCTGCACCCATAAGGTTTTTCACCTTTATGCATAGAAAAGGAAAAGGTAAAAAACCTTGAGCCTTTAGAACCACTTTAAAAATAAAATAAAAACTGAAGGTATATAAAATGTATACTGTATATTAGTCTATTAGATGATAACCTATTTTGGTATTTTTGTGTACATTTTTAGTGACCCAAGTACAAAAGTAGAGAAATGATAATGATTTGATATTTTGTTGAATAACTAAGGTTCTGTTAATTTACCCCCTGCAATACATGTTGTTTCTTGCATCACATCTGTTTAGCTTTCAGACATTTTATTGACAGGCCTTGTGAAGAAGATTGGAAATTCAGTAGAAAAATTATTTGTATACTTGGCTACCCAAGAGAGAAAGGAACAAACATGGATTTCCTTTGTTTTCTTTTGACAGCACTGCTTGTCTTCACATATCCAATTGAGTATTCTCCAGGATCATTGTTCCCTTAGGACTATGAATAGCAGTCTGTGGTCTGAGGGCCTTGCTCTCAATTTTTATGTATGTTTTAGTGACAAGTTTTGCTGCATGGTGATGCATAAAATATGCAAAGATTGCAAACAATTTGTTACATTAGGCTCATATATACTCACAGTAAAAGCAACACAAAACAATTAAGTTATACTGGTTTAGAGAAAAGATACTTTGGGGTTAGGGATGGGCGAACTCATGCTCGGGCTGAACTTTGGCTGTTCGCCGAACATCCGAATTATCAGGACGTTCGACCGTTTGTTCGGCCATCAAACAAACACAGTGCACTGCGCCGCCGCAATGTAGGGGTAGTTCAGTCAGTGTGAACGTAGTGACCGTTTAAGACAGTATATTTTATTGCGTTACTGCAAGTTTAACGCTGTATATTTCAGTGCGTTACGTGCCATTTAACGTAGTACATTTCTGTGTGTTAGTGCACGCTTAACACAGTATATTTCAGTTGCGTTACTCTCAAGCCCTGTACACACGATCGGTTTAACCGATGAAAACCGTCCGATGGATTGTTTTCATCAGACAAACCGATCGTGTATGGGACCCATCGGTCTTTTTTCCATCGGTTTTAAAAAATAGAACATGTTTTAAATTTTTCCGATGGATAAAAAACCGATCGAAAACTCCGATCGTCTATGGGCAAGTCCATCGGATAAAAAACCCACGCATGCTCAGAATCAAGTCGACGCATGCTCAGAAGCATTGAACTTCACTTTTCTCGGCTCATCGGAGTGTTTTACGTCACCGCGTTTGGAACGGTTGGTTTTTTGACTGATGGTGTGTAGGCAAGACTGATGGAAGTCAGCTTCATCGGATTTCCGATGGACAAAACCATCGGATTAGAATCCATAGGATATCCGATCGTGTGTACGAGGCTTTAGTTTAATGCCGTACAGTTCAGTGCGTTACTGCAAGTTTAAATGCATATAGTTCTGTGCGTTACTGCAAGTTTAACAGCGTATATTTCATTGCGTTACTGCATATTTATCGGCGTATATTTCATTGCGTTACTGCAAGTTTAGCGCCATATACAGTGGATATAAAAAGTCTACACACCCCTGTTAAAATGTCAGGTTTCTGTGATGTAAAAAAAATGAGACATAGATAAATCATTTCAGAACTTGTTCCACCTTTATAATGTGACCTATAAACTGTACAACTCAATTAAAAAACAAACTGAAATCTTTTAGGGAGGGGAAGTAAAAAAAATAATAATTATGTGGTTGCATAAGTGTGCACACCCTCCTATAACTGGGGTTGTAGCTGTGTTCAGAATTAAGCAATCACATTCAAACTGATGTTAAATAGGAGTCAGTACACACCTGCCATCATTTAGAGTGCCTTTGATTAACCCCAAATACAGTTCAGCTGTTCTAGTAGGTCTTTCCAGTCGCATCCTACAGCAAAAGCCATGGTCCACATAGAGCTTCCAAAGCATCAGAGGGATCTCATTGTTAAAATGTATCAGTCAGGAGAAGGGTACAAAAGAATTTCCAAGGCATTAGATATACCGTGGAACACAGCGAAGACAGTCATCATCAAGTGGAGAAAATATGGCACAATAGTGACATTTCAAAGAACTGGACGTTCCTTCAAAATTGATGAAAAGACGAGAAGAAAACTTGTCAGGAAGGCTGCAAAGAGGCCTACAACAACATTAAAGGAGCTGGAGGAATATCTGTCAAGTACTGGCTGTGTCGTACATGTGACAACAATATGCCATATTCTTCATATGTCTGGGCTATAGGGTAGAGTGGCAAGATGGAAGCCTTTTCTTCTGAAGAAAAACATCCAAGCCCAGCTAAATTTTGCAAAAACACATCTGAAGTGTCCCAAAAGCACGTGGGAAAATGTGTTATGGTCTGATGAAACCAAGGTTGAACTTTTTTGTCTATAATTCCAAAAGATAGGTTTTGGCACAAAACCAAAAGAACACCATACCCACAGTGAAGCATGGTGGTGGCATCATCATGCTTTGGGGCTGTTTTTCTTCAACTGGAACAGGGGCCTTATTCGAGGTAGAGGGAATTATGAACAGTTCCAAATACCAGTCAATATTGGCACAAAACCTTCAGGCTTCTGCTAGAAAGCTGAACATGAAGGGGAACTTCACCTTTCAGCGTGACAACGACCCAAAGCATACATCCAAACCAACAACAGAATGGCTTCACCAGAAGAAGATTAAAGTTTTGGAATGGCCCAGCCAGAGCCCAAACCTTAATCCCATTGAAATGATCTGGGGTGATCTGAAGAGGGCTGTGCACAGAAGATGCCCTGGCAATCTGACAGATTTAGAATGTTTTTGCAAAGAAGAGTGGGCAAATATTGCCAAGTCAGGATGTGCCATGCTGATAGATTCATACCCAAAAAGACTGAGTGCTGAAATAAAATCAAAAGGTGCTTCAACAAAGTATTAGTGTAAGGGTGTGCACATTTATGCAACCATATTATTTTTATTTTGTATTTTTTAAAAGATTTCAGTTTGTTGTTCAACTGAGTTGTACAGTTTATAGGTCACATTAAAGGTGAAAAAAATTCTGAAATGATTTATCTTTGTCTAATTTTTTAAATCACATAAACCTGACATTTTAACAGGGGTGTGTAGACTTTTTATATCCACTGTAACACTGTGCGTTACTGCAAGTGTAACTCTGTATAGTTCTGTGCATTACTGCAATTTTAACACCATATATTTAATTGCGTTACTGCAAGTTTAACGCCATATAGTTCTGTGCGTTACTGCAAGGTTTTTTTTTTTTTTGTAAATCTGTTTATTGAGTTTTATAACATTCAACAAAAAAAACAACATACATTGGTCATGACAAGAGTTGACTGGTACGTACAGAAATATGATTTAAGGCAAACAGGTGCAAGAAACACGGTAGGGAGCTCAAGGAATAACAATGATCTCAGCAGGCTGGCATCCATGGGTAGCAGGACAGCGCAGGGTTAAAACGTGTATCTCAGAGACAAATATTACATTCACAGTTGCAGATTCCTATTCATTTGCAGAGGGTTAAGTAGGGTGTGAGTCTGAGGCTGTGGAGGAATCCGCCAGCCATTTGGACCAAACCTTATCATATTTTTGAGGGCAACCCCTATTAGCATAACAATCTTTGTAAAGAGACAGTCTATTGTTGACCAATTGTTTCCACAGGGAGATAGGAGGAGGAGTAGACTTACGCAAGCTAAGGGCTATGGCTTTCCGGGCGTAAAAGAGAAGTAACCCTACCAGGGTGCGACTTGCCACGCGTTACTGCAAGTTTAACGCTGTGTATTTCATTGCTTTACTGCAAGTTTAACACTGTATATTTCATTGCGTTACTGCAAGTTTAACGCCATATAATTCTGTGCGTTACTGCAAGTTAAGTTTACCGCCATATATTTCTGTGCGTTACTGCAAGTGTAACACTGTATATTTCATTGCTGTATATTTCATTGCATTACTGCAAGTTTGACGCCATATTTTTTAATTGCGTTACTGCAAGTTTAACGCCATATATTTCATTGCATTACTGCAAGTTTAACGCCATATATTTCATTGCGTTACTGGAAGTTCACCGCCGTATAGTTCTTTGCGTTACTGCGAGTTTAACGCTGTATATTTCATTGCATTACTGCAAGTTTAACGCTATATAGTTCTGTGCGTTATTGCAAGTTTAACGCCATATAGTTTTTAATTCAAAGATTTTTATTAAGAGATTTTTGCGATGACAGAAATATCAAAAATTAAAGTGAAATGTCATAAGATCATACAAAACGTTCCAAAAGTTGCTTATACAAGTCGACATATCTAAATACTTTACTATAAGGTGTCCCAGGATACTACTGCTAGTATTACAGAATCAAATATGCAATGGCATAAACTTAGTTCCACAGATCCCCCATCACCTCATGGGACAAAGCCCATTATGGCTCGGCGGCCTCCGACCCCCCGGATGCCCCAAAAGGGTTCACACTGCATCCCAGGGGCCAGGGTCGCCCAGCCCTACCACCCGGTCTATATGATAACGCCATATAGTTTTGTGAGTTACTGCAAGTTTAACGCCTTATATTTCATTGCGTTACTGCAAGTTTAACGCCATATAGTTCTGTGCATTACTGCATGTTTGACGCAGTATATTGTAGTATATTATAGTGTACTTTCCATTGATTAAAGTGCATCCATGTAAAGTGCATTCACGTACACATTTACACATCTTTTTTACATTTTGTTAATAAGCACCCCCCCCCATCATGTCTGGGAGGACAGCAAGGAGAGGCAGATGTTCCCATGGCACTGTAAGGGGGCCAGCAGCGTATGTGTCTATAGACGAAGTTGAAAGTGGTCAGTCCTGAGACAGGGCATAATTTCGTCTGTTTAGTGATGTTGCCCGTGCTATACAGCCACAGCATGCAGAGGAGGTGGTGGACTGGCTTACTAAACCATCCTCATCCTGGACAAAAATGGAGGAGGGATTGGGCTGTGTGTGAACCAAGTTTGGTCTGTCTGACCCAAAATCAGAACAAATAGCAAAACACCTGGTACCAAAAGGCACAGTGAAAAAAAACCTTAAGCCGCGTACACACGATCGGTCTTATCGATGAAAACAGTCCGATGGATTTTTTTCATCGGACAAACCGATTGTGTATGGGCCCCATACGGTATTTTTTCCATCGGTGTCAAAAAATAGAACATGTTTTAAATTTTTACGATGGATAAAAAAACGATAACAAATTAATATCGTCTGTGGGGAACTCCATCGGATAAAAAACCCACGCATGCTCAGAATCAAGTCGACGCATGCTCAGAAGCATTGAACCTAATTTTTCTGGGCTCATCGGAGTGTTTTACGTCACCGTGTTTGAAACGGTCGGTTTTTTGACTGATGGTGTGTGGGCAAGACTGATGGAAGACAGTTTCATCGGATTTCCGATGGAAAAAAACATCGGATTAGAACCAATAGGATATCCGATCGTGTGTACAGGGCTTTAGAGCCTTTAATGGATAGACCAAAACATAAAGTAAAAAAAGTATAATTTTATTAAGATATGACAATAGTAAACATTTAGAAAAATTTAATTTTGCATAAAAACAAAGGTTTGCAAACTTTTTTTCAAGCACATCAAGCGTGGCAAAAACACCAACCATTTGGGTGCCATATGCTTGATGAGGCATTTAACCTTCCACCACTTAGCCCGTTGGCAAGAGCACCTAAAAGCCACACAAAAGGGGCACAAATCTGTCCCTCCTCCTTACTCACCTCAGTCTGTCCCTGCTAAACCGCATGACCTCTCAGTAGCCTCCACTGACAGGGATGATGGTATACGCTGTGTGTCCCAGGTCCTTGCAGCACATCTGCCAGCAGCACACCACCAGCTGTAGACTATAGCCGTCAAATTTCTCTGCCCCATCTGCTGCAGCGGAATAAAATACCATCCCTGCCACCCACATGCCCAGCTTCTAAATGCAAGCTTGTGAAAGCTGCTGGCTCTACAACTTCTGCCTTTCCGCCTGGTGGATTCTGCCCCCTTCCGTGAACTTTAGAATGTGCTGTACCACAATAGCAGGTTCCCGGTCACTATTTATTTTCACGTAAGGCCATTCCAGCTCTCTACCACCATGTGGAAAGCAATGTTGTGGCATCGTTGGGCAAGGCAGTCAGCCACAAAGTCCACGGTACTGCTGACACGTGGTCCAGCAAGCATGGGCAGGGACGATATATTTCGTTCACAGCACACTGGGTAACTCTGCTTGCAACTGGGAAGGATGCAGGACAGAGCTCAGTGCTGGAGCTTGTTGTGCCCCCACGTCTCCATACAGCTGGTGATGATGCGATATTTGCCAGCTCTACAACCTCCTTCTCCTCCATGCCCTCCTCTGCTGAATTGTCCTATGAACCTCAAGTACCCCCTAAGCATTCAAAGGGCTATTCAATGAGTCAGACTAAAAGTTGCCATGCAGTGCTTCAGCTGGTGTGTCTAGGGGACAGGAACCACACCTGAGCAGAGATTCTTGCAGCTCTGCAGGAATATGCCCAGAGGTGGTTCACGCCACGCCAGCTGGAGCCAGGAATGGTGGTATGTGATAATGGCACAAACCTTCTGCCCGCCATTAGACAGGTAAAGTTGACACATGTGCCATGCTTGGCACATGTCCTCAATTTGGTGAGGCAGCATTTCCTAAATAGGTACCCAGGTTTGGAAGATCTACTAAAGCAGGCCATAAAAATCTGTAGCCATTTTAGGCAGTCATACACAGCCAGTGCTCGGTTGGCTGAAATTCAGCGGGAATTCCACCTGTCCGTAAACCGCCTGATTTGTGACATGCCCACCAGGTGAAACTCGATTTTGGCAATGCTGCAACAGCTGCAGGCTGAATATGCTACAGAGGGCCATCAACGAGTACCTGTGTGAGTATGGCACAACGACAGGCTCGGGCCGGCCTGGCTTTTTTTCCCTACGCCAATGGCTGCTCATAAAGGATGCATGCACAGTACTGTCACCATTTGAGGAGGCCACAAGGATGGTGAGACGTGACAATGCATGCATCAGTGACACAATCCCCATTGTGTTCCTGCTGGAGCACACTCTGCATGGCATTATGGACAGGGCACTCGAGGCAGAGCAGCGGGACAAAGAGGAGGACTTCCTTTCCTCACTATATGCAGAGGAGGACTTCCTTTCCCCACTTTATGCAGACACCATTGTTCCTATGCCACAGAACACACAAGAGGAGAGAGAGGAGGAGGAGGAAGACATACGTCAAACAGTAAGAGATAGTTTTCCATCCCCAGAACCCTTGGAAGTAGTACGTGGCTGGAAGGAGGCAGTTCCAGTTACTGTAATCCTCAGAGACCCAGAGGAGTCTGCTTCTCATGCTTCTCATGTTTTAAAGTCTGCGAAAGGACCCAAGAATACGTGTCATAAAGGAAAAGGATCACTATTGGTTGGCAGCCCTTCTTGACCACCGTTATAAGGGGAAGTCTCAGAACTAATCCTGTCCCCACAGAGAATGCAGAAAATGAAATCTCTTGAGGACGCCTTAAAGAGGAGTTTATCGAACGCTTTTCCCGAATTTGGTAGGTTACAGTGTTGTGGAAATTGACGTTTTGAGGCTTCTGTTGGTCAAGAGAGGAGCGATGGAGAAGGCGGCTGCCTAAGTGATTCATTTCTGAATTTTTTTAGTCCTCGCTGCCCAGGACTTTCAGCTTCCACATCCCATCAGCAGCGTCTGCATCACGTGGTGGATGATTATCTAGGGGTGAAAACAGAGATGGAGAGCTTTCCAGTCGACAATCCACTGGCTTACTGGGTCATGAGAATAGACCACTGGCCAGAACTTACCCAGTATGTAAAATCTCTGCAGGACTTCTAGGCTGCCTAGTGTTGTGGGTGTTGATTTCATCTGGAAGAATGTTTTTGGTGTAGGTTTCATGGGCACAATTAATACCCAAAGACCCATTTTTCCACACCTATTTGACAGGTGCATATCATTGCAATTTTTGACAGCAAGTCCAGTTCTTGCTTTTATCAAGAGTACCTCTATAGGGTTATGGTGTGGAGAAGCCACTGACACCCAAAGAACAATTTTTCCACACCTGTTTGACAGGTGCATATCATTACAATTTTTCATAGCAAGGCTAATTCTTGCTTTCATCAAGAGTACCTCTATAGGGTTACGGTGTGAAGACGCCACGACGCCCAAAGAACAATTTTTCTGCACCTGTTTGACAGGTGCATATCATTGCAATTTTTGACAGCAAGGCCAATTTTTGCTTTCATCAAGAGTACCTCTGTAGGGTTACAGGGTGAAGGCACCACGACATCCAAAGAACAATCTTTCCGCAACTGTTTGACAGGTGAAAATCATTGCAATTTTTGACAGCAAGGCTAATTCTTGATTTTATCTATAGGGTTACGGTGTGAAGGCACCACTGACACCCAAAGAACAATTTTTACGCACCTGTTACTTCTATCCAAAGTTTGTGGTAGAGACACCAGAATTTATCCCAAAAAATCTGTAATCTTGTTCCCAGTGTACTACATTGTGGCCTCATCATACAGACTGCCCCCCCAAGCTGTTGCTTACAAAATAAAGAAAGCTTGCAGGGAAAATGTCATTTGGGCTTTATAAATGCAATTATTGCTTCTATACACCGTACAGATGTACCACTTTACAGGTAGACTTATGCCGCGTACACACAATCGGAATTTCCGACAACAAATGTTCGATCTGAGCTTTTGGTCGGATATTCCGATCGTGTGTAGGCTCCATCGGACATTTTCTGTCGGAATTTCCGACAACAAATGTTTGAGAGCAGGTTCTCAATTTTTCCGATCGTGTGTATCCAATTCCGCCGCCAAAAAATCCTACGCATGCTCGGAATCATTGTACTTCATTTTTCTCGGCTCGTGGTAGTGTTGTACGTCTCCTCGTTCTTGACGTTCGGAATTTCCGAGCAACATTTGTGTGACCATGTGTATGCAAGACAAGTTTGAGCGAAAATCCGACGGAAAAAAAAACACGGTTTTGTTGTCGGAAATTCCAATCGTGTGTACGCGGGATAAGGGGACCGCCATGCACTATATTGAAGGAAATTTAAATTTTTTATGCTTTCACTTTAAGCATTAATAAATCACTGCTCATTTAAAAATAAAACATTTTACAAACTTTTCTTTTATTGATACATGTTCCCCAGGGCAGTACCCAGACACCCTTGTATGTCCAATTACTTGCATATAAGCATTCAAAATGGGCACTTTTGTTTTCACACATTCGGGTCCCATAGACTTCAATGGGTTTCGCTATTCAGTTTTGAACTTTCACCATGCTCGAAAGTTCTGGTGCGAATCGAACAGGGGGTCATTCGGCCCATCCCTAATTGGGATAAATTACATTTACAAAATGAAATGTCTAACCTACTCAGTCATTTAAACTAAGTTTTATCTTATTTTTAAAGGCTACTTTAAAACATATGGAAACTCAATCAATAAAATCTAATCTAGCTTAAACATATCAATGTAATTTCAAACGACATTTATTAATATTCTTACATCTATAGTTTTCATTCAAATAAGGCCAAGTGTTCCTGCCATGAAGGTCTCTGTCCAAGTACTTCCTGTTATATATATATATATATATATATACATAATATACAGAAACGCTCTGTCCTTGTCTGCTAATGTTGCTTATGCATTGTCACTCTTTATCCTGTAATCACAGACAGGCGCAAGGCTTTGTTGACAAAAATGACCTAAAAAATATTATCAGGAAAGGGTTAACAAAAGTCAAGGTTTGCATGTACTTTTTTATATACATGTATTTTTAAAAGTATGTATAGAAACATTATATGTATATAGAAGTAAAGTATAAGAATAAAGTATATAGTCAAATATTTTTTTCATCAGTTTTGCCAAACACTTTCCATTTTTCCTTTCAGATGATTTATAAAGCTTTTGTGCAGTTTGTGGCTGTACTGTATGAAGACTAGTTATAGAGTTGACTTGAACATTTACTAAGGATCCACCTCAAAACATCTGCAGAATTATTCAATTGTCTGAAAGTTATTAGTATGTTCATTTTAGGTGTATCCAATAATAGAAAAAAAAATTAAGAATGAGGAATTTTCAATTCAATATTACAATAAATGCAATGGCAATTTCATATACTGTGTTTAAAAAGTGCTTAACTAAAATTGACAAATATATTTTCAAGTAGTAAACAGTTTATTGTTATGTTTATTAGATGAGAATTTATTTATTTATTTAATAACTGACTAAGTTACTCATACACAACTTTTTTTAAATACAGTTTTGTATTCTTTGTATTTGCTGTTCTTTTATCACAGCTTTATAAATTACTGCATTTATGTTTAATAAAGCCATTTAAAGTGAATATGCCCTTTTTTTAAATAAATAAGCAACTTTGAGGATGATTTACAAAAGGAATAGATAATATTTATTCTCCAAGTACAGGACATGTTTACTGTAAAGCAGAATAAAGAGTGACAAGTTGAGGGTAGAGCCACCTTTGGGTTGCTGGTGGGTGATCAACAAAAACAAGGGTAAGCCCAAATTGAAGAGTTAGTTTTGAGTTTAAGTAACAGTTAATGCCACGTACAGACGATCGGACATTCTGACAACAAATGTTCGATGGGAGCTTGTTGTCGTAAATTCCGACCGTGTGTAGGCTCCATTGGACATTTTCTGTCGGAATTTCCGACAACAAAAATTTGAGAGCTTGTTCTCAAATTTTCCGACAACAAAATCCGTTCTCATAAATTCCGATCGTGTGTAGCCAATTCTGACGTACAAAATTCCACGTATGCTCTGAAACAAGTACGAGACAGAAGCGCTCGGTCTGGTAAAACTAGCGTTCGTAATGGAGATAGCACATTTGTCACGATGTAACGGACTGAAAAGCACGAGGCTGAAAAGCGCGTATCGTCTCTCACCAAACATCTACTAACATGACTGGTATTGAACTTCCCTTTAATAGTGCCGTCGTACGTCTTGTATGTCACCGCGTTCTTGGCGTTCAGAATTTCTGACAACATTTGTGTGACCGTGTGTATGCAAGACAAGTTTGAGCCAACATTCGGGCGCCGGACACAGTAACCTATGGAAAGCGCCACGTCTATGCAATCATTAAATTGCAGACGAGGCGCTTCATTTGTGGGGTTGGCGCCCCCCCATCCAAAAACTTCACCAGCCGCCGCTGGCTTACTGGCTGTGATTGACAGCAGTAGTAGCCAATGGCTCCTGCTGCTCTGTGAGCCAATGAGGAGAGGTAAAAAACCTTGAGCCTTTAGAACCACTTTAAAAATAAAATAAAAACTGAAGGTATATAAAATGTATACTGTATATTTGTCTATTAGATGATAACCTATTTTGGTATTTTTGTGTACATTTTTAGTGACCCAAGTACAAAAGTAGAGAAATGATAATGATTTGATATTTTGTTGAATAACTAAGGTTCTGTTAATTTACCCCCTGCATAACATGTTGTTTCTTGCATCACATCTGTTTAGCTTTCAGACATTTTATTGACAGGCCTTGTGAAGAAGATTGGAAATTCAGTAGAAAAATTATTTGTATACTTGGCTACCCAAGAGAGAAAGGAACAAACATGGATTTCCTTTGTTTTCTTTTGACAGCACTGCTTGTCTTCACATATCCAATTGAGTATTCTCCAGGATCATTGTTCCCTTAGGACTATGAATAGCAGTCTGTGGTCTGAGGGCCTTGCTCTCAATTTTTATGTATGTTTTAGTGACAAGTTTTGCTGCATGGTGATGCATAAAATATGCAAAGATTGCAAACAATTTGTTACATTAGGCTCATATATACTCACAGTAAAAGCAACACAAAACAATTAAGTTATACTGGTTTAGAGAAAAGATACTTTGGGGTTAGGGATGGGCGAACTCATGCTCGGGCTGAACTTTGGCTGTTCGCCGAACATCCGAATTATCAGGACGTTCGACCGTTTGTTCGGCCGTCAAACAAACACAGTGCACTGCGCCGCCGCAATGTAGGGGTAGTTCAGTCAGTGTGAACGTAGTGACCGTTTAAGACAGTATATTTTATTGCGTTACTGCAAGTTTAACGCTGTATATTTCAGTGCGTTACGTGCTATTTAACGTAGTACATTTCTGTGTGTTAGTGCACGCTTAACACAGTATATTTCAGTTGCGTTACTCTCAAGCCCTGTACACACGATCGGTTTAACCGATGAAAACCGTCCGATGGATTGTTTTCATCAGACAAACCGATCGTGTATGGGACCCATCGGTCTTTTTTCCATCGGTTTTAAAAAATAGAACATGTTTTAAATTTTTCCGATGGATAAAAAACCGATCGAAAACTCCGATCGTCTATGGGCAATTCCATCGGATAAAAAACCCACGCATGCTCAGAATCAAGTCGACACATGCTCAGAAGCATTGAACTTCACTTTTCTCGGCTCATCGGAGTGTTTTACGTCACCGCATTTGGAACGGTCGGTTTTTTGACTGATGGTGTGTAGGCAAGACTGATGGAAGTCAGCTTCATCGGATTTCCGATGGACAAAACCATCGGATTAGAATCCATAGGATATCCGATCGTGTGTACGAGGCTTTAGTTTAATGCCGTACAGTTCAGTGCGTTACTGCAAGTTTAAATGCATATAGTTCTGTGCGTTACTGCAAGTTTAACAGCGTATATTTCATTGCGTTACTGCATATTTATCGGCGTATATTTCATTGCATTACTGCAAGTTTAGCGCCATATACAGTGGATATAAAAAGTCTACACACCCCTGTTAAAATGTCAGGTTTCTGTGATGTAAAAAAAACGAGACATAGATAAATCATTTCAGAACTTGTTCCACCTTTATAATGTGACCTATAAACTGTACAACTCAATTAAAAAACAAACTGAAATCTTTTAGGGAGGGGAAGTAAAAAAAATAATAATTATGTGGTTGCATAAGTGTGCACACCCTCCTATAACTGGGGTTGTAGCTGTGTTCAGAATTAAGCAATCACATTCAAACTGATGTTAAATAGGAGTCAGTACACACCTGCCATCATTTAGAGTGCCTTTGATTAACCCCAAATACAGTTCAGCTGTTCTAGTAGGTCTTTCCAGTCGCATCCTACAGCAAAAGCCATGGTCCACATAGAGCTTCCAAAGCATCAGAGGGATCTCATTGTTAAAATGTATCAGTCAGGAGAAGGGTACAAAAGAATTTCCAAGGCATTAGATATACCATGGAACACAGCGAAGACAGTCATCATCAAGTGGAGAAAATATGGCACAATAGTGACATTTCAAAGAACTGGACGTTCCTTCAAAATTGATGAAAAGACGAGAAGAAAACTTGTCAGGAAGGCTGCAAAGAGGCCTACAACAACATTAAAGGAGCTGGAGGAATATCTGTCAAGTACTGGCTGTGTCGTACATGTGACAACAATCTGCCATATTCTTCATATGTCTGGGCTATAGGGTAGAGTGGCAAGATGGAAGCCTTTTCTTCTGAAGAAAAACATCCAAGCCCAGCTAAATTTTGCAAAAACACATCTGAAGTGTCCCAAAAGCACGTGGGAAAATGTGTTATGGTCTGATGAAACCAAGGTTGAACTTTTTTGTCTATAATTCCAAAAGATAGGTTTTGGCACAAAACCAAAAGAACACCATACCCACAGTGAAGCATGGTGGTGGCATCATCATGCTTTGGGGCTGTTTTTCTTCAACTGGAACAGGGGCCTTATTCGAGGTAGAGGGAATTATGAACAGTTCCAAATACCAGTCAATATTGGCACAAAACCTTCAGGCTTCTGCTAGAAAGCTGAACATGAAGGGGAACTTCACCTTTCAGCGTGACAACGACCCAAAGCATACATCCAAACCAACAACAGAATGGCTTCACCAGAAGAAGATTAAAGTTTTGGAATGGCCCAGCCAGAGCCCAAACCTTAATCCCATTGAAATGATCTGGGGTGATCTGAAGAGGGCTGTGCACAGAAGATGCCCTGGCAATCTGACAGATTTAGAATGTTTTTGCAAAGAAGAGTGGGCAAATATTGCCAAGTCAGGATGTGCCATGCTGATAGATTCATACCCAAAAAGACTGAGTGCTGAAATAAAATCAAAAGGTGCTTCAACAAAGTATTAGTGTAAGGGTGTGCACACTTATGCAACCATATTATTTTTATTTTGTATTTTTTAAAAGATTTCAGTTTGTTGTTCAACTGAGTTGTACAGTTTATAGGTCACATTAAAGGTGGAAAAAATTCTGAAATGATTTATCTTTGTCTAATTTTTTAAATCACATAAACCTGACATTTTAACAGGGGTGTGTAGACTTTTTATATCCACTGTAACACTGTGCGTTACTGCAAGTGTAACTCTGTATAGTTCTGTGCATTACTGCAATTTTAACACCATATATTTAATTGCGTTACTGCAAGTTTAACGCCATATAGTTCTGTGCGTTACTGCAAGGTTTTTTTTTTTTTTGTAAATCTGTTTATTGAGTTTTATAACATTCAACAAAAAAAACAACATACATTGGTCATGACAAGAGTTGACTGGTACGTACAGAAATATGATTTAAGGCAAACAGGTGCAAGAAACACGGTAGGGAGCTCAAGGAATAACAATGATCTCAGCAGGCTGGCATCCATGGGTAGCAGGACAGCGCGGGGTTAAAACGTGTATCTCAGAGACAAATATTACATTCACAGTTGCAGATTCCTATTCATTTGCAGAGGGTTAAGTAGGGTGTGAGTCTGAGGCTGTGGAGGAATCCGCCAGCCATTTGGACCAAACCTTATCATATTTTTGAGGGCAACCCCTATTAGCATAACAATCTTTGTAAAGAGACAGTCTATTGTTGACCAATTGTTTCCACAGGGATATAGGAGGAGGAGTAGGCTTACGCAAGCTAAGGGCTATGGCTTTCCGGGCGTAAAAGAGAAGTAACCCTACCAGGGTGCGACTTGCCACGCGTTACTGCAAGTTTAACGCTGTGTATTTCATTGCTTTACTGCAAGTTTAACACTGTATATTTCATTGCGTTACTGCAAGTTTAACGCCATATAATTCTGTGCGTTACTGCAAGTTAAGTTTACCGCCATATATTTCTGTGCGTTACTGCAAGTGTAACGCTGTATATTTCATTGCTGTATATTTCATTGCATTACTGCAAGTTTGACGCCATATTTTTTAATTGCGTTACTGCAAGTTTAACGCCATATATTTCATTGCATTACTGCAAGTTTAACGCCATATATTTCATTGCGTTACTGGAAGTTCACCGCCGTATAGTTCTTTGCGTTGCTGCGAGTTTAACGCTGTATATTTCATTGCATTACTGCAAGTTTAACGCTATATAGTTCTGTGCGTTATTGCAAGTTTAACGCCATATAGTTTTTAATTCAAAGATTTTTATTAAGAGGTTTTTGCGATGACAGAAATATCAAAAATTAAAGTGAAATGTCATAAGATCATACAAAACGTTCCAAAAGTTGCTTATACAAGTCGACATATCTAAATACTTTACTATAAGGTGTCCCAGGATACTACTGCTAGTATTACAGAATCAAATATGCAATGGCATAAACTTAGTTCCACAGATCCCCCATCACCTCATGGGACAAAGCCCATTATGGCTCGGCGGCCTCCGACCCCCCGGATGCCCCAAAAGGGTTCACACTGCATCCCAGGGGCCAGGGTCGCCCAGCCCTACCACCCGGTCTATATGATAACGCCATATAGTTTTGTGAGTTACTGCAAGTTTAACACTGTATATTTAATTTAGTTACTGCAAGTTTAACGCCTTATATTTCATTGCGTTACTGCAAGTTTAACGCCATATAGTTCTGTGCATTACTGCATGTTTGACGCAGTATATTGTAGTATATTATAGTGTACTTTCCATTGATTAAAGTGCATCCATGTAAAGTGCATTCACGTACACATTTACACATCTTTTTTACATTTTGTTAATAAGCACCCCCCCCCCATCATGTCTGGGAGGACAGCAAGGAGAGGCAGATGTTCCCATGGCACTGTAAGGGGGCCAGCAGCGTATGTGTCTATAGACGAAGTTGAAAGTGGTCAGTCCTGAGACAGGGCATAATTGCATAATTTCGTCTGTTTAGTGATGTTGCCCGTGCTATACAGCCACAGCATGCAGAGGAGGTGGTGGACTGGCTTACTAAACCATCCTCATCCTGGACAAAAATGGAGGAGGGATTGGGCTGTGTGTGAACCAAGTTTGGTCTGTCTGACCCAAAATCAGAACAAATAGCAAAACACCTGGTACCAAAAGGCACAGTGAAAAAAAACCTTAAGCCGCGTACACACGATCGGTCTTATCGATGAAAACAGTCCGATGGATTTTTTTCATCGGACAAACCGATTGTGTATGGGCCCCATACGGTCTTTTTTCCATCGGTGTCAAAAAATAGAACATGTTTTAAATTTTTACGATGGATAAAAAACGATAACAAATTAATATCGTCTGTGGGGAACTCCATCGGATAAAAAACCCACGCATGCTCAGAATCAAGTCGACGCATGCTCAGAAGCATTGAACCTAATTTTTCTGGGCTCATCGGAGTGTTTTACGTCACCGTGTTTGAAACGGTCGGTTTTTTGACTGATGGTGTGTGGGCAAGACTGATGGAAGACAGTTTCATCGGATTTCCGATGGAAAAAAACATCGGATTAGAACCAATAGGATATTCGATCGTGTGTACAGGGCTTTAGAGCCTTTAATGGATAGACCAAAACATAAAGTAAAAAAAGTATAATTTTATTAAGACATGACAATAGTAAACATTTAGAAAAATTTAATTTTGCATAAAAACAAATGTTTGCAAACTTTTTTTCAAGCACATCAAGCGTGGCAAAAACACCAACCATTTGGGTGCCATATGCTTGATGAGGCATTTAACCTTCCACCACTTAGCCCGTTGGCAAGAGCACCTAAAAGCCACACAAAAGGGGCACAAATCTGTCCCTCCTCCTTACTCACCTCAGTCTGTCCCTGCTAAACCGCATGACCTCTCAGTAGCCTCCACTGACAGGGATGATGGTATACGCTGTGTGTCCCAGGTCCTTGCAGCACATCTGCCAGCAGCACACCACCAGCTGTAGACTATAGCCGTCAAATTTCTCTGCCCCATCTGCTGCAGCGGAATAAAATACCATCCCTGCCACCCACATGCCCAGCGTCTAAATGCAAGCTTGTGAAAGCTGCTGGCTCTACAACTTCTGCCTTTCCGCCTGGTGGATTCTGCCCCCTTCCGTGAACTTTAGAATGTGCTGTACCACAATAGCAGGTTCCCGGTCACTATTTATTTTCACGTAAGGCCATTCCAGCTCTCTACCACCATGTGGAAAGCAATGTTGTGGCATTGTTGGGCAAGGCAGTCAGCCACAAAGTCCACGGTACTGCTGACACGTGGTCCAGCAAGCATGGGCAGGGACGATATATTTCGTTCACAGCACACTGGGTAACTCTGCTTGCAACTCGGAAGGATGCAGGACAGAGCTCAGTGCTGGAGCTTGTTGTGCCCCCACGTCTCCATACAGCTGGTGATGATGCGATATTTGCCAGCTCTACAACCTCCTTCTCCTCCATGCCCTCCTCTGCTGAATTGTCCTATGAACCTCAAGTACCCCCTAAGCATTCAAAGGGCTATTCAATGAGTCAGACTAAAAGTTGCCATGCAGTGCTTCAGCTGGTGTGTCTAGGGGACAGGAACCACACCTGAGCAGAGATTCTTGCAGCTCTGCAGGAATATGCCCAGAGGTGGTTCACGCCACGCCAGCTGGAGCCAGGAATGGTGGTATGTGATAATGGCACAAACCTTCTGCCCGCCATTAGACAGGTAAAGTTGACACATGTGCCATGCTTGGCACATGTCCTCAATTTGGTGAGGCAGCATTTCCTAAATAGGTACCCAGGTTTGGAAGATCTACTAAAGCAGGCCATAAAAATCTGTAGCCATTTTAGGCAGTCATACACAGCCAGTGCTCGGTTGGCTGAAATTCAGCGGGAATTCCACCTGTCCGTAAACCGCCTGATTTGTGACATGCCCACCAGGTGAAACTCGATTTTGGCAATGCTGCAACAGCTGCAGGCTGAATATGCTACAGAGGGCCATCAACGAGTACCTGTGTGAGTATGGCACAATGACAGGCTCGGGCCGGCCTGGCTTTTTTTCCCTACGCCAATGGCTGCTCATAAAGGATGCATGCACAGTACTGTCACCATTTGAGGAGGCCACAAGGATGGTGAGACGAGACAATGCATGCATCAGTGACACAATCCCCATTGTGTTCCTGCTGGAGCACACTCTGCATGGCATTATGGACAGGGCACTCGAGGCAGAGCAGCGGGACAAAGAGGAGGACTTCCTTTCCTCACTATATGCAGAGGAGGACTTCCTTTCCCCACTTTATGCAGACACCATTGTTCCTATGCCACAGAACACACAAGAGGAGAGAGAGGAGGAGGAGGAAGACATACGTCAAACAGTAAGAGATAGTTTTCCATCCCCAGAACCCTTGGAAGTAGTACGTGGCTGGAAGGAGGCAGTTCCAGTTACTGTAATCCTCAGAGACCCAGAGGAGTCTGCTTCTCATGCTTCTCATGTTTTAAAGTCTGCGAAAGGACCCAAGAATACGTGTCATAAAGGAAAAGGATCACTATTGGTTGGCAGCCCTTCTTGACCACCGTTATAAGGGGAAGTCTCAGAACTAATCCTGTCCCCACAGAGAATGCAGAAAATGAAATCTCTTGAGGACGCCTTAAAGAGGAGTTTATCGAACGCTTTTCCCGAATTTGGTAGGTTACAGTGTTGTGGAAATTGACGTTTTGAGGCTTCTGTTGGTCAAGAGAGGAGCGATGGAGAAGGCGGCTGCCTAAGTGATTCATTTCTGAATTTTTTTAGTCCTCGCTGCCCAGGACTTTCAGCTTCCACATCCCATCAGCAGCGTCTGCATCACGTGGTGGATGATTATCTAGGGGTGAAAACAGAGATGGAGAGCTTTCCAGTCGACAATCCACTGGCTTACTGGGTCATGAGAATAGACCACTGGCCAGAACTTACCCAGTATGTAAAATCTCTGCAGGACTTCTAGGCTGCCTAGTGTTGTGGGTGTTGATTTCATCTGGAAGAATGTTTTTGGTGTAGGTTTCATGGGCACAATTAATACCCAAAGACCCATTTTTCCACACCTATTTGACAGGTGCATATCATTGCAATTTTTGACAGCAAGTCCAGTTCTTGCTTTTATCAAGAGTACCTCTATAGGGTTATGGTGTGGAGAAGCCACTGACACCCAAAGAACAATTTTTCCACACCTGTTTGACAGGTGCATATCATTACAATTTTTCATAGCAAGGCTAATTCTTGCTTTCATCAAGAGTACCTCTATAGGGTTACGGTGTGAAGACGCCACGACGCCCAAAGAACAATTTTTCTGCACCTGTTTGACAGGTGCATATCATTGCAATTTTTGACAGCAAGGCCAATTTTTGCTTTCATCAAGAGTACCTCTGTAGGGTTACAGGGTGAAGGCACCACGACATCCAAAGAACAATCTTTCCGCATCTGTTTGACAGGTGAAAATCATTGCAATTTTTGACAGCAAGGCTAATTCTTGATTTTATCTATAGGGTTACGGTGTGAAGGCACCACTGACACCCAAAGAACAATTTTTACGCACCTGTTACTTCTATCCAAAGTTTGTGGTAGAGACACCAGAATTTATCCCAAAAAATCTGTAATCTTGTTCCCAGTGTACTACATTGTGGCCTCATCATACAGACTGCCCCCCCCCCCCCAAGCTGTTGCTTACAAAATAAAGAAAGCTTGCAGGGAAAATGTCATTTGGGCTTTATAAATGCAATTATTGCTTCTATACACCGTACAGATGTACCACTTTACAGGTAGACTTATGCCGCGTACACACAATCGGAATTTCCGACAACAAATGTTCGATCTGAGCTTTTGGTCGGATATTCCGATCGTGTGTAGGCTCCATCGGACATTTTCTGTTGGAATTTCCGACAACAAATGTTTGAGAGCAGGTTCTCAATTTTTCCGATCGTGTGTATCCAATTCCGCCGCCAAAAAATCCTACGCATGCTCGGAATCATTGTACTTCATTTTTCTCGGCTCGTCGTAGTGTTGTACGTCTCCTCGTTCTTGACGTTCGGAATTTCCGAGCAACATTTGTGTGACCATGTGTATGCAAGACAAGTTTGAGCGAAAATCCGACGGAAAAAAAACCACGGTTTTGTTGTCGGAAATTCCAATCGTGTGTACGCGGGATAAGGGGACCGCCATGCACTATATTGAAGGAAATTTTAAATTTTTATGCTTTCACTTTAATAAAACATTTTACAAACTTTTTTTTTATTGATACATGTTCCCCAGGGCAGTACCCAGACACCCTTGTATGTCCAATTACTTGCATATAAGCATTCAAAATGGGCACTTTTGTTTTCACACATTCGGGTCCCATAGACTTCAATGGGTTTCGCTATTCAGTTTTGAACTTTCACCATGCTCGAAAGTTCTGGTGCGAATCGAACAGGGGGTCATTCGGCCCATCCCTAATTGGGATAAATTACATTTACAAAATGAAATGTCTAACCTACTCAGTCATTTAAACTAAGTTTTATCTTATTTTTAAAGGCTACTTTAAAACATATGGAAACTCAATCAATAAAATCTAATCTAGCTTAAACATATCAATGTAATTTCAAACGACATTTATTAATATTCTTACATCTATAGTTTTCATTCAAATAAGGCCAAGTGTTCCTGCCATGAAGGTCTCTGTCCAAGTACTTCCTGTTATATATATATATATATATATATATATATATACATAATATACAGAAACGCTCTGTCCTTGTCTGCTAATGTTGCTTATGCATTGTCACTCTTTATCCTGTAATCACAGGCAGGCGCAAGGCTTTGTTGACAAAAATTACCTAAAAAATATTATCAGGAAAGGGTTAACAAAAGTCAAGGTTTGCATGTACTTTTTTATATACATGTATTTTTAAAAGTATGTATAGAAACATTATATGTATATAGAAGTAAAGTATAAGAATAAAGTATATAGTCAAATATTTTTTTCATCAGTTTTGCCAAACACTTTCCATTTTTCCTTTCAGATGATTTATAAAGCTTTTGGTAAGTTTGTGGCTGTACTGTATGAAGACTAGTTATAGAGTTGACTTGAACATTTACTAAGGATCCACCTCAAAACATCTGCAGAATTATTCAATTGTCTGAAAGTTATTAGTATGTTCATTTTAGGTGTATCCAATAATAGAAAAAAAAATTAAGAATGAGGAATTTTCAATTCAATATTACAATAAATGCAATGGCAATTTCATATACTGTGTTTAAAAAGTGCTTAACTAAAATTGACAAATATATTTTCAAGTAGTAAACAGTTTTTTGTTATGTTTATTAGATGAGAATTTATTTATTTATTTAATAACTGACTAAGTTACTCATACACAACTTTTTTTAAATACAGTTTTGTATTCTTTGTATTTGCTGTTCTTTTATCACAGCTTTATAAATTACTGCATTTATGTTTAATAAAGACATTTAAAGTGAATATGCCCTTTTTTTAAATAAATAAGCAACTTTGAGGATGATTTACAAAAGGAATAGATAATATTTATTCTCCAAGTACAGGACATGTTTACTGTAAAGCAGAATAAAGAGTGACAAGTTGAGGGTAGAGCCACCTTTGGGTTGCTGGTGGGTGATCAACAAAAACAAAGGTAAGCCCAAATTGAAGAGTTAGTTTTGAGTTTAAGTAACAGTTAATGCCACGTACAGACGATCGGACATTCTGACAACAAATGTTCGATGGGAGCTTGTTGTCGTAAATTCCGACCGTGTGTAGGCTCCATTGGACATTTTCTGTCGGAATTTCCGACAACAAAAATTTGAGAGCTTGTTCTCAAATTTTCCGACAACAAAATCCGTTCTCGTAAATTCCGATCGTGTGTAGCCAATTCTGACGCACAAAATTCCACGTATGCTCTGAAACAAGTACGAGACAGAAGCGCTCGGTCTGGTAAAACTAGCGTTCGTAATGGAGATAGCACATTTGTCACAATGTAACGGACTGAAAAGCACGAGGCTGAAAAGCGCGTATCGTCTCTCACCAAACATCTACTAACATGACTGGTATTGAACTTCCCTTTAATAGTGCCGTCGTACGTCTTGTATGTCACCGTGTTCTTGGCGTTCAGAATTTCTGACAACATTTGTATGACCGTGTGTATGCAAGACAAGTTTGAGCCAACATTCGTCAAAAAAAAATCCACGGTTTTGTTGTCGGAATGTCCGATCGTCTGTACGCGGTATTAGTGTTTCTGTAGTTAGATATAAGTTGTATGTGTTATATAAAGTAAAAGGAAAAAGGTTCACTCACATAATACAGCATTATCATCATTGTGAAACCATATCATAAAGCCCAAAATAATATACAGTACTTATGGTTATGTAAAAACACAACACTGCAACCCCTCACAGATACTGTACTTGGAGCACAGCAATGAGCCCTGTTGCAAATATTGCATCAAAAATTGTAATTACACGCCCCTGTTAAACAGGGGCTGAAAAATTGGGCCTTAGGCACTGGTGCTGGTGCCACGACACTGCAACCTCTCCCAGATACTCTAGTTGGAGTGCAGGAATGAGCCCTGCTGCAAAGCATTGCATCAAAAATTTTAATTACATGCCCCTGTTAAACAGGGGCTGAAAAATTGGGCCTTAGCCACTGGTGGCGGCACCCAGAAACAAAAATGTTCTTCCAAGCTATCATCATGAATCGGATCATTGAGGAGGAGGAGGATAGTCAGTCAACATAACAGGACAGTCACTCAGCATCAGCATCAGTCTTGAAGGGATGTGACATTTGAAAATAAATTATTCTGTTATATCAGCTTCAGGTGCTTGGTAGCTGGTGGTGATCCAAGACTGGTTCATCTTTATGAAGGTCAGTCGATCAACCGAGTCGGTGGACAGGCGCACCCTGTGATCCGTGACAAAGCATCCAGCAGCACTGAATGTGCGTTCCAAAAAAACGCTGGATGCAGGACAGGCCAGTAGCTCAATTGCATACTGTGCAAGCTCTGGCCAGTGATCCATCCTCAAGACCCAGTAAGCCAGAGGATTTTCGGTGGGAAAGGTGTCCAAGTCTGACCTTGCCCCTAGGTATTCCTGCACCATGTATATCAGACGCTGGCGATGGTTGCTGGAACCAATCATACCTTGGGGCTGCGGACTAAAGAATTGTCTGAACGCATCGGTCAGACGGCCACCTTCCCCACCGCTCCTTCTTTGACTGACCGAAGCCTCAGCAACTCGTTGTCCAGGACCAGGAGTTTGTAACCTCCCAGTCTCTGGGAACGCGTTGCACAGACCTTTCTGCAAGGCCTCCCGGAGTTGTCTCATCCTCTGCTCCCTCTGCGACGGTATGATAAGGTCCGCAACCTTACCCTTGTACCGTGGATCAAGGAGAGTGGCCAGCCAGTAATGGTCCCTCTCCTTGATCCGAAGAATACGAGGATCCTTCCGCAGACTTTGCAGGATCAGGGAGGCCGTGCAGCGTAGGTTAGCTGAGGCATTCGGTCCGGAGTCCTCTGGGTCACTAAGGACGACATGATCCGCAGCCACCTCCTCCCAGCCACGTACAAGTATGCTCCAACAGGTGGACAAGAGGTACAGTGTCACTGATGCACGCACTGTCACTGCTCACCATCCTCGTGGCCTCCTCAAATGGTGCCAGGACAGTGCATGCATCCCTGATCATGCCCCACTGGCGTGGTGAAAAAAACCCGAGCTCCCCTGACCCTGTCCTGGTGCCGTAGTCACACAGGTACTCATTGATGGCCCTCTGCTGCGTGTGCAGCCGCTGCAGCATGGCCAACATTGAGTTCCACCTGGTGGGCATGTCACATATAAGGCGGTTCTTGGGCAGGTTCAACTCCTTTTGCAGCTCAGCCAGTCGAGCACTGGCATTATATGATCTGCGGAAATGCACACAGACTTTCCTGGCCTGCCTCAGGACATCCTGTAAGCCCGGGTACCTGCCCAAGAACCGCTGCACCACCAGGTTAAGGACGTGAGCCACACAGGGCACATGGGTCAGTTGTCCCTGTCGGAGGGCGGAGATGAGGTTGGTGCCATTGTCCCAAACCACCATTCCTGCCTTAAGCTGGCATGGCGTCAACCACCTCTCGGCCTGCCCCTGCAGAGCTGACAGAACCTCTGCCCCAGTGTGGCTCCTGTCCCCCAAACACACCAGCGCAAGCACGGCATGGCATCTTTTTGCCTGCGTACTTGCGTAGCCCCTTGAACGCCTACGGAGCACCGCTGGTTCCGAGGACAAAGCACAGGAAGAGGCCATGGAGGAAGAAGAAGAGGAGGGGGTGGAGGACAGAGGTGTGTCACAACAACCAGTAGTAGCATTTTGGAGACGTGGCGGTGGAACAACCTCCAACACTACTGCACCTTGTCCTGCATCCTTCCCAGCTGCCAAAAGAGTGACCCAATGGGCCGTCAAAGAAAGGTAACGTCTCTGTCAATGCCTGCTGGACCATGAGTCAGCGGTAATATGCACCTTACCGCTGACCGCCCTGTCCAGCGAGGCATGGACATTGCCTTCCACATGCCGGTAGAGAGCCGGAATCGCCTTCCGTGAGAAAAAGTGGCATTTGGGAACCTGCCACTGAGGAACCGCACATTGCATAAACTCACGGAAGGGGGCCGAGTCTACCAACTGAAAAGGCAGCAGTTGAAGTGCTAGCAATTTAGCCAAGCTAGCATTCAACCGCTGGGCATGTGGATGGCTGGGAGTGAACTTCTTTTGACGGTCCAGCAGCTGGGGCAGGGAAATTTGCCTGCTAGAATCGGACGTCGGTGTACTGCTAGTAGAGTGCCTGCAAGTACTTGGCTGTGACACACCTAATTCTACACCTTCATTCCTCTCAGTGCAGGTTTCAGAGAGGACTGAAGGTATAGTGGGGTTGGAGATCCCAGCTGATGCGGAGCAAGGAGAGGTCCGCTTTGTTCTTTGGTGTGGGTCTTTAAGGTAGGCTTGCCAACGAGCTGCATGGCAGGTCAACATATGTCTGGTCAAGCATGTGGTGCCCAAGCGGCTGATGTTTTGGCCACGCGAGATACGCTTGAGACATATGTTGCAAACAGCAGCGGTGCGATCTGATGCACTTGACTCAAAAAAGGCCCACATCAAAGAACTTTCGGAATAACGGGCAGAGGCAGCGCCCTGCACAGGCGGAGCTCTGCGGTGTGATTCAGTCGGTGTGCTGCCCTTACGCTGGCCCCTGGAGGGCATCCTGCCTCGTTGGAGATGTGCCTCCTCCTCATCCTCCTCCTCCTCCTCCTCTCTCCTATCAGGCACCCACGTGGAGTCAGTGACCTCATCATCCCCTCCCTACTCATCACTGGAACCAATCTGGCAGTATGCTGCAGCTGCTGGAACATGACTGCCAGATTGGTGTTCTTCTTGAGCATCCCCTCTCTCTGCTCTCACGCTACTGCCTTCCTCTAGCTGGGTATCATCTTCAGACCCTTCGAAACGCTGGGCATCCTCCTGGAGCATGTACCCAACACTGTGCTCAAACAGTTCGGGGGACTCCTCAGGAGGACACGGTGGGTCTAGGGAAGGAGTGACTGATGATGACATTGAGGACGCTTTGGCAGCTGCTTTGCCAGTACCCTGAGCCTGGGTGAGAGAGGATGAGGAGGATGAGGAGGGCTTGGTCATCCACTCTACCAAGTCTTCGGCATGATGCGGCTCAACACGTCCAGCTGCCGAAAATAAGGACAAGCGTGTCCCATGGCCACGTGCTGATGACGATGCACCGCATCCACGACCAGCACTGTTGTCTCTAGACACAGAGCCTGCTTGCCCTCTTTTATTGGCTCCTGACTGTCTGCCTCTCCTTGTTTGCCTTCCAGACATTCTAAAGGCCTGCAGGGAGATGGGAAAACCAGCAATAAGGGGTAGCTTCAGGTGTATATTTTGCAAGAAGCACACTACGCCTGCTGTAAGTGCTGCAGATGCCTGCCTGTGTTACACAACAGAAAACACAGCAATAAGGGCAAGCTTCTGGTGTATATTTTGCAAGAAGCACACTACGCCCGCTGTAAGTGCTGCAGATGCCTGCCTGTGTTACACAACAGAAAACACAGCAATAAGGGCAAGCTTCTGGTGTATATTTTGCAAGAAGCACACTACGCCCGCTGTAAGTGCTACAGATGCCTGCCTGTGTTACACAACAGGAAAACACAGCAATAAGGCCTAGCTTCAGGTGTATATTTTGCAGGAGGCACACTATGCCTGCTGTAAGTGCTGCAGATGCCTGCCTGTGTTACACAACAGGAAAACACAGCAATAAGGCCTTGCTTCAGGTGTATATTTTGCAGGAGGCACACTACGCCTGCTGTAAGTGCTGCAGATGCCTGCCTGTGTTACACAACAGGAAAAAACAGCAATAAGGGCTAGCTTCAGGTGTATATTTTGCAGGAAGCACACTACGCCTGCTATAACTGCCGCCGTGTTACACAACAGGAAAACACAGCAATAAGGGCTAGCTTCTGGTGTATATTTTGCAAGAAGCACACTACGCCCGCTGTAAGTGCTGCAGATGCCTGTTAGTGTAACACAAAAGAAAAAACTGCCGCCATGTTACACAACAGGAAAACACAGCAATAAGGCCTAGCTTCAGGTGTATATTTTGCAGGAGGCACACTACGCCTGCTGTAAGTGCTGCAGATGCCTGCCTGTGTTACACAACAGGAAAACACAGCAATAAGGCCTTGCTTCAGGTGTATATTTTGCAGGAGGCACACTACGCCTGCTGTAAGTGCTGCAGATGCCTGCCTGTGTTACACAACAGGAAAAAACAGCAATAAGGGCTAGCTTCAGGTGTATATTTTGCAGGAAGCACACTACGCCTGCTATAACTGCTGCAGATGCCTGCCTGTGTTACACAACAGGAAAACACAGCAATAAGGGCTATCTTCTGGTGTATATTTTGCAAGAAGCACACTACGCCCGCTGTAAGTGCTGCAGATGCCTGCCTGTGTTACACAACAGGAAAACACAGCAATAAGGGCTAGCTTCAGGTGTATACTGTGCAGGAGGCTTAGCAAAAATATCACTGACACTGTCCCCTGCCTATCCTTCTCTCTCCCTGCACACAAGGTTTAGCAGAATATCACTGACACTGTCCCTGCCTATCCTTCTCTCTCCCTGCATACAAGGTTTAGCAGAATATCACTGACACTGTCCCTGCCTATCCTTCTCTCTCCCTGCGCACAAGGTTTAGCAGAATATTACTGACACTGTCCCTGCCTATCCTTCTCTCTCCCTACACACAAGGTAAATGAACAAATATCACTAACACTGTCCCTGCCTATCCTTCTCTCTCCCTGAACCGGAACACACTACACAAGGCCGCCGCGCTGGCGGCCTTTTATAGTGTGGGGCGTGTACTAAACCCCCCTGAGCTATAATTGGCCACCGGCATCCTGCCGGTGGCCAATTATGGCTCTCCTCGCTGCCGACGCTGGGATTGGCCAAGCATGCGGGGTCACAGTGCATGCTTGGCCAATCACAGCGCCGGGATTGCACTGCGATGGCGCAGTGTATTGTGGCCCGTTCGCGTCACTCGAATTTGGCACGAACGGCCCAAAACGTTCGATCTTCGTCGAACGATCGAACAGCCGATGTTCGAGTCGAACGTATATGTTCGACTCGAACACCGAGCTCATCCCTAATCAAGATTGCGCTTATCAAAAGAAGATTCCTGACTGTGCTCAAGATAGGCAAGTGCAGCTTGTGTTAAATCCAAGAAAGTGATCCTCTACTGAATACACGCAACAATGATCCAGGGATCCAGGAGGATGGATTGATAGAAAGAAACTTCACATAGTGTGAAATTGTTTAAAAATACATTTATTATAAACACATCTATGTACTCACCCAATGATGCAATGTTGCAGTGCAAGTGAAGTTCAAAGAGAAACAGCCTTACCTGGGCGCTCACTCAACAGAGAAAAGTTCCCGCTAGTTAGTGAAGGAGCACGTCTGGTCTCCCACACTGCCTAGCAAAGATCCACCTGCACTTTCTGGCTCTGCCCCAACATGTCTTGTCTTAAACAACTTTGTCAAGGGGATCGCTGTACTATATGAGGGAACCTCTTTATATTTTTGTAGCTAGGGGTTACTATCAAAAGTATCCTAACAGACTGCATTGTGTTTCTAATTAAGAATTTAGCTCCCTCTGGTGTCCGTTTATGTTATGCTATTGAAGTTTGTTTGGTTCAGTTACATTATAGAACAAAGCATGGTGGGCATTGTAGTGCGAAAAGAAGTGACTCTATTGCTGTGGGTTGGATTGAGACTACAATACCCACAATGCCACTGTGCTACCAGAATGCAGTGCGCCACCGCACAGCCTGCTGGGTATCAGATATAAGGACAAGCAAGGCCTCAGCTCGCTCTCTCTGGACGCCATCTTTCAACAGGCAGGAGGCCTGGCGTGAGTGTGCCTAGGCCGGAGAAGCCTGGGCCTAAAGTTGGAGAGCGGATCGCCAGACGGAGGGATCCTTGTGGACAGCCTCGCTGATTGAGCCAGAGAAGGGACCGTCCTACGCTCCACAGCATCTGAAGCCATCCATCCACCTACACCTTGTGAGCGGCCACGCGGTGAACCGGCGACATCTTGCCTGACGAAGATACCAGTGAGCGAGGGGTTCTTGGTGGTGAGAAGGCACTTGCCTACCTAAGTAGTTAACTGAGTTGCAGGAGAGTGGTTCCTAGAATCCAACTTGTACTTGCTGACACTTGCCGTGCTACAGTTAGGAAACTATTGCACTCGAGAGTTATACAGCGGCCTGAGAGACCTAGCGTTTCCTTTGCCACTACAGTACATTTACAGAGTGATTACCCTTTTCTCTTTATCCGTTGTTTGGAATACAAATAAGTGCACCAACAGAGCTAGCAGAAGACGAAGAGCGTTTTAAAGGAACAGTCATCACTTTGTCCCTTTTTAAAGTTTACCACAAAAGGGACACGCACCAGTTTGAACTGTCCGCTAGAGGGAGCCATATAGCCATATGAACTTCTAAAGCTCTATATAACTGCTTGTATTGTATCTGTTATTTTGCTGTTTTAGTGGGTGTGTGTGTGACCTGGTGGGGAGGTGTCCCAGTGCATTGAGAGATTCCCCCACCGTGCACTTACTCGCATCTGACCCCAGGTTATGGTAATTGGGTCCTGTGATGAAGAAATACTGAACCAGTTATGCTCCATTGACTTTTACAGGGATCTGTGTACAGTCAAGTTTGTTTGTATAACCAATGTTCTACCTTTTCTTTTCCAAGTAAACATTTTGCAACTGGTTAAGTTACATCTTGTGTGGGACTCTATCTATTGCAGCTGAGAGTCAGGTGACCAGTGCCAATTTAACTGTAAATATATATATATTACAGTGTGGTTGTAGTGGACCTTTCTACATTCATATTGTTGTCCAGTTGTGCCAAGGGGGGTTTGAGACAAATTTCTGGGGTTAACAGGCAGAGTGCAGGAACAAAAATAACCAGCAGCTCCTACGGGGGTAGTGCTACATTTTGTTTTATGGTGGGTGATTTAGGGTACAGCAGCTCTGCTTTATGTACAAATATATATTGGGTTTGTGTGTATTGGAGTGTTTGTGTGTTTTCACAATTTTATTTGTGGAGGAGTTTCTTCTTCTTCTTCTTATTAATATTATTATATTCTTTATCCTACATATTTTTTGGTTCACAAACATATTCACTTTTTATTAATTAGTGCAGAGAGGTTGCATTAATAAAAGTGTTATATTGATATATGATATCAAAGCTTGTTAAAAAAAAAACAAGCAGGGCGCATGCGCGGTAGCTCCCAAGATGGCCGCCAGCCTCTAGAGCTCCGCTCCACCACGGCCCATTAATCGCCACCGGAGCTCACAGAGCACCCCCACAGCACCCTCCACAGGATATTCGAGCGGGGGAAGCCCCCCTGATCACCCGGATGTCAGCGGTACAGGCGAGGAGGAATCTGACAAGCCGGATGACCGCGAGTCCTGGTCCCCTCAGCAATTCCAAGATTGCGGCGGCAGCACGAGGTCCTCAGGACACAGAGTTCACGGAGGACATTGCAGCAGACCAGGACGTTTTACCGCAACCCTCTGCAGGTACAGACTATCCGCCCCTGAACCTGGCTGCATCCCCAGCCTCCACTGAATCTCTGCTGAGCAGAATGACATCAGGCATCCCCACAACCCCTATGCATGATCCAAACACAGGCCTCCTATTAACAGCCACTGATAACGCAGGCCCTTTTCCTAACCCCTCTGACTTGTCATCTATGATGGCTGCGTTTGCTCAAATGCTCTCCACAGGGCTTGCTCAGAACGCGGCGCAGATCACGGCATCCATTCATGCTGATTTGCAGCAAATTGGAGTGAGAATGGACGTTATTGAACAGAAAGCCGACCAGGCTGTTTCCCGTATAAACCAAAATACTGATAGGCTGCATGATGTACAAGACCAATTAGAAACAGCGTTCGCAAAGATCGATGATCTCGAGAACAGATCAAGAAGATATAACTTTAGGGTACGGGGATCCCCGAATCTGAAAAGGAGGTTCAAGGTACTGTAAAAGCACTCATACGCAGCCTACTCCCTGATATTTCGGAGATCCGCCTGGAGCTAGATAGAGCTCACAGAGCCCTTCAACCCCCCCGCTCTGATGGTCTCCCCAGGGACATCATAGTGAAACCTCACTATTATTCAGTCAAAGAAGAGGTGATGAAGAAATCCAGGAGCTCTGATAGCCTCTTCTTTCAGGGGCATAAAATACAAATTTCTTTCTCGTACATCACGGGACACAGAGCGACATAGTCATTACTAATGGGTTATATAGATACCGTCAGGTGCTGGCACTGGCAACTTCCAAAACCGGAAGTACCCTCCCCTATATAAGCCACTCCCATCCGGGAGCACCTCAGTTTTTTGCCAGTGTCTAAGGTGTTGGCCAAGAAGAAACATGTGTTTTTCACTGAGCTTGCGTACAGGTTCTTTTGGGCCTCAGTAAGCTATTCCGGATCCGACCAAAAAAGCTTCATAGCTAAACGGTCGGTACCCGGGCCTTGCAGAGAAGAGCAAGGTTTTGCCTGTAATGCTTCTCTTAGGAGAGCTGGACCCTGGGATCCAGAGCTCTGGTCATACCCACGACCAAGATGTTTTCTGTGCAGGGTGCTATACAGGTCCAGGGGAGTGGAATCCTTGGGAACCCGGTCCCTGAAGGTTTGATTACAATGCCTGCCGTGATAGGTGAAGTTTGGGCTTTTGTGGACCAAACAAAGTCCTGCGGCGGGGAACAGGTAAGTGGGGGCCCCCAGGAACTTGGTTCTATTGGGGGACCCCCAAGCCTAATTTGTCTTTCTGTCTGTTACCTAATGGTATTCCCGCAAAATTCTGTGCATGCCTGTAACTACTAAAAAAATGTAATAATTTTTAATGGTGGTCAAGAAAAAAAAAAAAAAAAAAAAAAAAAAAATTATATTTAATATATTAGACTGCGGTACCTGTGTTTGTCCACTAGAGGCCGCTGTGGAATGTTTTCTTGTCATGAGGACTAGTTTCTTCTCAGCAGAGCAAAGTCCAGGCAGATGGTGAGTTCTCTTATAGGAAACTGCTTCCTCTGCCATGTTGCAGTGCTCGTCCATCCCCCGGCCTGCGGCAAAGAGGGGCCCTGGCTCCTGTCCCTTGTTTCCATTTTTTGAAATTAGCGCCGAAGGCGCACGTGGCCGCGCGCGTGCGCGTGCACGCGCATCTATATATAGAGGTGAGCCGGGAAAGGGGGCGGAGCCTGTGGGATGACGCTCTGTGCGCGCTGCAGCGCTTCTGCGCATGTGCGGGCGTCCCAGCAGTTTAAAAAAAACACAATATTGTAGTAAGCTGGCTATGAAGTACAGAGACAGAGCTGGCAACATTTAAAGGCATACAGCAAGCGGTTGATACAGGCATCCCCTAGAAAGGCACATTAGTAGACACCAACTGTTTCTTATAGCAGCATTTATGCTAGACTATTATCAGTAACTGGTGTATTTCGGCTGGAATACCTCAGCTTTGTGGCTTAGGAATATGCCGTCTAAAAACTCCGGGACTAGAAATTCCAGGAGGAATAGGGGGTCTCCATCGGGCTCTGAGGATCTTGGGCATGCTTTGGCTGCACCAGTCTCCCCTGAAGAATCAGAGGTTAGTGACCGTAGAGCACCCTCAGGAGTACCTGGTACTGTGGCTGTCCTCAGTTCACCTGCTCCTGTGTATGTAACAGAGGAGGTTTTTTCCTCAGCTCTGGGAGGGCTGGAAGAGAGATTGTCAGCATTGATCGCTGCTTCCCTGTCACAGGAGAAAAGCGCTCGATCTCCGTCTCCCCCCTCAGAGTGCCTGTTAACAGAGCAACAGTCCCATACAGAGGTCGAACAGGATATGGTCCGATCAGCATTTAAAATGCCACTTGCGGAGCCATCCTCCACTTCTGTCTCCTCGTTGGGGTCGCTAAAAGCTCCCCAGACTGTTTGTTCCTTTCCGATCCATCCTTTACTGGAGGGGCTCATTTACCAGGATTGGGAGCATCCTGACAAAATATTTACTCCCCCCAAGAGATTTCCGGTGGTCTATCCCATGGAGGATAAGTTCATCAGAAAATGGAGGGTCCCTACATTGGACGCAGCCATCTCTTGTGTGAATAAATCACTGACATGTCCGGTGGAAAATGTCCAAATGTTCAAGGACCCAATAGATAAAAAATTGGAGTCCTTATTAAAATCTGCTTTTTCTACAGCAGGATTGGTGACACAACCAGCAGTGGCAGCTATTGGGGTCTGCCAAGCAGTGAAGGATCAGTTGAAACAGGTCTTAAGGGACTTGCCGGATCAGCAGGCTCTTGCCCTAGCTGATCTACCTAGAGCCTTATGCTTTGCGGTGGACGCTATAAAGGATTCAATCCATCAGGCCTCCCGCCTTACGCTGTCTGTAGTACATATGCGCAGGCTTCTATGGCTCAAGAACTGGTCTGCTGAAGCTCCCTGTAAAAAATTGCTGGTCAGCTTCCCATTTCATGGGGAGCGCTTATTCGGGGAAGACCTGGACAAGTATATCCAGAGAATTTCCAGCGGTAAAAGTACACTTTTGCCGGTTAAAAATAGAGTTAGAGGTCCCTCTTTTAAAAGGCCGGCCTCTCCAGTCCCTAGGACATCGGCTGTGAAACAGTTCCGACGGCCTCCTCGGTCAAATCCCGGAGGTAGAAATCAGGGACAGTTGCAGGGTAACAAAAAGCCCTGGAGCAGGAGAGGTACAAAACCTCCCCCAAAGTCAAATGCATGAAGGGTTGCCCCCACCCAGTCGGGTGGGGGGAAGACTTCAGTTGTTCACAGAGACCTGGCGGGACACGATCCGAGACAGATGGGTGCTCTCCGCAGTAAATCTGGGATACAAATTGGAGTTAAAAAACTCCCCTTCTTCCCGCTTTATAAGGTCAAACGTGCCAAGGGATCCCCAGAAGAGAGGATCCCTCCTGTTGGCACTAGAACAATTATTGCTTCAAGCAGTAATTATAGAGGTTCCCCTGGAAGAGTGGGGGTTCGGGTTTTACTCAAACCTCTTTACAGTTCCGAAGCCAAACGGGGACGTGAGGCCCATACTAAATCTAAAAGGGCTAAACAAATTCCTGCATATCAGGACTTTCCGGATGGAGTCGATCCGATCGGTAGCCACTGCCCTACAAGGGGAGGAATGGTTAGCCTCGATCGACATCAAGGATGCTTATTTGCACATTCCCATCTTTCCAGCCCACCAAAAATTTCTACGCTTTGCGGTAGAAGGCCGCCATTTTCAGTTCAGAGCCTTACCCTTCGGTCTGGCCACAGCACCAAGAGTGTTCACAAAAATTTTGGCCCCATTATTGGCCAATCTAAGAACACGAGGTGTAACGATAATGGCATATCTAGACGACTTGTTGCTGATAGACCACTCAGTGGAAAAACTAGAAGTGGTTGTTCACGAGACAATCAAGTATCTGGAATATCACGGTTGGATTATCAACCGAGACAAGTCAGCCCTAAAACCAGTCAAAAGTCTGGAATACTTGGGGCTAAGGCTGGATTCAGACCAGAGAAAATTTTTCTTGCCTCAAGAAAAGGGGTCGTCTTTGAGAGATTTGATCCACTTAGTGGGCTCAAAAAGACAGCCATCCATACGCCTGTGCATGAGGCTGCTGGGAAAAATGGTGGCATCATTCGAAGCAGTACCCTACGGTCAATTCCATTCAAGGAAATTGCAAAGGGCCATACTGTCAGCCTGGAACAAAAAAGTTCAGGCTCTGGACTTACCAATGTCCTTGTCCCCTTCCGTTCGCAAGAGCCTCCGCTGGTGGTTGGTTCCCCAGAATCTGGAAAGAGGGAAATCCTTCAGTCCGATTTCCTGGAAGGTGGTCACTACAGATGCCAGCCTTATAGGCTGGGGAGCAGTACTGGAGCAATGGTCTCTCCAGGGCAAGTGGTCAGAAGCAGAAAAGGCCCTGCCCATCAATCTCTTAGAGATACGAGCAGCCCGGTATGCCCTAGTAGCATGGACATCCAAACTCCAAGGGTCCCCTGTCAGAGTTCAATCAGACAATGCCACAGCAGTGGCATATATCAATCGTCAGGGGGGCACCAGGAGTCGTGCAGCCCAAAGGGAAGTAAATTACATCCTGAGATGGGCAGAAAGATATGTCCCAGCCATATCTGCGGTATTCATTCCAGGGGTGGAGAATTGGAAGGCGGACTTTCTAAGTCGCCAGCAATTATGCCCAGGGGAATGGTCCCTTCATCCCGAGGTTTTCCGGACAATATGTCAGCGGTGGGGAACACCGGATGTAGATCTGCTAGCATCCAGATTCAACGCAAAGGTGGACAGGTTTGTCTCTTGGACAAGGGATCCCCTAGCTTGCGGCTCGGATGCCCTAGTGTTCCCTTGGGATCAGTTCAAGCTGATATATGCATTCCCACCGCCACAATTGTTACCTCGATTACTCCGCAGAATCAGGGTAGAAAAGAAACCAGTGATTCTGGTGGCTCCAGCGTGGCCCCGAAGAGCATGGTACGCGGAGATTGTAAAAATGTCTGTGGGGAGTCCTTGGACCCTCCCACATCGTCCGGACCTGCTTTCGCAGGGACCGATATACCACCCTTCCTTACCAGCCCTAGGTTTGACGGCCTGGCTATTGAAGCCCACATTCTAAAAAAGAGAGGGCTCTCTAATGCTGTGGTGTCTACCATGATCAATGCCAGGAAACCGGTATCCAGGCAGATCTACTATAGAATCTGGAAGGCGTACATCGCCTGGTGTGAGGCCAGGAAATGGCATCCACGTAAATACGTAATAGGTAGGATTCTGGACTTCCTACAATGGGCTGTAGATAGGAAGCTTGCCTTGAGTACTATCAAGGGTCAGATTTCGGCCTTGTCAATATTTTTTCAAAGGCCCTTGGCTTCGCATTCACTAGTCAAAGCCTTTATACAAGGAGTGATGCGTATTAGTCCTCCGGTTAATATTCCCATATGTCCATGGGATCTAAACTTGGTTTTGTCGGTTCTACAGAAACAACCATTTGAACCACTACAGCATATTTCCTTGGTGCTTCTCACCAGGAAATTGATTTTTCTAGTAGCCATTTGTTCGGCTAAAAGAGTATCGGAATTAGCAGCTATGTCCTGTAAGGAGCCATATCTGGTTATCCATAAGGACAGAGTAGTGTTACGTCCTCATCCAGCCTTTCTTCCTAAGGTGGTATCGAGTTTTCATTTGAACCAAGATGTGGTTCTTCCTTCTTTTTTCCCCAAACCTACTTCGGTAGAGGAAAAGTTATTGCATTCTTTGGATGTAGTAAGAGCAGTTAAAGCTTATCTAAAAGCCACTGCTCAGATTCGCAGAACGGATACTTTGTTTATTCTGCCGGAAGGCCCCAGAAAGGGTCAGGCAGCGTCAAAATCTACTTTAGCCAAGTGGATTCGACAGGTCATAATACAAGCCTATGGCTTGAGAAGTAGACCGCCTCCGTTCAAAGTTAGGGCGCACTCCACGAGAGCAGTTGGAACTTCATGGGCAGTGCATCACCAGGCCTCCCTGGCTCAAATCTGTAAGGCTGCAACATGGTCTTCGGTACACACGTTTACTAGGTTCTACCAGGTGGACGTTAGAAGTCAGGAGGATGTCGCCTTTGGGCGCAGTGTGTTGCAGGCCGCAAAAGATCCTCATGTCTGATAGCGCTCAGCTTATATATGGTGTATCCCCCCCTCATTTGGCATTGCTTTAGGACATCCCATTAGTAATGACTATGTCGCTCTGTGTCCCGTGATGTACGAGAAAGAAAATAGGATTTTTATAACAGCTTACCTGTAAAATCCTTTTCTTGGAGTACATCACGGGACACAGAGCTCCCGCCCCTCTTTAGGGACACTTATTGCTTTGCTACAAAACTGAGGTGCTCCCGGATGGGAGGGGCTTATATAGGGGAGGGTACTTCCGGTTTTGGAAGTTGCCAGTGCCAGCACCTGACGGTATCTATATAACCCATTAGTAATGACTATGTCGCTCTGTGTCCCGTGATGTACTCCAAGAAAAGGATTTTACAGGTAAGCTGTTATAAAAATCCTATTATTTGCTGACTTGTCACCGTTCACTATTCAAAAGAGACGTTCCTTAAAGCCTTTACTACAGGTCCTAACGGAAAAGGAGATCACATACAGGTGGTCATTCCCCCTCCGCCTGAACTTTTCCTACAGGAATAAAAGCTATGGATTCTCCTCCTTGGTGGAGGGAGAGCGCCTCCTGCTGCACCTGGGGATCCTTTCACAGGAACCTTCACCCATGCAGATTTCCAGAAACACCCCGTCTTCATCTAAAAGACCACCGCCTGCAAGCCCACTGCAACACAACTGGATGACACAAAGCTCCAAGAGGCCTAAAGAAAATCTCCCACCTTGAAAGATGACCGCCTCATCCTAGATCAGGGCCCTGATCTGAGTAATCTTTAACCTATTTGAGTGCCTGTGACTTCTGCCCCCCCTCTCACTATTGCTATCCCGAGCGGGCCGGAACTCATCACATATCGTGAACTGTCAAGTATATTTTACCTACTTCTGCAGACAGCTAATGCAGTGCTATGAGTGCGGATTACCTGAACTTGGGGTGGGGGGGGATGCTTTTTCTGGCACAGGACCATAATTGTTCTGCTCTATGGACTGCCTCCTTAGAACTTCCCTTGTGCCTACAATTTTTTGTTATGGTTTTCAGTTTATTGATAGGCAGATATCACTATTGTTCGGGTGATTGTGCCCCTTCCCCCAGTAGTTGGGGGGTTTCACTACGGCTGGGCCGGGATACTCAGCATAGTCAATAAGGGGGTTTATCACCCCCCTCCCCCTCCTTTTTATTTTTTATTTTTTTTATTTTTTTAAATTTAATTTTATTAGATTTATTTGTTTGGAGATAGGGGTGACCGGGAGTTGTTCCTTTTAGGTTAGGGGCTGTCCCTTGATTTGTTTGCGCCAATAATGGGGGCGTTCTGTTTCAGTTACAATTAGGGGCTACACATAGCCCTCAGTTTTACTTTTTTACAGGTGCTCGGGCTGTGGTGGACCCAGTGCACCTTCTCTAGGAACCGGGGGCACTATCAGTGCTCCTAGGCTCCGCTCTGGACCCCCGCTTTTGGGGTATTCCAGACCTCTCAGGTTACAGGAGGTGGAATGGTTAGACCATCCGCCTCCAGGGGGGGGAGGGGATTGGGGGATCCATCAACTCAGTTTCTCTTACCATCCATGGACTGACACGGTGTCTCTTTACACTTTACACGTGGGTTATGTCCCTGCTTGCAGGAGAAGACCTAGGCAGAATGTGAGATGTTATACATACATTCTAAAAGCCAGAGCTGAACAGCCCCACCCAGGGGGCGGTCCCTCCGGACATAACCCTCCCACTACAGTCAGCAGACTTCAGTTTTTTTCTGCCTAGCAGAAGGAGAAGACGTGGCTCTCTCAGGAGCCAGTCTCCTGACCTATTTTTATTCCTTTTCTGGAATTCTTTTTTATTTTATTTTTGAGAATCTTCTATCAACTGTCGGCTGGGCAACAGGTTGGGTACAAGATATCCTCGTAGTCTTCCCTGTCCGACCATCGAGCGTGCTGATCCTCGCCTTGTGTGCGTGAGACTCAGTTCACGACAGGCCCCATGACTCCAGGGGTGGCCGGGTTTGCTTTCATGCTCCCACGGTCCTCTCAAGACTGAACAGTTCCTAACTGACTGTATCTTTCGTGGTGGACTGGGCCGACAGCTACTCAGTACTGCACTGTGATAGTCCTGTCAGAAACACACCAGTGGGTCCCTCAGGGGACGGGTAAGTAGTCTCTCCTGCCTGCAGGTGAGTACAAAAAGCTGTGTGTTTCTCTGTGGGGGATTTTCCCTGTCTCCCCCTGTATTTCATTGTCACTCTCTGTCACCATTGCTGGCGCTGTGCTGTGTGGGGTGCCTGGGGGTCACACTGCTCTTGGAGGGGCTAATGCTGGTCTGCAGATATGCTTGGGGCCTTTTTTGTGTGTTTTGGGGCCTGAGCGCTGAGTGGCGCTGTGTGTGTGCTGTTTTTTTCACTTTTGCTGAGTCATGGTGGCCATCTTGCCGTGGATCGCCTCAGTGAAGTGCGGCGGCCATTTTCTTGTAGCCCGCGCGCTCTTCAGCACTAGTTTTGGCCTCTAGCACTGCTGTAACAGCGCGAATCTCCTCACAATCTCCTCACAGCTCACCAGCGCTGACACAGCGCGGTACAGACAGTGGAACTGAGCGGTCCGGTTTGGTGAGTCCCCTGGGCGCCCCCTCCTCAGTCAGCACAGCCTGTGGGTGGACTTTTTATCTGAGGAGTCTCAGAGGGGGGCAATATGGAGTCTCTGTCACCAGCTTCCCCTAAATGTCAGTGGACAACAGGCAGTGCTTCAGCACCTGCGGTCCCTAGGGACCAGTTGTGGGCAGTCCTGGAATCATTTCTGACCAGGATGGGAGCTGTGTGCAAGCGCAAGGGAGCAAAAAAGCGCCCTCTCCCCACTTTACTTCATGAGGGCAGTGCGCTGATTCAGATATGGGCCTAGCCACTACCGCTCAGGACCCTAGTTCTGAATGTATTGGATGGTGGTATTGCGTCGTCTTATCTGGTTGAAGTGCTGGTCTGCTGACCTAGCCTTAGGAAGCTCCTGACAGATCTACCATTTAAAGGTGGTAGACCTTTCGGTGCTGCTCTGGATGACATCGTCATGGATGTCATGGGAGGTAAAAGCACTCTTCTTCCTTAGACTAGCAAGAGTGAGGAGGCCCGCCGAAAACAGGGGCCTTCCTTTCCAGCAAAACGGGGTTTTTTCGTCAGTCAGAGTCCACGGGTAGGTCCTCTCAGACTGACGGCAGTGCGGCTGGTGGGCACAAGTGCCCCTGGGTGCGTAAGCCGAACAAGCGGCTCCCAAGCCCGCCTCCGCGTGAAGTCTTGCCTCCGCCCGACTCTGGGGTGGGGGGACGACTTCGCAGGTCACGAATCGGTGGTCCTCCCGAATCTCCGACTGGTGGGTGTGCGAGGTGGTCACCTCAGGATACAGGATAGTATTCCAATCCTGGCCCCCAGACAGATTCTTTCCCTCGAATCTTCCTCTCCTTCCTACCTGTCGGGCAGCCCTCTTGGGGGCTGTACAGGATTTGATCAGGTCCGGAGTGATTGTGCCGGTTCCGTCACAGGAGAGTTTTCAGGGATTCTACTCGAATCTGTTTGTCGTCCCAAAAATAGGACGTGGTTCGACCTATCCTGGACCTCAAGGCCCTGAATGCCTTCGAGAAGGTGCAGAAATTCCGCATGGAATCCATTCGCACGGTGATCGCTACACTCCACCAAAGGGATTTTCTTCTGGCGTCCTTGGACTTCAAGGACGCCTACTTGCATGTTCCGATCTGCGCAAGTCACCAGAAGTTTCTGCGCTTGCGATCAGCGAAGTCCACTATCGATTGTGGCTCTTCCTTTCGGCCTAGCCTTGGCACCAAGGGTGTTCACCAAGGTGCTTGCTCCGGTTCTAGCCTTCTGTTACAGTGAGGTATTGCTGTCGTGGGCTATCTGGACGATCTTCTGCTAAGAGCAGAAAGTGGCTCAGACTTAGAGGAAAGGTGACTATCGTCAATTAGACCCTCAGGGACTTCGGGTGGTTCCTGAACATTCAGGAGTCAGTCCTGGTCCAGACTCAGTGTCTGGAGTATCTAGTTCTGATTCTAGACTCCTTGGAGGCAAAGGTATCCTACCTCTGGAGAAGTTGCTGACACTTCAGTCTGCGGTGCGGGTGCTGACATCCCGAAAATGGTTGTCAATCCGTTTTTTTTTTTGCATGAGAGTCCCGGGACTCGTGGTGGCCTCCTTTGTGGCCGTTCCGTATGCCCAATCACACACCAGGGCATTGCAGAAGGAGATCTTGTCCACCTGGGACAAATCCCCGTTGTCCTTGGATCTTCAGATCCAGGTAATTCACCTGGTTAGGGCGCCCCTGACATGGTGGTTGAGATCCTCGGCTCTTCGGTCCGGAAAGTCGTTCCCCTCCCATCCACTGGACACTACTCACGACGGACACCAGCCTGACGGGCTGGGGTGGAGTCTGGGGAGTCCTGTCGGCTCAAGGCCTTGGACTCCGGACGAGCCCGTTTACCAATCACTGTTCTGGAAATACGGGCCATCGGACTGTGTCTCTCCTCAGGTCGGAGAGAGTACGGGGTCGCTCCATCAGGAGCCAGTCGGACAACGCCACGGCGGTGGCGTATGTAAACCATCAAGGGGGGACTCGGAGCTCAGCTGCGGCTTCCGAGGTAGTCCGTATCCTGAAGTGGGCCGGAAGAAACGTGCCGGCTCTGTAGGCCATTTACATTCTGGGCATAGACAATGGGCAGGCGGACTATCTGAGTCGCCAATCGCCGGACCAAGAAGAGTGGCCCTTGCATATTTCAACTCCTTTGCCGACGGTGGGGCACGCCGGATGTGGACCTGATGGCCTCTCGACTCAATCGCAAGGGTCGAGGTTGTGGCCAGAGCCAGGGATCCTTGGGCGATGCCTCGGATGCGTTGGTGGCCCCATAGGGTCCTTATCGCCTGATATAAACTCTGGTGATCCTAATTGTTCCTGATTGGCCTCAGCATCACTGGTACGCTGATCTGGTACGTCTCGTCGCGGACGTTCCCTGGCGGTTGCCGATGAGGGAGGACCTTCAGTCTCAAGGTCCTATGTTTCATCCGGCTTACAGTCTCTGGCTTTAACGGCAGGGCTGTTGAAAGCCAGGTGTTGAGGGTCCGAAGGTCTCTCGGACTCGGTCATTTTGACCATGTTAAGGACACGGAAGTCTTTCTCCAAGCAGATCTATCACCGTGCCTGGAAAGCTTATATCGCCATATGCGAAGCGCTGGACTGGCGTCCTCGGACGTATTCCGTCCCCAGAATCCTGCATCCTCTGCAGTGTGGAGTGACCCAAAAGCTTGCTTTGAGTACCATCAAGGATCAGATTTCGGCCTTGGCCGTCTTCTTTCAGCGGGTCATTTCTTGGTTAGCACCTTGTGTTGGGGGTTCGCCATGTGCTCCCTCCTGTCAAGCCTCCTCTCCCACCGTGGGATCTAAATTTGGTGCTCTCGGTCCTCCAGGAACCTCCTTTTGGGAATATCCGGGATATTCCCCTCTTGTCTTGTCTCAGAAGGTGGCCTTTTAGTGGCAATCACTTCTGTTTGACGGGTGTCTGAGTTGGCGGCTTTGTCCTGCAAGTCGCCATATTTAGTCATCCATAAGGATAAGGCGGTGTTGCATCCGTGACCTTCCTTTTTGCCAAAGGTGGTGTCGACCTTTCACCTACATGAGGACATTGTCCTCCCGTCCTTGTGTCCTCACCCATCGCATCCCAGAGAGTTTGCGCTGCACATATTGGATGTGGTACAAGCCTTACGGGTGTACCTGTCTGCTACTGCTTCTATTCGAAAGTCCGACTCACTGTTTGTGACTGTCTCTGGTCCATAACAGGGCCAAGCGGTTTCGTCTGCCATCATTTCTAGGGGAATCAGACAAACCGTCATTTAAGCCTATGCTCTCAAAGGGCGGGCGCCTCCCTTTCCGGTTACGGCGCATTCCACCAGGGCAATTGGTGCTTCCTGGGTTTTCCGACATCAAGTGTCGGTTGCACAAGTGTGCAAGGCGGCGACCTGGTCGTCTGTTCATGCCTTTTAAGTTTTATAAGGTTAATGTGGCTGCATCTCCGGATGCTTCCTTCGGCCGCAGGGTGCTGCAGGCCGCTGTTTAAAGTTGCGACTCCTCCGTTGAGGAGCTCTGCCTTCTTGGAGTGAAGTTTTTGGTTTTTCCATTTATACTGCTCCCATCCCTCTTGACACTGCTTTGGGACATCCCACGTGTAAAGTGTAAAGAGACACCGTGTCAGTCCATGGATGGTAAGAGAAAATAGGATTTTTTGTACTCACCGTAAAATCCTTTTCTCTGACATCCATGGACTGACACGGCACCCACCCTTCCTTTTTAAGTTTGTACTGCTTTGTTACGAACTGAAGTCTGCTGACTGTAGTGGGAGGGTTATGTCCGGAGGGACCGCCCCCTGGGTGGGGCTGTTCAGCTCTGGCTTTTAGAATGTATGTATAACATCTCACATTCTGCCTAGGTCTTCTCCTGCAAGCAGGGACATAACCCACGTGTAAAGTGTAAAGAGACACCGTGTCAGTCCATGGATGTCAGAGAAAAGGATTTTACGGTGAGTACAAAAAATCCTATTTTTGGTTCAAATGGTCCTTAAGGGACGAATGTTTAGGTTTGTATTACAAGTGTATAACCCCATTCTTCCTCTTTCTCTCTTTTTCATCCTTTCTCTACTCCTCTCTTATGCTCGAAGGAAATCTCGATCGATCCAGGACTACATGCTCCCTCCCATCTCGGATGCCGGCTTCTCACTCAGCCTTCTCACGCACCATCCCTGGGTATTCTTCTGCCTGGGAAAAGGTAAGCACCTGCTTCTTCTCACAGATTCACCCCCTCTGATCCATGCCCAACGCACAACAACCCATACCCACCCTTAAAATAGTTTCACATAACACACAGGGTCTCAACTCCCCTGTCAAACGTAGAAAAGCCTTTCAGCAATACCACTCCATGCATGCAGACATACTCTTATTACAAGAAACTCATTTTCCATCCACGTTCAAACCCTCCTTCCTACACCAACACTACCCTCAATTTTTTCTAGCATCGGCAGAAAATAAGACTAAAGGGGTTGCAGTATGCTTCACCAAGCACATCAGTCTCTCCCAACCAGAAACTGTACTAGACCCCATGGGACGTTACATTTTAGTATCCGGACACATAGACGGGGAAATGTATACTTTCGTGTCATATTATGCCCCGAATAAGGGTCAAAAGCGCTTTTTTGATATTCTTATACGGACACTAAAACCACATTTCAAAGGGTTGGTCTTCATCGGTGGTGATTCCAATATCGCCTTTGATCTTGCCCTGGACAAACGGGCGGATGGAACATCCAAGCCCAAACGCCCTGCCAAACAAAGCACATACATAGCCAAAACGCTCCATGAGGCGGGTCTCGTGGATATCTGGAGGGAGGTTAATCCACATACTAAAGATTACACGCACTACTCAGTCCCACACAACTCCTTTGCAAGAATAGATCATGTTTTCACTAATTCCTTTTCAATTCCACTACTTCAGGGTTCCAAAATAGTAGAATCCCCTCTGTCTGACCATTCAATGGTCTCCGTGACCACACACAGATCCTCGGGAGAGAGAAAGGCGCCCAGATGGCGACTACAAGAATCCCTCTTGAGTGACCCAATACAATGTTCTTTGGTGGAAGCGGCCATTAAAGAATATTTCCTGATAAACGCTATGAAGGAGGTCTCCCCTCAAATAGTATGGGCAGCACACAAATCTGTCATTAGAGGGAAAATCATTCAGTTATCCTCAAGGCTCAAAGCGGAACGTAAGGCAGATACACTCAGGCTCACGGAGGAATTTCACTCCCTAGCCAAAGCGCATAAATGTAACCCAACGCCCAATTCCCTGGCTGACTTGGACAGAGCCAGGGTACTTCTTAACCTACACTTAACTACGGCAGCAGAACAACATCTTAGATGGACAGGGGCAAAGCTCTATTCCTATAAAGACAGGATAGGCTCTAAATTGGCAGCAAAACTTACTCCAAAACACCGTCCACTAGCCTTCCCTAAAATCAAGACAACTGGGGGTGACTTTACTCAGAACCCGACTAAAATTATGGACACCTTTTTAAAATTCTATTCGGACCTTTACAAACAAGACCAAAGGGCCCCTAATAAGCCTGATGTAGATTTTTTGGCGAACCTGCAGTTACCCTCCCTGACGGATGATCATAGAGACATACTCGAAAGCCCCTTTACTCAGGTGGAAATCTTGACTACCATCAAGTCACTTAAAGTGGGGTCCGCTCCGGGGCCGGACGGCTTCTCCACCGGGTATTATAAAAAAAATCGGACCAATACTGACTCCACATTTGTCTCAGTTCTTCAACTCTCTCAGGGATGGAGCTCAGCTAGGAACAGACCTTAACACTGCTTATATCTCAGTCATACCCAAACCTGATAAGGATCCGTGCGAGGTGAGCAATTACAGACCGATCTCTCTTATTAATAACGATATCAAACTTATGACTAAGATTATAGCTAACAAAATGTCAGGTTTCATCTCCTCCTACGTCCACAAGGACCAGGTGGGCTTCATACCCGGGAGACAGGGTCCGGACCAGATTAGAAGATCCATTGACATCGTATCCATTCTACGGTCACGTTGGGATGGGGGTAGCCAACAAACCGGTTACTTGCTCTCAATTGATCTACACAAAGCCTTCGATTCCATAGATTGGGCGTATCTCTCTGGTACCCTTGTGAGATGGGGATTTGGACCACACTTCCTCAATCTTATACGTTCCCTTTATTCTGCACCCATTGCTCAGATACGTTTGATGGGGAGGTACTCAGATTCCTTCCCTATTGGTAGGGGTACCAGACAGGGTTGCCCCCTCTCTCCCCTACTGTTTGCAATAGCAATGGAGACGTTAGCCATTGCTCTCCGATCACACCCTGACTTTAAGGGAGTCAATTGCGGACCCCAAGAACATAAATGCGCACTGTACGCAGATGACCTACTCCTCTTTGTTACATCCCCACTAACATCTACCCCGGTTATTCTTAAAACTTTGAAGGCCTTCAGTGAGGCCTCGGGCTTGAAAATCAATATGAATAAGTCAACGGCCCTAAACGTAACTGTCCCGCGGGACATGCTTTCACTACTCTCTAAGAACTTTGAGTTTGCATGGGCCTCCGGGGCGATACCATACTTAGGTATCAAATTGACTTCTGACATAAGCAACCTCTTTAAGGCAAATTACCCCCCTATTCTACAGAAATGTAGGAAGGATTTGAACAATTGGTCGAGAAGCGGCCTATCCTGGATTGGCAGGATACACGCCATTAAAATGACTCTTCTCCCACATATGCTGTACTTATTCCGATCCCTCCCTATCCCGATCAAGAAACAGGTTCTGGATAAACTACAATCGGACATTATTCGCTTTGTTTGGGGTAACAAAGGATACAGATGTCCCTCGGGAATCTTACTCCGCCTTAAATCTCAGGGAGGCTTGGGACTCCCGAATATTTGGAATTATTACCAGGCAGCGCAACTGGCACAAATCTCAATGGTCTTCTCAAAGGGACAGAAACCGGACTGGCTCTCTATAGAAAGGCAAGCAGTCCCCATGAATACCATTGACTACTTGCTATGTTGTAACCCAAAAACCAGACCTGCAATACTATCCCCCACACTATCTCACTCAGTTACATTATGCTCCCGGATATACAAGCACTCATCTTTGACCTCTCCACTGAAACCTTTAGCCCATCTGTTCCACAACCCTGCCTTCCCTCCGGGAATGAATATCAGAGCTTTTAAATGGTGGACTGATAAGGGCTTGTACCGAATAGGGCACTTTCTCTCTCCTGCAGGCCCTATATCTTTATCGCACTGCAAAAAGGCACTAGATATGCCCGACTCTGAGTTTCTTTGTTTCTCCCAAATCTCACATTTCTTGCACTCCATCGAGTCTAACAAGACTGTCCTACATAAGATTACACCCTATGAACACTGGTGCTCGAACACGCTGGATCAGAGGGGAGGAATCTCTCTAATATACACAGCTCTGTCAACTCAGTCGACCAAACCCTCATATGCTCAGAGATGGGAGGAAGATGTGGACGGCTCATGGGACAATGAAATTTGGTTTCGAGCATTGCAGCAAGCTTTTAAGGTTATACTCAATGTATCTTTGATAGAAGCTAGTCTGAAAGTTTTGGTAAGGTGGTATTATGTTCCTTCCAGGCTGGCTACAATGTACTCAGGCACTTCGCCAGTTTGCTTCAGAGGATGTGAACTGGAGGGCACTATGCTCCACACATGGTGGTCCTGCCCGCGCATCAGATCGTTCTGGCGCAAGGTTTTCCGCACCCTTAGTTCCCTGACGGGCATACAGATCACTCCTCGACCCAATATAGCACTGCTGAACCACCCAATCCCCAATTTACCCAAACTATCCCAGAAGCTCGCATTTTTTATATTGTTAGGAGCCAAATTAACCATAGCCAAGGCATGGAAGAATCCCACAGTTTCGTTCTGGGGTTTCAAGAGAAAGGTTTCCTGGATCATGGCCCAAGAGCAAATTGTCGCTAAACTTACTGTCAAGAGTGAAAAATTCATAGCCACCTGGGATCCTTGGGCCACCTACTGCAATGTCTCTCTGATACCCGGAGTACAACCTGGTTTTCTGAGTACTAACATTCCACCTTCTTAACATAAGAATTTCTACACCTCCTTCCTTCTCACATTTCTAAGTCTTCTCCTCTCTTGCCTCTCTTGGCTTTCCGGGGTTTTCACTACAGATCTGATCGAGTGGCTCTCATATTCACTTAACTCATGTTACACAATTGTGTTTGTTTCTTAATGTCTTTCTTTATACTTGCCCAGAGTGGGGTCCTCCTATTCCGACGCTTCCTACTGTGAGATAATATAGTTGAAATATTTCAGCTCTTCACTTTCACTACCTTACCAACCTGATGGAAACTTCCATGGGTACTGGATCCTCCACTCTCCGGGATGCAGTATGAGCCCGTAGGGGCATCCCAGGGGTCGGAGACTCAAAGTTGGGATGGTAGGGATCATTACCCTTCTGGCTATGATTATTCATTACAAAACATGGGAGGATAAAGTTAGGTCACTGTGGGTCTCAGTTCAGGTTTAGAATCTCTATGTCTATTATTTTGGACCATAGGTTGATTTGATCGCAAGTTGCTTTATTGTACTGTACAGACTACTTGTTGAGATTCTTCTGTATCGCCTAAAAATTTCAATAAAAATATTTAAACTAAAAAAAAACAAGCATCAAGCCTCGTACACACGACCGAGTTTCTCGTCGTAACAATCTCGTCATTTTTTTCGACGAGATTCTTGTTAACCTTGACGAGTTTCTCGTCAAGCTTTCCATGCGTACACACTGACAATTCCAAATTTCCTCGTTGTTCTCCGCGGTCACGTCCAGCACGTACAACGGCACTATAAAGGGGAAGATCGATTTCCTTGGCGCCACCCCTTGGGCTGCTTTTGATCTCGTGTTACCGCGTGTGAAGTAAAAGTTTGGGAAGAGACGATTCGCGCTTTTCAGTCTTCGTGCTTTTCAGTTCGTTTTCTGAGGTTCAGTTTGTGCTTGTGGGTTCGTATCTTGACTTTCAGGGCGTCTAGGCAGGTCGTATCTGTTTTACAGTGCGTTCTTGCCCGTTCGTTTCTGATTTTCAGTTCGTTATTCATAGGCCTTGCTGTTCTAAAGTGCGTTCTGTTCTGTACGTTCTGATTAGAAGACCGTTTCCTAGCCATGTCGCCTGGACGTTCTCGTCGTCGAGTTCGTGCTGTGCGTGCGCTTGGTGTTGGTCTGCTTGTTTTGGACCAAGACCAGTCCATGAACGGTGTGAGGAGGAGTTCATGGACCGAGAATTGGTTGCTCCAGCGGGACCAATTCTGCCATATGCCTCTGCTGAGGGAGATCGTCGAGAATAATCCTGAGGACTACAGGAATTTTCTGTGGATGTCTGACCCCGTTTTTCAGGAACTGTTGGCTTTGGTGTCCCCCTATATTACCAGGAAGGACACCGTTATGCGGGAAGCCATCAGTGCTGAGCAGAGGCTCATCGCCACGTTACGTTATCTGGCGACAGGGAGAAGTCTTCAGGACTTGAAGTTCACGACAGGCATCTCCCCCCAGGCCCTGGGCCTCATAATCCCAGACACCTGTTCTGCCATTATACAAGTCCTGCAGGAGGACTATATTAGGGTAAGTTTTCTCCATTAACATCACATTTTATGTATTTCATGTATGATAATGTATTGTATTTCTTTCATCCTTCCCTAATTACCATGATTGTAATATGCTGAGAATGTCCCCTTTGTCCCCATGCATGCTGGAAGTTTTTAAATGCCCCTTTTTTCTCCTCCATGCATATTTTCCTTCACTAAGCTTTCCAGCAGGGGCGTCTGTTGCTCCAAATGATTGGGGGTCCAACCCCAATTTACAAAATAAACGTCCTCCTTTTTTGCGACTGTGCCTATTAAACGCCCCCAGTTGCCCCCTCCAATGCAGCCATTTTGTTCCCTCCAATGCAGCCATTATGTTCCCTCCAATGCAGCCATTTTGTCCCCTCAAATGCAGCCATTTTGTTCCCTCCAATGCAGCCATTTTCCCCCCAGCCCTGCACTTACCTTCTTGTGGTCAGCACCATCCTTCTTCTGTCCTTGATGTCTTCTCCTGCCCTTGATGTTGCATCAGCCAATCATGTTACCATTAAACAGACTTGGTGAACATGATTGGCAGAGCAGCCTGTCAGTGTTTACCCAAGGAATGTCCCCCCCCCCCTGCGTCACCTATTTAACTTTTATGAAGCCAATTACATCCCTCAGGCTGTAATGTGCAAGCCTATTTGCCTCCCTGTTTCTGATATGCAATTTTCACCCCATAAATGCTGCAGTTATTCATATGTTGGTCGCTTAACAGGGGGTTATCCACCTGAATAGTGGGCGGCATTGACAATACATAGGTTAATGCAAGGCATGAACCGATGTATTGTTCGGAGTGACGGGCACAGGAGAGAGGGGGCAGTGTTCCAGCGCCCACTCTGGACGCGCCGCCACTGCAATGCTATCTTGTGGCCAAACACATCTACCCCCACCCCAAAATGTTTTTTTAATGGACAATCAGAGGGGGTGATGAATATGAAACATGAGCCTTCCATTATACTTCTTAAAAACAGATTAATAAACGGAGAATTTGATTGATGTTGGCCTCTAATGTTTTTTATTATAATCTCCTTGTAATGTAATATTTTAAAATTCAAATTTTCTTTCATCTTGTTTGACTCCCCAACTTCCTTCCACACCACAGGAATGGCAGACTGTGGCATCGGAGTTTGCCACGCGGTGGGACTTCCCCAACTGCGGTGGTGCCATAGACGGTAAGCACGTCCGCATCGTGCCGCCACCCGGTTCTGGGTCCTACTACTTCAATTACAAGGGGTTTCATAGCATTGTGCTGATGGCGGTGGTGTCAGCATGGTAAGAATTCCTCTATGTTGATGTAGGGAAGAAAGGCCGGATGTCCGATGGGGGATCCTTCATCCAGACGGAGTTTGCCCTCCGTCTTCAGAGTGACGACCTTGCATTGCCACCGGATGCAGGGAATGTTGAAGGACTCCCCTTTGTTTTTGCCTACAATACCAGGGTTCCATAGTGAAATATCACTTGGACCCAGCTGTAGCCCAATAGCCATACACACATAATATGGTTTACTGTATCTATTTCACATGCGCATTATGTCTAGACTGCCCTTGATTATGCAGCTTACCCCCCCCCCTTCTTGGTTCATTTCATATTGTTTATTTATTGCTTTCGGTCATAATACACGCCATGTATTCAGCATAGCCACTCCACATTCATACTATATGGATTTTTTTTGTACTTATCATTACCTTTAGACCTTTCTTGCATTTGCGTTTTGACATACAGCATCATTTACAAACCGCCATGTTTTGTGTTATATACATGTTTTTAGATATATTCCTAATTTCTTTCAGACACACTGTTGGTTTTCTGGGGTGCCCAGCAATTGCTGTCTGGGTATTTCCCACAGACCGCACAGCCTATCCGGATTTCCCGTGGGGCGTTGTTCGTATGCCTTGCCCCCTCAGCTCCCGAGCCGCACTTTGGGTTTGCCGCCGTTTTTTGGTACGTGGTGCTTGGATTTGTTGGTCCAGACTTTGGTGAGTACAAGGTTAACCCTTGGCTTGACCCCCTCACCATCCCCCACACCTTCCACTACAATGTTGCCATATATTCATTCTCTTTATTATTTGTTCTACCTCATAACAGATATGATGATTGTGCATCTGCCCCTGATGAGCGAGTAGAGCTCGCGAAACGCGTAGGGATTACCTGATGCCCCATCCATCTGATTTACCCAGTATCTGTGCCACTGTACTTCAATTACCATATATGCCAACACTATGTGTACCTCACATGAATTCATGTACTTTTATATTGTGTGCAATTTACTCACTGGTCTTTCTGTATATGTACATTTACCTTTTATCATTGTTATATGGATGTATTGTTGCTTGTTTTTTATCTATGTTCTGTACTTTTGCTGTACATCACGGCCACTATGCCTGGTGACACACACTCATTGTTGTCTCCTCCTTTGATGTACAGACATATCTGTTACGAATAAAATAGATTACATCACAATTTCTCCTTGCCTTACATGTGCCTATCTCTTCCACCTCATACAAAGTCCCAGGGCGTCTCTCTTTGGTTTTGGTTCGTATAGGGATGGAGATGGTTGAGCAGCTGTAGCAGTTCCTATTTTCCCTTTTTTTGTTTTTTTGGCTGATGAAGCCTTCGGGCTCGGATCGCATCTTATGAGGCCATTTCCTCAGAGGACCCTGACCCCAGAGAAGAGGGTGTTCAATTACCGGCTGGCCAGGGGCCGAAGAGTAGTTGAAAATGCCTTCGGCATAATAGCCAGCCGGTTCCGCATTTTTATGACTTCCATCCATTTGGCGGACTACAAAATAAACAATGTAGTTTTATGCTGCTGTGTGCTACACAACTTTCTCAGCAGAAAATCCACTTCTTATATGGCCACAGTTTTGCCTGAGGCTGGACTTTCATCTGCAAATCCCCTGCCGGGCCTTGAATCTGCCCGTCCTGGCTTGCCCCCCCAAAATGCCCGTGAGGTTCGGGAGAAATATATGCAATATTTCACGGGTAGGGGGGCAATTTCTATGCCAGGCTATGCCTAAAGATTCATGGAGAATGAGCTAAATAAAAATCTGATTTCAACTTTTAACTTTTGTTTGTTTCCTGTCTCCTAGTTTGTCTTAGTGCATTTGTAGTGCCAAGTGTATTTTCCTTTAGTAAATAACAACCATTTCACTATGTAACCTTAAAAAAAACACAAATAAGGTTAGAGCGTATTGAAAAAAGAAGCTACACGTTGTTTGTGTTCAAACATTTTACTCTGTGCACATTCACACACATGTTTACTTTTTTAATTTTTTGTTTTGTCCTGGCCACAAACCGCCAATTATTTTTTTAGGAAAATACAAAAACAACAGTTGCATTCCAAAAAGTACAACTTTGGATATCTCTGAGCAATCTGAGAAATTCACTTACACAAACTATGTCTCTATGTGCCCGTCCTAATATGGTGTCTTGCCACCCCTTGCCCAGCCAAAAATTGAATATGCCCACATTTTGTAGTAATTTCCAATAGGGATTTTAGACTCCTGATCCCTATTGTCAACATGTGCTATCTGCCTTTAGGGGTGATCAATGGACGTGTTTTGGGGGTGCAACCCCTTCCTCAGTTCACCTACTTTAGATACGAGGAAGGGGTTGCACCCCCAAAAGACGTACATGTATATTCCCTGATGGCAGATAGCACATGTTGACACACTGTGTGCATATTCAATTTTTGGCTGGTTTGATTGTCAAAAACAGTTTAAAAGTTGGAAGAACAGTCATTCCTGAAACAAAAATGGGGGTTTGGTTGACTTATTCGATTCTCCCCAATACATCTAGAATGTCTTTAAATCCATCACATGAATTCTTTGTTTTATTCTGTCCAGTTCCGTGCTACATTCCATCACTTGCTGTATTATTCGGAGGGCACTGTCAGCAGAGAAACGTGTACTATCCTTCACCACAACATTTACATCCCCTAAAAACAAAATACAAAAGGTATTATAACTCTGCAGGCCTACATCTCTTACCTGAAGCTGTGGTGACAGATACTGACCTGTTGTGGTGGCCAGTTCCACAACGTCATCCACCTCTCCTTCCTGCACTTCTCCTTCCTCCACCTCAACTTCCTCAACATCCTTCGGTTGTGGGTCTTTGGGAGTTTGGGGTTGTTGTAGAGCTGTGAGGTTCCTGTGCTCCCTGGAGTGTTCTCCTCCCAGTCTTCTCTCCCCTATGAGAATCAAACAAAAGGTCTATTTATCACACTGAAATTCTCGAGGAAAAATAAAAACAGGCTAAATTGTTTGGAAGTGGGGTACAAGTGTGTGTTTGTGCGGATTTTAAAGATGAATGCATTATTTGGAAACAAAAATATGTTTAGTATTCACCTTTTGGATGTAAATTTTTAGACATGGAGGCACCACAAAAATTCACTAATGCACCTGTGTGGGACACCCAAAAAAGGCGGTTCTGTTGGCCCACACTATAGTGCTTCAAAGTACAGATGTGGTACCAGCTGCTGAGTGTCCTCTCCTTTACACTGATTAAAGTTTGCATTTCATTCTCTTTACAAACACATCATCTAGGCGAAAATTGAGGAACAACAATTTGTAAAAAACAGGCAGATGTCTATTTTCTTTTGTGGCTGTAAAATAAGCCAAAACAGCGGATAGTGGCCGAACGAAGTGTCTGTAACTTAACAAACGATTACTGTGCCAAACCAAGTTCAAATTAGGAAATTTTGGAAGGGAGTCCAATATGAAAATGTAAAAAAAGGAGCAACATGTAATTTGAGAAAAACCTTAATAGCAGAAAAGTGTACATTTTACTTACTTTTTGATAGCATTCTCTTAATGCTCCTTAACTGCTCTGGCTCCCTCAGTTTGAGGTCTGACCACCTTTTTCTGAGCTGCTCATTTGAGCGTTTCACCCCGAAATTATTCTTCAGACTCTTCACGACTTTCTTCAGGATTTTGGCCTTCCTTCTATTAGGTTTGCTATACGGCCCATGCTTTGCGTCATAATCCGACTTGAGCAATATGTCCACCATCTCCGCCATCTCCGCAAAAGACATATTAGATGCCTTGAATCTCCTCCTTGATCGTGACGTTTCCTCAGTCTCCGGGCTTGTCTCCTCCTCGTTTTTTGAGGAATTATCAGACACCTGCTGTAAATCCGCCATATCTGTCTGCGCGCCGAAAGAGAAGGGGCGGGGAAAAGATGTTATTTAGAACAATGATTTCTGGATTTACATTCGAATTGCTTCAATCATGATCTGAATTTTGGATGCAAAGATTAAACCAACATATTAACCACTTAAGCCCCGGACCATTTGGTAGCTAAAGGACCAGAAGTGAATTCAGAATTTTGCACTGCGCTGCTTTAACTGCAAATTGTGCGGACATGCAATGTTGTACCCAAACGAAATTTGCGTCCTTTTCTTCCCACAAATAGAGCTTTCTTTTAATGGTATTTGATTGCCTCTGCGATTTTTATTTTTTGCGATATAAACGGAAAAAGACCGAAAATTTTGAAAAAAAAAGATATTTTCTACTTTTTGTTATAAGAAAAATCGAATAAACTCAATTTTAGTCATACATTTAGGCCAAAATGTATTCAGCCACATGTCTTTAGTAAAAAAAATGTCAATAAGCATATATTTATCGGTTTGCGCAAAAGTTATAGCGTTTACAAATGAGGGTACATTTTCTGGAATTTACACAGCTTTAAATTTATGACTGCCTATCTCATTTCTTGAGGTGCTAAAATGGCAGGGCAGTACAAAACCCCCCCCAAATGACCCCATTTTAGAAAGTAGACACCCCAAGGAAATTGCTGAGAGGCATGTTGAGCCCATTGAATATTTTTTTTTTGTCCCAAGTGATTGAATAATGACAAAAAAAAAAAAAAATTACAAAAAGTTGTCACTAAATGATATATTGCTCACACATGCCATGGTTATATGTGGAATTGCACCCCAAAATACATTCTGCTGCTTCTCCTGAGTACGGGGATACCACATGTGTGGGACTTTTTAGGAGCCTAGCCACGTACGGGACCCCGGAAACCAAGCACCGCCTTCAGGATTTCTAAGGGTGTAAATTTTTGATTTCACTCCTCACTACCTATCACAGTTTTGAAGGCCATTAAATGCCAAAATAGCACAAAACCCCCCCAAATGACCCCATTTTAGAAAGTAGACACCCCAAGGAAATTGCTGAGAGGCCTGTTGAGCCCATTGAATATTTTTTTTTGTCCCAAGTGATTGAATAATGACAAAAAAAAAAAAATTACAAAAAGTTGTCACTAAATGATATATTGCTCACACATGCCATGGTTAAATGTGGAATTGCACCCCAAAATAAATTTTGCTGCTTCTCCTGAGTACGGGGATACCACATGTGTGGGACTTTTTAGGAGCCTAGCCGCGTACGGGACCCCGAAAACCAATCACCGCCTTCAGGATTTCTAGGCACAAATTTTTGATTTGACTCCTCACTACCTATCACAGTTTCGAAGGCCATAAAATGCCAAAATAGCACAAACCCCCCCAAATGACCCCATTTTGGAAAGTAGACACCCCAAGCTGTTTGCTGAGAGGCATGGTGAGTATTTTACAGCTCTCATTTGTTTTTGAAAATGAAGAAAGAACATTTTTTCTTTTTTTTTCTTTTTTTTTTCAATTTTCAAAACTTTGTGACAAAAAGCGAGATCTGCAAAATACTCACAATACCTCTCAGCAAATAGCTTGGGGTGTCTACTTTCCAAAATGGGGTCATTTGGGGGGGGGGGGTTTGTGCCATCTGGGCATTCCATGGCCTCCGAAACTGTGATAGGCAGTGAGAAGTGAAATCAAAAATTTACACCCTTTAGAAAGCCTGAAGGCGGTGATTGGTTTTTGGGGTCCCGTACGCGGCTAGGCTCCCAAAAAGTCTCACACATGTGGTATCCCCGTACTCAGGAGAAGCAACAGAATGTATTTTGGGGTGTAATTCCACATATGCCCATGGCATGTTTGAGCAATATATCATTTAGTGACAACTTTGTGCAAAAAAAAAAAAAAATAATTGTCTTTTTTCCGCAACTTGTGTCAACATATAAAATATTCCATGGACTCGACATGCCTCTCAGTATATAGCTTTGGGTGTCTACTTTCCAAAATGGGGTCATTTGGGGGGTTTTGAACTGTTCTGGCATTTTATACACAACATTAGGAAGCTTACATCCACTCTTCTAACCACTTGAAGACAAAGCCCTTTTTGACACTTTTTGTTTACATGAAAACATATTTTTTTTTGCAAGAAAATTATGTTGAACCCCCAAACATTATATATATTTTTAAAGCAAAGGCCCTACAGAATAAAATGGTGGGTGTTGCACTTTTTTTTCTACACAGTATTTGCGCAGCGATTTTTCAAACGCATTTTTTGGGGAAAAAATACACTTTTTTTTAAATTTTAATGCACTAAAACACACTATATTGCCCAAATGTTTGATGAAATAAAAAAGATGATCTTAGGCCGAGTACATAGATACCAAACACGACATGCTTTAAAATTTCGCACAAACGCGCATTGGCGACAAACTACATACATTTTTAAAAGCCTTTAAAAGCCTTTACAGGTTACCCCGTTAGATTTACAGAGGAGGTCTACTGCTAAAATTACTGCCCTCGATCTGACCTTTACGGTGATACCTCACATGCATGGTGCAATTGCTGTTTACATATGACGCCAGACCGACGCTTGCGTTCGCCATTGGGCAAGAGCAGGGCAGGACAGGGGTGCTTTTTTATTATTTTTTTTTTTTTATTATTAATTTTGCTTTTTTATTTTATTTTGAAACTGTTGCTTCCATATTTAATTATTTTTTTATCATTTTTATTGTTATCTCAGGGAATGTAAATATCCCCTATGATAGCTATAGGTAATGACAGGTACTCTTTTTTGAAAAAACTGGGGTCTATTGGACCCTAGATCTTTCCTCTGCCCTCAAAGCATCTGACCACACCAAGATCGGTGTGATAAAATGCTTTCCCAATTTCCCAATGGCGCTTTTTATATCCAGGGGGGGTCATTCCCTCCCACTGCTTGTAAAAGCAGTCCAGAGGCTAATTAGCCACTAGGATTGCTTTTACATGAAAGCCGGCCGCTGGCTGAAAAAGAATGATACCAAGATGATACCTAAACCCGCAGGCATCATTCTGGTATAAACATTCAAAGTCCAGCAACATACCAGTACGTTGCTGGTCCTTGTTGGACATGTATTGTAATCTTTTTTTTCATGCAGCCTGTTGGCTGAACGAAAAAAAAGGATTGATCGGTGGGTATGCCCACCATTAGAATACCGCCCTTCATCCACCCACTTCTAATGATGGGCATACATGCACCATTTATATATGCCGAAGCATGGGGGCATCTTCCCGCAAAAGTTATGCCGCGTACACATGGTCAGACTTTTCCACGGGCAAGCCTCCGTCGGAATTTCGACTGTATGTACGCGGCATTAGGAGCAAAATCGCTCCTCCGCCCCTGCTGCCCCAATGCTTCGGCATATATGCTTTTTTTTTTTAACTGTGGTGGCGAAATCACCTCCTACAGCACTGGAGTCGCAGGGATCAGGCCTGTCTCTGCGAACGCTGCAGTTATGTGTGTTGTGTTTTGCAAGTGACAGTGATCGATCGATACTGCACTTGGGTGGCCTGGGCTGGACGGAGGGGCAAAACGCAGGTGCTAGCAGGTATCTGGGCTGATCCCGCTAACACTGCGTTTTTGGGAACCCTAAACTGCTGGGGACGCTAGTATAGATCTGATCAGATCAGATATTGATCTGTTCAGATACTATACCACTAAGGGGGGGTGTATGCTTCACGCGTGGGTGTTAGCGTTACTGGCACTAACCTGACGCTGCCTGGGGTGTGACGCAGATCCTCTCTGATGCTAAAACCTAATTGATATCACCCGCCGGGTGATCAGGGGGTTAAACCTTTATTGGGTTATATACGGCGGGTGCCCTGACACTATAAAAAGCAAACTAACTAACCAGCGTCACCCGTAACACTTATATGGTGATTACTGGTGAAAGGGTTAACTAGGGGCAATTAGGGGGTTAAAACCTTTATTAGGTAATATATGGGGGTACCTGACGCTATATAAAAACCTGACGGCGAACCTAAAAAAAAATTACTGGCTACCGATCTGCATCACCGACACTAAGACAACGATCATAAAAACGATCGCTTAGCGACAGTGGTGATAGGGGGTGAAAGGGTTACCTGGGGGGCGATCAGGGGGTTAAACCTTTATTAGATAATATATGGGGGTACCTGACGCTATAAAAACCTGCGGCGAACCTAAAAAAAAATTACTGGCTACCGATCTGCATCACCGATGCTAAGACAGCGATCAGAAAAATGATTGCTTAGCGACAGTGGTGATAGGGGGTGAAAGGGTTACCTGGGGGGCGATCAAGGGGGTTAAACCTTTATTAGGTAATATATTGGGGTACCTGACGCTATAAAAACCTGCGGCGAACCTAAAAAAAATTACTGGCTACCGATCTGCATCACCGATGCTAAGACAGCGATCAGAAAAATTATCGCTTAGTGACAGTGGTGATAGGGGGTGAAAGGGTTACCTGGGGGGCGATCAAGGGGGTTAAACCTTTATTAGGTAATATATGGGGGTACCCGACGCTATAAAAACCTGCGGCGAACCTAAAAAAAATTACTGGCTACCGATCAGCATCACCGACGCTAAGACATCGATCAGAAAAATGATCGCTTAGTGACGGCGGTGCTAGGGGGTGAAAGGGTTACCTGGGGGGTGATCAAGGGGGTTAAACCTTTATTAGGTAATATATGGGGGTACCCGACGCTATAAAAACCTGCGGCGAACCTAAAAAAAATTACTGGCTACCGATCAGCTTCGCCGACGCTAAAACATCGATCAGAAAAATTATCGCTTAGTGACCGTGGTGATAGGGGGTGAAAGGGTTACCTGGGGGGCGATCAAGGGGGTTAAACCTTTATTAGGTAATATATGGGGGTACCCGACGCTATAAAAACCTGCGGCGAACCTAAAAAAAATTACTGGCTACCGATCAGCATCACCGACGCTAAGACATCAATCAGAAAAATGATCGCTTAGCGACGGCGGTACTAGGGGGTGAAAGGGTTATCTGGGGGGTGATCAGGGGGTTAAACCTTTATTAGGGGGGGTTAGGGGGCTACACTGGACCTAAAACTAAATGTACTGACACTTTTACAGTCACAAATGTCACTGATTGCAGTGATCACTAAATAAATGGTCACTGCAATCAGTGACACTGTGACTGGGGGCTGGGGGGTGATCTGGGGGGTGATCTGGGGGGGCCTGGGGGGGCGATTTATGTACCTATGTGTCCTGGTGTCAGTGTAGTGGTGTGTGCACTAACCTGCATCTTCTCCTGTACGGCGCTCGGTATATGTGAGCGCCGCAGGAGAGATGACATCACTTCCTCCAGCCTGTGTAAACAAGCACACAGGCAGGGGAAGCTCTCATTCACCGGGAGCGATCGAGAGGGGGTGGCCGGAATCGAACGGCCGTCCCCTCATGCCGGATCGCTCCCGAAGGTAAAACGACCGCTCACTGTAAAGAAGGGGGGTCCGATCGGACCCCCCAACTATACAAAGGCAATCATGTACATATACGTGATTCTGCCTGTCGGTGCCATTCTGCCGACGTATATTTACAGTGGGCGGTCGTTAAGTGGTTAAACTATGTCCCTTTTTCATACACAGGATGAAATCAGCCAGGAGGAGGGTCTGGAAACTGTAAGGCAGGAGGAGGCAGGGCCCAGTGGCAGGCAGGAGGTGGCAGGGCCCAGTGGCAGCCAGGAGGTGGCAGGGCTCAGTGGCAGCCAGGAGGTGGCAGGGCAAAGGAGAAGCACCAGATCACAGGTGCCTCCCATCCGACTTCCCAAAAGAAGCAGGAGGGACAGGACCACCAGTGAGGCAGCAATGGCCCTTATTCGAGAGGCCCATACCACCCTCAAGGATCCCACATCCCCTGAAGAGGCCATTGCCGGCCTAGTGGAGGCAAAGTTCAAGGTGATGAGCATGGAGCAACGCCTCCTATGCGAGCCCCTGCTCATCACCTTGCTGAACAAGGGGGTGATGGAAAAAATTACCCCCAATACCGCTATTTGTGAGGTGGCACAACTGTCCCAACCTCAACCTCCTCCTCCACCTCCACCTTCTTCTTCTGCCCCACCCCCTTCTCCTCAACCTCCACCTTCTTCTTCTGCCCCACCCCCTTCTCCTCCACCTCCACCTTGTTCTTCTGCGCCACCCCCTTCTCCTCCACCTCCACCTTGTTCTTCTGCGCCATCCCCTTCTCCTCCACCTCCTCCTCCTTCTGACAGGAGTACCCCTCCAGTGGCCCAGCCTCCAGCCAAACGAAGAAGGAAGGCTGCAGGGAAGGCTTCAGGGAAGGTTGCAGGGAAGGTTGCCAGGAAGACGAGGAAGTGATGGCCTTGCTTCATTGTGGTCGGACAGAAGGCAGCCTGTTGTAGTACCACACACTTGGGACATATATCTCACCTGCTGCTGTTCCTGACCTCTGGGAGGCCAGCATCAGATTGTGCTCAGAAATGTTGGCCTTCTCTCAAGCTCCCAATTTTAGTGTCCACACAGGGTTGATGTGTGCTCTGGGGTCCCTGGGATGCACAAATGGCAGCAGGTTCTCCAGCGCTGCCTTCTCTTTATTTTATTTCAAACATGAATAAATGTTATTTTTGTTTAAGTTCATACTTGACTATGTGTATTTTTAAAAAATTTAAAATTTAGCTTTGGAGTAAGCAGAGATATTTGACAGCCAAAAAAAGGGACAGATAACAACCCCAAAAAAAGAATAACAATCTTATTTTAAAAAAATAGGGTGTAAAATTTAACAAATATATATTAAAATATTCAATGGGAGATCACTATCAAAACATTGCCAAATTACAATTAACATCAGTTTGAAAAATTTAAAAATTTAAAATATTCAGAAGATCTTGCACGATATAATACACCTAAATCTTCTTAAGAGCAGCATGAAAAAGGTTAAAAAAAGATAGTCATAACTCTGTGTGAATATCAGCAGCAAAAGAAGTTCATTCGTTTGGATTAATGTAACATTCTAAAGAAGATTTCAATGCACAACATTTAAACGATGCAATAATTTTGAGCGTGACGAATGTGCTATCTCCATTACGAAGGCTTGTTTTACCAGAAGATGCGCTCCCGTCTCATACTTGCTTCTGAGCATGCGCGCTTTTTGAAGAGTCGTAAAAGCATACACACGAACCATTTTCTCGTCACAAAACAGGCCGACGAGAAACACGACGAGGAAATCTGGAATCCTGATGAGAAAATAGAGAGCAGGTTCTCTATTTTCTCGTCGAGATTCACGCCAATTTTCTCGTCGTAAAACCATACACACGAACGGTTTTCTCGAGGAAAAAGCTCTCGCGGCACTTTTCTTGCCGGTTTTGGACGAGAAACTCGGTCGTGTGTACGAGGCTTCACTCAGTAAAATGGGTACATTAAACCTGAAAGCACAGGTAGCAAAGCAGTTTCTCAATATGTGTTTCAAAAACCTGAAGAGCAGGAAAGAAATACCAGGGCTGAAAAGTATTGAGAAGTAGTAGTAGTGAGAAAGGTCAATACACACAAGAGGTTACTAAAGAATTTGCTACTCTACACACTCAAAACCATGTCTGCAGAAGCTGACACACACTGATGCCACAATGACATTACTGCCAATGAATAGAATAATGTCATCTGAACAACACCAGAGGCCGGAAACACAAGGGTCCTATGTGTGCCCAGTGTTCATATGTACAACTATAGTCAAGCATCAGAACTTACTTCTGAGTGCCGTAAGATCTCAGGCTAACGTATTCTTTTTCTGTACGTCAAAATCTCCCGTATATCCTAAACGGCTCTTTGTACCATATTGTGATTTGCTGTGAAAATGTAAAAAGTTGGTCTATTGCTGTGAAAAATATATATAAAGTTGTGCTCATAAGTTTACATACCCTGGCAGAATTTATGATTTTTTGGCCATTTTTCAGAGAAAATGAATGATAGCACAAAAACATTTCTTTCACTTGTGGTTAGTGTTTCCGAATCCATAATAGACCCATGGGCCTGGTATGGACCTGGGGGGAGGGGGGGGCACGCAGTTTTTTTCCCCAACTTTTTTTAGCCGGCAATTTTTTTTTTTTACATTCAGCGAGGAAGCCCGCTGACAGCTGATGACTAATCGGTTGTTAAAGACGTGGTGGCCAGCTTCCCGGCACCCTCCTTAGCAACCAGCTATATACAGTGTAAAAAAAAAAACGCAAATCGCGACAAAATTGTGGTAGGCACCACAAAAAGTACTGCAGAAACACTCAAAAGCAACATGCATAGATGTTTGAATCAAGCTTAATAGTTTAGACTTCCTGACAGGAATGACACTTCCTGTGAAGAAACTGCATATCCCACAATCCCTGAGTCTCTCAGTCTAGTACTCTGCAGGTGAGAGCTAAACAGTAATTAGATCTGAAACAGACACAAACAAGCAGAGCAATGAAAGAAAAATACATGTTTTATCACATTAGCACTCCCTTATATGTGATGCAACAGAGAGGAAATGGCAAGGTGTGCACTGGACACTGTGCGACCCATAACAAGCAGCTGCTTCTCCCTATGAACAAGCTAGGTGTATTAATACAATAATATTAATAGATAAAGGGAATTGATCAGCCATGATACTACAAACTACAGCCACAACATGTGAGCCCATCATTAAAAGGTACTGTAAGGCAAACAAACAACTCAGGGAAACAATCCCTTTAGGGAAGCAGCAGGTTTTTAACATGGAATCCTTGTAATAGGGATTATTATTATTATTATTAATCATAATAATATTGTTATTATTATTCTTATTTAGGGATATACATATCTTTGGCAATGTACTTCTTAAGGCTGGGTTCACACCTATGCAAATTGGATGCGGATTTCCCAGCACCCAATTCACATAGCAGGAGAATGTGACCGGCTCTCTATGTAGCCAATTCACATGTCTCCGGGGCGGCTGTGGAGCCCACTGCACAGAAACGCTGTGCGTCTTTGCATCCGTTTCAGGGCCGAATTTAGGCAAAGATTCTGTCCTGATTCATTACTGAAACGGAGAACAGGGACGGACAACGTTCCTGTGCGATCTGCGGTCGGTTTAGGTGTGAACCAAGCCTGAGGCTGGATTCACACCTATGCATTTTTAGTGCTTTTTGCATTTTGCAGATTTGCACTACAGTCCATTTAACATGGTTTCCTTTGGAACACATTCTGTAGTGCAAATCTGCTAAATGCAAAAAACACAAAAAATGCAAAGGTGTGAATCCGGCCTTAAGCCTAGTTCACACCAGATGTAGTTCTGTGCGCTTTTTTACTGCACTAAAAATGCATGCACAGTGTTTTCTATGTATTCAAATAGCTCTAGTTCACACCAATGCAGTCAGTTCCAGTCAGTTTTCGGTCAGTTTCTGCACCGGAAACTGACCGTAAACTGACTGGAACTGACTGCATTGGTGTGAACTAGAGCCATTGGAATACATGGAAAACACTGTGCATGCATTTTTAGGGCCACAAAAATGCACTCCGGATACGTTCTGGATCAGTTTTTGCTTACAGTTCACACCACACGCAGTTTCAGTGCATTTTTTTATACAATTTGCTAGGTTCCAGTACAGTTCTGTGCAGAAAAAATACAGTACGCTCTACTTTTTTTTCTGCACCGGAAACTGACTGCACTGGTATGAACTAGAGCCATTGGAATACATGGAAAACACTGCATGCATTTTTAGTGCAGAAAAAAAGCGCATGGAACTGCATCTGGTGTGAACTAGCACTTACTGTGCAACTTCCTCTCTCCATTTGCGTCCTCTATCACTACCAAGACTCATAAAGAAGGCTTGAATTTTGCAACTGTGGGCTATTTTCTTTAATTTAAATTTTCTTTTTTTCTTTTGCACAACATTCAGTGCAAGTTCTTTGTATATTCAAAATGAAGATACAGAAAATAAACTAAAAACAAAAGCACATTGGATTGTGCAGGAAACATTTAATAAATATAAAATAAAGTGGTAATGCGGTTACACTTGAATTAAGCCTGCCACAAATCAATAGAATTGTGTTGTCCCCAGACCCCAGTTGGATAAACATGCTGTGCTTTCTTCTGGTTGGCCTGAGGGGAGTTCAGTGAAGTGTGGACAGCTGTTGGAGAATTGGTCTATTTTGTTGTTGTTTGAGTTTTTTTAAACAAATAGCAATTTTAAATTTTGAATATATGTTTAATAAATGTTTAATATATTTAATATTGCATATTTACATAATACTTGACCTTTTATTTTAATTTTTTGTGTATTTTGTTGTTTTTTATGTTTATTTAGACAATACGAATAAAAAAAATAAAAAAAAACAGAGTACAATTATCAAATTAAAATAATTGCAGTATACATTTTTTTTCCCTTTTATTTTTGTGTGATTTACTGTTATATATGCTAAGAAACGTCAAGCAACAGTGTACAGCCTCTCTTACATTTTCAAGATACTGATATGGCACCCTTCTGGTTAGTGTAGGTTGCTAGGTGAATTTAGTTTAGCTTCTCTGTAATAAGTGGAGCAGGGGTTGATTGTTTTAGCCTGTTCAATGTTTGACAGGCTCCTGGTCTGATTACTTCCCCCTGCATTGTAGAGAATTCTAGAATCACAGTGGGAGGAAGAATAGGAAGGCAGCACGAATATTTATGGGGACCCAGCCAATCTCTGGAGATGTGTGTCCAGTAGATGCCTGGAGAGCCTATAAATAGTCTGAAGCCTGGAGCAGAGGTTGGATCCTGGGTACAACCCTGCCAGGGGAGACCCCTGTCTTAGGGGCTTTGCCCATCCAGGCAGTCTGCTGGAGATACTGCTTCAAGGTAATCAATGTCCCAGCTGAAGTCTAAGCTTGGGGGCTTATTTTCTAAAGTCTGGGATTTCTCTTTTACGGTCTGGAAGTGCTAACTGGAGGATACCTGGTGGAGGTTGGAGGGAAGAGTTTCCAGTGGTCCTGTGGCACTGTTAGACCGTGTCTCACTCACCGGTAGAAGGACGCAACTGATGATCCTGTGGCATTGTTAGTACTGACCTAATCCTGTGCCCTAGAGATGGTGTACAGTTTTCAGTTCTACAAAGAAGTCAATCCTAGGCATTCTCCCAGCAAGTTGTGAATTTTTTGGAAGGTCTCTGTCAGAGTAGCGAGAAGAGGAATTTTTCCAGGGTATCCCATGTCTTTCCCATATCCATCCAAGTTCTACTCAGAAATAAAATTACAAAAGACACCCCTAGACTGTTTATTTGAGCTAGTGAGAAGGAAGAAAGGATTATGTGTCTGGCTGCAATGAACTGCAAAGATGCTGATGAGTGCTCTTATAGTCTATTAAGGTTTCTGAACTTCAGTAACTGCCTGCCGTATCAGAGGTACAGACAGTGTACTGACAGTTTGCAAGAGCCTGACATTGTACCCGTGATCCACTGATCACAGGTGTAATGCTTTACAGCAGGCTTGCACAACTTGTGGCCTTCCAGCTGTCGCGGAAGTACAAGTCCCATGAGGCTTTGCAAGTCTGACAGTGACAAGCATGACTCTCAAAGGTTGAGGCATGATGGGACTTGTAGATCTGCAACAGCTAGAGAGCCACAGGTTGAGCTTTGCAGGCTCCCAAGAAAAATATATTATATGCACATTTATTTATTTTTTACCCGCAAAAAAATTGCTTTTATTTTTTTTTTAAAGGTGAACTTAGTTGTTTTGTTTTTTTTGCAAGAAGACTTATTTTGACCTGTTGGCTTTAATGATGATCTGTGGTCTGTGATTGAATGTGGTATACTGATGGACATTACGACTGTATGGTGCCCTACAGGTGGCAAAATAAATAATTCTACATTGTCTCCCACAGGGACTACATTAGTATACATGGTATTATTTCACTCCACTTTATAGTCTATACAGTCATACTTATCTGTTGGAATTTTCAGTCACATTCTTTCTGGAAAATGACTTTGCAGCTTTATAAATAGGAGGAATAGATTGGAAGTGTTAACCACTTAACGACCGCTCACTGTATATATACGTCGGCAGAATGGCACCGACAGGCACAATCACGTAGAGTGTACGTGATCGCCTTTGTACAGTTGGGGGGTCCGATCGGACCACCCTCCTATACAGTGAGCGGTCGTTTATCTTGGGGAGCGATCAGAGATGAGGGGGTGACCATTCGATTTCGGCCAGCCCCTCGCGATCGCTCCCGGCCAATGAAAATGCTTCCTCCGCCATGTGATGTAAACACAGGCAGGAGGAAGTGATGTCATCTCCCTCGCGGCGGTCTTTTCGATTCCGGCGCAGAGGAGAGAGGAAGCAGGTTAGTGCACCAACAGTCCACTGACACATAGGTACACATAGGCACACATTTCACCCCCCAGTCACCCCCAGATCACCCCCCAGGTCACCCCCCAGCCCCCAATCACAGTGTCACTGATTGCAGTGATCATTTATTTTACTGATCACTGCATTTAGTGTCATCTGTGATAGTAAAAAGTTGCAGGGCAGTTAGGTTTAGGCCCCTTTAGGTCCAGGGTAGCCCCCTAACCCCCCCTAATAAAGGTTTAACCCCTTGATCGCCCCCCCAGGTAACCCTTTCACCCCCTAACGCCAGCGTCACTAAGCGATCGTATTTTCGATCGCTGTATTTAGTGCCGGTGGTGCCCTAGATAGCCAGTTATTTATTTTTAGTTTCGCCGCAGGTTTTTAGAGCGTCAGGTACCCCCATATATTATTTTAACCCCTTGACTGCCCCTAGAGTTAACCCTTTCACCAGTGATCACCGTATAAGCGTCACTGGTGACACTGGTTACCCAGTTAGTTATTTAGTTATTTAGGTAACCCGTCAGGTTTTTATATAGCGTCGGGTACCCCCATATTTAACCTAATAAAGGTTTTAACCCCCTGATTGCCCCTAGTTAACCCTTTCACCAGTGATCACCATATAAAGGTTACGGGTGACACTGGTTGGTTAGTTGCTTTTTATAGCATCAGGGCACCCGCCGTATATAACCCAATAAAGGTTTAACCCCCTGATCGCCCGGCGGGTGAGATCAATTAGGTTTTAGCGCCAGAGAGGGTCTGCGTCGCCCCAGGCAGCGTTAGGTTAGTGCCAGTAACGCTAACACCCACGCGCAAAGCATACACCTCCCTTAGTGGTATAGTATCTGATCAGATCTATACTAGCGTCCCCAGCGGTTTAGGGTTCCCAAAAACGCAGTGTTAGCGTGATCAGCCCAGATACCTGCTAGCACCTGCGTTTAGCCCCTCCGCCCAGCCCAGCCCACCCCAGCCCACCCAAGTGCAGTATCGATCGATCACTGTCACTTACCAAACACAAAACACATAACTGCAGCGTTCGCAGAGACAGTCCTGATCCCTGCGACCGCTAACAGTTTTTTTTGTAGCGTTTGATATATTTGCTGACGACAGTCGGGTGCTTTTTTTCCTGTGAATCTTACTAGTGTACCCCTAAATTTAGAGCCCAAAATGGCAAGTCAAAGGTACACTAGTAAAGAGGCCTACGAGATTCTGAGCATGACAGATAGTGAAGAGGAGGTCACGTATCTGTCAGATTCAGGCTCAGAATATCTTCCCGTAGAAGACAGTGACGTCAGCGGCCCCACGTCAGATAGCTCTGATGACGAAGTTGAGGTCCCTGCTAAGGTCAGGCGTACCTGATCCCGATCTTCTGAGGTTGTTGAGGAGCAAGAACCGCAGGGCTCTCGTATCATGGAGCAGAGGAGTACTAGCGCCGCTATTCCTTCTGGTGAATTGGCAAGCACCAGCGGCCTAGTACAGCCTGGGCGTACATCCAGCACTGCAGTATCACGTGGTGACGTGGCAAGTCCCATAAGTGCAGTTCAAGCTGGCGAGGTGGCAAGCACAAGTAGTGTCCCGCTGCCACCAATAAGAAGACAAAGGCAGGCCCGTCGTACCCATAGTGCTCTTCCTGCAGAATTCGCCTATCCTGATTGGGTCCCCACCACTTCTGCAGAACCCGTACTTCCCCCATTCACTGCCCAACTCGGTATTCAGGTGGAAACAGCTGATTTTATGCCAATCGATTATTATTCGCTGTTTTTCACGGAAGATCTCTATAGATCTATTGTGGACCAGAGTAATTTATATGCTGGTCAATTCATCACCGCTAATCCCCAGTTGCCTTCCATTGCCAAAGATTGGAAACCAATTACGGTTTCCGAATTTAAGACCTTTCTGGGCCTTTCCCTCAACATGGGCACACATAAATTCCCGTCATTGCGTGCTTATTGGTCCACGCACCCAATTGACCACATGCCCGTGTTCTCTGCCTCCATGCCCAGGAAACGATACGAGCAGATTTTGCGGTTCATGCACTTCAACGACAATGAACTTTGTCGTCCACGTGGGGACCCTGAATACGACCGGCTCTATAAAATTCGGCCCCTCATAAACCACTTCAACGAACGTTTTGCAGCCTTGTTTATTCCCGATCAAGCTGTCTGCGTTGATGAGTCCCTAATTAAATTTTCTGGCCGCTTGGCTTTCAAGCAGTACCTTCCCAGCAAGCGTGCCAGATACGGGGTCAAGCTCTATAAGTGCTGTGACAGGGCAACAGGCTATGTATGGAGCTTTATGGTTTATGAGGGAAAAGATAGTCAGGTTGAGCCGGTCAACTGCCCGGATTACATAGGGAGCGCTGGCAAGATAGTGTGGAACTTGGTGTCACCCTTATTCGGAAAGGGGTACCACTTGTATGTGGACAATTATTACATGAGCGTGCCACTGTTTAGCCACTTGTTTGATCATCAGATTGGAGCATGTGGCACCGTGCGACCTAATCGCCGGGGCTTTCCCCAGCGGCTTGTAGATGCCCGTCTTAGGCTGGGGGAGAGAGCCTGCATAAAGTGTAATAACTTGCTCGCTATGAAGTGGAGGGACAATAAGAATGTTTTCCTTCTTACCTCCCTTCATGCAGACACGACAGTCCAAATTCGTACGGCGACTGGTGTTGTGGAGAAACCCCTCTGTGTCCACGAATATAACAAAAATATGGGAGGGGTGGACCTCAACGACCAGTTGATGGCGCCGTATCTAATTGACCGTAAGGCGAGACGCTGGTACAAAAAAGTGTCTCTATCCTTATTCCAATTGGCTTTGCTGAACGCTCATGTGCTATACAGAGCTTCAGGCGGGACTTTATCTCTTCTAAAATTCCAGAATGAGATAGTCACAGAACTCCTGTATCCAGGCGGTTCTGCACCTCACCATCACCTACCAAATGCAGTAAGCCGGCTGCATGAGAGGCATTATACGCATCTCCTCCCGAGTACCCCTACCCAACGAGCCCCCCCAAAAAGATGTCGTGTCTGTAGCAAGCGCGGATTTAGGCGTGACACCCGTTATTATTGTCCACTCTGTCCTGACAAACCTGGTCTTTGCCTTGGTGAATGTTTTGAACGCTACCACTCAAAAGTGAAGTTTTAGCATAGGGTACAGCATTTCACAGACTAGGACACACTTACACAGGGTCTCCCAAGATGCCATTACATTTTGAGAGACCCGAACCATTACAGTTGTTAAAGTTTAAAAAAAAAAGTGTAAAAAAGAAAAAAAAAACGTAAAAAACAAAAACACAAAAAAAATATAAAATAAAAAAACCAAAAATAGTTGTCGTTTTATTGTTCTCTCTCGCTCTCTCTATTTTCTCTCTATTGTTCTGCTCTTTTTTACTGTATTCCATTCTGCAATGTTTTATCATGCTTGCTTTTCAGGTATGTAATTTTTTGTTTTCAGGTGCGCCATTCAACTGCAGCGCGGAATTATTTATCTTGACAGCAACAGCGTTTGCTCCCACGATACATAAAGCCGTGACTCCAGTGCTGTGGGAGGTGATTTCACCACCACAGTTAAAAAAAAGAGCATATATGCCGAAGCATGGGGGCAGCAGGGGCGGAGGAGCGATTTTGCTCCTAATGCCGCGTATATACGGTCGAAATTTCGACGGAGGCTTTCCCGTGGAAAAGTTCGACTGTGTGTACGCGGCATAACCTTTTATGCCGCGTACATACGGTCGAAATTTCGACAAAGGCTTGCCCGTGGAAAAGTCCGACCGTGTGTACGCGGCATAACTTTTTTGCGGGAGGATGCCCCCATGCTTCGGCATATATATATTTTAGGCACAGGTTGCGTTAAAAAAATGTTTTATTTTTTACTAGGTTTTGTTTTGGTATTTGCTTTGCAGGTATGGTATGGTAAGGTCTTACTGTTGTACTGTAATGTTACTTTGTTTTAATGTTAACCTTCATTTGCTTAGCAGGTACGCCATTCAGATGCATCGCGGATTTATTTATCTTGACAGCAACAGCGTTTGCTCCCACGATAAATAAAGCCGTGACTCCAACGCTGTAGGAGGTGATTTCACCACCACAGTTAAAAAAAGAGCATATATGCCGAAGCATGGGGGCAGCAGGGGCGGAGAAGCGATTTTGCTCCTAATGCCGCGTATATACGGTCGAAATTCCGACGGAGGCTTGCCCGTGGAAAAGTTTGACCGTGTGTACGCGGCATAACCTTTTATGCCGCGTACATACGGTCGAAATTTCGACAAAGGCTTGCCCGTGGAAAAGTCCGACCGTGTGTACGCGGCATAACTTTTTTGCGAGAGGATGCCCCCATGCTTCGGCATATATATATTTTAGACACAGGTTGCGTTAAAAAAATGTTTTATTTTTTACTAGGTTTTGTTTTGGTATTTGCTTTGCAGGTATGGTATGGTAAGGTCTTACTGTTGTACTGTAATGTTACTTTGTTTTAATGTTAACCTTCATTTGCTTAGCAGGTACGCCATTCAGATGCATCGCAGATTTATTTATCTTGACAGCAACAGCGTTTGCTCCCACGATACATAAAGCCGTGATTCCAACGCTGTAGGAGGTGATTTCACCACCACAGTTAAAAAAAGAGCATATATGCCGAAGCATGGGGGCAGCAGGGGCGGCGAAGCGATTTTGCTCCTAATGCCGCATATATACGGTCGAAATTCCGACGGAGGCTTGCCCGTGGAAAAGTTCGACCGTGTGTACGCGGCATAACCTTTTATGCCGCGTACATACGGTCGAAATTTCGACAAAGGCTTGCCCGTGGAAAAGTCTGACCGTGTGTACGCGGCATAACTTTTTTGCGGGAGGATGCCCCCATGCTTCGGCATATATATATTTTAGGCACAGGTTGCGTTAAAAAATTTTTTTATTTTTTACTAGGTTTTGTTTTGGTATTTGCTTTGCAGGTATGGTATGGTAAGGTCTTACTGTTGTACTGTAATGTTACTTTGTTTTAATGGTAACCATCATTTGCTTAGCAGGTACGCCATTCAGTTGCATCGCGGATTTTTTTATCTTGACAGCAACAGCGTTTGCTCCCACGATGCATAAAGCCATGACTCCAACGCTGTAGGAGGTGATTTCACCTAATGCCGCGTGTATACGGTCGAAATTCCGACAGAGGCTTGCCCATGGAAAAGTTCGACCGTGTGTACGCGGCATAACCTTTTATGCCGCGTACATACGGTCGAAATTCCGACGAAGGCTTGCCCGTGGAAAAGTCCGACCGTGTGTACGCGACATAACTTTTTTGCGGGAGGATGCCCCCATGCTTCGGCATATATGCCCATCATTAGAAGTGGGTGGATGAAGGGAGGTATTCTAATGGTGGGCATACCCACCGATCAATCTCTTTTTTTCGTTCAGCCAACAGGCTGCATGAAAAAAAAGATTACAATACATGTCCAACAAGGACCAGCAACGTACTGGTATGTTGCTGGACTTTGAATGTTTATACCAGAATGATGCCTGCAGGTTTAGGTATCATCTTGGTATCATTCTTTTCAGCCAGTGGCCGGCTTTCATGTAAAAGCAATTCTAGCAGATAATTAGCCTCTAGACTGCTTTTACAAGCAGTGGGAGGGAATGCCCCCCCCCGGATATAAACAGCGCCATTGGGAAATTGGGAAAGCATTTTATCACACCAATCTTGGTGTGGTCAGATTCTTTGAGGGCAGAGGAAAGATCTAGGGTCCAATAGACCCCAGTTTTTTCAAAAAAAGAGTACCTGTCACTACTTATTGCTATCATAGGGGATATTTATATTTTATATAACAATAAAAATGATAAAAAAAAAAATATGGAAGGAACAGTTAAAAAAAAAAAAAAAAGCAAAATAAATAATAAAAAAAAAAAAAAAAAAGCACCACTGTCCCCCCCTGCTCTTGCGCAAAGGCGAACGCAAGCGTTGGTCTAGCGTCATATGTAAACAGCAATTGCATCATGCATGTGAGGTATCACCGCGAAGGTCAGATCGAGGGCAGTAATTTTAGCAGTAGACCTCCTCTGTAAATCTAACGTGGTAACCTGTAAAGGCTTTTAAATGCTTTTAAAAATGAATGTAGTTTCTCGCCGCTGCGCGTTTGTGCGCAATTTTAAAGCATGTCGTGTTTGGTATCCATGTACTCGGCCTAAGATCATCTTTTTTATTTCATCAAACATTTGGGCAATATAGTGTTTTTTAGTGCATTAAAAATAAAAAAGTGTGTTTTCCCCCAAAAAATGCGTTTGAAAAATCGCTGCGCAAATACTGTGTGGAAAAAAAATGCAACTCCCACTATTTTAATCTGTAGGGCCTTTGCTTTAAAAAATATATATAATGTTTGGGGGTTCAACATAATTTTCTTGCAAAAAAAAAAATGTTTTCATGTAAACAAATAGTGTCAGAAAGGGCTCTGTCTTCAAGTGGTTAGAAGAGTGGATGATGTGTGACATAAGCTTCCTAATGTTGTGCATAAAATGCCAGGACAGTTCAAAACCCCCCTAAATGACCCCATTTTGGAAAGTAGACACCTCAAGCTATTTGCTGAGAGGCATGTTGAGCCCATTGAATATTTTTTTTTTGTTGTCCCAAGTGATTGAATAATGACAAAAAGAAAAAAAAATGTACAAAAAGTTGTCACTAAATTATATATTGCTCAAACATGCCATGGTTATATGTGGAATTGCACCCCAAAATACATTCTGTTGCTTCTCCTGAGTACGGGGATACCACATGTGTGAGACATTTTGGGAGCCTAGCCGCGTACAGGACCCCGAAAACCAAGCACCGTCTTCAGGATTTCTATGGGTGTAAATTTTTGATTTCACTCCTCACTGCCTATCACAGTTTCGGAGGCCATGGAATGCCCAGATGGCACAAACCCCCCCAAATGACCCCATTTTGGAAAGTAGACACCCCAAGCTATTTGCTGAGAGGTATGTTGAGTATTTTGCAGATCTCGCTTTTTGTCACAAAGTTTTAAAAATTGAAATAAATAAATAAATAAATAAAATATGTCTTTCTTCATTCAAAAACAAATGAGAGCTGTAAAATACTCACCATGCCTCTCGGCAAATAGCTTGGGGTGTCTACTTTCCAAAATGGGGTCATTTTTGGGGGTTTTGGGCTATCTTGGCATTTTATGGCCTTCAAAACTGTGATAGGTAGTGAGGAGTGAAATCAAAAATTTGTGCCCTTAGAAATCCTGAAGGCGGTGCTTGGTTTTCGGGGGCCCGTACGCAGCTAGGCTCTCAAAAAGTCCCACACATGTGGTATCCCCGTACTCAGGAGAAGCAGCCAAATGTATTTTGGGGTGCAATTCCGCATATAACCATGGCATGTTTGAGCAATATATCATTTAGTGACAACTTTTTGTATTTTTTTTTCTTTTTGTCATTATTCAATCACTTGGGACAAAAAAAAATATTCAATGGGCTCAACATGCCTCTCAGCAATTTCCTTGGGGTGTCTACTTTCCAAAATGGGGTCATTTTGGGGGGTTTTGTGCTATCTTGGCATTTTATGGCCTTCAAAACTGTGATAGGCAGTGAGGAGTGAAATCAAAAATTTATGCCCTTAGAAACCTTGAAGGCAGTGCTTGATTTTTGGGGTCCGGTATGCGGCTAGGCTCCCAAAAAGTCCCACACATGTGGTATCCCCGTACTCAGGAGAAGCAGCAGAATGTATTTTGGGGTGTAATTTCACATATGCCCATGGCATGTGTGAGCAATATATCATTTAGTGACAACTTTGTGCAAAAAAAACAAAGTTTGTCATATTCCCGCAACTTGTGGCAAAATATAAAATATTCCATGGACTGAACATGCCTCTCAGTAAATAGCTTGGGGTGTCTACTTTCCAAAATGGGGTCATTTGGGGGGGTTTTGTGCTATTTTGGCATTTTATGGCCTTCGAAACTGTGATAGGTAGTGAGGAGTGAAATCAAAAATTTACGCCCTTAGAAATCCTGAAGGCGGTGCTTGGTTTTTGGGGCCCCGTACCCGGCTAGGCTCCCAAAAAGTCCAACACATGTGGTATCCCCGTACTCAGGAGAAGCAGCAGAATGTATTTTGGGGTGCAATTCCACATATAACCATGGCATGTGTGAGCAATATATCATTTAGTGACAACTTTTTGTACATTTTTTCTTTTTTTTTTCTTTTTATCATTATTCAATCATTTGGGACAAAAAAAAATATTCAATGGGCTCAACATGCCTCTCAGCAAATAGCTTGGGGTGTCTACTTTCCAAAATGGGGTCATTTGGGGGGGTTTGTGCCATCTTGGCATTTTATGGCCTTCAAAACTGTGATAGGCAGTGAGGAGTGAAATCAAAAATTTATGCCCTTAGAAACCTTGAAGGCGGTGCTTGGTTTTTGGGGTCCCGTATGCGACTAGGCTCCCAAAAAGTCCCACACATGTGGTATCCCCGTACTCAGGAGAAGCAGCAGAATGCATTTTGGGGTGTAATTTCACATATGCCCATGGCATGTGTGAGCAATATATCATTTAGTGACAACTTTGTGCAAAAAAAATAAAGTTTGTCATATTCCCACAACTTGTGGCAAAATATAAAATATTCCATGGACTAATCATGCCTCTCAGTAAATAGCTTGGGGTGTCTACTTTCCAAAATGGGGTCATTTGGGGGGGTTTTGTGCTATTTTGGCATTTTATGGCCTTCGAAACTGTGATAGGTAGTGAGGAGTGAAATCAAAAATTTGCGCCCTTAGAAATCCTGAAGGCGGTGCTTGGTTTCCGGGGTCCCGTACGTGGCTAGGCTCCTAAAAAGTCCCACACCTGTGGTATCCCCGTACTCAGGAGAAGCAGCAGAATGTATTTTGGGGTGCAATTCCACATATAACCATGGCATGTGTGAGCAATATATCATTTAGTGACAACTTTTTGTAAATTTTTATATTTTTTTGTCATTATTCAATCACTTGGGACAAAAAAAAAAAAATATTCAATGGGCTCAACATGCCTCTCAGCAATTTCCTTTGGGTGTCTACTTTCCAAAATGGGGTCATTTGGGGGGGGGGTTTGTACTGCCCTGCCATTTTAGCACCTCAAGAAATGAGATAGGCAGTCATAAATTAAAAGCTGTGTAAATTCCAGAAAATGTACCCTAGTTTGTAGACGCTATAACTTTTGCGCAAACCAATAAATATACGCTTATTGACATTTTTTTTACTAAAGACATGTGGCTGAATACATTTTGGCCTAAATGTATGACTACAATTGAGTTTATTCCATTTTTCTTATAACAAAAAGTAGAAAATATCATTTTTTTTCAACATTTTCGGTCTTTTTCCGTTTATATCGCAAAAAATAAAAATCGCAGAGGCAATCAAATACCATTAAAAGAAAGCTCTATTTGTGGGAAGAAAAGGACACAAATTTCGTTTGGGTACAACATTGCATGTCCGCACAATTTACAGTTAAAGCAGCGCAGTGCAAAATTCTGAATTCACCTCTGGTCCTTTAGTTACCAAATGGTCCGGGGCTTAAGTGGTTAAAAAACTGTTTTTCAAATTTCATTCTTTATAAGTTAGCTACAAAGTATATGTGTGCTCCATTTGAAAGGGGTTTCATTTGATATTTTTGTTACAGTAGTGTTGTGGTTGCATTTATAGCCACATCATTTATTGTTTAACTGTCAGCAGAACACTGTAGAATGAATATACTTGAAATGTAGCTTATGGCAAACAATCAGATCATACTTTTTATTCCTTAGCACAGACAGCTTTTTCAGCAGTACCAAGGAGGCCTGCATTTTAACCTGCATTTAAAGTGGTTGTAAGCCCACTTTGACAACTTGCACCTACAGGTAAGCCTAGATCAAGGCTTACCTGTAGGTGCAAGAAATATCTCCTTAACCTACACGGTTAAGGAGATATTTGCTGAAAACACAGCACCGATGTCTACGGCGCATGTGCGCCATAGACAACGACGCAGGCGCACTAGCGGGCCAGCTGCATGGATGGGATCATGCCGGTTTTCTGAATGGGATCGCGCCGGCCCCGCACGCATGCGTGTGACGTCATCGCCGCTCCGGCCAATCACAGCGCCGGAGCGGACGATACCAAAAAGAAGCTCCAAGGGGACATGGCGGTGGCGGAGAACGAGGAGGACTTCGGGGGCTTCGATTTCAGGTAAGTGCCACATAATGAGCTAGTATGCTAGTCATACTAGCTCATTATGGCTTTGTCTTGCAGGTTCTTAAAAAAAAAAAAAAATAATTCTGGGTTTACAACCACTTTAACCACTTGACAACTGGGCACTTAAACCCCCTTCCTAACCAGACGAATTTTCAGCTTTCGGTGCTCTCACATTTTGAATGACAATTACTCAGTCATACAACACTGTACCCATATGAAATTTTTGTCCTTTTTTTCACACAAATAGAGCTTTCTTTTGGTGGTATTTAATCACTGTTGGGTTTTTTATTTTTTGTGCTATAAGAGAAAAAAGACTGAAAATTTTGTAAAAAAATGAATTTTTCTTTGTTTCCGTTATAAAATTTTGCAAATTAGTATTTTTTCTTCATACATTTTGGCCAAAATTTATACTGCTACATATCTTTGGTAAAAATAAGTACAAATTGGTGCATATTTTTTGGTCTTTGTGAAAGTTATAGAGTCCACAAGCTATGGTGCCAATATCTGAAAATTGATCACACCTGAAGTACTGACGGCCTATCTCATTTCTTGAGACCCTAACATGCCAGAAAAGTACAAATACCCCCCAAATGACCCCTTTTTGGAAAGAAGACATTCCAAGGTATTTAGAAAGAGTCATTGTGAGTTTTTTGAAGTTGTCATTTTTTCCCACAATTCTTTGCAAAAATCAAGATTTTTTTTTCTTTTTTTTTTTTCCACAAAATTGTCATATTAGCAGGTTATTTCTCACACACAGCATATGCATACCACAAATTACACCCCAAAACACATTCTGCTATTCCTCCCGAGTATGGCGATACCACATGTGTGAGACTTTTACACAGCGTGGCCACATAGAGAGGCCCAACATGCAGGGAGCACCATCAGGCGTTCTGGAGAACCCAGGCCAATTCTGACATTTCTCTCCTACATGTAAAAATCATAATTTGTTTGCTAGAAAATTACATAGAACCCCAAAACATTATATATGTTTTTTTAGCAAAGACCTTAAAGAATATAATGGTGGTCATTGCAACTTTTTATCTTGCACGGTATTTGCGCAGAAATTTTTCTAACGCGTTTTTTACGGAAAAAAACTGTTTTGTGCCTAAAAGAAAAAAAAACAGTAAAGTTAGCCCAATGTTTTTGCATAATGTGAAAGATGAAGTTACGCCGAGTAAATAGATACCTAACATGTCACCCTTCAAAATTGCACACGCTCGTGGAATGGCGCCAAACTTCGCTACTTAAAAATCCCCATAGGCAACGCTTTAAATATTTTTACTGGTTACATGTTTTGAGTTACAGAGGAGGTCTAGGGCCAAAATTATTGCTCTCGCTCTAACGTTCGCAACGATACCTCACATGTGTGGTTTGAACACCGTTTTCATATGTGGGCGGGGCTTACGTATGCGTTCACTTCTGCATGCGAGCTCGCGGGGGCAGGGGCGCTTTAAAAAAATATATATATTTTATTGTTCATTTTACTTTATTTATTTTAGTTTGACATGCTTTTCCGCCCCAAATTTTTTTTTTATCACTTTTATTCCTATTACAAGGAATGTAAACATCCCTTGTAATAGGAATATGGCATGACAGGTCCTCTTTACAGTGAGATATGGGGTCAATAAGACCCCACATCTCACCTCTAGGCTGGGAAGCCTGAAAAAAAAACAAAAAAAAAAACAATCCTGGCTTTGATCGTAGCGGTGAGTCGGTAGAATCACCGGAGCACAGCGGGAGGGGGGGGGGCATCCCCTCTCACCTTCCGTAAGAGCGATCAAGCGGTGGAACAGCCGCTATGATCATTCTTATGGTGCAGGGAATCGCCAGCTGAAAAAGCGAATATCTGAATGATGCCTGTAGCTGCTCCCATCATTCAGATATCTCCGCACAAAGTCAAGGACGTCATATGACGGCCGGCGGGCGGGAAGTGATTATTGCAGAGTATTGCCGGGTATTGCGGAGTATTGCCGGGTATTGCGGAGTATTGCCGGGTATTGAGGAGTATTGCCGGGTATTGAGGAGTATTGCCGGGTATTGAGGAGTATTGCCGGGTATTGCCGAGTATTGCCGAGTATTGCGGGGTATTGCGGAGTATTGGCGGGTATTGCCGGGTATTGAGGAGTATTGCAGGGTATTGCGGAGTATTGCAGGGTATTGAGGAGTATTGCAGGGTATTGTGGGGTATTGCAGGGTATTGTGGAGTATTGCAGGGTATTGTGGAGTATTGCCGGGTATTGTGGAGTATTGCCGGGTATTGTGGAGTATTGCCGGGTATTGTGGAGTATTGCAGGGTATTGAGGAGTATTGTGGAGTATGGCAGGGTATTGCGGAATATGGCAGAGTATTGCACAGTATGGGCAGAGTATGGGCAGGGTATTGCACAGTATGGGCAGGGTATTGCACAGGGTATTGCACAGGGTATTGCACAGGGTATTGCAGAGTATGGGCAGAGTATGGGCAGGGTATTGCACAGGGTATTGCAGAGTATTGCACAGGGTATTGCAGAGTATTGCACAGGGTATTGCAGAGTATTGGCAGGGTGTATTGCAGAGTATTGCACAGGGTATTGCAGAGTATTGCACAGGGTATTGCAGAGTATTGCACAGGGTATTGCAGAGTATTGCAGAGTATTGGTTTGCAGAGTATTGGCAGGGTGTATTGCAGAGTATTGGCAGAGTATTGCACAGGGATGGCTGAGCAGGGATGGATGGATGGCTGGATCTGTGACTGCAATTGTCACAGATCCAGCCCACAGCTGACATGGGGGAGGGAGCGGACATGATCCGCTCCCTCCCCTCTCCTCTCACACTGTACCGATCGGTACAGAGAGGGGAGGGAGGAACCGGCGTCATGACATGACGCCGGTCTGTTTACAAGTGATCGCTCCGTCATTTGACGGAGCGGTCACGTGGTAAACGGCCGCGATTAGCGGCCATCTACCGTGATCCGTGATGCGCCGGGTCTTCCGGACCCGGCGGTCACGGACATATCCTGGAGCGCGCCACTATCATATACTGCATACTTGGTTCAGAAAGTATTAACCACTTGCTTACTGGGCACTTAAACCCCCCCTCCTGCCCAGACCAATTTTCATCTTTCAGCGCTCTCACTCTTTGAATGACAATTGCGTGGTCATACAAAACTGTACCCAAATGAAAATTTTATCATTTTTTTCCCACAAATAGAGCTTTCTTTTGGTGGTATTTGATCACCTCTGCGGTTTTTATTTTTTGTTAAAAAATAAATAAAAAAAAGACCAAATTTAAAAAATAAAAAAAAACGTTTTATATTTTGTTATAAAATTTTGCAAACGGGTAATTTTTCTCCTTCATTGGGCTGCACTGATGGGCACCGATAGGCTGCACTGATGGGCACCGATGGGCTGCACTGATGGGCACTGATAAGGCGGAACTGGTGGGCACTGATAGGCGGCACTGGTGGGGACAGAGAGGCGGCATTGGTGGGCGGAGGGTGACAATTTGCGCCCCCCCCTCGGCCTGCGCCCCTGGCGGGCGACGGTCTCGACAACCCCTTGGTATGCCCCTGCTCTTCAACAACACCTTCTCGATTCCAGGGGGGCAATCGCCCCCCCCCCTTGCCCTATGGAGCGGACGCCCATGAGCACTGGGGTTATAGTGACTTCTGTAATCGGTCTTGCAAAACCCCACTAATTCCTCACTTAGCAATGGCAAATCACAGGTGCAAAGGAATTGGGAACAAAGGGTCAAATAGCATGCATTCTGCAGATGGCCTCCAGGAGCTAGATGGATCGCAATTTGCCTGGTTCAGCAGGGACTGGCTGAATTTTTCTCCATCGACTTCTGTACAACCAGCCTGTTGTAAAATGTTTCCTCAATCGCTGCCACTGGCTATAGCTTGCGGTGCTAATGAGTGTCCCCGCTCTTAGAATACAATAGCTCTGTGTGAGGGATTCCCCCATCTACCTCAAATGTGTAGATTGGGGAATTAATTAATTTTCTTTCATTCAACTCACTGGTTAAACGTAAAAAATTTAAGATGTATGGCCTGCCTTAGGGTGATAGCTGTTCCTTTGTTCCAGAATAAGAATTTTTTATGACACTAACCTCTCAGGCATGTACCATGTGGCCTATCTGACAGAAGCAGATTTCTCTTTCGTCCATGGATGGACACAGCTTCCTTAAATTCTTGACATTAGGGTTATGTTCCGTCTATTAGGAGAGGACTAGGCAGACATGTTAGATATTAAAAAACATGTAACTATAGCAAAGATGAACAGCCCCACCCAGGGGGCGGTCCCTCTGGTCATAACCCCTCACCCTGCACTCAGCAGATCAGTTTTTTTCTGCCTAGTGTAGGAGAAGGACCTGGCTCCCTAGGGGCCCATTGGTCCTGGAGAACTTTTTATTTTTACTTTTTGATCCTGAGATCTACTATCAACTGCCAGCTGGGTGACAAGCTGTATAATATAGCTCCTTATAGTCTCCCCAGTCCGGCCATCGAGCATGAGCAGGCCTTTAACTATGCGCTGGGTTGGCCACGACATACCCCATTTGCTCCAGGGGTGGCCGGTGAGCTATATGCTCCGGGGCTCACATATGACCGGGCTACTGCTGTCCGAGTCACTGTCATTGCTCATACAGCGGGCGGCCATTTTCTTGTAGCTCGCGCTCTTTTTTTCTGAGGCAGCCGGCGGCCATCTTTTTGTGGCTTTAACATTGGTTTTGGCCTCTAGCGCTGGTTTTGTCCCTCTGAACAGCGCGAATGGCACAGATAACCTCAGAGACACCTCAGACACTCACTGTGCAGCTAGAGTTAGAGCGGACTGAAGCGCTGAGCAGTGCCTGGGTCAGGGCGGTGAGTCCTCTGGGAAAACCACTCGGTCTGTAGCAGCTAGAAGGGTGGGCCTTTTTTGTACCTTGACTTAGTCCCTGAGTGGCTGTCAGGTGAGCGGGTCAGCATGGCGTCAGAAGCTGGCGCTTCTTCCCCAGACATTCCGGTGGTAGCAACTGGTGCCCCTGCACCTGCGGTATCTATGGACGCTTTGTTGGCGGTCCTGGAATCATTTGTTGCCAAGGTGGAGGTGGTGTGTGGGCGAAAGGGGGGAAAGCTCTTTCTTCTGGGGAAAGCTCTGACTCAGACTCGGGCCTGGCTGTGACACAGGGCCCCAGTTCTGAAGAGTCAGAGTATGCGGACCAGGACCATTCGGACAGTGAGGAAGACTCTGTGTCCGGGTCAGCGCAGGAGAAGGCACTTGTTGGAGCACTTATCACTGCAGTGCGGGAAACCCTCAAGCTGGAGGATGCGGCTGGGGCATCTACTGAGGTGTCGGCCCCTTTTGGGTCCCACAAGCCAACCCGCACTACTAAGGTGTTTCCTTATGTAACTTATTTTGATAAGTTTATAGAGAAAGAATGGGAACGACCGCAGAGGACCTTTTCGGTCCCAAAACGCATGGCGGTTCGTTACCCTTTTGAGGAGAGCCTTCTGAAAAAATGGGCATCTCCCCCGGTTGTTGACCCCCTGGTATCCAGGTTAAACAAGGTAACCACGATTCCAGTTGAGGGGACCCCTGCATTTAAGGATCCTGCAGATAGAAGGTCCGAAGCGGTGGCCCGGTCCATGTTCACCATGCTGGGGTCAGCATTGTTGCACCGGGAGTTCGAGAAGCAACAAGTTTCCCCGGTCTGCGTAGAACTGGCAGACCAGTTGGTGCATGGCCTTAGATATGTCTGTGATGCAGCCCTGGATACAGCTCTCCTGATTTTCAGAGCCTCAATATCTGCTGTGGTACTGCGTCGCCTGATTTGGCTAAAATGCTGGTCCGCAAACCAGACTTCCAAGAAGGCTCTGTCGGATTTGCCCTTCCAGGGAGAGAGGCTATTTGGAGCCTCACTGGACGACATTATTAAGAATGTCACTGGGGGTAAGAGCACACTGCTCCCACAATCCAGAAAAGGTAAGGAGCCACGCCGTAGGCCAGTGCCCTCCTTTTCCGCTCAGAAGCGTTTTGAAGGATTTTTTTTATCCGGTGTAAATTTGACATAAATAGTCATAAATTATCCTCTTTTTTTGTTCTGCAAGGCGTTTTTTGGGTGTTATCTGTGGCATTTAAACTCTAGCTTTGGAGTTTTAGAAAATTACCTGCCTACTCACCAGCTAAATATGTAGCTTTAAAAAAAACACATATGCAAGTATTAACTGGAACACAAAAAAAAACATTTATTCTGGTATACAAAATAATAATAACCAAACTAGAAGGCAGCGCTGGAGAGCCTGCTGCAATTTGTGCGACTGTGTGGACACCAAAATTGGAACCTTGAGAGAAACATACATTACTGAGCACAATCTGGTCTTGGACTCCCAGAGGTCAGGAACAGCAGAAGGTTAGATACATGTCCCAAGCCTGGGGAACTACAACAGGCTGCCTTCTGTCTGACCACATTGCAGCAAGGGAATCACTTCCTGGTCTTCTTGCTCCGCTTCCCTGCAGCCTTCTGGGTAGGCTTGCCTGCAGCCTTCTCTGCAGCCTTCCTTGTCCGCCTGGCTGGAGGCTGTGCCTCAGGAGGTGTACTCATGTCAGGAGGAGGAGGTGGAGCTGGAGAAGAAGGAGGTGGAGCTGGAGAAGAGGAAGGAGGAGGTTGTGAAATTGGAGGTGGAGTTGGAGAAGAAGGAGGTGGAGCTGGAGAAGAGGAAGGAGGAGGTTGTGAAATTGGAGGTGGAGGTGGAGAAGAAGGCGGTAGAGGAGAATAGGAAGGTGCAGGAGGATGGCCGTGGTCACAGATAACAGTGCTCTCTGTGAGTCTGCCCCTCAACCCCCTATTTAAAAGGGTCATGAGCAGGGACTCACAAAGTAGCCTCTGTTCATTTTGCATCTGGGCCATTTTCATGCCCACCAATGCCGCATAGTCCTCATCAGGGGTTGGGGGCTGCTGGAGGGTGGCATGGGCCTCTTTAATGAGGGCCAGTGCTGCCACACTCACAGCCCTATCCCTCCTGCCCCTTCTTGGTGGCATGCGGATTGGTGGCACCTGACACCTAGTCCTACTACTTGGACCAGCCACCTCCTCTCTGCCACTTGGACCAGGCACCTCCTCTCTGCCACTAAGCCCAGCCTCCTCCTGCCTGACATTTTCCGCCCTCTCATCTTGGCTGACCTCCTCCTGTGTAAAAAAAGGGACATATTTTAGATTTTGTTTTTATCAATCACACACAGGGGATTAGTTTGTAAAGGCAAATCCACTTTGCAATACAAGTGCAAACTACAAGTGCACTTGTAAGTGCTTGGAAAGTGGACTTGGAAGTGCAGTCACTGGAGATCTGAGGGGGACATGCAAGGCAAAGCAAAAGCATAAATTTCGCTTAAACATGATTGGAGATTAAAATCAGCAGAGCTTCCCCTCATTTCCGCTCTCCCCCTCTGATTTACAGTGCCTTTACTTCCAAGTTCTTTTTTGGTGAAATTGTAAGTGCTCTTTGCACTTGTAGTTTGCACTTGTAGTGCAAAGTGGATTACCTGTTCTTAAAGCAGCCCCACAATGTTCAGATCATTGCCTGTTGCAAATCCTTCAAAATGTGTGTGTATAATACTCTCATTATGCCCCCATCATTTTCATATCTCCTCCCCCACTTTTTTGCCCACTAATGTCTATTGCTATGTCAATCCCTTTTTCTTGATTGCCTACCTTTTTACCCATCTTAACATCTATTTTACATCATTCACTTTTGACAAAGAAATGTGATAAAAATACTATACCTGGCTCCAGACGGACAGATCTGGGTCCTCATCCAAGATGGCAGGCTCCTCCTGATCCTGGGAAGGAACATCTTGGCTGGAGGGAAGGCTGGAGGGAAGGCTGGAGGGAAGGCTGGACAGTGATTCCCTTGCTGTAATGTGGTCATTCAGAAAGGCCAACCTGTCGTAGTACCACAAATGTGGGACATATACCTCCCCTGCTGCTGCTCCTGACCTCTGAGAAGCCAGGACACGATTGCGCGCAGTCCTATATGTTCCTCTCAAGATCCCAATTTTGGTGTCAAGCTGCTCAATGGTTGCATGGGGCACCCTGGTCTGCAAAAATGGGAGCAGGCTCTCCAGCGCTGCTTTCCGAACCCCTTTTTTTATGCTGTGGATTTTTGGTCTCCCACAGAGCGGGCAGCTCCCTTAATCTGTCAATGAATTCCGATAGAAATTCTTTTTCCCCAAACACATTCATTCTTTCTGCAAGACAAAACACCAGACATAATTAAAAATGTCAATCACACTCTAAACTTGTGAAATATTTATGCCCATATATGCCTCTCCAATCTCTATGCAGTATAGGCCACTGATGTACCAATTAGGAAATGATACCTTCGGTCTAACGTTCGGCGCTCTAAACTCCTTCGGCCGCACACAGAATGAAGGTACGTCACATGTGTGTGTTAGCTTTATATACGCTACGCATGCGTGACACACGTCGCCCGCCCATGACGGTCTTTTCTCGATGTTTCCCCGCCCCTTCTCTTTCGGCGCGCAGGCGACATGGCGGAGTCACAGCAGGTGTCTGTGAATTCAGAGAATTCCAATGAGGAGACAAGCCCAGAGCGGGAAACGTCACAAACAAGGAGGCGCTACAAGGCATCTAATATGTCCTTTGAGGAGATGGCGGAAATGGTGGCCATATTGAACAATTCTGATTATGATGCAAAGCATGGGCCGTATTCCCACCCTAATCTTCGGAAGGACAAAATTATGAAGAAAGTAGTGAAAAGTCTAAAGAAGAATTTCGGTGTGAAAAGATCCAAGGAACAGCTCAGAAAGAGGTGGTCTGACCTCAAACTGAGGGAGCCGGAGCAGTTAAGGAGCATTAACAGAATGCTTAAAAAAAGTAAGTACTTCTCCTGTGTCCCTATTGTTGTATTTCACAACTTGCATGTTGCTCCCTGTTGTGTTTTTTTCTTAATTAACATTCTAAAATGACATCTTCTACAATTTAGTGGGCACAGTAATCGGTCGATATAGACACATCGTTTGCACACTACATACGATGATTTGGCAATATCCGTTCTTTTTTATTTCCAAAAATAAATGTATGTTTAAAATCACTAAATGTTATGACATTGTTGTCTAGATGATGTGTTTGAAACTAGAATGAAATGCAAACTTGAATCAATATAAAGGAGAGGACACTCAGCAGTTGTTTACACATCTGCACTCACAGGAGCACTATAGTGTGGGCCACCATAAGAACCTTTTTAGGGTGCTACAGTGGGTACTGGGGGGGGGGCCATGTGATAAAATTGTCACCAAAAATGTCTGTTTTTTAGCTTTGTATAGTTCTCGAATCTGGTCTTCATCTTGGAACTGGGCCTAAACAGACAAGTGTAACCCACCTGCAAGCAATGTTTCATATTCCTAGTTATGACTTCATATATGTGTGTGTTAAGTGTACCATTTGTTTTAATCTCATAGGGGAGAGAAGACTGGGAGGACACGACTCCTCGGAGCCCAGGAACCCCACACCTTCTAAAGAACCCCAACCTCCCCAACAAGCCCAACCTGAGAATGTGGAGGATGTCAAATTAGATAAAGGAGAGGTGGAGGAAGGAGAAGTCGAGGAAGGAGAGGTGGAGGAGGTGGTGGAACTTGTCACTACAACAGGTCAGTATCTGTCACCCCAGCTTCAGGTTTAAGAGATGTAGGCCTGGAGATTGATATATTTTTATTTTAGGGGATGAAGATTTTGCTGAAAGTCCACGATTCTCCAGGGATAGTGCACAAAGACTCATACAACAAGTAATAGGTTGTAGTACTCAACTGGACTTCATTAAAAAAAGGATTCAGGATCTGGAGAATGCATTTAAGGACATCATAAATGTGTTGGGGAGAATAGACTAAAAAAAACCTTTTAATCTCAAGTTTGTGTTCACTTTTGTAGCACTTTGTTGCACAAACAAATTTAGAAGATGCAAACAGTGGGTCAACATGTGCTATCTGTCATCATGGGATCTCCATGTACGTGTTTTGGGGGTGCAACCTCTTCCTCACAACTCAAGTAGGAGAAAGGAAGAAGGGGTCGCCCCCCCAAAACATGTTGAATGATCCCCCATGATGGCGGGTAGCACATGTTGACGAGAGGGATGAGAAAGTAACTAACCTAGTTTCCGCCCCCCCCCCCTTAAAATGTGTGCATCTTCTAAATTTGTCAGGTACAGGGGTGACAACACTCCATTTTTGAGGAAGGGCAGATAGACATTTTTGTGGACAAAACGTTTAACATTGTTGTATTTGGAGGAATGTTGAGGAGATTTTTTCTAAGTTCATTAGCAGCAAAATTTGCCATGTTAGGTGAAAAGGTGAAAATGGGTTTCTAAAATGTTCAGACACCAAAAATGTATACCTAACCATATGTGTGATTGAGTAAAATACAAGAAAATACATTTTTTTTTTTTTTTTTTTTTTTTAAACCACTCTAACCTTTTTGGGATTTAGTTTTGTTGTTAGCAGTGAAATGTTTGTGGTTTACTAAGGAAAATACACTTGGCACTACAAGTACACTTAGAAAAAGTAGCACACAACTCAAATATAAACAAAGCAAAACTAATAATTGAAAGTTGATATTTTTTATTTTAGATTTTTTTACGGCAAAATTATAATTCGGACAGATTCTCTGGCATTGGAATGGCCCCCCTACCCATGAAATAATCAACATATTTCTGCCTGATTGCACGGGCACTTTGGGGGGGCAAGCCAGCACGGACAGGTTCCAGGCCTGGCAGGGCATTGTCCGCAGCAAGTCCTGGCTTGGGCCCAACTGTGGCCATATATGTAGGAGATTTCTTCCTCAAAAAATTGTGCAGTAGACAACAAAAAAACACAATATAGTTCAATTTGTACTCCGCAAGATTAATAGGAGTCATAAAAAGACGGAACCGGCTGACCATTATCCCGAAGGCATTCTCCACAACTCTTCGGGCTCTGACCAGCCGGTAGTTGAAGACCCTCCTCTCTGGGGTGAGGGTCCTCTGGGGGAAAGGCCTCATGAGATGCCGATCCAGGCCAAAGGCTTCATCAGCCAAAAACACAAAGGGGAGTCCTTCCACATTCCCTGCATCCGGTGGCAATGCAAGGTCATCACTCTGTAGACGAAGGGCAAACTCCGTCTGGGCGAAGGCTCCCCCATTCGATATCCGGCCATTCTTTCCCACATCCACATAGAGGAAGTCATACTGTGCTGACACCACCGCCATCAGCACAATACTATGAAACCCCTTGTAGTTGTAAAAAAAGGAGCCAGAACGGGGTGGTGGCACGATGCAGACGTGCTTTCTGTCAATGGCTCCTCCACAGTTGGGGAAGTCCCACCGCCTGGCAAACTCCAATGCCACAGTCTGCCATTCCTGTGGCGTGGAAGGAATCTGGGGAATCAAACAAGAAAAAAATTAAGGACTTTTGCTAATAACTTTGCAAGCAGATTAGACAAAAACATTCGTGGCCAACATAAGTATAACATTTTGGTTAAGGATTAGTAAAAAAAGATAACCAAATTCACAATTTGCACATTGCTCACCCCCCTCTGATGGCCCATTTATTTTCTTTGGGGGGGGCTAGATGTGTTTGGGACCCCACAAATTTCACAATCAGGAAATGTAATTAAGAATTGGAGGGGGGGGGAGGGCTACAAGGGATCTGCAAAAATACATTGTTAACAGACTAGGCTAGATGTGTTTGGGCCCAGGAGAGCATGCTGGAGAGGTAAGTAAAGGTAACAATGCATGTAGGCCCAAAAATGACTTAAAAAAGGACAGCATGCATGGGGACAAAGGGGACATTCTCAGCATATTACAATCATGCTAATTAGGGAAGGATGAAAGAAATACAATACATCATCATGCATTAAATACAGAGAATGTGATATTATATACGAAAACTTACCCTCATATAGTCATCCTGCAGGACTTGGATGATAGCAGAACAGGTCTCTAGGATTATGACGCCCAGAGCCTGGGGGGAGATGCCTGTGGTGAACTTCAGGTCCTGCAGACTTCTCCCTGTCGCCAGGTAGCGCAACGTGGCGATGAGCCTCTGCTCAGCACTGATGGCTTCCCGCATAACGGTGTCCTGCCTGGTAATATAGGGGGACACCAAAGCCAACAGATGCTGAAATACGGGGTCAGACATCCACAGAAAATTCCTGTAGTCCTCAGGATTATTCTCCACGATCTCCCGCAGCAGAGGCATGTGAGAGAATTGGTCGCGCTGGAGCAACCAATTCTTGGTCCATGAACTCCTCCTCACCCTGTTCATAGACTCGTCTTGGTCCAATACAAGAAGACCAACAGACACACAAAGTCGGTGCACAACACGATCTCTATGATGAGAACGTATCCGCAACATGGCTAAGAAACGGTCGTCTGAACAGAACGAACTAAACAGAACAGCAAGGCCTATGAAGAACGACCTGAAAACCAGAAACGAGCGGACAAGAACGCACTGAAAAACAGATACGACCTGACTACTCGCCCTGAAAGACAAGATACGAACCCACAAGCACCAACTGAACCGCAGAAAATGAACTGAAAGCACGAAGTCTGAAAAGCGCGAATCGTCTCTTCCCAAACTTTAACTAACACGCGGCAACACAAGATTAGCAAAAGCAGCCCAAGGGAGGACGCCATGAAAATGGAACTTCCCCTTTATACTGCCGTCGTACGTGTTGTACGTCACCGCGTTTCTAGACCAACGAGATTTTGAAATGACAGTGTCTATGCAAGCAAAGCTTCACAAGAATCTCATCAAACTTGACAAGAAAACCGACAAGAAAAACGACGCTTGTTTTACGACGAGAAACTCGGCCGTGTGTACGAGGCCTTAGAATTGGCTTTCGCCGCAAGCCCTGACTCCCAATTCCACCAAGGCTTCCTAGATGCCCTTTTCACAACGTTGACATTTGCGGCAGTCTGGATTCAAAACATCCCAAGCATTTTGGTTAAATCTCTCATTTTAAAGGGGTACAAAATAGAGTTTCTATCTTTGCCTCCTTCTCGCTTTTTACCCTCCAATATGCTAGATTTAAACCAAATGAAAGCATATTTAATAATCTAAATATTAATGGAGCGCAACATACTTATAAATCTATATAAAGTGCATGTGCAAAAAAATCTCGTATCACATCAATATTGAAAAGTATATATAATTATATCATCCGTGCAAATTGTCCCAATGGCTCAAAGAATCACATTGAACAGTCCATAAATCATGCTCTTTCCCCTCCATGCTTAAAAAGGTAATTTAGGTAGAACAACTGTACATAAAGTGCCTGTGCAATCCTCCACCAGTGCTCACTGGCCGCTCAGCTCACGCTAAGACCCCTGTTTTACCAGTGAGTCATAGCAAGCTGTTCCCTGTTAGGGATGTATTCAGATCTGTATTCCGTTTTCTTTACTCAACTTCACGCATCACAGGTGCAGATACAGGATAGTGATATATGCAAATAGAACATAAGACATCTAATACTCTCTCTCTTAAAAGCTTTATTCCAATAAAAATGCACTCATATAGGTGGCACTTAGCCGTGCTAGCTGTAGAGGCTCGTATAATCACAGGTTTGCCACTGTGTAACTCAGGATGGCCGCGGGATGACATCAATGATCAGGGATCCTCTAGCCTTCACAGTACAGTAGATGCTCTGGTGATTCCTTGGACTTAGTTTCTCTCTGATGAAGACCCTCCCTCAACTGCTGCACAAGATAGAGGAGGAAAGGCTTCTGGTGACTCTCTTCACACCAAATTGGACCAGAAGAATGTGGTGCACAAACATACCAAGACATACCAACATACCTTGGCCTCTTCCAAACAGACATGACTTACTGGTTCAAGGTCCCATATTGCATCATGCTTCTCAGTCACAGGCTTTAACAACATGATTGTTGAAAACCTAGTCCTAAAGGATAGGGATATTTCTGACACTGTTTTTCCCATCCTATTCAGAGCAAGAAAAGCCAAGTCCCACAAGATATACCATCACACATGGAAGGCTTACTTTGACTGGTGTAAGGACAGGAAGCGGAGTCCCAGGGAATACTCTATAGCCCTGTACGCACGATCGGTTTAACCAATGAAAAACGTCCGATGGATTGTTTTCATCAGACAAACCGATCGTGTATGGGACCCATCGGTCTTTTTTCCATCGGTTTTAAAAAAATAGAACATGTTTTACATTTTTCCGATGGATAAAAAACCGTTCGAAAACTCCGATCGTCTATGGGCAAGTCCATCGGATAAAAAACCCACGCATGCTCAGAATCAAGTCGACGCATGCTCAGAAGCATTGAGCTTAATTTTTCTCGGCTCATCGGAGTGTTTTACGTCACCGCGTTTGGAACGGTCAGTTTTTTGACTGATGGTGTGTAGGCAAGACTGATGGAAGTCAGCTTCATCGGATTTCCGATGGACAAAACCATCAGATTAGAATCCATAGGATATCCGATCGTGTGTACGAGGCTTAACACTTGGTCTTTCCTTAGTCTGGTCTTCATCAGTTTCTTGCCCTGAGTACCTTTAAGGGACAAGTTTCTGCATTATCCATTTTATTGCAAAAACCTTGCCTTGCAATACCTAATCAAGACTTTTTTTAGGGAGTTGTTCATATGAATCCCCTAATTCAACCTCCATTGTCACCTTGGGATCTTGGGAACCTGGTGCTCTCTGTTCTTCACCCCCCCTTTTGAATCGATTATATACATACCTCATTTGTAAGATTGCCCTACAGGTGGCCATTACATCTGTCAGGCATGAATTGGCAGATCTTTTTTAGTAAAGAGCTCTTTCTTGTTTTGTGCAAAGTGGTTTTGAGACCCAAACCTCCCTTCCTACCTAAGGTGGTTTCTTTTTTCCACCTCAACTGGGATATTGTTCTTCCTTTCCTTTGTCCTGTCCCAAAACTTGACAAGGAGATAGCCTTTTATTGCCTGGATGTGGTCAGGGCTGCCTGTAAGGGTCTACCTGGAAACCACAGCCTCTGTTCACTCAGAGTCTTTTTTTATTCTGCCATTGAGCCAAGTGGATCAGACAACTCCTCTCCAGGGTCTACACCCTTAGGGAAAGAGATCCTCCTCTACCTATCAGAGCAATGGATGTTCAGGACATGACTGACGCAAGCTTTGGCAGCAAGGTCCTTCAAGCTGTTATCTGAATATTTTGTTTGGGCTCTGCAACCCTGGATTTCTTGTGGGCCTGTTGGCAGTTCCATTTGCAATGTTGTTGCCTGCCCCTCAGTTTATTGCTTGGGTATGTTCTATGGTTTATGAATACAAGTCATGTGTCCCGTACTGTACCTCAAGATAAGGAATTTACAGGCAAGTCAATATTCCTATTTTTATTATAGAGTATTCCTGTAACTAACAACAACCCATGCAGAGAATAAACTCTGTTTTTCATAGTAGAACATAGGAAAGCTAGAACCCCAGTCAGCTTTTTTGTTGTCTGTGTCCCTTTTATAGGTTTTCTCCTACTTCATGTCTAGTGAAACAATTACTGTCATAACAGTAAGTGAAAGGAAAAATCTAATGGAACCCTGGATAGCCATATTCTTAAAGTAAACCAGTGGCCATGGTATGTATAATACATTGAATACATTGAATTGTCACATAGTCTTAACAAGCAGTAATAATGCTTTAAAAAGAGCCATTACTGACCTCTGTAACTGTATGCACTGTTGAACAATTAAACCCAAAAATTCAGAACCAATTAGTATCTAAAGCCGTTGTAGTATGTGTTTGTTTTTGTGTGTGCTTTTCTGTGGGTTGTCTGCAAACAATGTCATCTGATAGCTATAATATCATATCATACTGATTTAACAACTATGAACCATCATGATTGGTTCTTGATTGCATCTCTGACAGCCTGGCTGTCAGATATGTCATTGCAAGAGATCTAGTGGCTGGCACAGGTGCCAGCTTCTATTTTTGCAACAAAACATTTTAAAATATATCTACAGCATGGGGCAACATGATGTAGAATACAGATGGTAGGTAGGAGGTAGAGGTTAAACCCCCTTACCTTTGGCAAACAATTGTGTAATTTTGGCAAAGCTAATTCTGCCAAATTTCTCTTATTCTCTGTTAATAATATATAATTACTTGAGTGTTTATAGCCTAGCCACAGGTTTACATTAAAGCTCAATGCACCCTTACAAAAATCAATATGGTGAGACCAAACATATTATAACAATATTGTGTATGTAAATTAATTACCGCCAGTCTTATTAATAATTTATTATTATTGGTAGTATCTAATAATTGTGTTCAGAAACATGGGATGTTAAGACATACTGTGCAGTGATGGGATTATTTTGCTGTTAATCAAATTCAAATTAAGCATCCCAGTTTGCAAACATACAGACTTCACTTGTCAGCAAAAGGATATGAATATTGCATTATTTTTTTATCACTTACAGCACACTTCCCAAAGCTACAGCTTTTCATTTATGTGCATATTGACTTCAATCAACTATGAAAGAAGGCCTTCTTGCAAAGCATTTAAGAAATACCTTAAATTAAAATATAAAGTGTATGTAAAGCTTAAATAATAAACTGTCCTTATTTGTTGCTTTTTGGTCTGTTAAATATGCCATTGAAAACATTTAGTTATACTGTATATAGTAGATAAGTGGGGGAAAAAAAACCTGGTGGCCCTGCCAGATATCCAGTATTGTCCTGTTTGCTTTGCAATGTCATCTTATCAACACTGCCATGTTCACCTCTGCTAACTACAGGATACCTCCTCAATGTTATGGGGACTAGCAGAAGGGTGCCCACTCCAGAGTGGTAAAGGATGGTAATATAACAAACAGAAAAGTCTTAGCAGGCATTATATGCGGGAGAGGAGTAGCGAGGGTATGACATCAGGCAGGAAGGAAACAAATGTATTACAGAAAGGAAGTAGGGGGAATTATGTGCAAAAGAAGAGTGCAAAATGAATTACAGAGAGAAATGTGTTCAGGAGGGGAGTGTGGTGGATATTACAGTGGGCAGTATGTGCAGAAGTTGAGACTATAGGTATGACAAGAGGCAGTATGTGCAGGATAGAATTATGGAGGGTATGACAGCATGCACTGTGTGTAGGAGATGAGTGTGGAGGGTATTACAGAGTGCTGACCAATTCATTTTTTGACTCACAAATTGTCATTACTGATGTTTACAAATTTAAAGCTGTAAACACTACCTCTTTTTCTTTTTGGCGACTTGCAAAGTAAAGCCATAATGTGCTAGTATGCATGGTTTACTAGCACTTTATGTGAAACTTACATGCAAACAAAGCCCTCGTTGTCCCTGCTGGAGGCTGCATCTATCTTCGACCATCTTCCTTCAGCGTCCGCGGACTCCGGCTGTGTGACTGGCCAGAGCCACGTGACGTCACATGCACGTGGGAGCTTCCGGTCACGGCACAGGCGGCCATTCCTTCAGAGCGCATGCGCCGATGACGTCATTGGCGGCGTATACAGTAAATATCTCCTAAATGGTGCAAGTTTAGGAAATATTTGCAGTACTTATTATAGGCTTACCTATAGGTACATACAATGAACAGAAGTTTACTTCCTCTTTAAAACTATTTCACAAAAAAATATGTTCATAGACATACAGGTACAGTGGGGAGAAAAAGTATTTGATACACTGCCGATTTTGCAGGTTTTCCTACTTACAAAGCATGTAGAGGTCTGTCATTTTTATCATAGATACTCTTCAACTGTGAGAGACGGAATCTAAAAAAAAAAATCAGAAAATCACATTGTATGATTTTTAAATAATTAATTTTAATTTTATTGCATGACAAAAGTATTTGATCACCTACCAACCAGTAAGAATTCGGGCTCTCACAGACCTGTTATTTTTTCTTTAAGAAGCCCTCCTGTTCTCCACTCCTTACCTGTATTAACTGGACCTGTTTGAACTTGTTACCTGTATAAAAGACACCTGTCCACACACTCAATCAAACAGACTCCAACCTCTCCACAATGGCCAAGACCAGAGAGATGTGTAAGGACATCAGAGATAAAGTTGTAGACCTGCACAAGGCTGGGATGGGCTACAGGACAATAGGCAAGCAGCTTGGTGAGAAGGCAACAACTGTTGGCACAATTATTAGAAAATGGAAGAAGTTCAAGATGATGGTCCATCTCCCTTGGTCTGGGGCTCCATGCAAGATCTCACCTCGGCGGGCATCAGTGATCATGAGGAAGGTGAGGGATCAGCCCAGAACTACACGGCAGGACCTGGTCAATGACCTGAAGAGAGCTGGGACCACAGTCTCATAGAAAACTATTAGTAACACACTACGTCGTCATGGATTAAAATCCTGCAGCGCACGCAAGGTCCCCCTGCTCAAGCCAGCGCATGTCCAGGTCCGTCTGAAGTTTGCCAATGACCATCTGGATGATCCAGAGGAGGAATGGGAGAAGGTCATGTGGTCTGATGAGACAAAAATACAGCTTTTTGGTCTAAACTCCACTCGCCGTGTTTGGAGGAAGAAGAAGGATGAGCACAACCCCAAGAACACCATCCCAACCGTGAAGCATGGAGGTGGAAACTTCATTCTTTGGGGATGCTTTTCTGCAAAGGGGACAGGACAACTGCACCGTATTGAGGGGAGGATGGATGGGGCCATGTATCGCAAGACCTTGGCCAACAACCTCCTTCCCTCAGTAAGAGCATTGAAGATGGGTCGTGGCTGGGTCTTCCAGCATGACAACGACCTAAAACACACAGCCAGGGCAACTAAGGAGTGGCTCCGTAAGAAGCATCTTAAGGTCCTGGAGTGGCTTAGCCAGTCTCCAGACCTGAACCCAATAGAAAATCTTTGGAGGGAGCTGAAAGTCCGTATTGCCCAGCGACAGCCCCAAAACCTTAAGGATCTGGAGAAGCTCTGTATGGAAGAGTGGGCCAAAATCCCTGCTGCAATGTGTGCAAACCTGGTCAAGAAATACAGGAAATGTATGATCTCTGTAACTGCAAACAAAGTTTTCTCTACCAAATATTAAGTTTTGCTTTTCTGATGTATCAAATACTTATGTCATGCAATAAAATGCAAATAAATTACTTAAAAATCATACACTGTGATTTTCTGGATTTTTTTAGATTCCGTCTCTCACGATTGAAGAGTACCTATGATAAAAATTACAGACCTCTACATGCTTTGTAAGTAGGAAAACCTGCAGAATCGGCAGTGTATCAAATACTTGTTCTCCCCACTGTAAATGACAAGGGTGGATAAATGTGCCCTATAATGCATTTGGCATCCATTTTCAAAACTGAGTAATTATAAATCAGTAGTGTGGTAGCTGACCTCTTCGCACAGAAGGTTTTAGAGAAGAAGATTTCAGATTTAGCGGTGTACACTGAAGAAATTTGAGGAATTGTCACATGTGTGCTGGAGGCTGGGTGTAATAAAGGATTAAACTTGATTACTTCCAGGTTCCTATGTTTAACCTTTCAGACATGTGGATGTGGTGCAATAATTCAAACAACTTAAAAAGTAGTATAATATAAAAAATAATTTAATTAGCTTGGTTTAAAGATATATTACAGATGGCTAAAATAGACAGATAAAGCATTATCCAAGCCCTGGGGAGCCTGTAGTTTAATTTTAAATTCCTGGAAGCGATGGTCTGCTTTTCCCAGGCCTACTGTCCTCAAAATACTGCCCTTGGATCTGGCCCTGGGTGAACTCGTTTGTCTTTTGTCTTCCAGTCATATATTGTATACAGTATAGAGTAGGAGACTAGTTAAAGCAATTCACATTTCTAGAGTAAGGAATGTGAGATCAGAAGTCACAGTATACAGAGTATACAGAAGTACAGTACATAGATATACTGTGTATAGATGTATACACAGAAGTGATTATGTATACACAAACATAATTGATAACATAAAAACTATTACTAGATTTCCTGTAAATCTATATCTAATAAAAACCTATATTACACTGGGTGCTATAGGGTCATTGCACATGTGCTTGACACAATGGGGTTATTACACATGAGGAGCAAAAACACATGTGCTTATAGGTTGAAGCATAAACATTGGGTACTGAGTGCTGAGAGGTTAACATACATGGCCGGGACTGAGTACTGAGAAGAAAAGGCATGGTGGTAGAGGACTGGGCAATGAGGGGTTATCACATATGCTCAGAGAAATAGGCACTGAAGGGTCAATACAATTGAGCTGGGGCTGGGCGCAAAAGAGTTTTTGCCTTTATGCTGGGGACAGGTCACTGAGGAGTTAATGCAGTGCATGCGTACACGAGCACACACACACACACACTGAGTATTCATTACTAAGTTGTTAATGCACATGCTCTTGAAGCAGATCAGTCACAGAGGAGTTAACACTTATGAACTGGGGGACTGAAATGTTAACCCTTCTTCTCTGTTGTCTGATCATTGAGAAGTTAAAGCACATACACTGTTGAATTGTCATTGTCACTAACAGGTTAATGCTGGTTTATTACTGGCTAGTGGTAACATGGATACTGGGAATGAAGTGTATGTGCTAGAGGAAGGATACAGGGGAGAGCCCAATGTGCATCCTAAAACAAATAAATGCAATCCTGGACTCAAAGTAGCAAGTAACTTTACTTCTGCAGGAGGCATAGACATAGCCAGTGTTCAATATGCACTTGCAACTGTAGACTGAGGCAGTGCCGATCCTGACCTCCCTGGGGCCCTAAGCAAAATTCTGCTAAGGGGCCCTCTATGACGGCAAAAAATGGGCGTGGTTTACACAATGGTGGGCGTGGCTTACATGGGCGTGGCTCAGAGGGTGTGTGGTTAGAGTCTGAGATGAATGAGGGATGGAGGGAGAAAGAAAGAAAGTAAGAGGGAGAGAAAGAGGATGAGAAAGAGAGAGAGAAAGAGAGAGAGAAAGAAAGAAAGAAAGAAAGAAAGAAAGAAAGAAAGAAAGAAAGAAAGAAAGAAAGGGGGAGAGAAAGAGGGAGAGAAAGAGAGAAAGAAAGAGGGAGAGAAAGAAAGAGAGAAAGAAAGAGGGATGGAGGGACAGCAGGCCCAGATCCTACACCACAATAGAAATATGTGTATTCCAGAATTACCAAATCAGCAGATAAAGATACTCCAAACACCCGGTGTTAGCGCTTCAATCATCCCGGCACCATGGTTGTTATTGTGTCATGATGATTGAAGTGCATTATTTCTATTATTACATTGTAATATAGAATGAAATCATTCAACTCACCATAATGCAGAATCAGTGGAAGCCCTGAGTCCCTACCTACATTAGGCATTCGCAGCGGAGCCCCTCCTTACATCAGGTGTCCCCAGCGGAGCCCCTACTTACATCAGGCATTCCCAGCGGAGCCCCTCCTTACATCAGGCATTACCAGCAGTGCCCCTCCTTACACCAGGCATGACCAGCAGAGTCCCCCTTACACCAGGCAATCCCAGCAGAGTCCCCCCTTACACCAGGCAATCCCAGCGGAGTCCCCCCTTACACCAGGCATGACCAGCGGAGTCCCCCTTACACCAGGCAATCCCAGCGGAGTCCCCCCTTACACCAGGCAATCCCAGCGGAGTCCCCCCTTACACCAGGTATTCCCAGCGGAGTCCCCCCTTACATCAGGCATTCCCAGCGGAGTCCCCCTTACACCAGGCAATCCCAGCGGAGTCCCGCTTACACCAGGCATTCCCAGCAGAGTCCCCCCTTACACCAGGCATTCCCAGCGGAGTCCCCCCTTACATCAGGCATTCCCAGCAGAGTCCCCCCTTACACCAGGCATTCCCAGCGGAGTCCCCCCTTACACCAGGCATTCCCAGCGGAGTCCCCCCTTACACCAGGCATTCCCAGCAGAGTCCCGTCTTACACCAGGCATTCCCAGTGGAGTCCCCCCTTACACCAGGCATTCCCAGCGGAGTCCCCCCTTACCCCAGGCATTCCCAGCGGAGTCCCTCCTTACATCAGATATTCCCAGCGGAGTCCCTCCTTACATCAGGTATGATCCCCCACTGGAGCCACCCCTTACATCAGGTATGATCCCCCAGCAGCAGAGACTCTCTCCGCCGTCATTACAGAGCAGAGTGGGCAGTGGAGGTGCCGGCCGGGTGGCTGCCAATAGGTATTGAGCTGCGGCGCCGCCCACCCCCGCCCCTTCCCACATCATTTCACAGACAGATGGCAGCTCAATTCCTATTGGCAGCCACCCGGCCTCCTCTTGTTTGGTCTTTAAGAAAATGGCGGCCACGGACCTGTAGCGGCGGCGGCGGTCTTCAAGAAAATGGCGGTCGGCAGAGACATTGTCTCCGCCCGGCCGCGGACCTCTAACGGCGGCACAAAATCGGGGGCCTCGAGTAATTTGCGGGGCCCTACGCAGCTTGCGTAGTGAGCGTATAGGGCGGATCGGATCTGGACTGAGGAAACATTTGTGAAGGAACTTGAAAATGTGTACCAGAGAAGGGATACAGGGAAACGACCAAAGTGTTTGTGCTGAGGGTGAGATCTCATTTGGGAAAGACCAATCTGTGTGCTAGAGGTGTGATGTCACAGGGGGAAGGACCATGAAAAGGCGGATTTACACAGAGGTAGAGTGAAAGTACAACTTAGAAATTTTATAATATAAGAAGTGAGTGGTGTTTTGTAAATTCAAAAGCACTTCCTGTCCTAGGCAAATAGTGCTCCTCCTCCTCCATAGATATAGCACATTGAGTAAGCACTGTCTCTTTAGGACAGGAAATGTATTACTGTCAAGATTGCAAGGTGAAAATATAGGAAAATATAGCCAAAAAATAAAAGATAATACAGCCACCACATCTAAGCAATAATAAGCTGCACTAGATGACATTTTTGTTTTCAGGTTTAGATGCACTTTGTAAACTTTTAATAAAGGAGCTACAGAGTTTTCCACCGTTGGTCCCTTTCTTAAAATGCTAGTTGCTCGGATTTCTTGCTGATCAAACTGGTTCAATACTTTGTGAGTCACCTGAAACATACTGTATATAAAGTTTCTGCATTCACTTTTTTTATTTACAATTCTCTCTCTGCAGCTTCAGCTGCACTGCAGAATGAATAAACTGAAAGCATTCTGTAAAGAGGCTCCCTGTTATTTGAAAAACGTAAGCATAGTAAACACTGCTTACTATTAGAGTTGAGCGGACACCTGGATGTTCGGGTTCGACGGGTTCGGCCGAACTTCGGAAAAAAGTTCAGGTTCGGGACCGAACTTTAACCCGAACCCGAACCCGAACCCCATTGAAGTCAATGGGGACCCGGACTTCTAAGGACTAAAAAGGCTCTAAAAAAGTAATGGAAAGGGCTAGAGGGCTGCAAATGGCAGCAAAATGTTGTTAAGAGCATGGCAAGTGCTCTGCAAACAAATGTGGATGGGGAAATAACTTAAAATAACCTTAAAAAAATAAAAAAATAAAAAAATATGCTGGAGGCCCCCTTTTCAGCAGAAGAGGTACGGGAAGTCATTAAGAACCTCAGAAACTCAACGGCACGATGCCACACATATGGTGGGAATGCCCCAGAATACGCCCTTTCTGGAATAAATTATTCAATTTAATGGATAAGCTAGTGGGAAAATAAAATACTTTGAAATAAAAATGTAGCGGGGTGCTAAATTTAAGGGAAGTGTTTGAGTGGTAAATAGGCTCAAACACCCTAATTCTGTAGGATTCATGGACCATTTTGTCCTCGGGGGACAGTATTGGTGTGCAGTTCCCTGCAGCCTACAGGTGGCGCTGCCATGGTAGGCTAGGGTTGAACCGCCGATACAGTGCTGTCCCTTTTGTGTCCCCTCTTGGCAGTAGTACAGCGGGACGGGGAACCTGCTGTGCATGACGGGAGAGCATATAAAAGGGGCAGACCTTTGGCCTGGGGGCTGATGTCCAGTGGGGTCCACGCCCAGGTGCCTTCGGCCTGGGTGCATGTGTTCCTGTTCCATCTCGGGTACCTTTAGCCCGGGGTGAGGTACTATCCTGGAGTTCCTGCTGCCCTGGGTATGGAGGCCTAGGTGCGGGAGTAAAGCCTGGAGTCCAGAGCCTTCGTCTGGAGTCCGCTAAGGGTCTTAGGGTGCCGCCTCGTGTAGGGGACCATGTTCCAGGGAAGGGAGGATCATTCTGATGGACCGATGCTGGAGTCACGGTGAAGGAAGGGTCTGTTGACTCCCTGGAGAGATGTCTTCCCCTTGATATGGACTAGGTTCGTAGAAGGAGAAGCTCAAGGTCATCTTGACTGTATCAGAGGCCTTATTCACCCGGCCCGTGGCAGGGGCCTTATACACCCTGGTCTGTGGCAGAGACCAAAGTTCTCCAGGTCCGTGGCAGGGGCCTTGTACACCCGGTCTGTGGCAGAGACCAACCTCAAGGTCTGTGGCAGAGACCGTGCACCTAAAACTGTTTGAGAAACCTAAGCAGTGAAGTGAATGTGCTACGTTTGTGCCTGGACCTCCTCCACACCTTAAGCTGTCCTGTTTCTTTGCTCTAACCTTTTCTATCCTAGTAGAGTTTATTTTGCCATGAGAGAATAAGAGTTGTAATTTCAGCTGGTGTGGACATTGACTTTACTGGGAATTAAAGGACTTGCCTCTACCTACAGTAGAGGTGAGAATCATCCTCTGGAGGAGTTTTGACTCCGGCTGTGGACACGGCCCGTCAAGTACACCGCTCAACCTCTTTATATAGGAGGGTACGGGCTGGTAGTGCGGTGTGCCTTTCTCCCTCCTGCGAGGAGCCAACAACATAAAGGCAGGTAAGGGGGAAAGGATCTGTGCGCTACAAAAAAATAAAAATAAAATTATAATCTTGACCTAGGAGGACGAGGTCCATATGGAGTAGGAGGTTGAGGTGGCGGTGGATGTGGCTGTGTAGGTGGAAGTGGCGGTGGAGGAGGACGAGGTAGCCAACACTGGTTCAAAAATACAACAATGGCTGGGTAAGGCCGGTGATGTGTCGAATTCTGTCCCCCGTCAAATAGTGTCCACCCTGTACTGTGCTTGCTCAGTATGTAGGACAAGGGGATTTCGAAAATCTCCCAAGACGAACGGCGCCTGCGTGGTGAGTTCAGGTGAAGGCCACACCATCCGTGGTTCAAGCCGAGCCAAGTGAGGCCGTGCCCGAAGCGTGGCGATCGAACCGAGCCCGTGAGGGGCCCTGTTACTATGTGCTACCGTATGTCCACTTGGATGGTGGGGCTTGAACCTGCACTCACGGCGCAGGCGCCGTTCATCTTCGGAGATTTTATGAATCTCCTTGTCCTCTGTACTGCGCAAGCGCTGCGCCTTCGCAGTATGGGCCGGGCACAATCCGATGGCCGGACAGTTTTTGTCACAACACCGATATACATGTCTATTCTGCAGAAGGTACGGACAAGTCCTATGGGATCCATGCCTGGTTCATTTTAATGAACGTGAGCTTGTCCACATTGACTCTGGACAGGCGGCTGCGCTTGTCTGTGATAACGCCCCCTGCCGTGCTAAATACACGTTCAGATAATACACTGGCTGCAGGGCAGGCCAGCACCTCCAAGGCATAAAGGGCAAGCTCAGGCCATGTGCCCAATTTGGAGACCCAGAAGTTAAAGGGGGCAGACCCGTCATCCAGTACGTGTAGGCCTGTGGACACATACTGCTCAACCATGTTGGTGAAATGCTGCCTCCTGCTAAGACGTTCCATCTCAGCTGGTGGTGCTTGTTGTTATGGCGTGCTGACAAAGCTTTTCCACATTTCAGCCATGCTAACCCTGCCTTCTGAGGTGCTGCCGGTGCCCCGGCTGCGTTGGCGACCTCTTCCTCCTCCTCTGCCTTCGCCTTGTGCTTCCACCGTACGCCCGCTGTCAGGTGAGAATGCCACCAGCAGCGCGTCTACCAGCGTGCGTTTGTACTCGCGCATCTTACGATCCCGCTCCAGTGAGGGAATTAAGGACGGTACGTTGTCCTTGTAATGGGGATCCAGCAGGGTGGCCACCCAGTAATCAGCACCAGTTAAAATGTGGGCAACTCGGCAGTCATTGCGGAAACACTGCAGCATGTAATCGCTCATGTGTGCCAGGCTGCCCAGAGGCAAAGAAAAGCTGTCCTCTGTGGGAGGTGTATCGTCTGTGTCCTCTGTATCCCCCCAGCCACGCACCAGTGATGGCCACGAGCTGGTCTGGGTGCCACCCTGCTGTGAAAATGGCTCCTCCTCCTCCTCCTCCTCCATCTCCTCCTCCACCTCATCATCCTCCAGAACTGTGCCCTTTCTGCCGGACAATTGTGTACCTGGCGTTTGTTGGTGCAGGAACCCACCCTCGTAGCCACTTGTGAAAGACTGCCCTGAAAGCCTTTGAAATGATCCCGCTTCCTCCTCCTCCTCCTCATCCTCCTGTGCCACATCCTCTTCCATCATCGCCCGAAGCGTTTTTTCAAGGAGGCATAGAACTGGGATAGTAATGCTGAGAACGGCGTCATTGGCACTGGACATGTTGGTGGAGTACTCGAAACAGCGCAACAAGGCACACAGGTCTCGCATGGAGGCCCAGTTATTGGTGGTGAAGTGGTGCTGTTCCGCAGAGCGACTCACGCGTGATTGCTGCAGCTGAAACTCCACTATCGCCTGCTGCTGCTCGCACAGTCTGGCCAGCATGTGCAAGGTGGAGTTCCACCTTGTGGGCACGTCACATATGAGGCGGTGAGCGGGAAGGCCGAAGTTACGCTGCAGCGCTGACAGGCGAGCAGCAGCAGGGTGAGAACGCCGAAAGTGTGCACACACAGCCCGCACTTTCTGCAGCAGCTCTGGCATATTGGGATAATTTTTAAGGAACCTCTGGACCACCAAGTTCAGCACATGCGCCAGGCAAGGGATGTGCGCCAAACCGGCTAGGCCCAGAGCTGCTACGAGATTTCGCCCATTATCGCACACCACCAGGCCGGGTTTGAGGCTCACTGACAGCAACCACTCATTGGTCTGTTGTTCCATGTCCCTCCACAACTCCTGCGCGGTGTGGGGTTTTTCCCCCAAACAGGAAAGTTTTAAAACTGCCTGCTGTCGTTTACCCCTGGCTGTGCTGAAGTTGGTGGTGAAGGTGTTACGCTGACCGGATGAGGAGGCGGTAGAGGATGAGGAAGCGGAGTAGGAGGAGTTAGCAACAGGAGGCAAACTGAAGCGCCCTGCAATCCTCGGTGGTGGAAGGACATGCGCCAAACTGCTATCTGCCTCAGGCCCAGCCGCCACTGCATTTACCCAGTGTGCTGTTAGGGAGATATAACGTCCCTGACCGTGCTTACTGGTCCACGCATCCGTAGTTAGGTGGACCTTGCCACAGATGGCGTTGCGCAGTGCACACCTGATTTTGTCCCCCACTTGGTTGTGCAGGGAAGGGATGGCTCGCCTGGAAAAGTAGTGGCGGCTGGGCACGACGTACTGTGGGACAGCCAATGCCATCAGGCTTTTAAAACTCTGCGTCTCCACCAGACGGAATGACAGCATTTCAAAGGCCAGAAGTTTTGAAATGCTGGCATTCAGGGCCAGGGATCGCGGGTGGCTAGGGGGGTACTTCCTCTTCCGCTCCAATGTTTGGGAGATAGAGAGCTGAACGCTTCCATGGGACATTGTGGAGATGGTTGGTGACCCAGGTGGTAGTGTTGCTGGCAGATCCTCTGTTTGCGGGGTGGCAGGTGCCACTGTCACTACAGAGGTGGATGAAGAGGCCGAGACTGCAGCAGAAGAGGAAGCAGGAGGAGCCAGAGACCTTTCTTGGTTTTTGAGGTGTCTACTCCACTGCAACTCGTGCTTTGCATTTAGATGCCTGGTCATGCAGGTTGTGCTCAGGTTGAGAACGTTTATGCCTCGCTTCAGGCTCTGATTGCACAGCGTGCAAACCACTCGTGTCTTGTCATCAGCAGATTGTGTGAAGAACTGCCACGCTAGGGAACTCCTTGGACCTGGCTTTGGTGTGCTCGGTCCCTTGCTGCGTTGGGCAGTAGCAGACATACTGTCTAGGGGACGGACGCTCCGGTTTTGCACCCTGCTCCCTCTTCTGCTGTGCTGGTGGCTCTGTGCGACCACCGCCTCTTCCTCCAAACTACACTGGTCACCTGAATAACTTTGATTCCATGTGGGGTCGAGGACCTCATCGTCCTCCACATCATCTTCCACCCAGTTTTCACCCCTGCCCTCCTTGTCTGTCTGCACAATTGCGAAAGCAGCAGCAGTTGGCACCTGTGTTTCGTCATCATCCGAGACGTACTGCGATGGTCCTCCCATGTACTCATCATGAAACATAAGTGGTTGGGCATCGGTGCACTCAATCTCTTCCACTTCTGGGGCAGGGCTAGGTGGATGGCCCTGGGAAACCCTGCTAATAGAGTCATCGAAAAGCAGAAGAGACTGCTGCATGATTTGGGGCTCAGACTGCTTGGCTGATTTGCAAGGGGGTGAGGTGAAAGACTGATGGACATGGGTTTCAGGTGCCAACTCTGATCTTTCATCAGAAGAGTGGGTGGGAGACAATGTGAAGGAACCCGAGGCACTGTCAGCAACCCAATCTACTATCGCCTGTACTTGTCCTGGCCTAAACATTCGTACAGCCTCATTAGGCGTGACAAAATACCGCCGCAGGCTCGGTCGCCTACTCGCACCTGAGGAAGGTGTTTCACTTGTGCGTGTATCTGGCACAGATCCACCACGTCCTCTCCCTGCAACAAGAGCTCCACCAGCAGCACCACGACCGGGGCCACCACGTCCCTTTGACCTTCTCCTCATATTTTCCAAATTTAGGATCTTGCCCTAAATGGGTGTTTTTCGAAGAGCAGAACACACCCACAGTACGTAACCGGTGAATCGCACAGCTACAGAACTGCAGAAAATGCTATTAAAAAAAAATGTTTTTTTTTTAGTATAGCACAGTAGGAGAAAACTATATAGAAACTGTTTATTTCACACACCTCCACATATGTATAACACACTGCAAACTATTTTTTGTGTCCCTAAATGGCGTTTTTTGGAAGAGCAGAACACACCCACAGTACGTAACCGCTGAATCGCACAGCTACAGAACTGCAGAAAATGCTATTCAAAAAAAATGTTGTTTTTTTAGTATAGCACAGTAGGAGAAAACTATATAGAAATTGTTTATTTCACACACCTCCACTTATGTATAACACACTGCAAACTATTTTTTGTGCCCCTAAATGGCGTTTTTTGGAAGAGCAGAACACACCCACAGTACGTAACCGCTGAATCGCACAGCTACAGAACTGCAGAAAATGCTATTCAAAAAAAATGTTGTTTTTTTAGTATAGCACAGTAGGAGAAAACTATATAGAAATTGTTTATTTCACACACCTCCACATATGTATAACACACTGCAAACTATTTTTTGTGCCCCTAAATGGCGTTTTTTGGAAGAGCAGAACACACCCACAGTACGTAACCGCTGAATCGCACAGCTACAGAACTGCAGAAAATGCTATTCAAAAAAAATGTTGTTTTTTTAGTATAGCACAGTAGGAGAAAACTATATAGAAATTGTTTATTTCACACACCTCCACATATGTATAACACACTGCAAACTATTTTTTGTGCCCCTAAATGGCGTTTTTTGGAAGAGCAGAACACACCCACAGTACGTAACCGCTGAATCGCACAGCTACAGAACTGCAGAAAATGCTATTCAAAAAAACTGTTGTTTTTTTAGTATAGCACAGTAGGAGAAAACTATATAGAAATTGTTTATTTCACACACCTCCACATATGTATAACACACTGCAAACTTTTTTTGTGCCCCTAAATGGCGTTTTTTGGAAGAGCAGAACACACCCACAGTACGTAACCGCTGAATCGCACAGCTACAGAACTGCAGAAAATGCTATTCAAAAAAACTGTTGTTTTTTTAGTATAGCACAGTAGGAGAAAACTATATAGAAATTGTTTATTTCACACACCTCCACATATGTATAACACACTGCAAACTTTTTTTTGTGCCCCTAAATGGCGTTTTTTGGAAGAGCAGAACACACCCACAGTACGTAACCGCTGAATCGCACAGCTACAGAACTGCAGAAAATGCTATTCAAAAAAAAAATGTTTTTTTAGTATAGCACAGTAGGAGAAAACTATATAGAAATTGTTTATTTCACACACCTCCACATATGTATAACACACTGCAAAATATTTTTTGTGGCCCTGAATGGCTCTTTTTGCAAGCGTACATTAAAGTGCAATTTTTTATTTATTTATTTTTTGCCCTAAACGGGTCTTTTTTCTGACACTGGGCTCATGGCAGTGTAAAAAGACTGTGCACTGCAACACAAACAGGTAAACCTATGCAGATCGCTGATTTTAATCTCTGAATCTGGACTCCTATATAATAAATCTCTCTCCCTGAAAGCACCAACAGGAACCTGGCCCTACACTACACTATCTCTCTATCTTTTCCCTCAGATTGCAGAATCAGGACTACCTCATGTATTTTACAATCTCTCCCTATAAGCAACAGCAGCAGTCAAGATCCTCTCCCTATCTATTCTGAAGCAGAGTGACGTGTGTTCTGTGTGCTTCTAGCTTATATAGAAGCTGGGTCACATGTTGCACTGACCAATCACAGCCATGCCATTAGTAGGCATGGCTATGATGGCTTCTAAGGGCACACCAGCTAATCAAAAGGTGATTGGCTGGCCCCTGAAGCATTTCTAACTGCGTAATTAGATTGCCGAACCCGAACCCGGACTTTGCGCAAAGTCCGGGTTCGGGTTTGGGTTCGGGAAAAAGCTAAAGTTCGGTACGGACCCGAACTTTACAGTTCGGGTTCGCTCAACACTACTTACTATACTTTAATTAGGAATGAAAACAGGAACAATTGGTACTATTCACTCACTGACTGTGTTTATTCAGGAAAGGTACCAACTGACAACCTTTAGGAAGGAGAGGAGGATAAGCTGACAGTGAGTGTGTTGAAGTTGGATCGTCGACTGAGAGGGTGATAGATGTAGGCGCTGATAGCCGGCAGGAGGGAGAGGAACAGAAGCACTACAGGAGGGGGGGGGCTTGTTGAGCTGTAATCAGCAGTGTAAAGCTGCCTGCCCACCCTGCACTTCTGTACATGGGAGCCAGTTCTACCCCCTTATTGGTGGCCCCACCTTAACTAATAGGCAAAGCAAAATTCTTTGTTTCCTATGGTGTCTGCTCACACCAAAGCATTGCCATGATGCATGCTGAAAGAAGTACTGTTTGCAGTAGTTTTTTCAGTGCAGTGACAATATGACATTTCATTTCAGTAAAATTCTGTGTGAAAAAAAGTGCAATAGGGTGAGATCAACACACTAGGACTGTGTCTAACAGAGCACACCAGCAGCCATGTAATCAGCACAGCTTGCTGGTGTGAACAAGATCTAACACTGCTTTGTAATATTCAAAAATGAAGATATCCTTCTGAAGGTTGATAAAACATTGCATGACAATGAACACTGCAATCCACACAAGGCTATGTAATGTACCCTAGTTCACAACAGCACTGCAGTGTTACAAAACCCCAGAGCACCTTGCCTCCATGTACTGTCTGACCTCCAGTTAGACAGCATATCAATCCATAGCAGCATAAGAAATTTTAAGAGATTTAACCTTCCACTTATCACTCATCAATTTACCAGTAACCAATAAAATTTATTGTCGTCAATTATGTTTAATAAATTTAAATTCCTCTTCAAAGTAACCATCCTAATGATGAGTTACAAAGTGTTGGGAATCCCACCCCATAACCCTGCTGAGCCAATCAGACAGGATTGTAAAGCTGCATAGTTAGAGAATTCATCACACAGTGCCCACATCAGGAGTGGTGTACTTTGCTTTTTGCAAAAAATGCCTGGGTGCCCAGACCAAATTTAGTATCTGCCATTTAACTTGACTATACCTCCAACTTGCCTACTTAAATCATTTTTACAATTTTTAGGACCTACAAAGCTTTTCTTTAATATAGTGTTATAAAAAAAATCCCTGCATATATATTTTTAATTATAAGTTGTCAAATGTACAAAATCTTTAAAAAAAATGAATTTACACCTAACAACGTATGGGCCCAATGTGGAGGGGTGCTTTTCTTTTCTTTCTTCTTTATTTATTTTTTTTTTTTTTACTTTGCTCATTTTTGGGTGAATTAGAAGGCCATGCTTATTCACATGAGGGGGGTGCCAGGATCTGGGTGGTTGACCGGGCCAGGATTGCGGCAAAGAGAGTCAAGGTGCTTTTGGGGAGGGGAGTCCCCACTAACATCAGATGAGTAATAGTTGTTAAGGAGCCAGCATGTGCAACATTCTTAACAACTAGCAATTTTCTGGATGTTAAGGACACCAGCGGGTGTCGGCTGCTTGACAACCAGTTGAAATTAACTACATTCCTTAGCTATCACATGCCTGAACCACTACGTATTTAACACATGAATTTAGTTATTTGATTTAGGGAATTGACTTTAACACTGTTTGATGAGGTACGTATATACCAAGCACTTTTGCTTTTTGAGGTACAGTGGGGCAAAAAAGTATTTAGTCAGCCACCTATTGTGCAAGTTCTCCCACTTAAAAAGATGAGAGAGGCCAGTAATTGTCATCATAGGTATACCTCAACTATGAGAGACAAAATGTGGAAACAAATCCAGACAATCACATTGTCTGATTTGGAAAGAATTTATTTTCAAATTATGGTGGAAAATAAGTATTTGGTCACCTACAAACAAGCAAGATTTCTGGCTCTCACAGACCTGTATCTTCTTCTTTAAGAGACTCCTCTGTCCTCCACTCATTACCTGTATTAATGGCACCTGTTTGAACTTGTTATCAGCATAAAATACACCTGTCCACAACCTCAAACAGTCACACACCAAACTCCACTATGGTGAAGACCAAAGAGTCGAAGGACACCAGAAACAAAATTGTAGACCTGCACCGGTCTGGGAAGACTGAATCTGCAATAGGCAAGCAGCTTGGTGTGAAGAAATCAACTGTGGGAGCAATAATTAGAAAATGGAAGACATACAAGACCACTGATAATCTCCCTCGATCTGGGGCTCCACGCAAGATCTCACCCTGTGGGGTCAAAATGATCACAAGAACGGTGAGCAAAAATCCCAGAACCACACAGGGGGACCTAGTGAATCACCTGCAGAGAGCTGGGACCAACGTAGCAAAGGCTACCATTAGTAACACACTACGCCGCCAGGGACTCAGATCCTGCAGTGCCAGACGTGTCCCCCTGATTAAGCCAGTACATGTCCGGGCCTGTCTGAAGTTTACTAGAGAGCATTTGGATGATCCAGAAGAGGATTGGGAGAATGTCATATGGTCAGATGAAACCAAAGTAGAACTGTTTGGTAGAAACACAACTCGTCGTGTTTGGAGGAGAGAGAATGCTGAATTGCAACCAAAGAACACCATACCTACTGTGAAGCATGGGGGTGGCAACATCATGCTTTGGGGCTGTTTCTCTGCAAAGGGAACAGGACGACTGATCCCTGTACATGAAAGAATGAATGGGACCATGTATCGTGAGATTTTGAGTGCAAACCTCCTCCCATCAGCAAGGGCATTGAAGATGAAACGTGGCTGGGTCTTTCAGCATGACAATGATCCCAAACACACCACCCGGGTAATGAAGGAGGGGCTTCGTAAGAAGCATTTCAAGGTCCTGGAGTGGCCTAGCCAGTCTCCAGATCTCAACCCCATAGAAAACCTTTGGAGGGAGTTGAAAGTCTGTGTTGCCCAGCGACAGCCCAAAAACATCACTGCTCTAGAGGAGATCTGCATGGAGGAATGGGCCAACATACCAGCAACAGTGTGTGACAACCTTGTGAAGACTTACAGAAAACGTTTGACCTCTGTCATTGCCAACAAAGGATATGTAACAAAGTATTGAGAGGAACTTTTGATATTGACCAAATACTTATTTTCCACCATAATTTGCAAAAAAAATTATTTCCAAATCAGACAATGTGATTGTCTGGATTTGTTTCCACATTTTGTCTCTCATAGTTGAGGTTTACCTATAATGACAATTACAGGCCTCTCTCATCTTTTTAAGTGGGAGAACTTGCACAATTGGTGGCTGACTAAATACTTTTTTGCTTTACTGTAAATACTGCATAAAGGCAACGTTAATTGAGAGTTTCAGTATTGCATGTGTAGCGGCCTCACCCCTCTCTCCCTTTCGCATGCTCGGCTTGTCTTTCTTTGTCTAGGGGTTTCAGTGCTGGGTAGAGGGATGAGATACACCACGGCCCATGTCCTCCATAGCTGAGAGGTGAAGGCCAGAAAATTGGGTTTTGTGTGTCCTAGAGTCAAGTCCAGTACTTCGTCCCTGACTCCTTCGCTCCTAGTAACCAGAGTTCCACACAGTGAATAGGTCCAACTCAGTTTTATTCTTCTTGCCAAACAATAAACAGTTTCTTCTACTGAGTAGTGATGGGGAATAGATCGAGGCACAATCCCTTCCCTTCTGTTGCTAACCACTGTGGTATCACCAGTGGTAAATAGTCACTGCCACTGACTATGTGAGGAAGAACGTGAATTACCTTCGCTAGCACGGCCCCTGTCAGGGGAAGGAAATCCGTCCAAGGGAGAAACCGGAGGCCTCTCTGTCACCAGCGATGCTGCGCCGGACTCTTCAGAGAAGTTCCGCACACCAGATCTCACGAACTCAGACATGGGCACCCAAGGAGTTAGGGCCCCCTCGGATTCCTCCACCCTCGCGGAACTCAGTCGAAGGTACTGAGCCCCTGGCCTCCGCCAAGGTACCTCACCCCAGGCTAAAGGTGCCTGAGATGGACTCCATCTCTCGCTCCGGCCAGGTCAAGGGCACCTGAGCCCGGAACTCCGGACTGCCAGCACACAAGCTGAAGGTGCCTGGGTGCAGCCGCATCCTCCAACTCCAACTCTGAACTCTGACCCCGTGGTAAGGGCGTCCGCCCCTTTTATCCCCTCTCCCTTCGTGCCACAGCGGGTTCCCCACCCCGCTGTACCAGCTCCAGGGGAGGACAAAAAAAGTACAGTCTTGCGGTGTGAGTTCAGCCCCGGCCCAGGGCAACAGCGCCACCCGTGGACCGCAAGGAACCTCACACCACCAGAGTCCTCCAAGAACCAGAAAAAAAGGTCTCGGATCCCCTAGCAATTAGTGCATCTGGGCTACACTACCCCCCAGATGCCTCCCCTAAATTCAAATACCCGCTACACATGCAATAATTGTGAAAAATGTGTCACGTGACCCAAATACCATATGCGATATCCTTTAGTGAATGGAGTCCTATATTTTTTACAGAGTATATATATTACTACTGTCTGCTGCTGTGAAAGAGACTCTTTCTGCATTTCACACTGACAGTTCAGCTGACATGCTAATATGTGATTAAATCCTTGTGATTAGTATCATTGGCTGTCATAATGACTGCTTGATCAGAAATACCTAACAATGGATCATGATTGTTAATTGAGACTGAGAAGTAGCACTGAAAGCACTGGCTCAGAACTAGGGGCTTGTACTGCTGTGGGTTTCTATTTCCAAAATGGAATGTAAATGAATGCTGTATGATCTGGAGCATGATCATGTACAGGTTTCAAATGGGAAGCTGTTAAAAGCGGCTGCTGTAACAAACTTGTGAAATTCAGTTTAGGACAAAACAATTATTAGCAATTTCATTAAGATTACAGTGATATTTTGCCTATGCTGCTATACCACTTTCAAGCACTCCCTATACAGGTTCCCACGCCTTCTTAAAAGCGGTGAATAGAGTGCTGGTTCAGTTTGTGTGGGCCCGGAAACCCCCTCGATTAGCACAAGCGGTTCTCCGCCTTTCTAAATTGAGGCGAGGCATGGCCGCGAGTCTCTACCACACGGGATGTCATCTTACCCATATATTGGACTGGTGCCACCACGGCTCTTTGAAACAATAGGTGCAAATAGAGCAATCCTTAATGGGGGTCTACCTTGACTCCTTGTCCTGGTGTCAGCATCCCCTGCCGAAAATGATCTCAGATCATCCCACGGTGGGGGTAACGGTACGGACGGCTTGGAGGGCATTCCGCGACCTATCGGTCACGCTGACCCAGTCCCTACTAACCCCGGTAGTAGGCAATCCGGCCTTCTCTCCGAGACTCAAGGACCCTAGATTTCTGGATTTGAGACTTGTTGAGAGGTCACAGGTAAGACACTTCCTCAAGAATGGACAATGGAGAAGTAGACAGCAGATCATGGACGATCCAGCCCTGGCTGGGCTCTCCTTCTGGCAAAAGGTTCAATTATCCCACTACATTGGCTCACTGCCCCCCCGACCGCCTTTGGGAGGCAATTGACCCCCTTTGAGGTTCTATGCCTAGAACAGTCTCCGGTGAGGCATGCAATCTCCCTAACATACCAGCTGCTGATATCCCCACCCCCAGACTTTAGGCCTCCCTACATCACAGGTTGGGAGCGAGAGCTGTGATTAACACTCACGCCGAAACAAGTCGATCATTCTTTTAACTCACAAGATATCTATTTGCGCAGGACACCAGGAGGCGGGCTATAAAGTCCTGTCCCAGTGGTACTACACGCCGGAGAAGATACACAAGATGTTCTCTCAGAGCACAGATTTGTGCTGGAGGTGTGGGGAGGAGGTAGGTATGCTCCTCCATGTCTTTTGGGCTTGCCGTATCCTACAGCCCTTCTGGGCAGAGGTTCACCGCATTGTTCAGAAATTCACAGACCGGGAGTTACCAATGTTGCCAGAGCTCTTCCTTCTGCACCATCACAGAATCCTGAGTAAGAGCTATAGAAAATCTATCTTGCCGCTCCTGATCACGGCGGCAAGAAGCTGCATTTCCCTGCATTGGAAGCAGACCAAGCCTTTGTCGGTGGCCTGTTGGTTGAAAAGGGTGGAGGATATCCACGCAATGGAAGACTTGGTAGCCACGGAGAGGGGCCTCAACGAGAAATTCTCCAAAACATGGTTCTACTGCCAAGAATTAATCTACTCTGACGAGTACGGACAGCTGGTGGCCCGGTCCCCCTAAGGGGGTCGACTCTGAGTGCTCCCCGGGTGGCATGGGTGCGACTGTATGACGGTAACAACCCCCCCTATCCACCCCCCCGTTTTTATTTTACTTTATTTTCTCTTCTCTTTCATTCCTCTACCCCTTGCTCCCCGCTTTACCTATCTTTCTCTTTTTCTTTATCTCTCCACGAATCCGGCATGCGAGTGCCGAGCCATTAGAGCCGGTCTGTGCCAGGCTCTAATTTCAACATCTAGAACATGACGATTGCCGCAAAAATGGTGATGGGGATACGGATGACTCCCATTCCCTGGACATCTAATGGGCCTCCCCTATGATGACAGGTTTCTCCTCTTTCTCGTGTGATATATGTTTTAAAGTATGGGGAGGATCTAACTTTACTGTAAAATGTGTGTCTCTGTATTTCCGTATGCTCCTCTTTCTTAAATAAAGAATTACAAAAAAAAAAGATTACAGTGCTAGTACCAACATTTTTCTGAAAATCTTATAAAATCACACTTCCAATCTTTACAAATACTGTGAAGTATGTTTTACACCGGGAGACAAGGAGGAGCACAAAAAACTAAATGTAAGGTGAACAGCATTTTAGGCACTTTTTTAATTGTGGGTGTTCATCTAAACTTTGTAGAAAAATGGAAGAAAAAAACAATTTTCCTTCTATATAAACAAGCCCCTACATATTAAAATTTTTCAACTATTATTGTATCAATCCAAGTTATTAAACACTACCTAGCGTGGGTATCAGGTCACCTGTGGCCAGATGACAGATGCACACCGTTGGGGGTCAGGAGTGCACCACAAGGTAGTGAACCCTATGGCTGACTGCTGCGGATGGGACACTGGGTGGTTGTGGAAAGCGGGACCAGTGGAGCACAACAGGGATCCACAGGGAGCTAGAGCCCAAGATTTCCCAGGGCACGGAGTCTAAGATCCAGCAGGTTTTCACCAGAGCCTCTAGTAGTGAGGATGGCCTACGCTGCAGCTGGGTCCAGGTCGCGGACCCCCTGAGTCCCCTAGCTCACGCTCCGTAGGGTACAGAGGATAGAGGGAAAGCAGCAGCACAGGATACAAGAATAGTGAGGGGAAAAGCCAAGGTCAGGGCAACAAGCAGACATGGATAAACGAAGGACAAGCCGAAGGTCAAGGTCACTAGCAGACAGGGATAGTCGGGAACAAGCCAATATCGTAACACAGAGACAGACGTAGCACACGGCAGGCAGGAACCCAAACACACAATGCTTAACAAACACGTTGATCAGCAAGGCTGGCTTGCAGTGCACAGGTTAATATAGTGTTCCCTGATAGGGCCTGGGGTGGAGCATACTGGGAGGGGAGATTATAAAAGCAGCCAGGTGAGGGAGTCTGGCCTCTAAGGTGAACACAAACATTACTGCATACTAGGGATGAGCTTCGTGTTCGAGTCGAACATACGTTCGACTCGAACATCGGCTGTTCGATCGTTCGACGAGGATCGAACGATTTGGGCCGTTCGCGCCAAATTCGAGTGACGCGAACGGCCCACAATGCACTACGCCATCGCAGTGTCATCCAGGCGCTGTGATTGGCCAAGCATGCACTGTGACCCCGCATGCTTGGCCAATCACAGCGCCGGCAGTGAGGAGAGCAATGATTGGCCACAGGCAGGATGCCTGTGGCCAATTATTGCTGAGGGTGTTTAGTACACGCCCCACACTATAAAAGGCCGCCAGCACGGCGGCCTAGTGTAGTGTGTTCCGGAGCAGGGAAAGACAAGCATAGGCAGGGACAGTGACATTTATTTCTTTCTTGCTTAACCTGGATTCCTTTAGTTTAGGGAAAGAGAAGGATAGGTAGGGAGAGTGTCAGTGTGTTTTACTGTGCGAATCCTTGTTTCTAGGGACAAAGAAGGAAAGTGAGGGGAATTCTCCTTGTGCTATAGTGTGCTTTAAAAAAACATTTTTTCTAGGGACAGAAAACTCTAGGTAGGGAGAGTGTCAGTTTCTTTCACTGTGCGAGTCCTTGTTTCTAGGGACAAAAAAGGAAAGTGAGGGGAATTCTCCTTGTGCTATAGTGTGCTTTAAAAAAACATTTTTTCTAGGGACAGAAAACTCTAGGTAGGGAGAGTGTCAGTGTCTTTTACTGTGCGAGTCCCTGTTTCTAGGGACAAAGAAGGAAAGTGAGGGGAATTCTCCTTGTGCTATAGTGTGCTTTTAAAAAACATTTTTTCTAGGGACAGAAAACTCTAGGTAGGGAGAGTGTCAGTGTCTTTTACTGTGCGAGTCCTTGTTTCTAGGGACAAAGAAGGAAAGTGAGGGGAATTCTCCTTGTGCTATAGTGTGCTTTAAAAAAACATTTTTTCTAGGGACAGAAAACTCTAGGAAGGGAGAGTGTCAGTTTCTTTCACTGTGCGAGTCCTTGTTTCTAGGGACAAAGAAGGAAAGTGAGGGGAATTCTCCTTGTGCTATAGTGTGCTTTAAAAAAACATTTTTTCTAGGGACAGAAAACTCTAGGTAGGGAGAGTGTCAGTTTCTTTCACTGTGCGAGTCCTTGTTTCTAGGGACAAAGAAGGAAAGTGAGGGGAATTCTCCTTGTGCTATAGTGTGCTTTAAAAAAAAAAATTTCTAGGGACAGAAAACTCTAGGTAGGGAGAGTGTCAGTTTCTTTCACTGTGCGAGTCCTTGTTTCTAGGGACAAAGAAGGAAAGTGAGGGGAATTCTCCTTGTGCTATAGTGTGCTTTAAAAAAACATTTTTTCTAGGGACAGAAAACTCTAGGTAGGGAGAGTGTCAGTGTCTTTTACTGTGCGAGTCCTTGTTTCTAGGGACAAAGAAGGAAAGTGAGGGGAATTCTCCTTGTGCTATAGTGTGCTTTAAAAAAACATTTTTTCTAGGGACAGAAAACTCTAGGTAGGGAGAGTGTCAGTGTCTTTTACTGTGCGAGTCCTTGTTTCTAGGGACAAAGAAGGAAAGTGAGGGGAATTCTCCTTGTGCTATAGTGTGCTTTAAAAAAACATTTTTTCTAGGGACAGAAAACTCTAGGTAGGGAGAGTGTCAGTGTCTTTTACTGTGCAAGTCCTTGTTTCTAGGGACAAAGAAGGAAAGTGAGGGGAATTCTCCTTGTGCTATAGTGTGCTTTAAAAAAACATTTTTTCTAGGGACAGAAAACTCTAGGTAGGGAGAGTGTCAGTGTCTTTTACTGTGCGAGTCCTTGTTTCTAGGGACAAAGAAGGAAAGTGAGGGGAATTCTCCTTGTGCTATAGTGTGCTTTAAAAAAACATTTTTTCTAGGGACAGAAAACTCTAGGTAGGGAGAGTGTCAGTGTCTTTTACTGTGCGAGTCCTTGTTTCTAGGGACAAAGAAGGAAAGTGAGGGGAATTCTCCTTGTGCTATAGTGTGCTTTAAAAAAACATTTTTTCTAGGGACAGAAAACTCTAGGTAGGGAGAGTGTCAGTTTCTTTCACTGTGCGAGTCCTTGTTTCTAGGGACAAAGAAGGAAAGTGAGGGGAATTCTCCTTGTCCTATAGTGTGCTTTAAAAAAACATTTTTTCTAGGGACAGAAAACTCTAGGTAGGGAGAGTGTCAGTGTCTTTTACTGTGCGAGTCCTTGTTTCTAGGGACAAAGAAGGAAAGTGAGGGGAATTCTCCTTGTGCTATAGTGTGCTTTAAAAAAACATTTTTTCTAGGGACAGAAAACTCTAGGTAGGGAGAGTGTCAGTGTCTTTTACTGTGCGAGTCCTTGTTTCTAGGGACAAAGAAGGAAAGTGAGGGGAATTCTCCTTGTGCTATAGTGTGCTTTAAAAAAACATTTTTTCTAGGGACAGAAAACTCTAGGTAGGGAGAGTGTCAGTGTCTTTTACTGTGCGAGTCCTTGTTTCTAGGGACAAAGAAGGAAAGTGAGGGGAATTCTCCTTGTGCTATAGTGTGCTTTAAAAAAACATTTTTTCTAGGGACAGAAAACTCTAGGTAGGGAGAGTGTCAGTTTCTTTCACTGTGCGAGTCCTTGTTTCTAGGGACAAAGAAGGAAAGTGAGGGGAATTCTCCTTGTGCTATAGTGTGCTTTAAAAAACATTTTTTCTAGGGACAGAAAACTCTAGGTAGGGAGAGTGTCACTTTCTTTCACTGTGCGAGTCCTTGTTTCTAGGGACAAAGAAGGAAAGTGAGGGGAATTCTCCTTGTGCTATAGTGTGCTTTAAAAAAACATTTTTTCTAGGGACAGAAAACTCTAGGTAGGGAGAGTGTCAGTTTCTTTCACTGTGCGAGTCCTTGTTTCTAGGGACAAAGAAGGAAAGTGAGGGGAATTCTCCTTGTGCTATAGTGTGCTTTAAAAAAAACATTTTTTCTAGGGACAGAAAACTCTAGGTAGGGAGAGTGTTAGTTTCTTTCACTGTGCGAGTCCTTGTTTCTAGGGACAAAGAAGGAAAGTGAGGGGAATTCTCCTTGTGCTATAGTGTGCTTTAAAAAAACATTTTTTCTACGGACAGAAAACTCTAGGTAGGGAGAGTGTCAGTTTCTTTCACTGTGCGAGTCCTTGTTTCTAGGGACAAAGAAGGAAAGTGAGGGGAATTCTCCTTGTGCTATAGTGTGCTTTAAAAAAACATTTTTTCTAGGGACAGAAAACTCTAGGTAGGGAGAGTGTCAGTTTCTTTCACTGTGTGAGTCCTTGTTTCTAGGGACAAAGAAGGAAAGTGAGGGGAATTCTCCTTGTGCTATAGTGTGCTTTAAAAAAACATTTTTTCTAGGGACAGAAAACTCTAGGTAGGGAGAGTGTCAGTGTCTTTTACTGTGCGAGTCCTTGTTTCTAGGGACAAAGAAGGAAAGTGAGGGGAATTCTCCTTGTGCTATATTGTGCTTTAAAAAAACATTTTTTCTAGGGACAGAAAACTCTAGGTAGGGAGAGTGTCAGTGTCTTTTACTGTGCGAGTCCTTGTTTCTAGGGACAAAGAAGGAAAGTGAGGGGAATTCTCCTTGTGCTATAGTGTGCTTTAAAAAAACATTTTTTCTAGGGACAGAAAACTCTAGGTAGGGAGAGTGTCAGTTTCTTTCACTGTGCGAGTCCTTGTTTCTAGGGACAAAGAAGGAAAGTGAGGGGAATTCTCCTTGTGCTATAGTGTGCTTTAAAAAAACATTTTTTCTAGGGACAGAAAACTCTAGGTAGGGAGAGTGTCAGTTTCTTTCACTGTGCGAGTCCTTGTTTCTAGGGACAAAGAAGGAAAGTGAGGGGAATTCTCCTTGTGCTATAGTGTGCTTTAAAAAAACATTTTTTCTAGGGACAGAAAACTCTAGGTAGGGAGAGTGTCAGTGTCTTTTACTGTGCGAGTCCTTGTTTCTAGGGACAAAGAAGGAAAGTGAGGGGAATTCTCCTTGTGCTATAGTGTGCTTTAAAAAAACATTTTTTTCTAGGGACAGAAAACTCTAGGTAGGGAGAGTGTCAGTGTCTTTTACTGTGCGAGTCCTTGTTTCTAGTGACAAAGAAGGAAAGTGAGGGGAATTCTCCTTGTGCTATAGTGTGCTAAAGCATTCCTCATCAACCATCTTTGAAATCCTTGTTTTTTGGACAGTCAGGGAAATTGTCGTTGTGCTATTCTGTGCAAAAGCAATCATCCTCAACCATATTTAGAAATCCTTAAGTAAAGGGACAGAGAAGGACACCTGAAGGTAGCCCTTATTGCTTTTTTCCCATCTCCCTGCAGGCCATCTATTAGAATGTCTGGAAGGCAAACAAGGAGAGGCAGACAGTCAGGAGGCAATAAAAGAGGGCAAGCAGGCTCTGTGTCTGGGGGCAACAGTGCTGGTCGTGGACGCGGTGCATTGTCATCAGCACATGGCCATGGGACACGCTTGTCCTTCTTTTCGGCAGCTGGACATGTTGAGCCACATCATGCCGAAGACTTGGTAGAGTGGATGACCAAGCCCTCCTCCTCCTCCTCATCCTCTCTCACCCAGGCTCAGGGTACTGGCAAAGCAGCTGCCAAAGCGTCCTCTTCCCTGGTATCAATGTCAGACTCATCATCAGTCACTCCTTCCCTAGACCCACCATGTCCTCCTCCTGAGAAGTCCCCCGAACTGTTTGAGCACAGTGTTGGGTACATGCTCCAGGAGGATGCCCAGCGTTTCGAAGGGTCTGATGATGAAACCCAGCTACAGGAAGGCAGTAGCATGAGAGCAGACAGAGGGGATGCTCAAGAAGGACACCAATCTGGCAGTCATGTTCCAGCAGCTGCAGCATACTGCCAGATTGGCTCCAGTGATGAGGAGGGAGGGGATGATGAGGTCACTGACTCCACGTGGGTGCCTAATAGGAGAGAGGAGGAGGAGGAGGATGAGGAGGAGGCACATCTCCAACGAGGCAGGATGCCCTTTGGTGGCCAGCGTAAGGGCAGTACACCGACGGAATCACACCGCAGAGCTCCGCCTGTGCAGGGCGCTGCCTCTGCCCGTCATTCAAAAAGTTCCTTGGTGTGGGCCTTTTTTGAGGCTAGTGCATCAGATCGCACAGCTGCTGTTTGCAACATATGTCTCAAGCGTATATCGCGTGGCCAAAACATCAGCCGCTTGGGTACCACATGCCTGACCAGACATATGTTGACCTACCATGCAGCTCGTTGGCAAGCCTACCTCAAAGACCCACACCAAAGAACAAAGCGGACCTCTCCTTGCACCGCATCAGCTGGGATCTCCAACCCCACTATAACTTCAGTCCTCTCTGAAACATGCACTGAGAGGAATGAAGGTGTAGAATTAGGTGTGTCACAGCCAAGTACTTGCGGCCACTCTGCTAGCAGTACACCGACGTCCGATTCTAGCAGGCAAATTTCCCTGCCCCAGCTGCTGGACCGTCGAAAGAAGTTCACTCCCAGCCATCCACATGCCCAGCGGTTGAATGCTAGCTTGGCTAAATTGCTAGCGCTTCAACTGCTGCCTTTTCAGTTGGTAGACTCGGCCCCCTTCCGTGAGTTTGTGCAATGTGCGGTTCCTCAGTGGCAGGTTCCCAAACGCCACTTTTTCTCACGGAAGGCTATTCCGGCTCTCTACCGGCATGTGGAAGGCAATGTCTTGGCCTCGCTGGACAGGGCGGTCAGCGGTAAGGTGCATATTACCGCTGACTCATGGTCCAGCAGGCATGGACAGGGACGTTACCTTTCTTTCACGGCCCATTGGGTCACTCTTTTGGCAGCTGGGAAGGATGCAGGACAAGGTGCAGTAGTGTTGGAGGTTGTTCCACCGCCACGCCTCCAAAATGCTACTACTGGTTGTGACACACCTCTCTCCTCCACCCCCTCCTCTTCTTCCTCCATGGCCTCTTCCTGTGGTTTGTCCTATGAACCAGCGGTGCTCCGTAGCCGTTCACGGGGCTACGCAAGTACGCAGGCAAAAAGATGCCATGCCGTGCTTGCGCTGGTGTGTTTGGGGGACAGAAGCCACACTGGGGCAGAGGTCCTGTCTGCTCTGCAGGGCCAGGCCGAGAGGTGGTTGATGCCACGCCAGCTTAAGCCAGGAATGGTGGTTTGCGACAATGGCACCAACCTCCTCTCCGCCCTCCGACAGGGACAACTGACCCATGTGCCCTGTGTGGCTCACGTCCTTAACCTGGTGGTGCAGCGGTTCTTGGGCAGGTACCCGGGCTTACAGGATGTCCTGAGGCAGGCCAGGAAAGTCTGTGTGCATTTCCGCAGATCTTATAATGCCAGTGCTCGCCTGGCTGAGCTGCAAAAGGAGTTGAACCTGCCCAAGAACCGCCTTATATGTGACATGCCCACCAGGTGGAACTCAACGTTGGCCATGCTGCAGCGGCTGCACACGCAGCAGAGGGCCATCAATGAGTACCTGTGCGACTACGGCACCAGGACAGGGTCAGGGGAGCTTGGTTTTTTTTCTCCACGCCAGTGGGGCATGATCAGGGATGCATGCACTGTCCTGGCACCATTTGAGGAGGCCACGAGGATGGTGAGCAGTGACAGTGCATGCATCAGTGACACTGTACCTCTCGTCCACCTGTTGGAGCACACGCTGCGTGGAATAATGGACAGGGCACTTGAGGCAGAACAGAGGCAGGAAGAGGAGGACTTCCTTGCCTCTCAAGGCCCCCTTTACCCAGACAGTGTTCCTTCTGTCCCACCCATCGCACAGGAAGAGGAGGAGGAGGAGGAGGAGGATTGTGTCAGCATGGAGGTGGAGGCTGGCACTCAGCATCATCAGCAGCAGTCTTTTAGGGATGATTTACAGTCCCAAGAAACCAGTGGACTTGTACGTGGCTGGGAGGAGGTGGCTGCGGATCATGTCGTCCTTAGTGACCCAGAGGACTCCGGAGCGAATGCCTCAGCAAACCTACGCTGCATGGCCTCCCTGATCCTGCAAAGTCTGCGGAAGGATCCTCGTATTCTTCGGATCAAGGAGAGGGACCATTACTGGCTGGCCACTCTCCTTGATCCACGGTACAAGGGTAAGGTTGCGGACCTTATGTTACCTTCGCAGAGGGAGCAGAGGATGAGACAACCCCGGGAGGCCTTGCAGAAAGGTCTGTGCAACGCGTTCCCAGAGACTGGGAGGTTACAAACTCCTGGTCCTGGACAACGAGTTGCTGAGGCTTCGGCCAGTCAAAGAAGGAGCGGTGGGGAAGGTGGCCGTCTGACCGATGCGTTCAGACAATTCTTTAGTCCGCAGCCCCAAAGTATGATCGGTTCCAGCAACCATCGCCAGCGTCTGATAAACATGGTGCAGGAATATCTAGGGGCAAGGTCAGACTTGGACACCTTCCCCACCGAAAATCCTCTGGCTTACTGGGTCTTGAGGATGGATCACTGGCCAGAGCTTGCACAGTATGCAATTGAGCTACTGGCCTGTCCTGCATCCAGCGTTCTTTCGGAACGCACATTCAGTGCTGCTGGAGGATTTGTCACGGATCACAGGGTGCGCCTGTCCACCGACTCGGTTGATCGACTGACTTTCATCAAGATGAACCAGTCTTGGATCACCACCAGCTACCACACACCTGATGCTGATATAACAGACTAATTGATTTTAACATGTCACATCCCTTCAAGACTGATGCTGATGCTGAGTGCCTGTGCTGTTATGTTGACTGGCTATCCTCCTCCTCCGAGTCCTCAATGATACGATTGATGATGATAGCTTGGAAGATCATTTTTGTTTATGGGTGCCGCCACCAGTGGCTAAGGCCCAATTTTTCAGCCCCTGTTTTACAGGGGCGTGTAATTACAATTTGTTTAGCAATAATTTGCCATAGGGCTCATTGCTGTGCTCCAAGTACAGTATCTGTGAGGGGTTGGAGTGTTGTGGCACCAGTGCCTAAGGCCCAATTTTTCAGCCCCTGTTTAAAAGGGGCGTGTCATTACAATTTTTTAAGCAATACTTTGCAACAGGGCTCATTGCTGTGCTCCAAGTACAGTATCTGTGAGGGGTTGTAGTGTTGTGCCACCAGTGCCTAAGGCCCAATTTTTCAGCCCCTGTTTAACAGGGGCGTGTCATTACAATTTTTGAAGCAATACTTTGCAACAGGGCTCATTGCTGTGCTCCAAGTACAGTATATGTGAGGGGTTGTAGTGTTGTGCCACCAGTGCCTAAGGCCCAATTTTTCAGCCCCTGTTCAACAGGGGCATGCAATTACAATTCTTGATCTAATAATTCACAGCAGGGCCCATTGCTGCACCCACCAAGAGTAACTCTGAGGGCTTACAGTGTTGTGGCAACGCCACCACCACCACCACCACGAAAGGCCCAATTTTTCAGCCCCTGTTCAAAAGGGGCATGTAATTACAATTCTTGATCTAATAATTCACAGCAGGGCCCATTCCTGCACCCACCAAGAGTAACTCTGAGGGCTTACAGTGTTGTGGCAACACCACCACCACCACCACCACCACGAAAGGCCCAATTTTTCAGCCCCTGTTCAACAGGGGCATGCAATTACAATTCTTGATCTAATAATTCACAGCAGGGCCCATTGCTGCACCCACCAAGAGTAACTGTCAGGGCTTACAGTGTTGTGGCTAGAGCACCACCATCAAAGGCCCAATTTTTACTACCACTGTTCAACAATTATATGTAATTAAAATTCCTGATATAATAGTTGACAGCAGGGCGTTCCAGCACCAACCAAGAGTAACTGTGAGTGCTTACAGTGTTGTGCCAACACCAACAACTAAGGGGCCTATTTCTGCAGAGTATATACGGCAGGTCCCTACTTTCAAACATCCAACTTACAAACGACTCCTACTTGCAAACGCAAGAAGACAACAGGAAGTGAGAGGAAATCTACCACTAGGAAGGAAAATTCTCTCCTGTAAGAATAAATATGGGAGAAAGGTGTCTCCTCTGTACTGATGCTTTATCAGCAATCCTTGTTTCAAGAAAAACACCACATTTCAAAAACAGTTGTCATTGGGACGGAAAGTGAGGTGAAATGTTCTGAACAGGGGCACAGACAGCAAAACAAATGTTACAGGGGTGATAACCCTTACCTATGTTTTCCAAAAAGTTTAAAAATAGATTTTTGGGCTGGAGCTACACTTCAACAATGTACCTGTTCAAAATTACAAACACATTCTACATAAGAACAAACCTACAGTCCCTGTCTTGTATGCACCGCCTGTATACGGCTGTTCAGAGTATATAGGGCCTTTTTTATTTTATGTGCGGGGTTCCCCTTAATATCCATACAAGACCCAAAGGGGCTGGTAATGGGCTGGGGTAGGGGGGGGGGTCATGGGGTAGCTATGCCATTTTTCTTAAAGATTTTCATCCATATTACCGGGACCAGACATTACATTAAAGCCGCAAGCAGTTTTAAATGGCTTTTTTTTTTCTTTAGAAGTGTCATTTTGTGCAGGGACAGTTCTAAACACGGGAAACACGTGGCACTTCACAGGCATACTTTAGACACCCCCCAGGTACGATATTTAAAGGAATATTTGACTTTTTTTTTTTCACTTTATGCATCATTAAAATGACTGCTCCCGAAAAACGACCGTTTTTAAAACTTCTTTTTGCATTGATACATGTCCCCTGGTGCAGAACCCGGGTTCCCAAACCCTTTTTAGGACAATAACATGCATAATAGTTGTTATAATTAGCACTTTAGAATTCGAACGTTCGCATCCATTGTATTTAATAGGGTTCTAATGTTCGTACGAACTTTCGGTCCGTTCGCGGGTTCTGGTGCGAACCGAACCCGGGGGTGTTCGGCTCATCACTACTGCATACCCATGACAGTGGGAATGCTTGGTTTAGGATTAGAAAATTAGCTTTGTACACTATACATTATTAGCAGAAAATAAATCCTCTCAAACTAAATGGTATTGATTTCTAGCCAACAATGGTGAAGTAAGATCATTTTATTTATTTATTTTACATATTTTTTGTGTATAAGGATACTATGTCGAAAAAGAGAATATTTTGTTGGTAGTGCAATGGCAGTGTGGAAAGAAAAAACTTAAGGTGTATTGTAAAATAGCTGCAGATACCATTGCAATAAAACACACATCTTCAAACTAACACAATTTTAGCAGGAAAAATATTCTTTGCTCATAAAACAGTCCAGTTTTTCTGCCCTAAACAGAAAGAGTAAAGAAAATTTTTCAGATTTCAACTTCCATGTGTTCGCCGAGTCCACGTGGACTCCGCGAATTGATTTACTAGCTACAAAGAAAAAGAAAACTATTTACCTTTTACACTTGGAGGGAACAGTTGTACTAATATGTTGCACATATGAACATTTAACCTAAGGATGGCAAAGATACAAATTTAATAAACTATATCAGCAATCCAAACAAGTCTTACTTGAAACTATAACCCAGACCTCCTGAAATTTTCAATTAAAGTCACTTAGTATAATTAGAAAGTGGTGAAATATGGAAACATGTCAATGTGGATGATGCATAGAACATGCAGTAAATTACAACAGATCATCGTATTGTATTTTAATACTGTGAAATAAATTTTAATACTATGAAACTAATTAAAATAGGCATTGCACCATAATAACATAGGGTAGCATGTCAGTTAGATAGTTAGATTAAATGTTTAGGAAATTATCTAACAGACATGTAAAGATGTATTAGCAAGCACTGATATAAATTATGTAATCCTTCATTTTTGCTTCTTTAATTAAGAATAAAATATACTTTTTCTTGCATCAAAAAAATATTTTTAAGGTACAGTTAACATAAAAAAGAAGAGAAAAGCACCACTACCTAAGTATAGCACTTAATAAAACAAATTGGTAAAATGAAAAACAATAAGGCCTCATACACCATGGTGTTTTTGAGCTGTAACAGGCATTGGCGTTTTTAAGCTCCAAAAAAAACCCCAGGACCAGTGCGTTCTGAGGCTCCAGCGCTAGAGCTGTAAAAATGCCTGACGCCTTTAAAAGTTGTTAAACGCGATTTAACGAGGCTTAATGCTGTATACACAGCATTAAGCCCCGTCTGGCGTTTCTCTGCCCCTATTCAAAATCCATGGTTCCCTATGGGAGCCCATTGATTTGAATAGAAGTTGCACCAGAAGTTGGATCAAGATGATCCGATACCAGACACTTCGGGAATTTTTTTGGCGTGAGGTTCCCCCCAAGATCCATACCAGACCCTTATTCGAGCACGCAGCCCGGCTGGTCAGGAAAGGGGGGGCAAGCGAGCGCCCCCCCAAAGCACCTTGTCCCCATGTTGATAAGGACAAGGGCCTCTTCCCGACAACCCTTGCCCTTGGTTGTCGGAGTCTGCTGGCGGGGTTTTATCGGAATCTGGAAGCCCCCTTTATTAAGGGGGCCCCCAGATACCGGCCCCCCACCCTAGGTGAATGGGGTACATCGTACCCCTACCCATTCACCCCAAAAAAGTGTCAAAAATAAACACACTACACAGGTTTTTAACGTATTTTATTAAGGCAGCTCCGGCTCTTCTCCCTCTTCTGGCGACGTCTTCTTCATTTGACAGTCCTTCTTCCCTCTCTGGTTCTTCTCCTCTCTGCGATGTCTTCTCTCTCCACTGTCTCTTTGCTCTTTTGATAGGTCTTCTCAGTCTTTTGCTGGGTCTTCTCCCACTGCTCTTCTTCCGATATTGACTCAACTCCATCTCCCAGTGTAATGCTGGGTCCGTTGTGTGCAATGACTTATATTGGCATGGGGCGGGGCCACCCAAAGATATAATTTGGAGGCCACGCCCCTTGTGAAGTCACTGCTGGGGAATGATGGGGCGATGATGCCACAAGGGGCATGGCCTCCAAATTACGTCATCAGGTGGCCCCGCCCCATGCCAATATAAGACATTGCACATGGCGGACCCAGCATTACACTGGGAGATCGTGTTGAGTCAACATCGGAAGAAGAGCAGTGGGAGAAGACCCAGCAAAAGAGCGAGAAAACTCAGCAAAAGAACAAGGAGAGAGAAGACAGCGCAGAGAGGAGCAGAACCAGAGAGGGGAGAAGGACCAGCAGAGGGAGAAGACGTCGCAAGAAGAGGGAGAAGATCCGGAGCTGCCTTAATAAAATATGTTAAAAACCTGTGTAGTGTGTTTACATTTGACACTTTTTTTTAGGTAAATGGGTAGGGGTACAATGTACCCCATACTCATTCACCTAGGGTGGGGGGCCGGTATCTGGGGGCCTCCTTGTCAAAGGGGGCTTCCAGATTCCGATAAGCCCCCACCCGTAGACCCCGAAAACCAACGACAAGGGTTGAGAGAAGAGACCCTTGTCCTCATCAACATTGGGACCAGGTGCTTTGGGGTGGGGGGTGTAGAGCCCCCCCTGCCCCAAAGCACCCAATCCCCCATGTTGAGGGCATGTGGCCTGGTATGGTCCAGGGGGGGTCGCTCACCCCCTTCCTGATCTGCCGGGCTGCGTGCTCAGATAAGGGTCTTGTATGGATTTTGGGAGGAACCCCCACGGCATTTTTTTGGTGTGGGGGGGTTCCCCTTGAGATCCCTACCGGACCGAAGGGTCTGGTACTGTCTTGGAGGGAACCTCACGCAAATTTTTTTTTACATTTTGGTTCCTCTGGATTCTCGGAACCCAAGTCGCACTACAAGTCGGATCATCTTGATCCGACTTCTGGTGCAACTTCTATTCAAATCAATGGGCTCCCATAGGGAACCATTGATTTGGAATAGAGGCAGAGAAACGCATCTGAAAGCTAGTGCGTCTAAACGCGCATTGACGCCAATGCAAAACGTGGATAAAATCATGTTTTTAATGCAGTTTTTTTCCTGGCATCGGTACTAGCTTTACAGACGATTTTTTAAAACATCCGTGTGTATGAGGCCTTAATATGCACTTATATTTACAAGACATTAAAAAGCGAATCAATAAGTCTCCAGCAGGTGGCAGCCTTCCAGGTGGTTAATGGTGAGCAAGCCCCTCTCAGGTTTGACAAAGGGGGCCACACTCCTTATTGAAGAACCACACCCATCGACATCACACATGACATCATCACAGCCTTGTGGACCTTCAACACTTCCCTGTTGTCCACAGTGGTTCTCATCCATGCTCAATCTGCTGCTTTTACTGGCTCTTCCTAGTGTTCCCCTGGTCAGCATCCTGGTTCCAAGCATCTTGCATCACATCCACGCAGAGGGGCTTTCTCACCATTGACCACCTGGAAGGTCACCACCTGCTGGAGACTTATTGATAAGTTTTTTTAATTTCTTTTAAATGAGAGTGCATATTTACAGTTTTTTCATTTCACCCATATGTTTTAATAAATACTACACTTAGGTAGTGGTGCTTTTCTCTCCTTCTTTCTGTGGGAGCCTCCCCAGATCTTGCCTGGAAGAGAGACTGCTGATGCTGCCTTAATGTGAACTTTATGCCACTGTGTTTTTATGGACTTTTCTGAAGGACTAAAAAGACTTGCGTCATTCGCTTATCATTCCTTGCATTTTTTTTTCAGTTGCCCCAGTGCCCCCTTTTCGCACCTGGGTGAAATGCTAATGCCCTTTCCAAATATCTTCTCCCTGTAGGCATCTGTACACGAGAGGCTTCTAGACCTCAATTGTAGACAAGTGTGGTGATGTCACTGCACCTGTAGTTTAGTGTTTGCTTCCTCCAGTCTCATAAGTGGGGCTGAGGGAGAGTCTACAGGGGCCTGTGCATTGCAGAAGCTATCCACTGATCATGGTTGCAATTCTCTGCAGGCTTCTACACAAAAATGTAATACATGCACATTTTTAAAATGAAAGTGGGTGTATTTATAAAATTTTTGCAAAAGGTGGAATTTGCCTTTAATAAGTTAGTAAAACATATTAAAGTGTTATAAAACTGGGAAAAGGGAAATGGGACTTTTTGATGAGACCAACTAAATGTACCTCCACCCCCGATAAGTTGAATGGAAAGAACAAAATTTGGGACTTTGAAATGAAGCGTGCAGCCAGGGAAATAACATTGCATGGTACTATAATGCTGTCTGGTGATAGAGCCACCAATAGTGCCATATAGTAAATGCATAAACATGTAGTAGCCATCATAGTAAAGTAAAAAACTTTTATTCCATGACATGATACATAGTAATAAATAACAGAATAGCATGATGACACAATGATAGCATGCTGGCCTAGAGCCACAGTAATAACATATAAAAAACACACCAGACTAGTTGCAACTTATTTCCACAGTAGGTTATATATTGGTATATTGGTATATTCCAGTGAACCGTAATAATGGTAGCTTAGATAAAGAGCCTCCTCCACGCTGTACGTGCTACGTCTTTATTGATGACGTTGGTGTGTCAGCGTGGTGTTCATAACACCGGCGCTACACACCCAGTGATGTGTGGTCGGCAGGCGAGTACCACGCTCCACTCGTCTGTTGGCTCCGTCCCCCTTGTGTGCCGCAGCGTGATGTTGGTGGCTATCCCCATACACTGAAATCTCTGTACTTCAGTCCACCCTAGGAAGCTTTCTCTGGGACCTCTCTCATGTACACCTCGTGCCACTATTTGGACTTAACCTTTCACATAGGCGACCCAGGTATGACAATGCTACAATCTCACTTTTTATCACTATTGTTTTTTCTTCTCTAATCCCCCTTTTTGCAGTGCTTGGGTGGCTTGGCCCCCTCTGTTTCACTAAGGGCAATTGTTGTTCATTTATTGGCAACTATTGTTACCACTATCTCACTATCATTATTTTTAACACTGCCAGCCAAATCCCAAATCCCAGAATTGCCTGGGATTTTTTTTTTTATAAGATTGTATTGTTTGCTTTTAAAAATTGTTTTGTTTTTGCTCTCAAAAGGGAAGAAGCTTTTTAAAGTTAACAATGCAAAATCTTAAGACTATTTAGGGTTGCTTGGAGACATATGTCACATTGTTGAATCCAATTAGTCTCTTGTCAGTCACTTAAAAAATTGCAGATGAAAGTTCCCTTCTATAGAAGAGAACCTTTTCTTACCTCTCAAAGTGTTTCCTATCTTCTCTTTGCTCAAAAACTGCACCCCCCCCCCATCAGACACTTCAGCTTTTCCTACTTCTGAAAGTGTTGGTTTTCTTTGGAACACAATATGGTTCCATACCCCACCACTTCAGGAAACAGCAGTGGTCAGAGGATGGCACTCTCAAAATGATAAAATCCTGACGAATCTAACGAACTGCCTGGAACTGAGGGAGGTAGATGACAGTAATGAAGCCGATTCTGATCATTGATTTTGTAAACTAAAGTGATCACCTATTATTCTTTTACAGACAATTTAACCTGCTTAGCAAAGGGTATACTCAGTATTGGAAGCCAACCAAAAGGGCTGTTGAATAGAGGTGGCTCCCCCAGAGTAATCAAGTATGCATACTGTCATTTTATAATTCATGGATAGCTCCTGTGTTATTTAAAAAAACAAAACATGAACAAAATTACCAGCTCTGATATAAATATTTCATAGCAAATGTGTTTAACTGTGTGAAATAAAGGTTTCATCTACTGATTTAAATTTCCAGTGACAGAACAATAAATAATTGACACAACACACTACTTTAATACACTTCACTTGACAAAAATTCCCTGCAGATTAGAACAGACTTATTTAAAGCTCTTTAAGTAGAATAGGTTTGCATTTTCAAGGAAAAGTGCACCCTTACCAATCTTCAATGAATTATTCATGGCCTGGCGTTTGTGCTGTTGTAGAAAAAAAAAAAAGATCAGAAACAAAATTTAACCTTTTTATGTATTCCCTACAGCATTTGTTCTCAGACTAAATTTTAGTCAGAAGTCTTGACATTCTATATCATAAAATTGGCTATTTCACCTTAAAGTGATTCCATTGGGAGCAGGCCGGTGTTTATTTGGTGTGTGCAAGATTCTATTTTCCCAACAACGAGATATGCTTGAAAACTATGACAAGCAATCATGTGTTCGGGAAGTGCTTGCTGTTAAATTTTGTATTTTCTTGTTGTCCTCTTTTGTAACCTTTAAAAACTTTTTTAAAATGATACTATACTTAAATTCAATAACCTGTTGCTATATCCTTCTACAGGAAAAATAATCACATTCCAATTTCAGTGAACTTGAATAACATTTTAATTCACACATATCTCTTTGTATTTGTTTTCACCTTTTTTGCATCTGCTTTTATTCATGTTTAACCAATGATTTGATACATTGGGCTTTCTGCAAACTGCATGAACAGTTCCTGATGAACTATTCATTGTACTTGTCTATATACAGTGGGTATAGAAAAGAATCACCCCTCTTTAAAATCGTCATATTTTGTTGCTTTGCAGCCTGAAATGAAGACCGACACAGTTTTTGGTTTATCCAGCTGCACATACTAGTGCAACTTATAACATCCTAGTGAAAGATATAACACCAAAATGTCAGAAAGAAAAATTAAAAAACAAAATCACTGAGTTGACAACCCCCCTCCCCCTTTTTATGTCAGTATTTTGTTGGACCACTTTTTGCCTTAATTACAGCCTTTAGTCTGTTGTGATATGTCTCTACTAACTTTGCACATCTAGACTTTTAAATATTTGCCCACTCTTCTTTGCAGAACTGCTCAAGTTCAGTTAAGTTTGATGGTGACTGTTTGTGGACTGCAGTCTTTAAGTCATTCCACAGATTTTCAATGGGGTTTAAGTCTGGGCTCTGACTAAGCCATGGAAGGACATTCACCTTTTTCTCCTTCAACCACTGTGTGGTCATTTTTGCTGTGCGCTATGCATTGTCATGACGAAAGGTAAACCTTCTTCCCATTGACATCTTTCTAACTGAGGACAGCAGATTTTCCTCAAGAATTTGATGATAAATTGCCCCATCCATTTTCCTTCTATCCTGACAAGTGCTCCCATCCCTGCTGCAGAGAAACACCCCCATAACAGGATATTACCACCTCCATGCTTTACTGTAGGAATGGTGTTATTTGGATGTTGAGCTATATTGGATTTCTGCCAAACATATCGCTTGGTGTTGAGGACAAATAATTCAGTTTTAGTCTCATCTGATTATAACACCTTTTTCCGGGTGGTCTCACAATCTTAAAGGTGCCTTTAAGTTGGTCAGATGAGAATAAAATGTATTTATTTGGCCTCAACACCAAACGATAGGTCTGGTGGAAATCCAATTAACCCGTTTTCACAGTGAGTATGACAAGCATGCTTTACTGCATATACAGACTGAATTTACTGTTGTGGGAATAGTCCTTTAATCCTCTCTCTTTGGATAGCTCTTCCTGCTACCCCCAATGACATCCACTCTGCAAGAGGGATAGGTTTACATGCAGCCGGAAATATCTGTATATTGCTGATGTTAGACCCATCCACCCGAGCAGAATCAAGATTGTTTTAACCACTTCTCTACTGTGCACGAAAACCCCCTTCCTGCCCAAGCCATTTGACTTGAATGACAATTGCGCGGTCGTGCGACAGGGCTCCCAAACGAAATTTGCGTCCTTTTTTTCCCACAAATAGAGCTTTCTTTTGGTGGTATTTGATCACCTCTGCGGTTTTTATTTTTTGCGCTATAAACAAAAGAAGAGCGTCCAGTTTGGAAAAAAAACACTATTTTTTACTTTTTGCTATAATAAATACCCATTTTTTTTTTAAATAAAATTTTCCTCAGTTTAGGCCGATACGTATTCTTCTACATATTTTTTGGTAAAAAAAAAAAATCGCAATAAGCGCGTATTGATTGGTTTGCGCAAAAGTTATAGCGTCTACAAAATAGGGGATAGATTTATAGCATTTTTTTTTTATTAGTAATGGCGGCGATCTGCGATTTTTTATTGTGACTGCGATATTGCGGCGGACACATCGGACACATTTGACACATTTTTGGGACCATTCACATTCATACAGCGATCCCTGCTATAAAAATGCATTGATTACTGTATAAATGTGATTGGCAGGGAAGGGGTTAACCACTAGGGGGCGGGAAGGGGTTAAATATGTTCCCTCAAAGTGTTCTTACTGTGGGGGGAGGGGACTGACTGGGGGAGGTGACCGATGGTTGTCCCTATGTACAAGGGACACAGCATCGGTCCCCTCTCCCTCACAGGACGTGGATCTCTGTGTTTACACACAGAGATCCACTTTCCTGCTCGTTTACCGGGCAATCGCGGGTGCCCGGCGGCAATCGCGGCCGCCGGGCACGCGCACCAGGGCCTTGTGAACGCGGCGGGCGCCTCCTAGCTCGTTTTAAAGGGCGGACGTCATATGACGTCCTCCCAGAACGAGAGTATCCTCCACCCGCCGTCTATTGACAGTGGGCGGGGGACAAGTGGTTAAAGAAATGTTGGAATTTTTTTATGAATTATGTGAATGCATTTTTTTTCTTTCTTTTATTAATAAAATCCATAAGGGGAGTATGTACCCAAAAGGGGTTTAGTAGAGTTGTCTGCCATTATAATCAGTCACAGGATTTAACAGCAAGCATGTATCTGGCTGGCAGGAAAAACACTGAAGCTAGATGCACTAGTAGCAGAGGTAATAAATACCCTCCCAGCAGCCAGCACCAGGTGGAAACTGATTACTGGGATTTACTGGCTGGGAAACACCCATTGGTGGACACTGAAACTACAACCCTCTGCCCAGTGAACCACAGTGCCACCAGCAGGTGATCCAGGTCCTGACACAGTATCAGCATCTTAGCTTCTTCAGGAGTAGTGTAAGACATAAAATAAAACACGTTGCTATACATGGAGCAAAAAAATTTATTGGCAGCACTTTAATTTATCATTTATTAACCTTTTTTTGCGTTAAGTTATCATATTATGCCTTATTTTATGTCTTTAACCACTTCCGGACTGCCCCCCGTCGTTTTACGTCGCTACTTTGAAGAGGGATACCATTGTTATGGTAGCAGCTAGCTACGATAATCCCAGTATTCTCTTCAAGAGTGGACGGTCCGCTTCAAGATAAAAAGTTGTCTCTGCGGTGGATTCGTCACAAGATCACTTTTATCGGCGGCGGGAGAGGGGCCCCCCCTCCCGCTGCTCTCTGGTGCCCTCTGCCGCTTACTGGAGCCGTGTAATAGGAATAAAAGTGACCCATTTTTTTTAAAAGAACAGTGTAAAAGGTAAAAAAAAAAAATTAAACACGCCCCCTGTCCCGCCGAGCTCACATGCAGAAGTGAACGCATACATGAGCAGCGCCCGCAGATGAAAACGGTCTTCAAGCCACACATGTGAGGTATTGCCGCAATCGTTAGAGTGAGAGCAATAATTCTAGCCCTAGACCTCCTCTGTAACTTAAAACATGCAACCTGTAGATTTTTTTAAACGTCGCCTATGGAGATTTTTAAGTGTAAAAGTTTGTCGCCATTCCACGAGCGAGCGCAACTTTGAAGCATGACATGTTGGGTATAAATTTAGTCGGCGTAAAATTGTCTTTCACAATATAAAAAAAATTGGGCTAACTTTATTGTTACTATTTTTTAATTCAAAAAAGTGATTTTTTTCCAAAAGAAGTGCGCTTGTAAGACCGCTGCGCAAATACGGTGTGACAAAAAGTATTGCAACGACCGCCATTTTATTCTCTAGGGTGTTAGAGACCATTTTCATCTCTAGGGTGTTACAGGCCTTTTTATTCTCTAGGGTGTGTAAACATCAAATCTCAGAAAGAGGCTTGGTCCTTAAGTGGTTAAACAAGAATTAGGAATATAATATGGCCCTCTTTACAGCATGGGGCATTATTGAACATATTTTAATGTATACATTGATTCACAGGCATGCCAGTGTCAATGTGCAAGTTAATGAGCACTAAAAGGACATGCAAAAATATTTAGGAAAGTACATGCAAAAACATGCACCTTAAAACATACTCAATTGCAAGTGCAAGATGTCCACTGAATAACAAAGGTTTTGCTTCCTCAACACTTCAGGGTATCTTATACATGTTTGGCTGCTCATGACAATAACCTGTAATTTAATGGCTAAGCTCACCTTTAAAAAAAATAAAATAATGCACAGGCATTGTACAGAACACTCCCCAGAAATGTAATTTCCTGCTTGTGTGATTGGCTTACTGATTTTGCCATAATTCTGCATAGATGCAAGTCAGATTTTGGGCATCCTTTGCAACAAAAAATGAATTTTTGGTGAGATACTTCCAAAGGGAAATCATGTCTAAAGGGATGCAGACCCTGCAACTTTCCTCATTAGAACCCTGCAAGTGCAGCAGCTGATTGATAATTATATAATCACTCCCATTCACATTTAGCACGTTTATGGGCATTTGCTTTTATGATATTCCCCTCTGCTCATTTTTTACTATAATCAATGTACACTTGAAATCTCTGAATGTTCCTAAATGCTGTGTTTAAGCATGTTTAGGTGCGTTTATGTGTGTCAAGCGTTTTGTCCAAAAGCTCCTCTCAAATATGCACTTGTAAACTTTTTCTTTTTTTTTCAGCCTGAAAACGCTCCTCTGCAAATATGCCTGTAAATGCCCAAATGTGCATGGGCAAATAGGCTAACATAGAGTTGCTTATACAGGCTGAAGAAAAAAAAAGTCAAAAGTCTGTATAAGCAGCATTTTTTTATGCCCAGTGTGCATGAGGCCCTAAGGGTAATTTATTATTTCTCAAGATTCCTATGTGATGCAGTCACTCTGAAATTATATTTGTGTTAATTTTCAACCCCAACCACAATTTTTTTTGAGTTTTGGATGGAGTGTGGCAGATTTAGAAACTTCAAGTTTTAAATGTTGTCTGCATCCCTGTTGATATTGTAGCGGGTACTTACTTTCCCGGGGTAATTTTTTAATTTTTCGGTGACACCAGTGGTGTGTCTCCGGCGGTCCACTGGGTGACGCTGTCACCATGGGCCGACGGACGGATACCGCTGTGTGCTGAGCCTACTTTTTGTCCTCTCTTGGCAGCGGTATGGTGGGGCGGGGAACCCACCGTGCTTGCTGGGAGAGGGGATAAAGGGGCCGGCCATCTTGGTCATGGGGAGTTGGTCCCTGGCACCTTTAGCCTGCAGACGGAGTTCGTGCTCATCCTCTAGGCAGACTAGGCCTAGAGGACCACCGGAGATCGTGTTCCACCTCTGGCACCTTTAGCCTGGGGTGAGGTACTCGGACGGCGGTCCGGAGCTCAGTGCCCAACACTGAGTTCTGCGAGGGAAGGAGCCTAAGGTACTCCGGAGATGGATGCCTGAATCCGAGGTGGGCGTAATGGACCGGGAAGAGCTCCTCATCTGAAGACCCGGTGCAGCATACTGCCGGTGACGGGTGAGTCTTTTGTCGGAGACCGTCCGGAAGGTGAATTTTCCTCGTGCGGAGACCATAACCCACTCTTTGGAGGAGAGTGGAGGATCGAACTTGTGTCTGGGCCTATTCGCACCCACACCCCCTTTTCTGTTCTATAGCCAAGGGAGTCCATGTTATGTGTTAAACAAAGGAGTGTTGGACCTTAACGGTGTGGGGCTCAGTTCCTGGCAGACGAGGTTCTCGGAGACTCTTGAAGGGAGGATCCGATGCACAACACAGGCCCGAAGGTAAAGAAAGGCATTGCTGATACCACTTATACACCTGTGGTGGAAGCCTGGCGTAGCGCACCCTCTCCCTCCCCTATCATACCCCTAGACCAGAGACATTGCGAGCAGAACTTTAATAGAGGGGACGGGGAGAGGGGAGGAACTGCCCGCTACAATATGATTACCCCTTTTTTCCTTTTCTGTATGACACACATTTCCTGAACGAGAAGTCAGGGACAAAAAAAGCAATTCAAATCTGATAGAGGTTCTAACCCTTTCCCAGCAATTAAACATTGTTTTATCTAAGATATTTATCAGGTAGACAGCATATAACGGGAAATCTCCCAAGTAGGAGCACAAACAGCAATGGCCAGTTGACAGAGGTTTAAACCACTTTATCCTAAGCCTTAAAGTGTATCCAAATCCAGAACTTTTTTTTTTTTTTTTTTAATGGCGTAACGGTATGCTCAATGGTGTACATTAATGTGGATTCAGCAATAGATATTCTTCAAATGCTGCACACCAAAAAACCTGGCTAAAAAATCTTATTCACAAAAACCTTGAAGGCTTTTACTCTTTAAATCAAGAATATAAAACATTTTGAAAAAAACAACACATGGACAGCATGACATGAACTTCATTGGTAAAAAATAACTACATGTATAACTAACAAGTAGCCTCTATTGATCATTTTTAGATAAGATAACATATAATGTCGTTTGATGATAAAATGATGATCACAGACATACTGATATAAAAAAAAAAAAAACGTTTTTTTTTTTTCTTTTTTCAACAAAATGCAATCTGCCCTTAAGTAAAAGGCCCATCCATCGATCTTTAATGTTTAACTGATAAAACAAGCTCCACAGAATTTACTTGTTAATGCTTATCTTTTTCAATCCAACCAGCTGAGAAAATGTCTGAGATGAATTTCAGATAAAAAATAATTTGCTTTCTACATTTGTTACTTTTTAAAATATTATAATTAAGATAAAATGATTTGAAGGTCAAGGTCGATAAGCTGCCATAAATGATAGTTTCTTTGCACTTAATATAGGTGAATTTTGGTTATAAGATGGCCTTTTATATATTAGCATTTCACCTGAAACACTATCTAGATGTATAATTATTTTATATTTTGTTGTTCATCTGAGAAGTACAAGCCATTTATCTCCCTATGAAATTAATGCTCTGTACTGAGTCTGAAAATATCAAGTGCAGCTTTAAATAGAGAACAATGCTATTATTATTATCTTGCATATTTATGAACAGTTTGAAAGACAGATCTGTGAGTCAAGCACCAGTTGTTAGAAGAGTCCAGAAAGATTTTTATTAGTAGTTGCACTCAGTAAAATGCAAAGCTAAAAAGTAAAATATTTTCCAGAGGCTCTTACATAAGAGACTGTATTAAGAACAATAATTATACAGTATATTTATGAAAAATGATTCATGTAGAGTTAATATTTATTCCTGATTTAACTTACTTTAGTATGCTTAAATTTTTTGGAAATCCCCCATTATATAAGTTGAATATAAAGCTACAGTATAAAAGGCAAACATACATAAATTATTAATTAAAAAATGTAATATACATATAAATCAAGAGCGTATCAATTAAAAAAATAAAAATAAATCATGGTAATGTTTCAATAGCATATGACTTAATAGCTGTAAAGTATATATAAGAAAGGGTGAGGCTACAGAATATCCATCTGAGCTTATAAATAATATTCTGAGATAATGAAAATGTTGCCTCTTCTGGTATGCTGACAAAAATTTCAAGCAGACACCTGAAATAGATTTTATGATTTATTAGCCAATATAAGGATTATATGCTTTAATGTAACAGGCAAAAGATCTTAATAAAATGGTTTGCGGTTTGGCATAGCCATGTACATTATTTAGTAATTATGGAAAGTGCTGTGGAAAGTCTTCCGGACTAATGGAGCCAGAAAGATCTTGAGGGGTTGATCTGGTGGAAAATATTACTATATGTAAGTGAAATTGAAAACAACAGCAAAAGTGAAATGGAAACATTTATAGAAGTGCAAAAGAATACACCTACAATTCTGCAGATATAAATGGCAGTGGTAGAACTAAGAAGGGAATGGATACATTTTTGGATTGGATATAGGGTTGCCACCTTTTCTTCAAGTGAAACACACAGCAATTTTGTTTTATAGTATAAACTATACATATATTTTGCTATTCAATAACATTTCTAATCATAACAAGAGTCCCCCTTTACATCAAAGTCCACAGAGTTCCCCTTTTTACATCTGAATCCACAGAGTTCCCTTTTTTACATCTGAACTTGCAGAGTTCCCTTACACTGTAAAGCAGGACTCTGCAGACTCTGATGTAAGGGAGAATTCTGGGGACTCGAACATAAGGGATGCTCTGGGAACACTGATTTAAGGGGGAACACTGAGAACTCTGATGTACAGAGATGACTCTGATGTAAGGGGGAACACTGTGGCCTCTGGTGTAAAGGTGAACTCTGATGTAAGGGGTGCTCTGAGAATCCTGATTTCCTTTAGTGTACTCACTCAGGGACAGGAGAGAGAAGGGGGAGACTTCAGTCACAGACAGGGATGGATGGTGAGCTCACTCACCCCTTGGAAGTCAGCACCTCTCATCCAGATGTATCTGTGGCTGCTGGACTTCAAATTTCTGGTCCCCACTTTCCTTTTCTGAGGCACGGTGCCTGGAAATTGGAGTGTGGGCAGAGGGGTAGGGGTGGAAGGAAGAGGTGAAGATCGAGCCCTCTCTCCTCTCCCGTCTGTCTGTGTGTTTGTGGGGGGGGATTGTTAGTGCTGGCTTTCGCCAGTGTGAAAGAGTGTACCGCCACTATCAGCTTAGACAACTGCAGCCAGTAACCCTGCTGGGAAGCCATAGTTCAGTCTGAAGCGTAACTAGAAACTTCAGGGCACCCGTGCAAAAAATCATGAAGGGACCCTCTCCCGAAAAAGCTGTTTTTCACTGTACAACAAAGTAAAACATCTTTGTGGGGGGTGGAAACAGTGGTGTTGAGGGGGGTGGCAGTGGTGGTGTTGAGGGGGTGGCAGTGGTGGTGTTGAGGGGGTGGCAGTGGTGGTGTTGAGGGGAGATGGCAGTGGTGATGTTGAGGGGGGTGGCAGCGGTGATATTGAGGGGGGTGGCAGCGGTGATATTGAGGGGGGATGGCAGTGGTGATGTTGAGGGGGGTGGCAGCGGTGGTGTTGAGGGAGGATGGCAGTGGTGGTGTTGAGGGGGGTGGCAGCGGTGGTGTTGAGGGGGGTGACAGCGGTGGTGTTGATGGGGTGGCAGCAGTGGTGTTGAGGGGGGTGGCAGCAGTGGTGTTGACGGAGGTGGCAGCGCTGGTGTTTTAGGAGGGTGGCAGTGGTGGTGTTGAGGGGGGTGGCAGCAGTTGTGTTGAAGAGGGGTGGCAGCGATAGTGTTGAGGAGGGGTGGCAGTGGGGGTGTTGAGGAGGGGTGGCAGTGGTGGTACTGAGGGGGGGTGGCAGCGGTGGTGTTGAGGGGGGTGGCAGCAATGGTGTTGAGGGGGTGTGGCAGCGGTGGTGTTGAGGGGGGTGGCAGCAATGGTGTTGAGGGGGTGTGGCAGCTGTGTTTTTTTCACTGTACAACAAAGTAAAACATTTCTGTAGGGGTGGCAGCGGTGGTGTTAAAGGGGGGGGGGGCAGCGGTGGTGTTGAGGGGGGTGGCAGTGGTGGTGTTGATGGGGGTGGCAATGGTGGTGTTGAGGCGGGTGGCAGCGCTGGTGTTGAGGAGGGGTGGCAGCGGTGGTGTTGAGGAGGGGTGGCAGCGGTGGTGGTGAGGATGGTGGCAGCAGTGGTACTTGAGGGGGGTGGCAGTGGTGGTACTTGAGGGGGGTGGCAGCGGTGATACTTGAGGGGGGAGGTGGCAGCCATGGTACTTGAGGGAGGGTGGCAGCAGTGGTGTTGAGGGGGGATGGCAAAGGTGGGATGTAAGGGAGGTGGCAGCGGTGGTACTTGAGGGGGGTGGCATCAGTGGCAGCATTGATGCCATCCTCTCCCACCATCACCTCTGCCTCTTACTGATACCACCCCCCCCCACCACCACTGATCTCATCCCTATCCCCCCCATCACCTCTGTTGTAGAGGTGATGGGGGGTAGGAATGAGATCTGCGGTGGTGGTGGTGGGGGGATGGGATCAGTAAGAGGCAGAGGTGGTGGAGGTTGGGATCGATTGCACTGCAATTTGTCACTTACCTACCGTCCATCAATCGATTCCCCCTCAGAATTCTGTCACCGTGCCTCCAGGGATGCCTTTCCTCATGGGGACTCCACACAGTCACAGAGAGGAGAGCTCCTCCCCTTCACTCGATTGGATTCAGCTGGTCAGCTGACTTTATTTTTCAGTGTCCGCCCCACCTCCCTACATGCTCTCTGGATAGGCGGGCAGTCCAGAGTCTCAGCAAGCGAAATCCCCCCTCCCTGCGGCGGAATGAACGGACAGGCGGCGGGCCTCTCAGTACCACACAGCCATAATGGACAGGACAGGTAGGCCCCTCCCACGGGTGGGAGGCGGGCCCCTCAAACTTGCAGATGGGTGGGCCCCTCACACTGGCAGATGGGTGGGCAGTGGGCCCCCCATGAAATGGCAGAACTGCAAGGCCCAGTCGCAAGTGCGACTGCTGCGACCCTGATAATTCCGCCACTGCTTTATATTATATAGGTTTAGTAAATCTAAAGGAAAATTGAACGAGAAAGATATATAATGTATGGCCAGTCTTAGTGAATGAGGTTCCATCACCCAGTCATGTGCAAGCAAAAATGCTTCTTTTTCTATTTTCCTTGAACATGATTTTACATTCTTTGCAACATAACACTTCATCTCATTCACTAAGCTCTGGGACAACGTGAACAGCTTATTTGACTTCATTAAATTAACCCCATAGTTGCAAAATCTTTTAATAAAAAGGGAAAGGGGTCTTTTTGGCAGAGGTGACACACAGTCTCTTCTACTAATACAATTGTGCTTACCAGCAAATTTTGGTTTTCAAGTCGGCTCTTCTTTACGAGCTTGTGTCAATGGGCTTGCAGCATGCTTTCAGGTGCATTCTGCTTGCATTTGACATTAGTTCAAGAAGCTTCTAATTTTTTTTAAATGTTGACTGGTGCATTTGACTGTCTTTTGATCTGCAGTCTACCTTCTTCTAAGAAGTATGATTCTGCTTTAAACTGATTTTGCATCTCCATGGGCTTGTATGGGGAGAGAAGCAGGTCTAATGCAAACAAAAACCTGTCAACATAGACTCCAATGTGATTTAAGTTTGCATATGGTCTAGTTTGGATTCTTAGGGGGCCCCACAACATTATTTTAATCTATATTTTGGCCTGGAGTTTCATTTATTTTTGTCTCTATGGAAAGGGTCAGGTAAAGAGTTTCAGGGGGATCCCATGTGTTTTTTTCCCTCAAATATATATATAGCCCTGGGGTTGCTACTATAGTTATTATGTTTAAAGGTTCATTGTTTCTTGAATAAGAGTTTGGCTCCCCCTAGTGTCTGCTGAACTCTGTCAGGATTTTCCTTCCTTCTTGAGGCGTGAGCAGAGCCAGGCATTGTGGGATATATAGTTGTGGGATATGTAGTCTGGATGAGGAAGTGACTCTGTCGGCTGGATCAGCCCTGGACTACAGGACACACAATGCAAAGCGCACAGAACAGCCTGCTGGGAGGAGAGATAAAAGGACAGGCGTGGCCTGTTTTCAGCCTCTCTGGACACCATTAAACACCTGCCAGCAGAAGGTCTGTATGTGACCAGGAGTGAGAGACTGCGGCCTATACAGAGGAGAGCCGGATCGTCCACCTCAGAGGGATCTTGGAGGACAGCCCTTCTAATCTAGCAGGCCGATCGGCCTGCGCTCCAGAGCATTTGGAGCCACCTGCATTCTAGCCCACTGGGAGTTGCAGCGCGGCGTGGCAGCGCCATCTTCACTGAACGGAGACACCAGGAGGAGATTTCTGGACGGAGTCTAACATCTGCTGGGATCCATTGTGGTGAGAGGGCACCTGCCCATCCAAGTAGAGACTACAGTATTGCTGAGTGAGTTTCTTTTCTACAGACTGCTGGCGAGACTTGTGGTTCCACGGAGGTGGATCTGCTCCTTCACAGGCATCATACAGCTAGACTTTGGGACCTTGCCTTTCTCCCCTGCGCTGTAATGTCAGTACTGTATTACTCACACATGTAAAGAGGAATCTACAAGTGGGGATAGTTCTTCAGTTTGAGCAATCATCAGCATAATTCTAGTTCTGCAGCCTTTTTCTTTTCCCTTTGGATTACAAGCAAACACAAAATCATCACTGTAGTATAAACATCAGGCTAGCTGAAGACATCCAGAATTTAAGGAACATTCACCATTTTCATCTTTTACTAGGATTTACTTTTCTACATTGGAGTTGAGCTCTGAATTACAATATAGGGGGGAGCCATTTAGTGAGATATTATCAGAACTTGCACTGTGTCATTGTATTCATAAGTTGTATATTGTACGCTCGTTTGTGTGCTGAGGCCTCATTCGGAAGGTATTCAATACATGTGTTAAAGGTATTGGATATTTATCCCCCTATGCACCTGTCCACATATACCCCTTCAGGTTATCACCAGGTTACACGTATATGTATGTATGTGCACTGAGTAATGCTTTCTGTCAATCATAGCCTGTGTTCATTCATATTTTATTCTTTATTTTAGTAAACATTTCTGAGTGGTTCAGTGATACAGTGTGAGTTTCTCATTACTAACGCAACATTTCAAAATGGAACCCAAGGAGTCAGAGGTAAAAGAGGATCTGCAGAGTCAGGGTGGCCAGTGGGGTACAGAGTCAATCAGCAGCCCCCATGGGGGTACCGCTACATATACTCACTGTAGGATACTTGCTGTTTCTTTGATTGGTGGGACCAATCAGGATAGATCTCCTCAACAATAAGGATCTTTACCCTGTTATTTTTTATAGTTTTTATGCTGCTGGTCATACAGCTGACTATGCTGTGGAATCAGGGTCACAAATTTTAAATTGTCAATCCAGCCTTTCATGTTTTGTTTTTTGCCTGAACACTGAGGCTGGCAACAGGGTGGAAAAATGGGTGGCTTGAGGTGCGGTTTGGAGTGGCTAATGCGATAACACAAGTATTGGGAGCTACAGTGGGGAAGTAGTGATTCTCTTGTTCAACCTCCACTCAATAAAAGAGGAGAAACCACTAGTCTTTGTCAGCAGGAATAGTGTTCTTGCTGAAGATTGTGAATCAGGACAGCTGGTATTTTTTGGTGCTGAGCAGTGGTGGAGCATTCTGAGATTTCCGGCTGACGGTGGCAAACACTGGGAGATGAGCCCAATGTCCATTTTGCCACTTGGGGACTAGAACATGTGTCTCTGTTTCTGTTCCCCCTGTGTTATTTGGGCCTGTGTTTCTGTTCCCTAACTGGAAAAATGGAAGTAGGACATTTTCTTTATACTTATAAGAACTATATTGTCTAGATGGTGCTTAAAGTATATGTGAACAATTAACATCTCTTATTTAGTCCCTTTTTGTCTGTTAAAGATACCATTAAATGCATTTAGTTTATTTTGTTGGTAATTCTGAGCTTTCTTGCGTTCTGTGTTTGCTTTCTGTTTGATTAGCCCTCTAAGTTCTTATCATGAACTACAGAACCTTTCCCCCATATGTTATAGAGATTAAAATAATAGGTGGGATTCAATAGTTTACCAAGAGATATCTAGGCAGATTGGACAATATTTCTTGTGATTTCAGTCTAGAAAAAGGGAGGTGTTGTGAGCCCACAGCAGGAAGTTCAGAGCTGAGTGAATTTCTAGCAGATCAATAGGAATTTTGTTGTACTTTCTGGGCCAAGATTGAGATAAAACATGGAAAAATTTTCACGTATTACATTTTCTTTGCTCACTGCAACCTGAAAGATATAATGACCAATTTATTAGGTGCAATGCTTAACTGAGGAGTTAGAGCAAATCCATCAGCAACAATTGGAAACACTCTCTTTCTAATAATAAGCTTCTAAACTCACATTAAAAAAAATATACAAATATGTTTAAATAAAAGCAGGATGTTGATTCTATGTCTATACTTCATCTGTGTGTATGTATATATATATATATATATATATATATATATATATATATATATATATATATATACAGGTGCATCTCCAAAAATTAGAATAGCATTGAAATATTAATTTATTTCAGTAATTTATATCAAAAAGTGAAACTCATATATCATAAAGATTTATTACATACAGAGTGATATATTTCTTTTTTTTTTTTGTTTACAAACTTTTTTATTGTGTACAAAATAATGGTACAAACATTATGTCATGACATCAGAGAATTACAGTATTTTCAATCAATAATTATAATGATTTATGACAGAGTAACCGCCTTTATTTATTTATGACAACATCTATTACATATAAAAAATAAATGATTCAGTAGTATTTTGAAATGCAGGGTTGTTTTTGTGTATAAAAGAATTGGATGTGAAAAGGGGATTCTAATATGGGTCTAAAAGGTAGTCTGAATATTTGAACCATAGGTTCCATTTTTTATCCAGTAGGTGCATGGTATTATGCAAGGTATGCAAATTTTTTTCCATAAGGTAAATGTCGTTTATTCTAATTTTCAATTGGGAAATTGGTAACGATGGGGATTTCCAATGATAAGCTATTAGCCAATGGATGTATACACAAATTGTATGGACTATTCTTAATTGAAACGTGTTCAAACCCAAAATCGGGGCGAACAAGAGACAATTGGGAAGGGTAAGGGTTATAATTTTGTTTGAAATTTTAGAATAAAATTTCTCTAGTCGTTTCCATAATTGGGCTGCTTTTTCACAGTCCCAAAAAATGTGAGAGAAGGAGCCGATTGAGGTGCAATCTCTAAAGCAGGTATTGGGAACTGTGGGAAATATAGAATGGAGTTTGGCTGGAGTATAATACCACCTGGTAAATAGTTTAAATGCAGTTTCCCTAATTGTGATAGATTTAGTGCATTTAAGAAGATTGTCAATACATTCAGACCATTTCTCGAGGGGCAATACAAAATCGTATTCTTGTTCCTATTTGAGCATGTATGGTAATTTATCCTGGTTGGTGTTATTGATCAAGTTTAGATATATCTCTGATATTAGGCCTGTTCTTCTTGGGTATTTAGTACAGATATTCTCATAGAATGTGGCCGATGTATTGTCTAACAGTGGGAAATTTGAATTATAGAAGTTTCTAATTTGGAAAAATCTTCTGAGTTCTGTATTGGGAATGTCGTATTTGGTTTTTAGTATCGAGAACGAAGTTAATGAAGTATTCTCAATAAATCTATTAAGGGTGATTAGATTATTGTCAATCCACCAAACAAATTCATCAGTGTTTTGGTAGCTTTTTAGGAACTTAGGGTCGCCTAAAAAAGAAGCAAGGGGTGGTGTGGGAGAGGTCAATGTAAATTTTTTATTATGCAGTTTCCATAATTGGTATGAATGGGCCACTAAGAGGTTTAGCCTTTCCAAAGTATGATTGGAAACTTTGTTGCCCCATAGTAATCCTGATATAGAGTAGGGTAGTATTGAATATTTTTCAAATACTACCCATGGGATTTTCGGGTTATGTAAATGCCATTGAGCAATCTGTGCCCATCTTGCAGCTAGATAATATGACCAAAAGTTCGGGAGTCCCAATCCACCTCTTTTCGTGGACATATATAATACAGATTGGACAATTCTTGGGTGGGAGTCCGACCATATAAATTTATTGACTTCCGATTGAAATTTAGTAAGTATCAATTTATTTATTCTAACTGGGAGTGCTCTAAATAGAAATAATAAATTTGGTAGAATTGACATTTTGATGGCAGTAATTTTACCTAAAAATGAAATATTGAAGGATTTCCAGGTTTTTAACACCAATCTCAGTCTTTGTAACATGGGTAAATAATTTTTGGTGGCTAAATCTTTGGGGTCTGGGGTAAGGTGGATACCGAGATAAGGTAAAGTATCATTGGACCACGTGAAGTTGAAGGATGTGCGAATTGAATCAAATCGGGAAGGAGGAATATTTATTGGCATTCCCACTGATTTTGAAACATTTACCGATAACCCTGATAGAGCAGAAATTTTTTGAGTGTGGCTAGTAAGTTTGGTAAGGCTATTATGGGTTGGGTAAGAAATAGTATCATGTCATCCGCATACATACTGAGTTTGTACGTTTTGTTATTAGAAGTATAACCCTTTATATCTGGGTGTTGTAGGATGGCAGCAGCTAGGGGTTCTATTGCTAGGGCAAACAATAGAGGTGAAAGGGGACAGCCTTGCCTAGTGCCTCTTCCGATTTTAAAGAATTCTGAGTTACAGCCTGGCAATTTTATTCTGGTGGCAGGGTTATGGTATAGGGCAGTGATGGCGAACCTTGGCACCCCAGATGTTTTGGAACTACATTTCCCATGATGCTCATGCACTCTGCCGTGTAGTTGAGCATCATGGGAAATGTAGTTCCAAAACATCTGGGGTGCCAAGGTTCGCCATCACTGGTATAGGGCATGAAATGCATGAATAAATTCACCATTAAAACCATACTTTTGTAAAACTAAATCTAAGTATCTCCAGGTGACACTATCGAAAGCTTTATTAATGTCTAGACTTAATAGTAGGATTGGGTGAGATTTGATATTTGCTTCCTGAATTATATTAGTTACTAGACGAATGTTGTCTGTGATCTGCCTGCCGGGGATAAAGCCTGACTGAAAGGGGATATCAGAGAGGGGATTATTGTTGCTAGTCTATTTGCTAGAAGTCTACTAAAAATTTTAAGATCATTGTTAATTACTGAAATTGGCCTATAATTTTGGGGTAGTGTGTGGTCTTTATTTGGTTTTGGGATTAAGGACATATTAGCCAACAGTATTTCTTCAGGAAACTGGTCTCCTTTCAAAATGCTTTTGTATAGTTTTGACAATGACGGAGTGAGAAGTTGTGGGAACTGTTTATAGTAAAAGGACGAGAATCCATCTGGACCAGGTGCTGAGCCTCTCTTAAGGGATTTAATAACTTGTGTAATTTCGTCTTCAGTACACGGGGAATTTAGTGTGTCAATCTGAGTAGAGGATAATTTGGGTATGGGGATGTTATTTAACCACTCACGTGAGATAGTTGAGATAGAGGAAGTTGGTTTGGAAAGGAGATCTGTGTAGAATTTGGTAAATATGGAGAGTATTTCTTTTGGGTGAGTGATCAGTTGATTCGTGTTATTTTTAAGTTTGTAGACATGAGCAGGTTTTATTGATTGGTTTAATTTATGGGCAAACATTGTTGAGTAACTATTACTTGAGAGGAAAAATTTCGCTTTAGACCAGCGAAGTGCCTTCTCGGCTTTAAAGGTTAGTATAGAGTCTAACTCAGAACGTTTTTGGGAAATTTGATTATAAATAACAGGGTCGTGTGTGTTTGTGTGTATTTTATAGAGGTCATGAAGTTCTTTTGTTAGGGAGGAAATCTTACTCCATCTCACTCTGTTATTTTGAGCTGCTAGTTTAATAATGCGGCCTCTCAGAACCGCCTTATGAGCTAGCCACAAAGTGGTAGGGGATATGTCTGGTGTGGAATTTGTTGTGAAGTAATCTTTATTTAAGTGAGGCTATTTCATGTTTATGTTTAGGGTCTGTGAGTAAAGATTCATTTAATCTCCATGAGTAAGGTGTAGCCGAGAGGCCAATGAATTGAGTGCTGAGTGTAGTAATATTGTGATCTGACCAGGTACATGGGTGAATTGAGGCATCATAAGTATTGGCTAGTGTAATGGGGGTACAGAAAATGTAATCCAAACGGGAATATGAATTATGTGGGTGCGAGAAGAATGTGTATTCACGCGCACCAATGTTTAGTGCTCTCCAGGAGTCAATGAGTTGCATTTCATTGATATCAGAGTGATATATTTCAAGCATTTCTTTCTTTTAATTTTGATGATTTTGGCTTACAGCTAGTGAAAACCCAAAATTCAGTATCTCTGAAGAGTAGGATATTGTGAAAAAGTTTAACATTGTAGACTCATGGTGTCACACTCTAATCATCTAATTAACTCAAAACACCTGTAAAGATTTCCTGAGCCTTTAAATGGTCTCTCAGTCTGGTTCAGTAGGTTACACAGTCATGGGGAAGACTGCTGACTTGACAGTTGTCCAGAAGACAGCCATTGACTCAAATGACAAAAGTCACAAAAGGTTATTGCTAAAGAAGCTAAAGAAGCTAAAGAAGCTGGCTGTTCACAGAGTGCTGAATCCAAGCATATTAATGGAAAGTTGAGTGGAAGGAAATTTCTGGTAGAAAAAGGCACACAAGCAACAGGGATAACCGCAGCCATGAGAGGAATGTGAAGCAAAGGCCATTCAAGAATTTGAGGGAGATTCACAAGGAGTGGTCTCAGTGCTTCAAGAGCCACCACACACAGACGTATCCAGGACATGGGCTGCAACGGTCACATTCCTTGTGTCAAGCCACTCCTGGACCAGAGACAATGTCAGAAGCATCTTACCTAGGAGAAAAAGGACTAAACTGTTGTTCAGTGGTTCAAAGTCCTCTTTTCAGATTAAAGTCAATTTTGCATTTAACCACTTTAGCCCTGGAAGGACTTACCCCCTTAATGACCAGGCCATTTTTTGCAAAATTGCACTGCGTCGCTTTAACTGACAACTGCGTGGTCGTGCAACGTTATACCCAAACAAAATTGATGTCCCTTTTTTCCTACAAGTAGAGCTTTCTTTTGGTGGTATTTGATTACCACTGCCGGTTTTTATTTTTTGCTCTATAAACAAAAAAGACTGACAATTTTGAAGAAAAACTATATTTTTTACTTTCTGCAATAAAACATTTCCAAAAATATATATATAAAAAAACAAATGTATTCATCACTTTAGGCCAGTTTAGATATTCTGCTACATATTTTTGGTAAAAAAAATTGCAGTAAGCATATATTGATTGGTTTGTGCAAAAGTTATAGTTTACAAAATAGGGGAAAGATTTAGGGACTTTTTATTTATTTTATTGTTTTTACTAGTAATGGCGGGGATCAGCGATTTTTAGCAGAACCTACAACATTGCGGCATACAAATCTGACGCTAAGTGACACCTTTTGGTGACCAGTGACACCAGCACAGTGATCAGTGCTATAAAAATGCACTAAGCACTGTATAAATGGCACTGGCTGGGAAGGGGCTAACACTAGGGTCAATCAAGGAGTTGTGCTCCCTAGGGAGGTGCTTCTAACTGTCAGGGGGACATACTGACTGTAAGCAGAGAGAGAACGCTGTTCCTGATCACTAGGAACAGCTGATATCTCTCTCCTCCCCTATCAGAACTGGGATCCGCCTTGTTTACATAGGCAGATCCCCGTTCTGCCTCTCTTTACCGCGATCGCGGGGTCGGCGGACATCGAGTGTGGTTAATTTGGAATTTAAGGTCCCAGAGTCTGGAGGAAGAGGTGAGAGACACAGAATCCAAGTTACATGAGATCCAGTGTGAAGTTCCCACAGTCAGTGATGATTTGGGGAGCCATGTCATATGCTGGTGTTAGTCCACTGTGTTTTATCAATTCCAAAGTCAGCGCAGCCCTCTACCAGGAAATTCTAGAGCACTTCATGCTTCCCTCTGCTAGCCAGCTTTATGGAGATGCTGATTTAATTTTCCAGCAGGACGTGGCACCTGCCCACACTGCCAAAAATACCGATACCTGGTTTAAGGATCATGCTATTACTGTGCTTGATTGGCCAGCAAATTAGCCTGACCTAATCCCATAGAGAATCTGTGGAGTATTGTCAAGAGGAAGATGAGAGACACCAGACCCAACAATGCAGAGGAGCTAAATGGCACTATCAATGCAACCTGGGCTTCCATAACACCTCAGTAGTGCCATAGGCTGATCACCTCCATGCCACGCCACATTGATGCAATAATTCATGCAAAAGGAGCCCCCACCAAGTATTGAGTGCATACTATACTGTACATGGACATACTTTAAAGTAAGCCAACATTTCTGTATTAAAAATCCTTTTTTTTTTATTGGTCTTATGTAATATTCAAATTTTCAGAGATAATGAATTTTGTGTTTTTACTAGCTGTAAGCCTTAATTATCAAAATTAAATAAAGAAATGCTTTAACTCTCACTCTGTGTGTAATGAATCTATATAATATATGAGTTTCACTTTTTCAATTAAATTACTGAAATTATTAATTTTTTTTATGATATTCTACTTTTTTGAGATGCACCTGTAGCACCCTCTAGGTAGGTAGATGCTAGAGTAGGATTTTTTGTCAGATTTAGGCAGGCCTGTTTGTTTTTATCTGGGCTGGGAGTGGCTCAGCATAGCAGCTGTTGACTTACAGGCAGCATCACTAAGACCTCCCTCTTCTTTCTAGAGATTTCTGGAAGGTACTGTAAAGAGAGGAGGAGAGGAGAGGTGAAGCTGCCTGGGGACTCTGGCTGGGAACATGAAATTGCCCAAAATGTCTTGGCATGGTATTCCCTGGAACTAAGAGGCCAAGCCAAGTAAGGTCCATAAGGACATGGATGAGCAAGTTTGGGGTGGAGGAACACTTTTGGGATGAATTAGAGCGGAGACTGCGAGCCAGGCCTTCTCATCCACATCAGTGCCTGACCTCACAAACACTCCTAAACCTTGTGGACAGCCTTCCCAGCAGAGTTGAAGCTGTTATAGCTGCAATGGGTGGGCCAACTAAATATTGAACCCCAGAAGGAGAGAGAGATCGGTAGCCGCTCCAGGTGAGAAGCCTTGATGGTGATCCACCTCACAGAAACCACAGGTGCTGGCGATGCATTCAGCAAGGCAGGAATAAGAAAGTAAGTTTCTGGACAGCCGCACTCTGAAAACGTTGCCTTTATTCAAATAAGAACAGCACTACAAGCCACAGCAAAACGGCAATAGGAAAACAGTTTTGCTGTGTAGTGCTGTTCTTATTTGAATAAAGGCAAAGTTTTCAGAGTGCGGCTGTCCAGAAATGTACTTTCTTATTCCTGCCTCAATATTGAACCCTATGGACTAAGACTGGGATGCCATTAAAGTTCATGTAGGTGTAAGGGGGGGCGCCCCAATACTTTAGGTAATATAAGATATATATTTATATATATTGTGACAGCAGGAAGGTAAAGTCACCTGGTTGCATCCAGGGGGGTAGATATATTTCGCCCAGATTCAGGCTTTACGCCGACTTATACAACTAGGGAGAGAGTTGATGAAGCCCAGCTGAGGCTAGTGGGCTCATGGATGACTCATACCTCTAGGGAGAGTGTGGGGCGTCGTGCAGACAGGGAGTTGATGAGACCAGCTGAAGCTTGTCAGCTCATTTAGGCCTCTATAAAAACTCCCAGCTTCATTAGATGTTAGCTCATGCCTGGACCCAGACCTGTGTGGACTGTCTAGGGAGAGTGAACCCCTGTGCGGTGAGACAAAGCCTGTGTGGCTATTTGCTTGGACATTTAAAACCAGGGACTTAGGGACTAGGACAGCACTAGGCTGATCCCAGTTGTTAGTTAGGAAACCTGTATGTTTAGTCAGAGGTCAAGTTGACCAGGATTTATTTTGTTTATGTTTCTTTTGCTTTGCTGTGTTTTGTCACTGTAAATAGAAAATAAACCGCACCTTTTTGATTTTGAAAACCACAACCTCCGTTTGCTGGGCCTGTTTTTGTGTGGGGAGCCCATCTCGGGGGTCACACACACCCGCTGCCGAGCTAACCCCCTCACAGTTGGTGGAGAATGCAGGCAGTTTTTTTTTAAGCCAGCATGGAGGAGATACTGAAGCAGCTGGCTCTAGCAAATGCCAATCAACAGCAGACAAATGCAGGTTTGCAAAAGAGCCTTGCAGCTCATCAACAGAGCCTTGCAGCTCAACAACAGAACTTCGCAGCCCAGCAGCAAGCTCATCAACAGAGCCTTGCAGCCCAGCAGCAAGCTCACCAACAGAGTCTGGAAGCTCAGCAACAAGCCCAGCAGCAATCTGAGGCCCGCTTCATAGACCTGTTACAGAAGCAAGAGCAGAGACTACAACAAATGGAAGCAGTAATGCAGCAACGTCCGCAGACCAGTGAGGAAAGCCGTCCCACTAATACCGCGTCCTTTGGGGTGAGTCGTTTATTGACAAAAATGACTGGAGAGGATGATCCAGAGGTATTTTTGACCACATTTGAAAGGACTGCTGAAAGAGAAAAGTGGCCTGAGGAGCAGTGGGCTGGACTGGTGGCTCCTCTGTTAACTGGTGAATCGCAGAAGGCTTACTATGACCTAGAGCCTGACCAAGCAAAAGACTATGTGATGCTAAAAGCTGAAATATTGGCAAGGCTGGGTGTCACCCAGGCTGTCCGGGCTCAGCGTGTGCATAACTGGACTTTCCAGCTTGGAAAACCCCCCAGGTCTCAAATATATGATCTCATTCACCTGAGCAGAAAGTGGCTACAGCCAGAGACTTTGTCCGCACCAAAGATTGTGGAACGTGTTGTAATGGATCGGTTTTTGAGAGCTCTTCCTACTGCCATCCAAAAGTGGGTAAGCCATGGAGACCCAGAGACGGCCGATGGTCTTGTGGATCGTGTGGAGAAATACTTGGCTACAGAGAACCTGACGGCCTCTTCCAGAGACACTCGGACTTTCCACCCTAAGACCAGACCATCCCCAGGGGCGGATAAGAGGATTCCAAGGGGTGAGGGTGGAGAGAGTGAGAGGGTGGGAGCTCTACCCCAAGTTTGGCGAGAACAGCCTGGGAAATCAGCGGCTCAAGAGGCCGCAAGAAGGATCGTTTGCTACCGCTGCCGGCAAGCGGGACATATTGCAGCCAATTGCCCGGTTGTGGAGGAACCCATGCAGTGTGACTTTCTGACGGGCAGACGTCAGTCGCTGTGTGCGACAGTCGCATGCACTGCCATTCGAGGAACTGAGAAACATTTATGCAAAATGTGTGTTAATGGTAGAAATGTTGTGGTATTGCTGGATTCAGGTAGCCTTGTGACCCTGATAAAGGCTGAGTTAGTTAAAACAGAGGTCTCTGGGAATAGCAAGGTAGCTGTTATTTGTGTGCATGGGGACACCCGAGAGTATCCAGTGACTACAGTGTGTTTCGAGACCCCCAAAGGTACCCTCTCTCATCCAGTGGGCTTAGTATCTCAGTTACCGCATGACGCCATTGTGGGAAGGGATTTTCCGAAGTTCTGGGAACTGTGGGATGATCCTGAGCCCCCCACTGGTGCCCCTATGTACCAGGAATGTGATAGCCAGAACTCCCCTGAGAGTGGTGAGGACTCTCCGGAATTTCCCTTATCAGTATTGGCAGGGGAGACTCAAGAAACTGGAGAGGAGCCCACCTCCTCAGACGAAAACCTACCGTCTGTGGAGTTTTCTGATCTTGAGGTTCACAGGGAAAACTTTGCCACAGAACAGTTGAAAGACCCCGCCCTAATAAAGGCACGGGAAAACGTAGTGAAAATAGATGGCGAGTTAGTGAACCCAGATAATACCTGCACTTACCCATACTTCAGCGTAGAGAAGGACCTACTGTATCGGGTGGCAAAAAGGGCAGAAGAAACCGTTGAGCAGCTTGTGGTGCCCAAACCTTACAGGAAGTTGGTGTTGGAGTTGGCCCATGGGCACATTCTTGGAGGTCATCTGGGGACAGAGAAAACCCGAGAGAGGGTATTACAGAGATTCTATTGGCCGGGGGTGATGAAGGACATAGAAAATTATTGTTCCTCCTGCCCTGTGTGTCAGAGGTCGGCCCCGATGCCACATTTCCGTAGCCCGCTGGTCCCTCTACCCATCATTGAGGTCCCGTTTGAGAGGATCGCCATGGATTTGGTAGGTCCTATAATCAAGTCCGCTAGGGGGCACCAGTACATATTAGTTATAATGGACTATGCCACCCGTTATCCAGAAGCGATCCCTCTCCGAAATACCTCGGCCAAAACCATAGCCAAAGAGCTATCTCTTGTGTTTAGCCGGGTGGGTATTTGTAAAGAACTGCTTACGGACCAAGGTACACCCTTTATGTCCCGGGTTATGAAGGAGCTGTGTAAATTGTTCAAAGTGACGCAATTACGTACATCTGTGTATCACCCCCAAACCGATGGGCTGGTTGAAAGATTCAACAAAACCCTAAAACAAATGTTGAAGAAAGTGGTGGATAGAGATGGAAAGGATTGGGACTGTCTACTTCCTTATCTGATGTTTGCTATTAGGGAGGTGCCCCAATCCTCTACGGGATTCTCCCCCTTTGAGTTACTGTATGGGAGACACCCAAGAGGGCTGTTGGATATTGCCAAGGAAACTTGGGAAAGTGAGAGTTCTCCCCACAGGAGTGTGATTGAGCATGTCGCCCTGATGCAAGACCGAATTGCACAGGTAATGCCCATCGTGAAGGAACATTTGGCCCAAGCGCAGTTAGCACAGCAGAGAGTGTACAACCGTGGAGCCAAGACCCGTACCTTTTCCCCGGGGGATAGGATACTGGTACTTGTCCCTACGGTTGAAAGTAAATTCCTTGCCAAATGGCAAGGCCCCTACGAGATAATGGAAAAAGTGAGCGAAGTGAATTACAAGGTCAGACAACCAGGAAGGCGAAAGCCCGAACAGATCTATCACGTTAATCTGTTGAAAGCCTGGAGGGATAGAGAGTCCCTAGTCGCAGACACTTGGTCACCAGCTCAAACTGGTTGCGTGATTCCTGAGGTTGGAATAGCAGCCACCTTGTCACAACCCCAACAACAGGAGGTTAAGGAGTTTGTGCTTCGCAACAAGGAGGTGTTCTCTGAGCTGCCGGGACAAACATCTGGGGTAGAGCATGATATTATTACCCCGCCCGGTGAAAGGGTGAAGTTAAAACCCTATCGGATCCCAGAGGCCCGACGGGAGGCAATACGGGAGGAAGTACAGAAAATGCTGAACTTAGGGGTGATAGAGGAGTCCCAAAGTGATTGGTCTAGTCCCATTGTGTTGGTGCCTAAACCGGATGGGAGCTGGCGATTTTGTAACGATTTTCGTCAGTTGAACAAAGTTACAAAATTTGACACCTACCCCATGCCACGTATAGATGAGTTGATCGACCGGCTGGGAACAGCCCGATACATGACGACTCTTGACCTCACAAAAGGGTATTGGCAAATCCCCCTGGCCAAATTGGCCAAAGAGAAAACCGCATTTGTAACCCCAGACGGGGCGTTCCAATATAAAAGAATGCCGTTCGGGTTACAGAATGCGCCGGCCACATTCCAGCGGAAAATGGACCAGATGCTGAGGCCCCATCGGAAGTATGCTGCGGCTTACCTGGATGACGTAATTGTCCATAGCACAGATTGGGCCTCACATCTGCCAAAAGTGCAAGCAGTCCTGGACTCTGTTCGGGAAGCGGGGTTTACGGCTAACCCCAAGAAGTGTACCATTGGGCAGGAGGAGGCCAAATATCTTGGGTACACCATTGGGAGGGGAGTAATAAAACCCCAACTCAACAAAGTCGAGGCCATCCAGAGTTGGCCACGTCCCAACAGCAAGAAGCAGGTACGAGCCTTTCTGGGAATCGCTGGGTATTATCGGCGATTCATTCCCCACTTTGCTTCTAAGGCTGTGCCCCTAACCAACCTAACGAAGGGGAAAGGGTCGGTCATGATTAAATGGACCCCCGAGGCTGAGGCAGCATTCCAATTCTTGAAACAAGCCTTATGTAGCCAGCCAGTGTTGTACTCACCCGACTTCTCTAAAGACTTTGTCGTACAAAGTGATGCGTCAGATGTGGGGTTAGGAGCAGTATTGTCCCAGGTCTGGAACGGGGAAGAGCACCCAGTCATTTACCTCAGCAGGAAGTTGAAGTCCCATGAGGTAAATTACGCCACCGTTGAAAAGGAGTGTTTAGCGGTGAAGTGGGCTCTAGATTCCCTTCGGTACTACCTGCTAGGTAGGCAATTTGACATGGTTACGGATCACGCTCCGTTAAAGTGGATGGCTCAAAACAAGGAAACAAATAGAAGAGTGAATAGGTGGTTCCTGGCCCTCCAGGAATTCAACTTCACAGTAAAGCATCGCCCTGGCGTTCAAATGGGGAATGTGGATGCTTTGTCTCGAGTACATGAATGCCTGATTGCTGGTGTTCCAACCCCGAGGTTAAAACAAGAGGGGGGGGTATGTGACAGCAGGAAGGTAAAGTCACCTGGTTGCATCCAGGGGGGTAGATATATTTCGCCCAGATTCAGGCTTTACGCCGACTTATACAACTAGGGAGAGAGTTGATGAAGCCCAGCTGAGGCTAGTGGGCTCATGGATGACTCATACCTCTAGGGAGAGTGTGGGGCGTCGTGCAGACAGGGAGTTGATGAGACCAGCTGAAGCTTGTCAGCTCATTTAGGCCTCTATAAAAACTCCCAGCTTCATTAGATGTTAGCTCATGCCTGGACCCAGACCTGTGTGGACTGTCTAGGGAGAGTGAACCCCTGTGCGGTGAGACAAAGCCTGTGTGGCTATTTGCTTGGACATTTAAAACCAGGGACTTAGGGACTAGGACAGCACTAGGCTGATCCCAGTTGTTAGTTAGGAAACCTGTATGTTTAGTCAGAGGTCAAGTTGACCAGGATTTATTTTGTTTATGTTTCTTTTGCTTTGCTGTGTTTTGTCACTGTAAATAGAAAATAAACCGCACCTTTTTGATTTTGAAAACCACAACCTCCGTTTGCTGGGCCTGTTTTTGTGTGGGGAGCCCATCTCGGGGGTCACACACACCCGCTGCCGAGCTAACCCCCTCACAATATATATATATATATATATATATATATATATTATATATATATATATATATATTGTATACAGTATATATTATATTCACGTTTACATTCAGTGCAACTCACAAAAATCAAGTATTTTTTTTATTTGTCCAGCATGAATTTTGTCCAGTCTGTTATCTGGTTAATGGTCAGTATCCTTTGTAACCCCTGTGAGGGGGTTAGCTCGGCAGCGGGTGTGTGTGACCCCCGAGATGGGCTCCCCACACAAAAACAGGCCCAGCAAACGGTGGTTGTGGTTTTCAAAATCAAAAAGGTGCGGTTTATTTTCTATTTACAGTGACAAAACACAGCAAAGCAAAAGAAACATAAACAAAATAAATCCTGGTCAACTTGACCTCTGACTAAACATACAGGTTTCCTAACTAACAACTGGGATCAGCCTAGTGCTGTCCTAGTCCCTAAGTCCCTGGTTTTAAATGTCCAAGCAAATAGCCACACAGGCTTTGTCTCACCGCACAGGGGTTCACTCTCCCTAGACAGTCCACACAGGTCTGGTTCCAGGCATGAGCTAACATCTAATGAAGCTGGGAGTTCTTATAGAGGCCTAAATGAGCTGACAAGCTTCAGCTGGTCTCATCAACTCCCTGTCTGTACGACGCCCCACACTCTCCCTAGAGGTATGAGTCATCCATGAGCCCACTAGCCTTATACAACTCTCCACCTAGTTGTATAAGTCGGCGTAAAGCCTGAATCTGGGCGAAATATATCTACCCCCCTGGATGCAACCAGGTGACTTTACCTTCCTGCTGTCACATACCCCCCCTCTTGTTTTAACCTCGGGGTTGGAACACCAGCAATCAGGCATTCATGTACTCGAGACAAAGCATCCACATTCCCCATTTGAACGCCAGGGCGATGCTTTACTGTGAAGTTGAATTCCTGGAGGGCCAGGAACCACCTATTCACTCTTCTATTTGTTTCTTTGTTTTGAGCCATCCACTTTAACGGAGCGTGATCCGTAACCATGTCAAAGTGCCTACCTAGCAGGTAGTACCGAAGGGAATCTAGAGCCCACTTCACCGCTAAACACTCCTTTTCAACGGTGGCGTAATTTACCTCATGGGACTTCAACTTCCTGCTGAGGTAAATGACTGGGTGCTCTTCCCCGTTCCAGACCTGGGACAATACTGCTCCTAACCCCACATCTGACGCATCACTTTGTACGACAAAGTCTTTAGAGAAGTCGGGTGAGTACAACACTGGCTGGCTACATAAGGCTTGTTTCAAGAATTGGAATGCTGCCTCAGCCTTGGGGGTCCATTTAATCATGACCGACCCTTTCCCCTTCGTCAGGTTGGTTAGGGGCACAGCCTTAGAAGCAAAGTGGGGAATGAATCGCCGATAATACCCAGCGATTCCCAGAAAGGCTCGTACCTGCTTCTTGCTGTTGGGACGTGGCCAACTCTGGATGGCCTCGACTTTGTTGAGTTGGGGTTTTATTACTCCCCTCCCAATGGTGTACCCAAGATATTTGGCCTCCTCCTGCCCAATGGTACACTTCTTGGGGTTAGCCGTAAACCCCGCTTCCCGAACAGAGTCCAGGACTGCTTGCACTTTTGGCAGATGTGAGGCCCAATCTGTGCTATGGACAATTATGTCATCCAGGTAAGCCGCAGCATACTTCCGATGGGGCCTCAGCATCTGGTCCATTTTCCGCTGGAATGTGGCCGGCGCATTCTGTAACCCGAACGGCATTCTTTTATATTGGAACGCCCCGTCTGGGGTTACAAATGCGGTTTTCTCTTTGGCCGACTTGGCCAGGGGGATTTGCCAATACCCGTTTGTGAGGTCAAGAGTCGTCATGTATCGGGCTGTTCCCAGCCGGTCGATCAACTCATCTATACGTGGCATGGGGTAGGTGTCAAATTTTGTAACTTTGTTCAACTGTCGAAAATCGTTACAAAATCGCCAGCTCCCATCCGGTTTAGGCACCAACACAATGGGACTAGACCAATCACTTTGGGACTCCTCTATCACCCCTAAGTTCAGCATTTTCTGTACTTCCTCCCGTATTGCCTCCCGTCGGGCCTCTGGGATCCGATAGGGTTTTAACTTCACCCTTTCACCGGGCGGGGTAATGATGTCATGCTCTACCCCAGATGTTTGTCCCGGCAGCTCAGAGAATACCTCCTTGTTGCGAAGCACAAACTCCTTAACCTCCTGTTGTTGGGGTTGTGACAAGGTGGCTGCTATTCCAACCTCCGGAATCACGCAACCAGTTTGAGCTGGTGACCAAGTGTCTGCGACTAGGGACTCTCTATCCCTCCAGGCTTTCAACAGATTAACGTGATAGATCTGTTCGGGCTTTCGCCTTCCTGGTTGTCTGACCTTGTAATTCACTTCGCTCACTTTTTCCATTATCTCGTAGGGGCCTTGCCATTTGGCAAGGAATTTACTTTCAACTGTAGGGACAAGTACCAGTATCCTATCCCCCGGGGAAAAGGTACGGGTCTTGGCTCCACGGTTGTACACTCTCTGCTGTGCTAACTGCGCTTGGGCCAAATGTTCCTTCATAACCCGGGACATAAAGGGTGTACCTTGGTCCGTAAGCAGTTCTTTACAAATACCCACCCGGCTAAACACAAGAGATAGCTCTTTGGCTATGGTTTTGGCCGAGGTATTTCGGAGAGGGATCGCTTCTGGATAACGGGTGGCATAGTCCATTATAACTAATATGTACTGGTGCCCCCTAGCGGACTTGATTATAGGACCTACCAAATCCATGGCGATCCTCTCAAACGGGACCTCAATGATGGGTAGAGGGACCAGCGGGCTACGGAAATGTGGCATCGGGGCCGACCTCTGACACACAGGGCAGGAGGAACAATAATTTTCTATGTCCTTCATCACCCCCGGCCAATAGAATCTCTGTAATACCCTCTCTCGGGTTTTCTCTGTCCCCAGATGACCTCCAAGAATGTGCCCATGGGCCAACTCCAACACCAACTTCCTGTAAGGTTTGGGCACCACAAGCTGCTCAACGGTTTCTTCTGCCCTTTTTGCCACCCGATACAGTAGGTCCTTCTCTACGCTGAAGTATGGGTAAGTGCAGGTATTATCTGGGTTCACTAACTCGCCATCTATTTTCACTACGTTTTCCCGTGCCTTTATTAGGGCGGGGTCTTTCAACTGTTCTGTGGCAAAGTTTTCCCTGTGAACCTCAAGATCAGAAAACTCCACAGACGGTAGGTTTTCGTCTGAGGAGGTGGGCTCCTCTCCAGTTTCTTGAGTCTCCCCTGCCAATACTGATAAGGGAAATTCTGGAGAGTCCTCACCACTCTCAGGGGAGTTCTGGCTATCACATTCCTGGTACATAGGGGCACCAGTGGGGGGCTCAGGATCATCCCACAGTTCCCAGAACTTCGGAAAATCCCTTCCCACAATGGCGTCATGCGGTAACTGAGATACTAAGCCCACTGGATGAGAGAGGGTACCTTTGGGGGTCTCGAAACACACTGTAGTCACTGGATACTCTCGGGTGTCCCCATGCACACAAATAACAGCTACCTTGCTATTCCCAGAGACCTCTGTTTTAACTAACTCAGCCTTTATCAGGGTCACAAGGCTACCTGAATCCAGCAATACCACAACATTTCTACCATTAACACACATTTTGCATAAATGTTTCTCAGTTCCTCGAATGGCAGTGCATGCGACTGTCGCACACAGCGACTGACGTCTGCCCGTCAGAAAGTCACACTGCATGGGTTCCTCCACAACCGGGCAATTGGCTGCAATATGTCCCGCTTGCCGGCAGCGGTAGCAAACGATCCTTCTTGCGGCCTCTTGAGCCGCTGATTTCCCAGGCTGTTCTCGCCAAACTTGGGGTAGAGCTCCCACCCTCTCACTCTCTCCACCCTCACCCCTTGGAATCCTCTTATCCGCCCCTGGGGATGGTCTGGTCTTAGGGTGGAAAGTCCGAGTGTCTCTGGAAGAGGCCGTCAGGTTCTCTGTAGCCAAGTATTTCTCCACACGATCCACAAGACCATCGGCCGTCTCTGGGTCTCCATGGCTTACCCACTTTTGGATGGCAGTAGGAAGAGCTCTCAAAAACCGATCCATTACAACACGTTCCACAATCTTTGGTGCGGACAAAGTCTCTGGCTGTAGCCACTTTCTGCTCAGGTGAATGAGATCATACATTTGAGACCTGGGGGGTTTTCCAAGCTGGAAAGTCCAGTTATGCACACGCTGAGCCCGGACAGCCTGGGTGACACCCAGCCTTGCCAATATTTCAGCTTTTAGCATCGCATAGTCTTTTGCTTGGTTAGGCTCTAGGTCATAGTAAGCTTTCTGCGATTCACCAGTTAACAGAGGAGCCACCAGTCCAGCCCACTGCTCCTCAGGCCACTTTTCTCTTTCAGCGGTCCTTTCAAATGTGGTCAAAAATACCTCTGGATCATCCTCTCCAGTCATTTTTGTCAATAAACGACTCACCCCAAAGGACGCGGTATTAGTGGGACGGCTTTCCTCACTGGTCTGCGGACGTTGCTGCATTGCTGCTTCCATCTGTTGTTGTAGTCTCTGCTCTTGCTTCTGTAATAGGTCTATGAAGCGGGCCTCAGATTGCTGCTGGGCTTGTTGCTGAGCCTCCAGACTCTGTTGCAAAGTTGCGTTTGTCTGCTGCTGGGCTGCAAGGCTCTGTTGATGAGCTTGCTGCTGGGCTGCAAGGCTCTGTTGATGAGCTTGTTGCTGGGCTGCGAAGTTCTGTTGTTGAGCTGCAAGGCTCTTTTGCAAACCTGCATTTGTCTGCTGTTGATTGGCATTTGCTAGAGCCAGCTGCTTCAGTATCTCCTCCATGCTGGCTTAAAAAAAAACTGCCACTGGTTCTCCACCAACTGTGAGGGGGTTGGCTCGGCAGCGGGTGTGTGTGACCCCCGAGATGGGCTCCCCACACAAAAACAGGCCCAGCAAACGGTGGTTGTGGTTTTCAAAATCAAAAAGGTGCGGTTTATTTTCTATTTACAGTGACAAAACACAGCAAAGCAAAAGAAACATAAACAAAATAAATCCTGGTCAACTTGACCTCTGACTAAACATACAGGTTTCCTAACTAACAACTGGGATCAGCCTAGTGCTGTCCTAGTCCCTAAGTCCCTGGTTTTAAATGTCCAAGCAAATAGCCACACAGGCTTTGTCTCACCGCACAGGGGTTCACTCTCCCTAGACAGTCCACACAGGTCTGGTTCCAGGCATGAGCTAACATCTAATGAAGCTGGGAGTTCTTATAGAGGCCTAAATGAGCTGACAAGCTTCAGCTGGTCTCATCAACTCCCTGTCTGTACGACGCCCCACACTCTCCCTAGAGGTATGAGTCATCCATGAGCCCACTAGCCTTATACAACTCTCCACCTAGTTGTATAAGTCGGCGTAAAGCCTGAATCTGGGCGAAATATATCTACCCCCCTGGATGCAACCAGGTGACTTTATCTTCCTGCTGTCACACCCCCTACTCAAAAAAAGGCTGACTTGCCCTCTGGGAGGTGAGCACCACTCCATATTTAATTCACCCATGGACAAACAGTCATTAGAAATGTCCTTTATTTAAATATAATTCCACTGTATATGCATATTGAAATTTCCATAAATACTTTACTGCTATAGATACACATTATTATATGCAATTCCACTTTTAGGCTAAATGAACTGAAAATAAATTAAACAATGTATAGAACAATTTTAAATGTAGAAGTATTTGATTTAAGTTACAACTAAGATAACTGCCTTCAAAAATAAATTGCTACTTCTTACTGAATTTAAAAATAATGAAGAAATGTCAATGCATTTGACAACCTATTATGAAAATGTCATTGACTGATTATTTTAGGCACTTCAAAAATGATTTTTTGAAGTTTTTCTTAATAATTAACCACAGGACTGGTTGAGCCTTCACAATCCTTCTGTTATTTAAATCAATGGTTATTTATCATAGGCTGGACTCAAAAAGACAAAATAAATGGGATTCTGTGTCAAGCATGGTATCGAGATAAAACAAGCAATTTGTTATATTCTGCATTCTTTAATAGTTAACTTTTATTTAAGCGATTGAAGGGAACATCCACAGATGCCAATTTTTAATAACTGTAAGTGGTTCATGTCATTTCATCTTTGAAGCAAATATTTTTAAAGTCACTCTCAGACAATAGAGACATTATTTGTTGTACATAAACCAAAATGTCCTGTTACCAATGCAGTGTTGTAGTTGCTAGCAAATGAAAAGTAGTAGTAATGCACTCATGTGTGTCATACACTTAAGCCAATGTGTTCAGGACCATAACCATTGTTCAGACACTAGACTTTTTGAACAGCCAGAATGTTCCTTTATTAAAAACATTGACATGGTACAGAGATCAGCAAAGCGTGGAATTAAAGCAAGACAAATACTCACAGTGTGCAAAGCTAAGTGAGAATTCAATTTGCAAATAAAATTCAATCATGTGCAAGAAAAGTTAAAATAAAACAGGAATTTGCTTGCATATGATTGGATGATTTAAGTCAGCACAGCTTTAGCCCATTAACTAAGCTAAGCAAAAATTCCCTTGGCAATTTGAACACAAAATTCTCCTTAAAGTAAATTAACCCCAGATTCTTTAAATGTGGACATGAGTTCACATAGTGGCAAACCATACCTCTATGACAGCCATTGCTACAGCTATATAAAGTGGCTATGCAAAAGGATATCACAATCCAAGGACAGACCTGTGGAAGTATTTAGGGCTCTTGTTACCTCTTAGACTAATTTATCTGAAGATATGTCATAGCAGTCAGAAGAGTAACAAATTTGATCTTCACAGCTACCAGAGACTTCTGCCTTAACCACTTAACGACCGCCCCATGTACATATACGTCTGCCAAATGGCACAGACAGGCACAATCACGTACCTGTACGTGACTGCCTTCGTATGGGTGGGGGGTCCAATCGGACCCCCCTCCGGTACATGCGGCGGTCGGTATTGATTCTGGAGCGATCCGTGATGAGGAGGCGGCCATTGGTTTCTGGCCACCCCCTCGTGTTCGCTCCCGGTGAATGAGATGCTTTCCCTGCCTGTGTAATGTAAACACAGGCAGGGGAACTGATGTCATCTCTCCATGCGGCGCTCTATTCGTCCGGAGCCACCGAGGAGAGAAGACATCAGGTTAGTGCACAAACAGTACACTGACACCAGGACACATAGGTACATAAATCACCCCCCAGTCACCCCCAGATCACCCCCCAGATCACCCCCCAGCTCCCATTCACAGTGTCACTGATTGCAGTGATCATTTATTTACTGATCACTGCAATCAGTGACATTTACATAGTTACATAGTTAGTCAGGTTGAAAAAAGACACAAGTCCATCCAGTTCAACCATAAAAAAAAAGAAAAAAAAAGAAATATCGTACAATCCCATATACCCAATTCTATACCCACAGTTGATCCAGAAGAAGGCAAAAAACCCCAGCAGAGCATGATCCGATTTGCTACAGCAGGGGAAAAAATTCCTTCCTGATCCCCCGAGAGGCAATCGGATGTTCCCCGGATCAACTTTACCTATAAATGTCAGTACCCAGTTATATTATGTACATTTAAGAAAGAATCCAGGCCCTTCTTAAAGCAATCTACTGAGCTGGCCAGAACCACCTCTACAGGGAGTCTATTCCACATTTTCGCAGCTCTTACTGTGGAGAAACCTTTCCGTATTTGGAGGCGAAATCTCTTTTCCTCTAGACGCAAAGAATGCCCCCTTGTCCTTTGTGTTGACCGTAAAGTGAATAACTCAACACCAAGTTCACTATATGGACCCCTTATATATTTGTACATGTTGATCATATCCCCCCTTAATCTCCTCTTCTCAAGAGTGAATAAATTCAGTTCCTCTAATCTTTCCTCATAGCTGAGCTCCTCCATGCCTCTTATCAGTTTGGTTTCCCTTCTCTGCACTTTCTCCAGTTCCCCAATATCCTTTTTGAGAACTGGGGCCCAAGACTGAACTGCATATTCCAGATGAGGTCTTACTAATGATTTGAACAGGGGCAAAATGATATCTCTCTCTCTGGAGACCATACCTCTCTTCATACAAGAAAGGACTTTGCTCACTTTGGAAACCGTAGCTTAGCATTGCATGCCATTATTGAGCTTATGATCTACCAAAACCCCCAGATCCTTCTTCACTAGGATCCCCCCAGTAGTACTCCCCGTAGCATGTATTAAGCATTCATATTCTTAGCACCCAAGTGCATAACTTTTCATTTATCAACATTAAACCTCATCGGCCACATAGTCGCCCAATTAGACAGAGCATTGAGGTCGGCTTGTAAATTGGCAACATCCTGTAAGGACGTTATTCCACTGCATAGCTTAGTGTCATCTGCAAAGACAGAAATGTTACTTTTGATCTCAGACCCAATATCATTTATAAAGATATTAAAAAGTAAGGGTCCCAGCACTGAACCTTGAGGTACACCACTGATAACCTTGGACCATTCAGAGTAAGAATCATTAACCCCTACTCTCTGAATTCTGTCTTTTAGCCAGTTTTCTATCCATTTACAAACTGATATTTCCAATCCTGTAGACTTTACCTTGCACATGAGCCGTGTGTGGGGAACTGTATCGAACGCTTTTGCAAAATCCAAGTCCACAGCCACCCTTCTGCCCAAGGTCTTACTTACCTCTTCATAAAAAGAAATCAGGTTTGTCTGACAACTTCTGTCTTTCATGAATCCATGCTGTCTGTTGCTTAAATAGTTTTTTTCCAGCAAGAACTCATCTATGTGGTCTTTTATTAATCTCTCCAGTATCTTCCCAAATATAGAAGTTAAACTAACAGGTCTATAGTTACTTGGTAAAGACTTAATTCCCTTTTTAAATATAGGCACCACATTGGCTCTGCGCCAATCCAGTGGTACTATTCCTGTCATTAATGAGTCCCTAAAAATTAAATACACTGGCTTTGAAATTACAGAGGTCAATTCTTTTAGGATCCATGGGTGTATGCCATCTGGTCCAGGTGCTTTATCCACCTTTATTCCATCTAAATATTTCTGGACCATATCACTTTTGAGCCATTGTGGATTTGGGGCTGTGTCACTACCACCCCCATTTTGGACATGAGCTTCCCCATGCTACTTTGTATACACAGAACTGAAGAAAGTATTTAATAAATTAGCCTTCTCTTTGTCCCCAGTCACCCACTCTAGATTATTTTGTAAAGGGCCTACATGCTCAGACTTGACCTTTTTACTATTAATATATTTGAAGAATTTTTTGGGGTTTGTCCTACTATCTTTTGCAATCTGTCGTTCATTTTGAATTTTTGCATCCTTGATTTCCTTTTTACATATTCTGTTATATTCTTTGTAACATTTAAATGACACTAGTGTTCCCTCATTTTTATATTTTTAAAAAAATGCCTCATGCCCCAGTTGACGCATTTTTTATGCAAAACATGTCGGGTACATGAACCTGCCTTATAGCTACGCAGCATTTTGATACATTTTTTCTGTGATCACTACTTTACAAGCCTCTGCATGGATGCCTGTACGATTTCATTGTTCATTTTTAAACCATGTGTGTCTTGTGACTTTTTTCTCTTGGAATAAATGAGATTTTTATCCTACCATCTGACCTTGCACTATGAGGAGCCTCTTTTGTTCCATTTTTTTATATGGTTGATACCGCAATCCTTGATGCATTGACGCTTTGGAGCTCTGCGTCACCACTTTGGAGAGATTGGATTTGCTGTGCTTACCCCATCTGTTGCTGCTCCGGGAGGACGTATCCAGAGGAGTCCACACCTCCGGGAGGACGTATCCAGAGGAGTCTACATCCATACTTTCTGTCTGTTTGACCCACCACCGCTGGTGTGTGTGTCCACGCATAGGGGTAAGAGTATCCATTTCTTTCCCCCATCCCTGGTGTTGGAGTCACGTCCCTGGGTGTTACAGACTTGTGAATACATGCTTTCCATGAACTTGAAGCTCTTTGGATTCCTATAATAGGGACAATGCACTGAAGTTCTGTGATACAATTTCTCTCCTTGTTTCCAGTTTGTACACTGGGCACCTCCATCGGACTTGTGATTATTTTATTGTGTATGGTTTTTTCATATATATATAAATTTTTATGCACATGTTGGAGTACACACACTTTGATATATCCATCCAGGCCTTGGTTGGTCGTATATTCTCACTGTTTATTATTTGCCCGAATCAATATATGTGTTTGGGCCTTCTCACATATTTTAGGCGCTGCATTTTCTTTTTTCACGTGTTATTTCTTTGCAATATGTCTATTTGCTGATGCTGGCAGACATATTTTCACTTGTTCACCCAGTAAGCGCAACTTTTTCTTTATTTTATATTTTTTAAAAGCTTGTTTCTTATAGTTTATAGCTTTTTTAACTTTGGCAGTGAGCCACATAGGTTTTATTTTTAGCCTTTTAAACGTATTGCCCATGGGAATATACTTTGCAGTGAGTTCACAAACAGTCTTTTTGAAGAATTCCCATTTCTGTTCTGTGCCCATTGATGCCAATATTCCCTCCCAGTTTAAGTCCTGGAGAGCAGCCCTCATCCTTGGAAAATTTGCTCTCTTGAAATTAAGTGTTTTTATCTTTCCCGTATGTGATTTTTTCTTACAACTAACATCAAATGAAATCATGTTATGGTCACTGCTACCCAGGTGTTCCTTTATCTGAACATTAGTAAAACGCTCTGCATGGTTTGAGATTACCAGGTCCAACAGAGCATCATTCCTAGTTGGGGCCTCAATAAACTGGACCATAAAATTGTCCTGCAATAGGTTTATAAATTTTTGCCCTTTAACTGTCCCAGCAGTTCCATTACTCCAATCAATTTCTGGGTAGTTAAAATCCCCCATTATTATTACCGTCCCAGCCCTTGCAGCCCTTTCCACCTGTGCAAGGAGCTGAGTCTCCACCTCCTCATTAACATTGGTTGGTCTATAACAAACTCCAATGATTAACTTTGAACTACGCACATCTGTATGCAGTTCCACCCATAATGCTTCAGACTCATCCCACTCTCCATCCACCAGGTCCTCTTTCACACTCGCTTTGAGATCACTTCTCTCATAGAGACAGACCCCTCCACCTTTCCTTTTTACCCTGTCTTTCCGAAAGAGTGCATAGCCAGGAATATTAATAGCCCAGTCATGTGAGGAATGAAGCCAAGTTTCAGCAATACTGATTACATCATAGCTCTCCTCATGCACCAGAGCTTCTAACTCACCTATTTTGCTTGGCAGACTTCTGGCATTGGTGAACAGACACTTTAATGCATTAATATATTTTGACCGGTCACATACTATCCTCTTGGGTGTTGCCAGATTGCAACTAGGACTTGCTACTATACTTACCTTGGGCTTATGTGCTTTGGTTACCCTACCACTAATGCCCCTAATACTACCCTCTGGAATATGTTCGCCGCTGACTCTCACTATCTCTGGACCCTCCCCCCCGTCGCCTAGTTTAAAAACCCCTCTAACTTTTTGGCCATCCTTACTCCCAGCTGATCTGCACCCTCCTCATTTAGGTGCAGTCCGTCCCTTCTATAGTACTGGTTATCGACTGAGAAGTCGGCCCAGTCCTCCAGGAACCCAAACCCCTCCTTACTACACCAGCTCTTCAGCCACTTGTTTACTTCCCTAATCTCCCTCTGCCTTTCTGGTGTGGCTCGATGTACCGGTAGTATTCCTGAGAATACTACCTTGGAGGTCCTTTTCCTCAATTTAGCTCCCAAGTCCCTAAAATCGTTCTTTAGGACACTCCATCTGCCTCTGACTTTGTCATTGGTGCCAACGTGCACCATGACAGCTGGGTCTTCCCCAGCCCCTCCCAGTAATCTGTCCACCAGATCCGTGATATGCCGAACCCAAGCGCCCACTAGACAACATACAGTTCGGCGCTTCAGGTCTTTGTTACAGATTGCCCTCTCTGTCCTTCTAAGAATTGAGTCCCCTACCACCAGAATCTGTCTTTCCTTTCCCTTCGCTTCCCCACCACTCTCACTGGAGGAGTTCTTCCCCCGGCAGCTAGGAGAGTCCCTCAGCTCCAGCAGTGCTGGTCCCTGACTGGTTTCACCAATGTCACTCAATGGAGCATACTTATTGGGATGCTCCAGCCCTGGATCGGCCTCCCTGGCACTTCACCCTCTACCCTTCCTGACTGTCACCCATCTACTATTTTCTAGTGCCTGCACCTCTTTGTCTCCACCCACCTCTGTGCTGGCCCCTGCCATCACCTGCCGGGTACGTTTCCAGCTCTCCTTTAGTGTGGAGGGTCTTCCCACTGCTGACAGTTGCTTCCCTAGATTCAGAACCTGGGCTTCCAAGGAAACAATGTGCTTACATTTTGCACAGCAGTAATCGCCCTCGATCAGATGATCAAGGAACGCATACATGCTGCAAGATGTACACCGAGTCGCCCCGCCACACCCGCCGGGCATCGTACCTATCAATTTAATGAGGATTAGAGATTATACTCTGTCCAAATTACCTAACACTAGCTTCCTGACACAACTACTCAACAAGACAATACACAGGTACTCAACAAGACAATACACAGGTACCACGCAGACCTATGTGCACCCGCAGACCAACGGACCTATGTGCACTCGCAGACCAGTGTGCACTCGCAGAGCAACGGACCAACATTTGTGATAGTAAAAGTGTCAGAGCAGTTAGGTCCCTTTAGGTCCAGGGTAGCCCCCTAACCCCCCTAATAAAAGGTTTAACCCCTTGATCACCCCCCAGGTAACCCTTTCACCCCCTATCACCACTGTCACTAAGCGATCATTTTTCTGATCGCTGTATTAGTGTCGGTGGTGCCGCTAGGTAGCCAGTTATTTTTTTAGGTTCGCCGCCAGGTTTTTATAGCGTCAGGTACCCCCATATATTACCTAATAAAGGTTTAACCCCTTGATGGCCCCCAGATAACCCTTTCACCTCCTATCACCAGTGTCACTAAGCGATCGTTTTTCTGATCGCTGTATTAGTTATGCTGGTGCCTCTAGGTAGCCAGTTATTTTTTTAGGTTCGCCACCAGGTTTTTATAGCGTCAGGTACCCCCATATATGACCTAATAAAGGTTTAACCCCTTGATCGCCCCCCAGGTAACCCTTTCACCCCCTATCACCAGTGTCACTAAGCGATCGTTTTTCTGATCGCTGTATTAGTTATGCTGGTGCCGCTAGGTAGCCAGTTATTTTTTTAGGTTCGCCGCCAGGTTTTTATAGCGTCAGGTACCCCCATATATTACCTAATAAAGGTTTAACCCCTTGATCGCCCCCCAGGTAACCCTTTAACCCCCTATCACCAGTGTCACTAAGCGATCGTTTTTCTGATCGCTGTATTAGTGTCGCTGGTGCCGCTAGGTAGCCAGTTAGTTTTTTAGGTTCGCCGCCAGGTTTTTATAGCGTCAGGTACCCCCATATATTATCTAATAAAGGTTTTAACCCCCTGATTGCCCCTAGAGTTAACCCTTTCACCAGTGATCACTGTATAAGTGTCACTGGTGACACTGGTTAGCCAGTTAGTTATTTCGTTTTTTACGTTCCCCGTCAAGTTTTTATATAGCGTCAGGTACCCCCATATATTACCTAATAAAGGTTTTAACCCCCTGATTGCCCCTAGTAAACCCTTTCACCAGTGATCACCGTATAAGTGTTACGGGTGACGCTTGTTAGTTAGTTTTCTTTTTATAGTGTCAGGGCACCCGCCGTATATAACCCAATAAATGTTTAACCCCCTGATCACCCTGACCGTGTGTACGCGGCATAACTTTTGCGGGAGGATGCCCCCATGCTTCGACATATAGAAATGGTGCATGTATGCCCATAATTAGAAGTGGGTGAATGAAGGGAGGTATTCTAATGGTGGGCATACCCACCGATCAATCCCTTTTTTTCGTTCAGCCAACAGGCTGCATGAAAAAAAAGATTACAATACATGTCCAACAAGGACCAGCAACGTACTGGTATGTTGCTGGATTTTGAATGGTTATACCAGAATGATGCCTGCGGGTTTAGGTATCACCTTGGTATCATTCTTTTTAGCCAGCGGCCGGATTTCATGTAAAAGCAATTTTAGCGGCTAATTAGCCTCTGGACTGCTTTTACAAGCAGTGGGAGGCAATGTCCTTCCCGCCGGATATAAAAAGCGCCATTGGGAAATTGGGAAAGCATTTTATCACACCGATCTTGGTGTGGTCAGATACTTTGAGGGCAGAGGAAAGATCTAGGGTCTAATAGACCCCAGTTTTTTTTTTTTAAAAAGAGTACCTGTCACTACCTATTGCTATCATAGGGGATATTTACATTGCCTGAGATAACAATAAAAATGATTAAAAAAAAAAAAATATGGAAGGAACAGTTTAAAAAAACAAAAAAAAAAAAAAAAGCAAAATAAAAAAAAAAAAAAAAAAACACCCCTGTCCCGCCCTGCTCTTGCGCAAAGGCGAACGCAAGCATCGGTCTGGCGTCATATGTACACAGCAATTGCACCATGCATGTGAGATATAACCGCAAGGGTCAGATCGAGGGCAGTAATTTTAGCAGTAGACCTCTGTAAATCTAATGTGGTAACCTGTAAAGGCTTTTAAAAGCTTTTAAAAATGTATGTAGTTTGTCGCCACTGCGCGTTTGTGCGAAATTGGGCCTAAGATAATTTTTTTTATTTCATCAAACATTTGGGCAATATAGTGTGTTTTAGTGCATTAAAATAAAAAAAAGTGTATTTTTTCCCTAAAAAATGCGTTTGAAAAATGTGAGTCTCTGTAATATATCATGCTCTTAATAGTTTTTTCTTGGAAAAAATGTACTCATCTCCCCCTCATTCATAGCTGCACTGGGCCCCAATTAAACTACTAGCATGTTCTCCAGCTACTGTGTGAACATTTTTGCATAACATTACACTGTGATTTTTTGCTCTACATGACCATTACCTCGCTCAGCAATGTGGGTTTGTGTACTCTGGAATTACATTTTGTTTAACTTAGTACACAATGTAGTGTGTTACTATTCGAATCGACAGTTAAAATATAGTTCAGGCCACATGGGCTTTCTGTAATGAATTGATATAGAGGAAGTGAAGTAATGCCTCGTTTCCACTGAGTGGATCGTTTCGGTACGGTTCGGTACTGTACGCTATTTTGAGTGTTTCCATTATGAAAGTGTGCCATAAAACTGAACCATACTGCACCATTCAGGGTCCTGCTTCACATGTGGGGCCATAGAAAATAGAACGGTACGGTTAGGGCGGAGCTACTGGCGTCACACGATACATTCCACTGATTGGTGGACAGAAAAACGTCAATGCTGACGTCAAAGCAAAACGCCAAACAAACATCACGTCGCCGTTCATTCCATATAAAGGAGAAGGATGCCTGCAAACAACAGCAGGGTCTGATTATCTCAGGAATCTACTTTCCTAATGATAATTGGTGATAGCATTATTCAGAGTGAGCTTGATGGATCAGTGACAAATGAAAAGGTGTATAAAGATATTTCTCAGCGGATGGCAACCGAGGGAATTGAACCAACGTCGGGTCAGTGTAGGGCAAAGCTTAAGAAGCTTAAAGGCCAATATAAAAAAATAAAGGACGCCAACAGCCGTAGTGAAAACTGTCGGAGTACTTGGAGGTGGTACGACGCCATGGACGCCATTTAGGTTCATAGGCCGGCAAACCAAGGCAGGGATGGAGGTCTGTACTCTGCAACTGCAATTCTCGAATCCATGGTAGACCCCTTTGGTACGTGTTTTTTTTTTTATTCTTGGCATAGGATATCACTCTGCTAACCATTTAAATAAAATATATAACCATATGTTTGATTTCAGAAACAGCTGATGGACTCTCCAATGATGCGTCAAACTTTTCCGACATTGGACCTTTAACGTCTTTCAGCAGAACCAGTAGTATTTAATCAAGCCAACCACAGAGTAGCCAACCACAGATTAGCCAACTACAGAGTACACCCAATGCACCCCGGGACAATGGTAAGACATGATGATAATAGTGAAAGTTGTAATTGTGCATTTTCTTAAAATAAATCAGCAGTGGGCCAGATGTGCAGGGTGTACAGTGGTGGAAGAGATGAGAAGGGGTTTCAGTAGTCGGGCAGAAGAGCAGGGGGGTGTATTGGTGGGGCAGATGAGCAGGGGGAACAGAGGTGGGGCAGGAGAGCAGCGTGGTACAGTCTGGTGGGGCAGATGAGAAAGGGGGTTACAGTAGTGGTTTGATAGATGCTACCAAAAACACTATTCTGGTCTTTTGTATATTACAGGTGAAAGGAGACAGTCACAGTCATGGAGGATATGCGGGCAGCAGAGGAAAGGCAGCTGGAAAGGATTGAGAACCTTTCTGAGAGGCGGTTTCAGGCACTGCGTCAGAATGCACAGGAAGCTATGCGCCAGGAGGCAGAAATCGCCCGGCAGCAGATGGAGCAGTTGGCTACCTTCAACCAGGCCTTCCTCTGTGTCCTTGGTTAGCTTGTTCAAGTGCTTGGAGCCAGTCGTGATCCTAGGTCACCACCCAGACAGTAGTGACTTTCATGCAGCACAGGACTTGTTTTTGTTAAAAAAAAATTAGGTACGTTTTTGTAAAAAAAATGTATTTGTTATTATATTTTTCTAATTTTTACTTTCAAGGATATATAGAAAGATGAGTTTTTTGTGGAATAAAAAAAATAAGAGACTTTTTGAGTATGTATGATTTAATGTAACACTTTATTAAATATATAGCAATACTTGATTAAAAATTAAAAAAATTTATGGTAAGAAATTAAACGTTGAGGTGCCGCATCAGAGCCTGACGTATTTCACTGCACTCTTCTTCAATATCCTGTGCTGCTATTACTAGTACTGGCTCTTCTGAAGATGTATTCCAATTCTGGTCAAAGTTTTCTCCATGATTTTCACAAAGATTGTGAAGAGCACAGCAAGTAAGCACCATGGATTTTGCAAGTTTAATGTCACAGTCATTCCTCTTCATAAGGCACAGCCATCTACCCTTAAGTCCTCCGAAAGCATTTTCCACTACTACCCGTGCTCTGGATGTTTTCTTGCTGTAGGTTTGTTGTTCTGTTGTCAGGCGGCCATTGTCAGGAAATGGTTTCAGGAGCCAATTTTGTAAAGGGTAGGCTGAGTCCCCGAGCACATAATAGCCAACATTCACCCCACAAATGTTCTTAGTGCAAACAGGGTACAGTCCTCCCTGGCCAACCCAATCCCAAAATGTGGACAATTGTAGAACCCGAGCATCATGCAACTCCCAGGCTTTCCTACATTCACATTCCAGAACAGTCCTTTTCCATCCACTACTCCCTGGAGGATGATGGAATGCCAGCCTTTTCTGTTGAAGTAGTCAGTGTGGTATTCTTGTGGTGCTATTATTGGTATGTGTGAGCCATCAATAGCACCAACACACTGTGGAAGGCCCCACCTGTTCTCAAAGTAGTCAGCCATGTCTTTAACCACTTAAGGACCGCCTAACGCCGATATACGTCGGCAGAATGGCAGGCTGGGCATAAGCATGTACAGCTCCGTGACCACTCCCGCGGGACCCGCGGACCCGATCACCGCCGGTGTCCCGCGATCGGGTCACAGAGCTGAAGAACGGGTGGAGGTAAGTGTAAACAAACCTTTCCCCGTTCTTCCTAGTGAGAGTCACACTGATCGTCTGTTCCCTGTCATAGGGAACGACGATCAGTGACATCACACGCCAAGCCACGCCCCCACACAGTAAGAATCACTCATTAGGTCACACTTAACCCCTTCAGTGCCCCCTACAGGTCAACCCCTTCACTGCCAGTGTCATTTTCACAGTAATCAGTGCATTTTTATAGCACTGATCGCTGTAAAAATGACAATGGTCCCAAAAGGGTGTCAAAAGTGTCCGATGTGCCATAATGTCGCAGTCTCAATAAAAATCGCTGATTGCCGCCATTACTAGTAAAAATGCCAAAAAACGATCCCCTATTTTGTATACGCTATAACTTTTGTGCAAACTAATCAATAAACGCTTATTGCGATTTTTTTATCAAAAATATGTAGAAGAATACGTATCAGCCTAAACTGAGGAAAAAAAAAGTTTTTTTATATATTTTTTGGGGGTATTTATTATAGCAAAAAGTAAAAAAATATAAAAAAAAATTCAAAATTGTCGCTATATTTTTGTTTATAGCGCAAAAAATTAAAACCGCAGAGGTGATCAAATACCAATAAAAAAAAGCTCTATTTGTGGGAAAAAAAGGACGTCAATTTTGTTTGGCAGCCACGTTGCACGACCGCACAATTGTCAGTTAAAGCGACGCAGTGCCGAATCGCAAAAAGGGGCCTGGTCCTTTAGCAACAAAATGGTCCGGGGCTTAAGTGGTTAAGCTTTTCTCTGTCTGGAAAATGAACAATTTCAGGAGCTAGCAATGTGCAGACAGCCTTACAGAAGTCCTGCACACACCGGCACACTGATGATTTACTGACACCAAAAAGATGACCTATACTTCTGTATTCACTATTGGTAGCCAGCTTCCACAGTGCAATGGCAACTCTTTTCCTCACAGGCAAACTGGCTCTGAAGTTGGTGCTTTGATACTCCATCGCTGGACGTAGCTTTGCACAAAGGTATAAGAAGGTTTCCTCTGACATTCTGAAATTGTGCACCCACTGTGTGTGTGTGTGAATCCCGGTCACATCCCACCACTCATTGGCGCGGGGGAGAGCCCAAATGACTAGTCGGCGGCGCTGCTTTGCCAAAAGAAGAAGCATCTAAAAAATAAAAAACATAGATGGTAACATCACAAAAAATACAACATTCATACAACATATATAATATTATATTTTTTCTCATTCTTTATTATTAAGTGTGTGTCTATGTCAGGTAAGTGGGTCAGTGTGTGTGTGTGTGTCAGGTAGGTGGGTCATTGTGTGTGTATGTCAGGTAGGTGGGTTAGTGTGTGTATGTCAGGTAGGTGGGTCAGTGTGTGTGTGTGTATGTCAGGTAAGTGGGTCAGTGTGTATGTCAGGTAGGTGTGTGTGTATATGTCAGGTAGGTGGGTCATTGTGTGTGTATGTCAGGTAGGTGGGTCAGTGTGTGTATGTGTGTGTCTCAGGTAAGTCGGTCAGTTGCTTACCCCATAGCGCTGCCGTCTTTGTCTTTGCCGCACAAAGGTGTACTTCTCCTCCCGGCTAAATATTCAAGCTAGAAGTTTTCTTTTCTTTTCTGCTGTGTTTCTCATTGCTGCTTGCAACCTTCTCTCATACAGTGCGGCATGTATTTTGACTACAAAGTACCAAAAGGCAAGTAGAGAAAAGACGAGCTGCTGGATGACCTTCATTGTTGTTGTTGTATGCAGCGTCACATTTCTTGTCGCACTAGTGTGACATCATGCTAGGCATTTTTTCTAAACTCTGTATGGCCCCTGGCGGTCCGACTTGCAGTGTAAACGCTCACCAGAATAGACTGGACCATTCTAACTGTTCCAAACTGTACCGACCCGAACCGATCCGCTCAGTGGAAATGAGGCATTAGTTACTTGCCTTCCTCTGTATCAATCTTCTGGAAAAAGCCCTGCACCATCAAACCTGCCACAGAAATTATATCTTTAGTCATTCAGACCTGTGATTTTCACAGCTCTGTCAGATGACACAGCCAGGTTATAGACAGTTAAGGAATACAGTGGTGTCATCTCCTCACCCACAGACTGCTGATTGGACAGTGATAGAGCAGCAGCAGACTGAACAGATCATCTCTCTGCTCAGTCTACTCATGTAGCACACTTAATGTTCTCCAATTACTGTTCCTTCTTCTTCTAGTGCTGTTGTGAAATGAACTAAAAAAAAGCTGATACCAAATCGAATATAAGTACTTACACTAATTTCATTTAACAGAATGCACTTAATAATTTATAAATAAATGAATAGCTGACATTATTCTGTTTGTTATATTTGCCTAGAGCTCAACCTAAACTAAAGAAGTCAAGTATCCGTACCCAGAGATCTTATTAATGGCCTAGAGCACATAAAAGATAAAGGCTTGGTGTCTATGCCTAGAAATTCACCAATGTTTGTACATATGTGTCTGGAGGTGCGCTTGTCTATGTGCATAAAGGCACATGGGTAGTAGCACAATTCCATGCACATCTAAATGTCAGTACTAAAGGTTCCTACCTTTGTTATGTTGCCTCACAGATTCCAGTTCTTTAATTTCTTGGTGTGACCTCTTTTTCCCCACCTTACTTTGACAAAATCCTCTCTTGTCTTCCAGTTACCAATGTGCTTTTCTAGAATTGTTCTTGGCCAGAACTTGAAATTGCTCTTGACTAAGCGTTTCCTCTGTTCATCCTTGTCTAACCCCACTGCTTGCTCTGAACTGCTGAGTACTGCCTTTCAGTTTCCTTCCTGCTCATGTTTGCATTTACTAGAGGGGTAAAAGTAGAGTTCATGTTGTTACGCCGTTTCCGGGGACCTTGTGGTCTTTGGACGGTTCCCTACTGTCTGAGCAACTGGGGAACTTCCATCTGTGTAGAGAACTTGTTATTTGCTGCTCCTTTATTATGGACCCTGGCTCCACCCAGTGACCAGCTGTAGGCAGTCACCTGATCCAGTGACTAGGGATGAGCCGAACACCCCCCGGTTCAGTTCGCAGCAGAACATGCGAACAGGCAAAAAGTTGTTCGAACACGCGAACACCGTTAAAGTCTGTGTGACACGAACGTGAAAAATCAGTTATTGTCATAAAAAGTGTTTGGGGACCTGGGTCCTGCCCCAGGGGACATGTATCAATACAAAAAAAAGTTTTAAAAACAGCCGTTTTTTCAGGAGCAGTGATTTTATTAATGCTTAAAGTGAAACAATAAAAGTGAAATATTCCTTTAAATTTCGTACCTGGGGGTGTCTATAGTATGCCTGTAAAGTGACACATTTTTCCCATGTTTAGAACAGTCCCTGCACAAAATTACATTTCTAAAGGAAAAAAAAGTCATTTAAAACTACTCGGGTCCCGGCAATACAGATAAAAGTAATTTAAAAAAATGGCATGGGTTCCCCCCAGTCCATTACCAGGCCCTTTGGGTCTGCTATGAATATTATTATTAATATTTGGGAACCAAAATGAAAAAAAAAAATTGCGTTGCGGGTCCCCCCAAATTCCATACCAGACCCTTCAGGTCTGGTATGGATATTAAGGGGAACCCTGCACCAAGTAAAAAAAAATGGCGTAGGGGTCCCCCTCAAAATCCATGCCAGACCCTTCAGGTCTTCAGGTCTGGTATGGACTTTAAGGGGAACCCCGCGCCAAAATTAAATGGTGTGGGGGTCCCCCCGAAAATCCATACCAGACCCTTATCCGAGCACGCAACCTGGCAGGCCGCAGGAAAAGAGGGACGAGAGAGCGCCCCCCCCTCCTGAACCGTACCAGGCCACATGCTCTCAACATGGGGAGGATGTCCCCATGTTGATGGAGACAAGGGCCTCATCCCCACAACCCTTGCCTGGTGGTTGTGGGGGTCTGCGGGAGGGGGACTTATCGAAATCTGGAATCCCCTTTAACAAAGGGGACCCCCAGATCCCGGCCCCCCCATGTGAATTGGTAATGGGTACATTGTACGCCTACCATTTCACAAAAAAGTGTAAAAAAATGGTAAAAAACACACAGACACAGCTTGGGACAAGTCCTTTATTAAAAAAGAAAAAAAAATTCCATCAATGTACATCCATTCTCGATATGGGATACGGAAAAACATGCCGGCCACAATCCGATTCTGCCTCCATGGGAGATGCCCGCCGAATGACGCTAGACCCGCCGTGACAGCTCTTAAATAGCTGAGGGCGGGGCCACCAGTGACGTGCGTGGGTGACCCCTCCCCCTCTGACGCAAGGGGGAAACGCCGCCGGGTTACCCAGTGACATGTACGGGTGACTCCGCCCCCCTCTGATGCCACGGGGAAACCGCTGGAAACACCCGTTGTGTCAGAGGGGGGTGGGGTCACCCGTGCACGATACGGGTGGCTCCGCCCTCAGCTATTTAAGAGCTGTCACGGCAGGTTTGGCGTCATTCGGCGGGCGCCTCCCATGGAGGTGGAATCGGATCGTGGCAGCGTGTTTTTCCGTATCCCGGATCGAGAATGGATGTAGATCGCTGGAATTTTTTTTTTTTTAATAAAGGACTTGTCCCAAGCTGTATCTGTGTGTGTTTTTACTATTTTTACTATTTTTGACACTTTTTTTGTGAAATGGTAGGGGTACAATTGTTAAAGGGGACTTCCAGATTCCGATAAACCCCCAGTCCACAGACCCCCACAACCACCGGGCAAGGGTTGTGGGGATGAGGCCCTTGTCCCCATCAACATGAGGACATCCTCCCCATGTTGAGGGCATGTGGCCTGGGACGGTTCAGGAGGGTGGGCGCTGTCATATCCCCCCTCTTTTCCTGCGGCCTGACAGGTTGCGTGCCCGGATAAGGGTCTAGTATGGATTTTTGGGGGGACCCCCCACACCATTTTTTTTAAATTTTGGCACAGGGTTCCCCTTAAAATCCATACCAGACCTGACGGGTCTAGTATGGATTTTGAGAGGGACCCCTACGCTATTTTTAAAAAAAAAATTGGCGCAGGGTTACCCTTAATATCCATACCAGATATGAAGGGCCTGGTATGGAATTTGGGGGGACCCCACGCAGTTTTTTACATTTTGGTTTGGGGTTCCCCTTAATATTCATACCAGACCCAAAGGACCTGGTAATGGACTGGGAGGGAACCCATGCCGTTTTTTTCAATGACTTTTATCTGTATTGCCGAGACCCGACAATTCATTTCCTTTAGAAATGTCGTTTTGTCATTTTGTGCAGGGACTGTTCTAAACATGGGAAATGCGCCACTTTACAGGCATACTATAGACACCCCCCAGGTATGAAATTTAAAGGAATATTTCACTTTTATTGTTTCACTTTAAGCATTATTAAAATCACTGCTCCCGAAAAAACTGCAGTTTTTAAAACTTTTTTTGCATTGATACATGCCCCTGGGTCAGGACCCAGGTCCCCAAACACTTTTTATGACAATAACTTGCATATTAACCTTTAAAATTAGCACTTTTGATTTCTCCCATAGACTTTTGAAGGGTGTTCCGCGGCTTTCGAATTTGCCGCGAACACCCCAAATTGTTCGATATTCGGCGAACATGCGAACACCCGATGTTCGAGTCGAACTTACGTTCGACTCGAACATCGGGCTCATCCCTGCCAGTGACCTATAAATCATCACTTCCCCTTCCTGTCCTTGCCCTAGTATAGGTTCTGTTTTCTACTGTTGGTGTTTAACATACTGTATTCTTGGTTGCTGACTTCTGCTTGTTACCAACTTCGCCTCTGGGACTACTCCTTTGGATTTCACTGATCCTTGTTGCTGACTCTGCCTGTTCCCAACTTTGCCTCTTGCACTACTCCTTTGGACTATGCTGATCGTGGTTGCCAACTCCACCTTTTCCCGACGCTGCCTCCTGGTATACTCCCGAGGACAGCTGCCTAGGTTTTCTGATTGGGACCATTTTTGGATAGCCCTTCCTTCTCCCTGGCTTCTGACTGCATCACTACTAACCGTGAGTTGCTTGTTGTTGTTCCTTGATATAGCCTGTTTGCACTTTTTCTTGTGGTCCCATATTTCTGACTGCAGTATCTCAACCGTCCCTCCACTTGATACTGGGATAAGAAGACTACCGAAACCAGAGGGACGGTTGGAGTCTCCTGGCAGACCTGACACATGTAACCTAGGAACTGCCACAAAACATAGAAGAGAGAATGAGACCCATCCCAGCCTAAGAACATACCAGAATACCTCCATCCCTAAATATTATGTAAAAACAGAGAAGTACTGGAGTTGGGACTTTAAATGAGGTATAGAGCCCTGTACACACGATCGGATTTCCTATGGTTTTTTAACCGATGGATTTTTCCATCGGAAAACCGATGAAGCTGACTTTCATCAGTCTTGCCTACACACCATCAGTCAAAAAACCGACCGTTCCAAACGCGGTAACATAAAACACTCCGATGAGCCGAGAAAAATTAAGTTCAATGCTTCTGAGCATGCGTCGACTTGATTCTGAGCATGCGTGGGTTTTTTATCCGATGGAGTTCCCCACAGACAATAGTAATTTGCTATCGGTTTTTGATCCATCGGAAAATTTTAAAACATGTTCTATTTTTTAAAACCGATGGAAAAAAGACCGATGGGTCCCATACACGATCGGTTTGTCCGATGAAAAAAATCCATCGGATGGTTTTCATCGGTAAAACCGATCGTGTGTACAGGGCTTAAGGGTGTAATGAATAAAATAAATGAAATAACTTGGATGTCATGGTTCCCTATAAATTGGCATGATACAGTATTAATGAACCAGTAGGGATGAGCTCGGTGTTCGAGTCGAACATACGTTCGACTCGAACATCGGCTGTTCGACCGTTCGGTGAACATCGAACAATTTGGGCCGTTCGCGCCAAATTCGAGTGATGCGAACGGCCCACAATACACTGCGCCATCGCAGTGCAATCCCGGCGCTGTGATTGGCCAAGCATGCACTGTGACCCCGCATGCTTGGCCAATCACAGCGCCGGCAGCTAGGAGAGCCATAATTGGCCACAGGCAGGTTGACTGTGGCCAATTATAGCTCAGGGGGTTTAGCACACGCCCCACACTATAAAAGGCCGCCAGCGTGGGGGCCTTGTGTAGTGTGTTCCGGCGCAGGGAAAGAGAAGGATAGGCAGGGACAGTGTTGATATTCTTTGTGCTATTCTTGTGTGCAGGGAGAGAGAAGGATAGGCAGGGAGAGTGTCAGTGTCATATTCTTTGCTAAACCTTGTGTGCAGGGAGAGAGAAGGATAGGCAGGGGACAGTGTCAGTGTCATATTCTTTGCTAAACCTTGTGTGCAGGGAGAGAGAAGGATAGGCAGGGGACAGTGTCAGTGTCATATTCTTTACTAAACCTTGTGTGCAGGGAGAGAGAAGGATAGGCAGGGAGAGTGTCAGTGTCATATTCTTTGATAAACCTTGTGTGCAGGGAGAGAGAAGGATAGGCAGGGGACAGTGTCAGTGTCATATTCTTTACTAAACCTTGTGTGCAGGGAGAGAGAAGGATAGGCAGGGAGAGTGTCAGTGTCATATTCTTTGATAAACCTTGTGTGCAGGGAGAGAGAAGGATAGGCAGGGGACAGTGTCAGTGTCATTGTTGCTAAGCCTCCTGCACATTATACACCTGAAGTTAGCCCGTATTGCTGTGTTTTCCTGGTGTGTTACACCAACAGGCATTTGCAGCACTTACAGCGGGCGGAGTGTGCCTCCTGCACATTATACACCTGAAGTTAGCCCGTATTGCTGTGTTTTCCTGGTGTGTTACACCAACAGGCATTTGCAGCACTTACAGCAGGCGGAGTGTGCCTCCTGATCATTTTACACCTGAAGTTAGCCCATATTTCTGTGTTTTCCTGGTGTGTTACACCAACAGGCATTTGCAGCACTTACAGCGGGCGGAGTGTGCCTCCTGCACATTATACACCTGAAGTTAGCCCGTATTGCTGTGTTTTCCTGGTGTGTTACACTAACAGGCATTTGCAGCACTTACAGCGGGCGGAGTGTGCCTCCTGCACATTATACACCTGAAGTTAGCCCGTATTGCTGTGTTTTCCTGGTGTGTTACACCAACAGGCATTTGCAGCACTTACAGCGGGCGGAGTGTGCCTCCTGCACATTATACACCTGAAGTTAGCCTGTATTGCTGTGTTTTCCTGGTGTGTTACACCAACAGGCATTTGCAGCACTTACAGCGGGCGGAGTGTGCCTCCTGATCATATTACACCTGAAGTTAGCCCGTATTGCTGTGTTTTCCTGGTGTGTTACACCAACAGGCATTTGCAGCACTTACAGCGGGCGGAGTGTGCCTCCTGCACATTATACACCTGAAGTTAGCCTGTATTGCTGGTTTTCCTGGTGTGTTACACCAACAGGCATTTGCAGCACTTACAGCGGGCAGAGTGTGCCTCCTGATCATATTACACCTGAAGTTAGCCCGTATTGCTGTGTTTTCCTGGTGTGTTACACCAACAGGCATTTGCAGCACTTACAGCGGGCGGAGTGTGCCTCCTGCACATTATACACCTGAAGTTAGCCTGTATTGCTGTGTTTTCCTGGTGTGTTACACCAACAGGCATTTGCAGCACTTACAGCGGGCGGAGTGTGCCTCCTGATCATATTACACCTGAAGTTAGCCCGTATTGCTGTGTTTTCCTGGTGTGTTACACCAACAGGCATTTGCAGCACTTACAGCGGGCGTAGTGTGATTCCTGCAAAATATACTCCTGAAGCTAGGCCTTATTCCTGGTTTTCCCATCTCCCTGCAGGCCATTAGAATGTCTGGAAGGCAAACAAGGAGAGGCAGACAGTCAGGAGCCAATAAAAGAGGGCAAGCAGGCTCTGTGTCTAGAGACAACAGTGCTGGTCGTGGACGCGGTGCATCGCCATCAGCACGTGGCCATGGGACACGCTTGTCCATCTTTTCGGCAGCTGGACGTGTTGAGCCGCATCATGCCGAAGACTTGGTAGAGTGGATGACCAAGCCCTCCTCATCCTCCTCATCCTCTCTCACCCAGGCTCAGGGTACTGGCAAAGCAGCTGCCAAAGCGTCCTCTTCCCTGGTATCAATGTCATCATCAGTCACTCCTTCCCTAGACCAACCATGTCCTCCTGAGGAGTCCCCCGAACTGTTTGAGAACAGTGTTGGGTACATGCTCCAGGAGAATGCCCAGCGTTTCGAAGGGTCTGATGATGATACCCAGCAAGAGGAAGGCAATAGCGTGAGAGCAGAGAGAGGGGATGCTCAAGAAGGACACCAATCTGGCAGTCATGTTCCAGCAGCTGCAGCATACTGCCAGATTGGTTCCAGTGATGAGGAGGAAGGGGATGATGAGGTCACTGACTCCACGTGGGTGCCTGATAGGAGAGAGGAGGAGGAGGATGATGCCTCTGCCCGTTATTCAAAAAGTTCTTTGGTGTGGGCCTTTTTTGAGTCGAGTGCATCAGATCGCACAGCTGCTGTTTGCAACATATGTCTCAAGCGTATATCGCGTGGCCAAAACATCACCCGCTTGGGCACCACATGCTTGACCAGACATATGTTGACCTGCCATGCAGCTCGTTGGCAAGCCTACCTTAAAGACCCACACCAAAGAACAAAGCAAACCTCTCCTTGCACCGCATCAGCTGGGATCTCCAACCCCACTATACCTTCAGTCCTCTCTGAAACCTGCACTGAGAGGAATGAAGGTGTAGAATTAGGTGTGTCACAGCCAAGTACTTGCGGGCACTCTGCTAGCAGTACACCGACGTCCGATTCTAGCAGGCAAATTTCCCTGCCCCAGCTGCTAGACCGTCGAAAGAAGTTCACTCCCAGCCATCCACATGCCCAGCGGTTGAATGCTAGCTTGGCTAAATTGCTAGCGCTTCAACTGCTGCCTTTTCAGTTGGTAGACTCGGCCCCCTTCCGTGAGTTTGTGCAATGTGCGGTTCCTCAGTGGCAGGTTCCCAAACGCCACTTTTCTCACGGAAGGCAATTCCGGGTCTCTACCGGCATGTGGAAGGCAATGTCTTGGCCTCGCTGGACAGGGCGGTCAGCGGTAAGGTGCATTTTACCGCTGACTCATGGTCCAGCAGGCATGGACAGGGACGTTACCTTTCTTTCACGGCCCATTGGGTCACTCTTTTGGCAGCTGGGAAGGATGCAGGACAAGGTGCAGTAGTGTTGTAGGTTGTTCCACCGCCACGCCTCCAAAATGCTACTACTGGTTGTGACACACCTCTCTCTTCCACCCCCTCCTCTTCTTCTTCCTCTATGGCCTCTTCCTGTGCTTTGTCCTCGGAACCAGCGGTGCTCCGTAGGTGTTCAAGGGGCTACGCAAGTACGCAGGCAAAAAGATGCCATGCCGTGCTTGCGCTGGTGTGTTTGGGGGACAGGAGCCACACTGGGGCAGAGGTTCTGTCTGCTCTGCAGGGGCAGGCCGAGAGGTGGTTGACGCCACGCCAGCTTAAGCCAGGAATGATGGTTTGTGACAATGGCACCAACCTCCTCTCCGCCCTCCGACAGGGACAATTGACCCATGTGCCCTGTGTGGCTCACGTCCTTAACCTGGTGGTGCAGCGGTTCTTGGGCAGGTACCCGGGCTTACAGGATGTCCTGAGGCAGGCCAGGAAAGTCTGTGTGCATTTCCGCAGATCTTATAATGCCAGTGCTCGCCTGGCTGAGCTGCAAAAGGAGTTGAACCTGCCCAAGAACCGCCTTAAATGTGACATGCCCACCAGGTGGAACTCAACGTTGGCCATGCTGCAGCGGCTGCACACGCAGCAGAGGGCCATCAATGAGTACCTGTGCGACTACGGCACCAGTACAGGGTCAGGGGAGCTCGGGTTTTTTTCACCACGCAAGTGGGGCATGATCAGGGATGCATGCAATGTCCTGGCACCATTTGAGGAGGCCACGAGGATGGTGAGCAGTGACAGTGCATGCATCAGTGACACTGTACCTCTTGTCTACCTGTTGGAACATATGCTGCGTGGAATAATGGACAGGGCACTTGAGGCAGAACAGAGGCAGGAAGAGGAGGACTTCCTTGCCTCTCAAGGCCCCATTTACCCAGACAGTGTTCCTTCTGTCCCACCCATCGCACAGGAAGAGGAGGAGGAGGAGGAGGAGGAGGATTGTGTCAGCATGGAGGTGGAGCCTGGCACTCAGCATCATCAGCAGCAGTCTTTTAGGGATGATTTACAGTCCCAAGAAACCAGTGGACTTGTACGTGGCTGGGAGGAGGTGGCTGCGGATCATGTCGTCCTTAGTGACCCAGAGGACTCCGGACTGAATGCCTCAGCTAACCTACGCTGCATGGCCTCCCTGATCCTGCAAAGTCTGCGGAAGGATCCTCGTATTCTTCGGATCAAGGAGAGGGACCATTACTGGCTGGCCACTCTCCTTGATCCACGGTACAAGGGTAAGATTGCGGACCTTATCTTACCGTAGCAGAGGGAGCAGAGGATGAGACAACTCCGGGAGGCCTTGCAGAAAGGTCTGTGCAACGCGTTCCCAGAGACTGGGAGGTTACAAACTCCTGGTCCTGGACAACGAGTTGCTGAGGCTTCGGTCAGTCAAAGAAGGAGCGGTGGGGAAGGTGGCCGTCTGACCGATGCGTTTAGACAATTCTTTAGTCCGCAGCCCCAAGGTATTATCGGTTCCAGCAACCATCGCCAGTGTCTGATATACATGGTGCAGGAATACCTAGGGGCAAGGTCAGACTTGGACACCTTCCCCACAAAAAATCCTCTGGCTTACTGGGTCTTGAGGATGGATCACTGGCCAGAGCTTGCACAGTATGCAATTGAGCTACTGGCCTGTCCTGCATCCAGCGTTCTTTCAGAACGCACATTCAGTGCTGCTGGAGGATTTGTCACGGATCACAGGGTGCGCCTGTCCACCGACTCGGTTGATCGACTGACCTTCATAAAGATGAACCAGTCTTGGATCACCACCAGCTACCAAACACCTGAAGCTGATATAACAGACTAATTTATTTTCAAATGTCACATCCCTTCAAGACTGATGCTGATGCTGAGAGACTATCCTGTTATGTTGACTGACTATCCTCCTCCTCCTCAATGATCCGATTGATGATGATAGCTTGGAAGAACATTTTTGTTTCTGGGTGCCGCCACCAGTGGCTAAGGCCCAATTTTTCAGCCCCTGTTTAACAGGGGCATGTAATTACAATTTTTTATGCAATGCTTTGCAGCAGGGCTCATTCCTGCACTCCAACTAGAGTATCTGGGAGAGGTTGCAGTGTTGTGGCACCAGTGCCTAAGGCCCAAATTTTCTGCCCCTGTTTAACAGGAGCATGTAATTACAATTCTTGATCTAATAATTCACAGCAGGGCCCATTCCTGTGCCCACCAAGAGTAACTGTGAGGCCTTACAGTGTTGTGTCAACACCACCACCACCACCACCAAAGGCCCAATTTTTCAGCCCCTGTTCAACAGGGGCATGCAATTACAATTCTTGATCTAATAATTCACAGCAGGGCCCATTCATGTGCCCACCAAGACTAACTGTGAGGCCTTACAGTGTTGTGGCAACACCAACATGTAAGGGGCAAATTTCAGCTGAGTATATACGGCAGGCCCCTACTTTCAAACATCCAACTTACAAACGACTCCTCCTTGCAAACGGAAGGATACAACAGGAAGTGAGAGGAAATCTACCCCTAGGAAGGCAAATTCTCTCCTGTAAGAGTTAATATGGGAAAAAAGTGTCTCCTCTCCACTGATTCTTTATCACCAATTCTTGTTTCAATAAAAACCCCAAATTTTCAAAAAACATTTGTCATTAGGACGGAAAGTGAGGTGAACTGTTCTGAACAGGTACACACTGCACAGACAGCAAAACAAATGTTACAGGGGTGATAACCCTTCCCTATGTTTTCCAAAAAGCTTAAAAATAGATTTTTTGGCTGGAGCTATACTTAAACAATGTACCTGTTCAAAATTACAAACAGATTCTACATAAGAACAAACCTACAGTCCCTGTCTTGTATGCAGCGCCTGTATACGGCTGTTCAGAGTATATAGGGCCTTTTTTATTTTGTGTGCGAGGTTCCCCTTAATATCCATACAAGGGGTAATGGGCTGGGGTAGGGGGGGAGGTGATGGGGTAGCTATGCCATTTTTCTTAAAGATTTTCATCCATATTACCGGGACCAGACATTACATTAAAGCCGCAAGCAGTTTTAAATGGCTTTTTTTCCTTTAGAAATGTAATTTTGTGCAGGGACAGTTCTAAACACGGGAAACACGTGGCACTTCAAAGGCATACTTTAGACACCCCCCAAGTACGATATTTAACCACTTGACAACTGGGCACTTAAATCCCCTTAATAACCAGACCAATTTTCAGCTTTTGGTGCTCTCACATTTTGAATGACAATTACTCAGTCATGCAACACTGTACCCATATGAAATTTCCGTCCTTTTTTTCACACAAATAGAGCTTTTATTTGGTGGTATTTGATCACCTCTGCGGTTTTTATTTTTTTCGCTATAAATGAAAAAAGACCGAAAATTTGGAAAAAAATGCATTTTTCTTCATTTCTATTATAAAATTTTGCAAATAAGTAATTTTTCCTCATAAATTTGGCCAAATATTTATATTGCTACATATATTTGGTAAAAATAACCCAAATTAGTGGATATTATTTAGTCTGGGTGAAAGTTATAGGGTCTACAAGCTATGGTGCCAATTACTGAAAATTGATCAATTTGATCACACCTGATGTACTGACAGCCTATCTCATTTCTTGAGACCCTAACAAGCCAGTAAAGTACAAATACCCCCCAAATGACCCCTTTTTGGAAAGTAGACATTCCAAGGTAGTTAGTAAGAGGCATAGTTAGTTTTTTGAAGTTGTCATTTTTTCCCACAATTCTTTGCAAAATTAAGATGATTATTATTTTTTATTTTTTTCACACCAAATTGTCATTATAACAGGTTACTTCTCTCACATGGCATGTACATTCCACGAATGACACCCCAAAATATATTCTGCTGCTCCCCCCGAGTATGACGATACCACATGTGTGAGACTTTTATACAGCCTGCCCACATACAGAGGTCCAACACTGAAGTAGCAACTTCAGGCGTTCTAGGAGCATAAATTACACATCTAATCTCTCAACCACCTATTACACTTTTGAAGGCCCTGGAGCACCAGGACAATGGAAACGCCCACAAAGTGACCCCATTTTGGAAAGCTAACACCCCAACGTATAATCTATGAGGCATAATGAGTCTTTTGAACGGTTCATTTTTTTCCAGAAGTTTTTGGAAAATGTGGAAAAAAAATGAAAACGCAATTTTTTTACACAAAGTTGTCCATTTATAGGATATTTCCAACACATAGCATGTACACAGCAAAAATGACACCCCAAAATATATTCTGCTGCTCCTCCTGAGTATGACAATACCAAATGTGTGAGACTTTTATACAGCCTGGCCACATACAGAGGTCCAACACTGAAGTAGCAACTTCAGGCGTTCTAGGAGCATAAATTACACATCTAATCTCTCAACCACCTATTACACTTTTGAAGGCCCTGGAGCACCAGGACAATGGAAACGCCCACAAAGTGACCCCATTTTGGAAAGCTAACACCCCAACGTATAATCTATGAGGCATAATGAGTCTTTTGAACGGTTCATTTTTTTCCAGAAGTTTTTGGAAAATGTGGAAAAAAAATGAAAACGCAATTTTTTTACACAAAGTTGTCCATTTATAGGATATTTCCAACACATAGCATGCACATAGCAAAAATGACACCCCAAAATATATTCTGCTGTTCCTCCTGAGTATGACGATACCAAATGTGTGAGACTTTTATACAGCCTGGCCACATACAGAGGTCCAACACTGAAGTAGCAACTTCAGGCGTTCTAGGAGCATAAATTACACATCTAATCTCTCAACCACCTATTACACTTTTGAAGGCCCTGGAGCACCAGGACAATGGAAACGCCCAAAAAGTGACCCCATTTTGGAAAGCTAACACCCCAAAGTATAATCTATGAGGCATAATGAGTCTTTTGAACGGTTCATTTTTTTCCAGAAGTTTTTGGAAAATGTGGAAAAAAAATGAAAACGCAATTTTTTTACACAAAGTTGTCCATTTATAGGATATTTCCAACACATAGCATGTACACAGCAAAAATGACACTCCAAAATATATTCTGCTGCTCCTCCTGAGTATGACAATACCAAATGTGTGAGACTTTTATACAGCCTGGCCACATACAGAGGTCCAACACTGAAGTAGCAACTTCAGGCGTTCTAGGAGCATAAATTACACATCTAATCTCTCAACCACCTATTACACTTTTGAAGGTCCTGGAGCACCAGGACAATGGAAACGCCCAAAAAGTGACCCCATTTTGGAAAGCTAACACCCCAACGTATAATCTATGAGGCATAATGAGTCTTTTGAACGGTTCATTTTTTTCCAGAAGTTTTTGGAAAATGTGGAAAAAAAATGAAAACGCAATTTTTTTACACAAAGTTGTCCATTTATAGGATATTTCCAACACATAGCATGTACACAGCAAAAATGACACCCCAAAATATATTCTGCTGCTCCTCCTGAGTATGACGATACCAAATGTGTGAGACTTTTATACAGCCTGGCCACATACAGAGGTCCAACACTGAAGTAGCAACTTCAGGCGTTCTAGGAGCATAAATTACACATCTAATCTCTCAACCACCTATTACACTTTTGAAGGCCCTGGAGCACCAGGACAAGGGAAACGCCCAAAAAGTGACCCCATTTTGGAAAGCTAACACCCCAACGTATAATCTATGAGGCATAATGAGTCTTTTGAACGGTTCATTTTTTTCCAGAAGTTTTTGGAAAATGTGGAAAAAAAATGAAAACGCAATTTTTTACACAAAGTTGTCCATTTATAGGATATTTCCAACACATAGCATGTACACAGCAAAAATGACACCCCAAAATATATTCTGCTGCTCCTCCTGAGTATGACAATACCAAATGTGTGAGACTTTTATACAGCCTGGCCACATACAGAGGTCCAACACTGAAGTAGCAACTTCAGGCGTTCTAGGAGCATAAATTACACATCTAATCTCTCAACCACCTATTACACTTTTGAAGGCCCTGGAGCACCAGGACAATGTAAACGCCCCCAAAGTGACCCCATTTTGGAAAGCTAACACCCCAACGTATAATCTATGAGGCATAATGAGTCTTTTGAACGGTTCATTTTTTTCCAGAAGTTTTTGGAAAATGTGGAAAAAAAATGAAAACGCAATTTTTTTACACAAAGTTGTCCATTTATAGGATATTTCCAACACATAGCATGCACATAGCAAAAATGACACCCCAAAATATATTCTGCTGTTCCTCCTGAGTATGACGATACCAAATGTGTGAGACTTTTATACAGCCTGGCCACATACAGAGGTCCAACACTGAAGTAGCAACTTCAGGCGTTCTAGGAGCATAAATTACACATCTAATCTCTCAACCACCTATTACACTTTTGAAGGTCCTGGAGCACCAGGACAATGGAAACGCCCAAAAAGTGACCCCATTTTGGAAAGCTAACACCCCAACGTATAATCTATGAGGCATAATGAGTCTTTTTAACGGTTCATTTTTTTCCAGAAGTTTTTGGAAAATGTGGAAAAAAAATGAAAACGCAATTTTTTTACACAAAGTTGTCCATTTATAGGATATTTCCAACACATAGCATGTACACAGCAAAAATGACACCCCAAAATATATTCTGCTGCTCCTCCTGAGTATGACGATACCAAATGTGTGAGACTTTTATACAGCCTGGCCACATACAGAGGTCCAACACTGAAGTAGCAACTTCAGGCGTTCTAGGAGCATAAATTACACATCTAATCTCTCCACCACCTATTACACTTTTGAAGGCCCTGGAGCACCAGGACAAGGGAAACGCCCAAAAAGTGACCCCATTTTGGAACGCTAACACCCCAACGTATAATCTATGAGGCATAATGAGTCTTTTGAACGGTTCATTTTTTTCCAGAAGTTTTTGGAAAATGTGGAAAAAAAATGAAAACGCAATTTTTTTACACAAAGTTGTCCATTTATAGGATATTTCCAACACATAGCATGTACACAGAAAAAATGACACCCCAAAATATATTCTGCTGCTCCTCCTGAGTATGACAATACCAAATGTGTGAGACTTTTATACAGCCTGGCCACATACAGAGGTCCAACACTGAAGTAGCAACTTCAGGCGTTCTAGGAGCATAAATTACACATCTAATCTCTCAACCACCTATTACAATTTTGAAGGCCCTGGAGCACCAGGACAATGGAAACGCCCACAAAGTGACCCCATTTTGGAAAGCTAACACCCCAACGTATAATCTATGAGGCATAATGAGTCTTTTGAACGGTTCATTTTTTTCCAGAAGTTTTTGGAAAATGTGGAAAAAAATGAAAACGCAATTTTTTTACACAAAGTTGTCCATTTATAGGATATTTTCAACACATAGCATGTACATAGCAAAAATGACACCCCAAAATATTTTCTGCTACTCCTCCTGAGTATGGCGATGCCACATGTGTGAGCTTTTTTAACAGCCTGGCCACATAGAGGCCCAACATCCAAGAAGCACCATCAGGTGTTCTAGGGACATAAATTACACATCCAATTTCCTTACAATATATCACATTTTTGAAGGCCCTTCATATTTCTAACACAGCATGTACATACCAAGAATTACACCCTAAAATACATTCTGCTGAGTAAACGGTAAAAAAAAGATTACCTGTGGTTTTGGTAGTGCAATTGTCCACAGAAGGAGAGCACTGATCCAGGCAGCAGGCAGGGACGTGGTCAGTGACAGTGAATTGAATTGTCCAGGCAGCAGACAGGAATATTCTCCATAGTCACTACAGGCAGGAATACTGTCCATATACAGTCCAGGGTCAGTGTAAGTAGAGACATTGCCAGCAGTGCCAAAATATTGGTCCTGGTAATCAGCAGGAACATGGTCCAAGTAGTAGGCCAGGAAAGAATGGGGACAGGGGTAGGGGCTTCTCCCACCCAAATCTCTTTGAAGCCCCCGAGTCTCCAGACCCTAATCCGGGAATGAGAAAACTAAAAAATAGTTTTCTTCATCCAGAAAAACAATTCTGGAGCCCCTCACATATGTGAGACCCCTGTGTTCCCACTAGCATAGCAGGGTAAAAGATCAATCCAAGAGGCAGGCAAAAAACGTGGTCAAACAGTCCAGGGTCAGTTCCAGAGCAGGCAGAGGTAGGTACAGTTAAGCGTTAGGCAGAAGAGTGGTCGTATAACAGGCCAGGGTCAGTTCCGGAGCAGGCAGAGGTAGGTACAGTTTAGCGTTAGGCAGAAGAGTGGTCGTATAACAGGCCAGGGTCAGTTCCGGAGAAAGCAGAGGTATGTTTAGCGTTAGGCAAAAGCGTGGTCGTATAACAGTCCAAGGTAGATTCCGGAGAAGGCAGAGGTATGTACAGTTCAGTGCAGTGGCATAAGGGGTGTGGAGGAAAATGACAGGAAATGAGAATTGCATTTACCATACTTCCCTAATAGTGTAGAAACGTATGGTAACGGCGGAAACATTCGCCTATACAGAGGCCTGGTTGGGAAGGACAATCGGGACAATAATACATGGTGTCTCTTCGAATTCCTCCTCTGGAGCACACCCGGCATCTCTTCTGACATCTGTAGCCTGTTTCGCGGGGGGCGGCTTTCTCAGGAAAGTGCCGCTCGTGGAGTCTGCTCACGGAATCAGAGCGAATAGTTTCTGGTGGGCTTTCAGGGTACAAAAGGGCGGAGATAACTTCTTCTTGGTAGAGTAGATAGGATACGGGGTTCTCTGTTGATTTTTTGTAAATAACATAAGTGTTATACATGGCCAAACTAAAAAAATAAAGGGACACTTTCTTATACCAGTGGCGGGATTTTCTTGTGGGAAGATAGGGTTCAATCATCTGATCGTTAAAGTCCACTCCCCCCATAAACAAATTATAATCATAGACACAAGCTGGTTTCTGGATTGTGCCGTTTCTTTTGGGGACTTCCACGTAGGTGTCGTTGTGGATTGATGTGAGCATGTGGACGTTTCGTTTGTCCCTCCACCTGACAGACAATATCTCCTGGTTCCTCAATGATGCCGCCTCCCCTCGTCGTAGCTTTTCATTGGCGAGTTTTTGTGGGAAGCCTTTTCTATTGGCTCTTACTGTGCCACATGCTGGGGTGTCCCTCCGGTAAAGATTGCGGAACAGGGGCAAGCTGGTATAAAAATTATCCACATAAAGGTGGTATCCCTTTCCAAGGAGTGGATAGATAAGCTACCAGACCACTTTTCCGCTGACACCGATGTACTCTGGGCATTCAGGGGGATGCAGTTGGGAGTCCTTCCCTTCGTACACCAGAAAGGCGTAGATGTACCCCGTGGCTCGGTCACAAAGTTTGTACATTTTAACCCCATATCGGGCCCTTTTGCTGGGGATAAACTGTTTAATGCTCAGCCTGCCTGAGAATTTTATGAGGGACTCATCCACGGAGATATTCTGTTCAGGGATATATAACTGGGAAAAATTTTCAGAGAAAAAATTTAGGAGTGGCCGAATTTTATATAGTTTGTCAAAAGCTGGGTCATTTCGGGGAGGGCACTGGGTGTTGTCATTATAGTGGAGGAACCGCATAATCATTAGGTATCGGGATCTTGGCATAAGGGATAAGAAGAGTGGCATGTGGTGGATGGGTTTGGTAGACCAGTAGGAGTACAATTGGTTTTTTTTTGAGAGTCCCATACTAAAAGTTAGGCCTAGGAAAATTTTGAATTCCTCTACGGTAGGTTCTCTCCACTCAAAGGGACGGGCGTAACTAGACCCAGGGTTGCTTGCTATGTACTGCTGTGCATAGAGGTTGCACTGGGCCACAATGGAGGATAGTAAGTCTTCAGTGAATACTAAATTGAAAAAATCGAGCATGGAAAATTCATCGGTGTTCACCTGGACACCTGGCTGGGCGGTGAAAGGGGGGATATTTGCTGCTCCGGAATTAGGGGGAAGCCACAGGGGGTTTTGAAGGCCATAGGGAAGGCTGGCATGGCCCCTATCCCTTTGGGGCTGAGATGACACCCTACTGGTGCCTGGCCTTTGTTGCAGTGGCACTGTGCTTGGGGTGGATGGCACTGCGCTTGGGGTGGACGGCACTGCGCTTGGGGTGGACGGCACTGCGCTTGGGGTGGACGGCACTGCGCTTGAGGTGGACGGTACTGCGCTTGAGGTGGACGGCACTGCGCTTGAGGTGGACGGCACTGTGTTGCTGGTAGTAGGCCGCTTCTCCATGCCAGAACCCCTTGTTTTCATGGGCACACATTCCTCTTCTGATTCTGTATCAGACCCACTGTCTGTAACGGGTTCATAGGCCGAATCCGAATCAGACTGAGACTCCTCGCTGCTCTCATCGGTCATGATTAGACGCTGGTAGGCCTCCTCACAAGTAAAGAATTTTTTTGCCATGTTGGTGGCTGGTGAGGCTGCACTGCAGAGCACTGTGGTGGCACTGGTGGACACTGGCGGGCACAGGCGGCACTGATGTGGCACAGGTAGCACTGGTGTGGCTCTGGTTGCACTGGTGTGGCTCTGGTTGCACTGGTGTGGCTCTGGTGGCACACAGGCGGCACAGGCGGCACTGGTGGGCACAGGCGGCACTGGTGGGCACAGGCGGCACTGGTGGGGACAGGCGGCACTGGTGGGGACAGGCGGCACTGATGTGGCACTGCAGTGGCGCTGATGGGCACAGGTGGCACTGGGCACAGGTGGCACTGGTGGGCACAGGCGGCACTGATGGGCACAGGTGGCACTGATGGACACAGGTGGCACTGATGGGCACAGGTGGCTCTGGTGTGCACAGGTGGCTCTGGTGTGCACAGGTGTGGCTCTGGTGGGCACTGGTGTGGCTCTGGTGGGCACTGGTGTGGCTCTGGTGGGCACTGGTGGCACTGGTGGGCACAGGCGGCACTGGTGGGCACAGGCAGCACTGGTGGCACTGGTGGGCACAGGCGGCACTGATGTGGCACTGCAGTGGCGCAGATGAGCACTGATGGGCACAGGTGGCACTGATGGGCACAGGTGGCACTGATGGGCACAGGTGGCACTGATGGGCACAGGTGGCACTAGTGTGGCACTGATGTGGCACTGGTGTGGCACTGGTGACACTGATGTGGCTCTGGTGGCACTGGTGTGGCTCTGGTGGCACTGGTGTGGCACTGGTGTGGCATAGGTGGCACAGGTGGCACAGGTGGCACAGATGTGGCACAGATGTGGCACAGATGGCACTTTTTGCACTTTTGGGGCACTTTTGGGGCACTGTTGGGCACTGCTGGGCACAGAACCCGGGTTCCCAAACCCTTTTTAGGACAATAACATGCATAATAGTCGTTATAATTAGCACTTTAGATTTCGAACGTTCGCATCCATTGTATTTAATAGGGTTCTAAAGTTTGTGCGAACTTTCGGTCCGTTCGCAGGTTCTGGTGCGAACCGAACCCGGGGGTGTTCGGCTCATCACTATGAACCAGTAATCACGATACATTTATGATACAGAGATGTAATCACAAAGGAGAAATTCATAATCATCATTAATTTAATAACACATGATTAATTAGGGAACATGATTAATGACATACAAGAATAATAAGTAAATGAATAATAACAGCATGATCAACATGTGTAAAAATTGATAAATGAAGATATGGACTGATGTAGGGCATCCGAGGATGTATACTCTATGCGTTTCATGGTCGCCTACCATGAAAGTAGTCTAGAATTAAATAAATATAAAGATTTGTTGTGGTAGTTTCTGGGGATCCACTATTTCCCATAGACAAACCTGATACAGTAGGAAAAAAGGTAAGAAAAAAGGGGAGAAGGGGAAGAAAAAAATAAAAATATATCAATATACCTTGCCAGACAGCCCGTGTGCTGAGGCCTTGATTGGGGAAATGCTTGGGAGGTAATCCTGCGTATAGAGTCCCCCCCCCAGGGTTGAGGCGGGGAATCCACTTGTCAGGGTATACAGGAGGGTCGTGGGGTGCAGACCCATCACACGCTGCAAGCCACCACGCCGGGGGAGAGTGCTTGTGTAATGGTTGATTTTGTCTGTATGGAAATGAAGAAATTAGTGAAAATGAAAATGTGTCAGTATGGAGATAGAATAAAATGTAGTGAAAGTGAAAAGATGTGAAATGATGAAAACGTGGTGGAAAAAACGACTACATAATGAGTAAATGATGTGATGATGAGTGTAATTTAATACATCTGCATATCAAATGCACATGAAAGAGCATAACCATACGTAGAGGGTATGTTAGTGGATAAAAGAAAATTAAAAACTGTGTCAGGTTGGGGTATAAAGGTGTATATATGTGAAAGTGTAGATCTGAATGTAGATGTGTGTCAGTATGTATAGATGTATGTGCATAGAAGGATGTACTGTAGGATGTGTGTGTGTAGAGATCAGTGAAGTTAGCTATATGCATAAGTGTGATGAGAAATGTGTGGTGGGGGAGATGTAAATTCCCCATTTACCTGAGCTTCCAGAGGTAGAGCAAGCAGGTGGTGTCACTTCCTTATATAAGGTTTACTATTTTCATATTTTTTTCCCTGCCCAGTAGTTATTTATTGTTTTTTATCAATATCCATCATCCCAGCATTTTCTAGTTTTTCTTCTTTTTTGTAGTTAAACTATCAATATCCCTTATCCACCCAGTGCCAACACAAGTTATATCTTGAATTCTGTGTGTTTTGACCCTTGGGGTCATGTGTGGTGTTGTCCCGCTGTCTGTTTCCTCCACTTCCGGGGTTGTGATGAGCTCAGTTTCTTCCCCCCGCCCGCCCTAGCGACGGGGGCAGGGTCGGACCTCAACTCATTGACGTCATGTTCAGTGCGCTCAGTGTTCAGCGTTATTTGACGCCAAACACTGAGCGCACTGAACATGACGTTCAATGAGTTGAGGTCCGACCCCGCCCCCGTCGCTAGGGCGGGCGGGGGGAAGAAACTGCCGGCCACCACTCCGTAGTGACACCACCTGCTTGCTCTACCTCTGGAAGCTCAGGTAAATGGGGAAATTACATCTCCCCCACCACACATTTCTCAACACACTTATGCATACAGCTAACTTCACTGATCTCTACACACACACATCCTACATCCTTCTATGCAGACACATCCATACATACTGACACACATCTACATTCAGATCTACACTTTCACATATATACACCTTTATACCCCAACCTGACACCGTTTTTTATTTTCTTTTATCCACTAACATACACTCTACGTATGGTTATGCTCTTTCATGTGCATTTGATATTCAGATGTATTAAATTACACTCACCTTCATCACATCATTACATCATTTACTCATTATGTAGTCGTTTTTTCCACCACGTTTTCATCATTTCACATCTTTTCACTTTCACTACATTTTATTCTATCTCCATACTGACACATTTTCATTTTCACTAATTTCTTTACAGACAAAATCAACCATTACACCAGCACTCTACCTCGGCGTGGTGGCTTGAAGCGAGTGATGGGTCTGCACCCCACGACCTTCCCGAATACCCTGACAAGTGGATTCCCCGCCTCAACCCTGGGGGGGACTCTATACGCGGGACTTCCTCCCAAGTATTTCCCCAATCAAGGCCTCAGCACACGGGCTGTCTGGCAAGTAGGGATGAGCTGAACACCCCCCGGTTCGGTTCGCACCAGAACCTGCGAACGAACCGAAAGTTTGCGCGAACGTTAGAACCCTATTAAATACAATGGACACGAACGTTCGAAATCTAAAGTGCTAATTATAATGGCTAATATGCATGTTATTGTCCTAAAAAGGGTTTGGGGACCCGGGTTCTGCCCCAGGGGACATGTATCAATGCAAAAAGAAGTTTTAAAAAAGCCAGTTTTTTCGGGAGCAGTCATTTTAATGATGCATAAAGTGAAAAAAAAAGTTAAATATTCCTTTAAATATTGTACCTGGGGTGTCTAAAGTATGCCAGTTAACTGGCATGTGTTTCCCGTGTTTAGAACTGTCCCTACACAAAATGACATTTCTAAAGGAAAAAAAGCCATTTAAAACTGCTTGCGACTTTAATGTCATGTCTTGTCCTGGCAATATGGATAAAACCTTTGAGAAAAATGGCATGGCTTACCCATCACCCCCCCTACCCCAGCCCATTACCAGCCCCTTTGGGTCTTGTATGGATATTAAGGGGAACCCTGCACCCAAAATAAAAAAAAGGCCCTATATACTCTGAACAGCAGTATACAGGCGGTGCAAACAAGACAGGGACTGTAGGTTTGTTCTTAAGTACAATCTGTTTGTAATTTTGAACAGGTACATTGTTTAAGTGTAGCTCCAGCCAAAAAATATATGCTTTTTGGAAAACATAGGGAAGGGTTATCACCCCTGTAACATTTGTTTTGCTCTCTGTGCACCTGTTCAGAAGATTTCACCTCACTTTCCGTCCCAATGACAAATGTTTTTGGAAAAGTGTTTTTTTTATTGAAACAAGGATTGGTGATAAAGCATCAGTAGAGAGGAGACACCTTTTTCCCCATATTAACTCTGAAGCCTCGTACACAAGACCGAGTTTCTCATCCAAAACCGACAAGAAAAGTGCAGAGAGAGCTTTATTGTCAAGAAAACCGTTTGTGTGTATGGTTTTACGACGAGAAAACTGCCGTGAATCTCGACGAGAAAAATAGAGAACCTGCTCTCTATTTTCTCGTCCGGATTCTAGACTCGTCGTGTTTCTCGTCGGCCTGTTTTGCGACGAGAAAATGGTTCATGTGTATGCTTTTACGACTCTTCAAAAAGCGCGCATGCTCAGAATCAAGTATGAGACGGGAGCGTATCTTCTGGTAAAACAAGCCTTCGTAATGGAGATAGCACATTCGTCACGCTGTAAATTATTGCATCGTTTAAATGTTGTGCATTTAAATCTTCTTTAGAATGTTACAATAATGAAAACTAATAAACTTGTTTTGCTGCTGATATTCACACAGAGTTATGACTATCTATTTTAAACCTTTTTCATGCTGCTCTTAAGAAGATTTAGCTGTATTATATCGTGCAAGATCTTCAGAATATTTTAATGTTTTATATTTTTTAGACAGATGTTAATTGTAATTTGTCGATGTTTTGATAGTGTTTTGATAGTGATCTCCCATTTTATTTTTAAAATTTAGTTGTGTCAAGTTTACACCCTATTTTTTTTAAAGAACACCTTTAATGATTTTTTTGGGTGTTATCTGTCCCTGCTTACTCCAAAGGTAAATAAATAATTATTTAAAAAAAACATAGTCAAGTATGAACTTAAACCCAAAAAACATTTATTCATGTCTAGAACAAAATAAATAGAAGGCAGCGCTGGAGAACCTGCTGCCATTTGTGCATCCATGGGACCCCAGAGCACACATCAACCCTGTGTGGACACTAAAATTGGGAGCTTGAGAAGCACAACAGTTGTGAGCACAATCTGATGCTGGCCTCCCAGAGGTCAGGAACAGCAGCAGGTGATATTACAACAGGCTGCCTTCTGTCCGACCACAATGAAGCAAGGCCATCACTTCTTCGTCTTCTTGGCAGCCTTCCCTGCAGCCTTCCCTGAAGCCTTCTCTGCAGCCTTCCTTCTGCATGTGGCTGGAGGCTGGGCCACTGGAGGGGTACTCCTGTCAGGAGGAGGAGAAGGAGGTGGAGGAGAAGGGGGTGGCGCAGAAGAAGAAGGTGGAGGAGGAGGTGGAGGAGAAGGGGGTGGCGCAGAAGAAGAAGGTGGAGGTGGAGGAGGAGGTGGAGGAGAAGAGGGTGGCGCAGAAGAAGAAGGTGGAGGTTAGGGATGAGCTCAGTGTTCGAGTCGAACATAGGTTCGACTCGAACATCGGCTGTTCGCGCGTTCGGCGAACAACGAACGATTTCGAGTGACGCGAACGGCCCACAATACACTGCGCCATCGCAGTGTAATCCTGGCGCTGTGATTGGCCAAGCATGCACTGTGACCCTGCATGCTTGGCCAATCACAGCGCCGGCAGCGAGGAGAGCAATGATTGGCCACAGGCAGGATGCCTGTGGCCAATTATAGCTGAGGGGGTTTAGTACATGCCCCACACTATAAAAGGCCGCCAGCGCGGCGGCCTTGTGTAGTGTGTTCCGGAGCAGGGAAAGTGAAGGATAGGCAGGGACAGTGTCAAATCTTGTCAAATCTATTCTTTGCTAAACCTTGTGTGTAGGGACAGAGAAGGATAGGCAGGGAGAGTGTCAGTGTCATATTCTTTGCTAAACCTTGTGTGTAGGGAGAGAGAAGGATAGGCAGGGAGAGTGTCAGTGTCATATACTTTGATAAACCTTGTGTACAGGGAGAGAGAAGGATAGGCAGGGGACAGTGTCAGTGTCATATTCTTTGCTAAACCTTGTGTGCAGGGAGAGAGAAGGATAGGCAGGGAGAGTGTCAGTGTCATATACCTGATAAACCTTGTGTACAGGGAGAGAGAAGGATAGGCAGGGGACAGTGTCAGTGTCATATTCTTTGCTAAACCTTGTGTGCAGGGAGAGAGAAGGATAGGCAGGGAGAGTGTCAGTGTCATATACTTTGATAAACCTTGTGGGCAGGGAGAGAGAAGGATAGGCAGGGGACAGTGTCAGTGTCATTGTTGCTAAGCCTCCTGCACATTATACACCTGAAGTTAGCCTGTATTGCTGCTTTTTCCTGGTGTGTTACACCAACAGGATTTTGCGGCACTTACAGCGGGCGGAGTGTACCTCCTGACCATATTACACCTTAACTTAGCCTGTATTGCTGCTTTTTCCTGGTGTGTTACACAAACAGGATTTTGCGGCACTTACAGCGGGCGGAGTGTGCCTCCTGACCATATTACACCTTAACTTAGCCTGTATTGCTGCTTTTTCCTGGTGTGTTACACAAACAGGATTTTGCGGCACTTACAGCGGGCGGAGTGTGCCTCCTGACTATATTACACCTTAACTTAGCCTGTATTGCTGTTTTTTCCTGGTGTGTTACACCAACAGGATTTTGCGGCACTTACAGCGGGCGGAGTGTACCTCCTGACCATATTACACCTTAACTTAGCCTGTATTGCTGCTTTTTCCTGGTGTGTTACACAAACAGGATTTTGCGGTACTTACAGCGGGCGGAGTGTGCCTCCTGACCATATTACACCTTAACTTAGCCTGTTTTGCTGCTTTTTCCTGGTGTGTTACACACACAGGATTTTGCGGCACTTACAGCGGGCGGAGTGTGCCTCCTGACCATATTACACCTTAACTTAGCCTGTATTGCTGCTTTTCCCATTTCCCTGCAGGCCATTAGAATGTCTGGAAGGCAAACAAGGAGAGGCAGACAGTCAGGAGCCAAAAAAAGAGGGCAAGCAGGCTCTGTGTCTAGAGACAACAGTGCTGATCGTGGACGCGGTGCATCGCCATCAGCACGTGGCCATGGGACACGCTTGTCCTTCTTTTCGGCAGCTGGACGTGTTGAGCCGCATCATGCCGAAGACTTGGTAGAGTGGATGACCAAGCCCTCCTCATCCTCCTCATCCTCTCTCACCCAGGCTCAGGGTACTGGCAAAGCAGCTGCCAAAGCGTCCTCTTCCCTGGTATCAATGTCATCATCAGTCACTCCTTCCCTAGACCAACCATGTCCTCCTGAGGAGTCCCCCGAACTGTTTGAGCACAGTGTTGGGTACATGCTCCAGGAGGATGCCCAGCGTTTCGAAGGGTCTGATGATGATACCCAGCTAGAGGAAGGCAGTAGCGTGAGAGCAGAGAGAGGGGATGTTCAAGAAGGACACCAATCTGGCAGTCATGTTCCAGCAGCTGCAGCATACTGCCAGATTGGCTCCAGTGATGAGGAGGGAGGGGATGATGAGGTCACTGACTCCACGTGGGTGCCTAATAGGAGAGAGGAGGAGGAGGAGGATGAGGAGGAGGCACATCTCCAACGAGGCACGATGCCCTTGGGGGGCCAGCGTAAGGGCAGCACACCGACGGAATCACACCGCAGAGCTCCGCCTGTGCAGGGCGCTGCCTCTGCCTGTTATTCAAAAAGTTCTTTGGTGTGGGCCTTTTTTGAGTCGAGTGCATCAGATCGCACAGCTGCTGTTTGCAACATATGTCTCAAGCGTATATCGCGTGGCCAAAACATCACCCGCTTGGGCACCACATGCTTGACCAGACATATGTTGACCTGCCATGCAGCTCGTTGGCAAGCCTACCTTAAAGACCCACACCAAAGAACAAAGCTGACCTCTTCTTGCACCGCATCAGCTGGGATCTCCAACCCCACTATACCTTCAGTCCTGTCTGAAACCTGCTCTGAGAGGAATGAAGGTGTAGAATTAGGTGTGTCACAGCCAAGTACTTGCGGGCACTCTGCTAGCAGTACACCAACGTCCGATTCTAGCAGGCAAATTTCCCTGCCCCAGCTGCTGGACCATCGAAAGAAGTTCACTCCCAGCCATCCACATGCCCAGCGGTTGAATGCTAGCTTGGCTAAATTGCTAGCGCTTCAACTGCTGCCTTTTCAGTTGGTAGACTCGGCCCCCTTCCGTGAGTTTGTGCAATGTGCGGTTCCTCAGTGGCAGGTTCCCAAACGCCACTTTTTCTCACAGAAGGCGATTCCGGCTCTCTACCGGCATGTGGAAGGCAATGTCTTAGCCTCGCTGGACAGGGCGGTCAGCGGTAAGGTGCATATTACCGCTGACTCATGGTCCAGCAGGCATGGACAGGGACGTTACCTTTCTTTCACGGCCCATTGGGTCACTCTTTTGGCAGCTGGGAAGGATGCAGGACAAGGTGCAGTAGTGTTGGAGGTTGTTCCACCGCCACGCCTCCAAAATGCTACTACTGGTTGTGACACACCTCTGTCCTCCACCCCCTCCTCTTCTTCTTCCTCCGTGGCCTCTTCCTGTGCTTTGTCCTCGGAACCAGCGGTGCTCCGTAGGCGTTCAAGGAGCTACGCAAGTACGCAGGCAAAAAGATGCCATGCCGTGATTGCGCTGGTGTGTTTGGGGGACAGGAGCCACACTGGGGCAGAGGTTCTGTCTGCTCTGCAGGGGCAGGCTGAGAGGTGGTTGACGCCACGCCAGCTTAAGCCAGGAATGGTAGTTTGCGACAATGGCACCAACCTCCTCTCCGCTCTCCGACAGGGACAACTGACCCATGTGCCCTGTGTGGCTCACGTCCTTAACCTAGTGGTGGAGCGGTTCTTGGGCAGGTACCCGGGCTTACAGGATGTCCTGAGGCAGGACAGGAAAGTCTGTGTGCATTTCCGCAGATCTTATAATGCCAGTGCTCGCCTGGCTGAGCTGCAAAAGGAGTTGAACCTGCCTAAGAACCGCCTTATATGTGACATGCCCACCAGGTGGAACTCAACGTTGGCCATGCTGCAGCGGCTGCACACGCAGCAGAGAGCCATCAATGAGTACCTGTGTGACTACGGCACCAGGACAGGGTCAGGGGAGCTCGGGTTTTTTTCACCACGCCAGTGGGGCATGATCAGGGATGCATGCACTGTCCTGGCACCATTTGAGGAGGCCACGAGGATGGTGAGCAGTGACAGTGCATGCATCAGTAACACTGTACCTCTTGTCCACCTGTTGGAACATACGCTGCATGGAATAATGGACAGGGCACTTGAGGCAGAACAGAGGCAGGAAGAGGAGGACTTCCTTGCCTCGCAAGGCCCCCTTTACCCAGACAGTGTTCCTTCTGTCCCACCCATCGCACAGGAAGAAGAGGAGGAGGAGGAGGATTGTGTCAGCATGGAGGTGGAGCCTGGCACTCAGCATCATCAGCAGCAGTCTTTTAGGGATGATTTACAGTCCCAAGAAACCAGTGGACTTGTACGTGGCTGGGAGGAGGTGGCTGCGGATCATGTCGTCCTTAGTGACCCAGAGGACTCCGGACTGAATGCCTCAGCTAACCTACGCTGCATGGCCTCCCTGATCCTGCAAAGTCTGCGGAAGGATCCTCGTATTCTTCGGATCAAGGAGAGGGACCATTACTGGCTGGCCACTCTCCTTGATCCACGGTACAAGGGTAAGGTTGCGGACCTTATCTTACCGTCACAGAGGGAGCAGAGGATGAGACAACTCCGGGAGGCCTTGCAGAAAGGTCTGTGCAACGCGTTCCCAGAGACTGGGAGGTTACAAACTCCTGGTCCTGGACAACGAGTTGCTGAGGCTTCGGTCAGTCAAAGAAGGAGCGGTGGAGAAGGTGGCTGTCTGACCGAAGCGTTCAGACAATTCTTTAGTCCGCAGCCCCAAGGTATGATCGGTTCCAGCAACCATCGCCAGCGTCTGATATACATGGTGCAGGAATACCTAGGGGCAAGGTCAGACTTGGACACCTTCCCCACCGAAAATCCTCTGGCTTACTGGGTCTTGAGGATGGATCACTGGCCAGAGCTTGCACAGTATGCAATTGAGCTACTGGCCTGTCCTGCATCCAGCGTTCTTTCAGAACGCACATTCAGTGCTGCTGGAGGATTTGTCACGGATCACAGGGTGCGCCTGTCCACCAACTCTGTTGATCGACTGACCTTCATAAAGATGAACCAGTCTTGGATCACCACCAGCTACCAAACACCTGAAGCTGATATAACAGACTAATTTATTTTCAAATGTCACATCCCTTCAAGACTGATGCTGATGCTGAGAGACTGTCCTGTTATGTTGACTGACTACCCTCCTCCTCCTCAATGATCCGATTGACGATGATAGCTTGGAAGAACATTTTTGTTTCTGGGTGCTGCCACCAGTGGCTAAGGCCCAATTTTTCAGCCCCTGTTTAACAGGGGTGTGTTATTACAATTTTTTATGCAATGCTTTGCAGCAGGGCTCATTCCTGCACTCCAACTAGAGTATCTGGGAGTGGTTGCAGTGTCGTGGCACCAGCACCAGTGGCTAAGGCCCAATTTTTCAGCCCCTGTTTAACAGGGGCGTGTAATTACAATTTTTGATGCAATACTTTGCAACAGGGCTCATTGCTGTGCTCCAAGTACAGTATCTGTGAGGGGTTGCAGTATTGTGACACCAGTGTCTAAGCCTCAATTTTTCTGCCCCTGTTTAACAGGGGCATGTAATTACAATTCTTGATCTAATAATTCACAGCAGGGCCCATTCCTGCGCCCACCAAGACTAACTGTGAGGCCTTACAGTGTTGTGTCAACACCACCACCACCACCACCACCAAAGGCCCAATTGTTCAGCCCCTGTTCAACAGGGGCATGCAATTACAATTCTTGATCTAATAATTCACAGCAGGGCCCATTCATGTGCCCACCAAGAGTAACTGTGAGGGCTCACAGTGTTGTGGCAACACCAACATGTAAGGGGCAAATTTCAGCTGAGTATATACGGCGGGCCCCTACTTTCAAACATCCAACTTACAAACGACTCCTCCTTGCAAACGGAAGGATACAACAGGAAGTGAGAGGAAATCTACCCCTAGGAAGGCAAATTCTCTCCTGTAAGAGTTAATATGGGAAAAAAAGTGTCTCCTCTCCACTGATTCTTTATCACCAATTCTTGTTTCAATAAAACCCCCAAATTTTCAAAAAACATTTGTCATTAGGACGGAAAGTGGGGTGAACTGTTCTGAACAGGTGCACACTGCACAGACAGCAAAACAAATGTTACAGGGGTGATAACCCTTCCCTATGTTTTCCAAAAAGCTTAAAAATATATTTTTTGGCTGGAGCTACACTTAAACAATGTACCTGTTCAAAATTACAAACAGATTCTACATAAGAACAAACCTACAGTCCCTGTCTTGTATGCACCGTCTGTATACGGCTGTTCAGAGTATATAGGGCCTTTTTTATTTTGTGTGCGGGGTTCCCCTTAATATCCATACAAGACCCAAAGGGGCTGGTAATGGGCTGGGGTAGGGGGGGGGGGGGGTGTGTGATGGGGTAGCTATGCCATTTTTCTTAAAGATTTTCATCCATATTACCGGGACCAGACATTACATTAAAGCCGCAAGCAGTTTTAAATGGCTTTTTTTCCTTTAGAAATGTAATTTTGTGCAGGGACAGTTCTAAACACGGGAAACACGTGGCACTTCACAGGCATACTTTAGACACCCCCCAGGTACGATATTTAAAGGAATATTTGACTTTTTTTTTTTCACTTTATGCATCATTAAAATGACTGCTCCAGAAAAACGGCAGTTTTTAAAACTTCTTTTTGCATTGATACATGTCCCCTGGTGCAGAACCCGGGTTCCCAAACCCTTTTTAGGACAATAACATGCATAATAGTCGTTATAATTAGCACTTTAGATTTCGAACATTCGCATCCATTGTATTTAATAGGGTTCTGAAGTTCGTGCGAACTTTCGGTCCGTTCGCGGGTTCTGGTGCGAACCAAACTCGGGGGTGTTCGGCTCATCACTAATGGAGGTGGAGGAGGAGGAGAAGGTTGAGGTTGGGATAGCTGTGCGACCTCACATATGGCCGTATTGGGGGTAATTCTCTCCATCACCCCCTTGTTCAGCAAGGTGATGAGCAGGGGCTCGCATAGGAGGCGTTGCTCCATGCTCATCACCTTGAACTTGGCCTCAACTAGGCCGGCAATGGCCTCTTCAGGGGATGTGGGCTCCTGGAGGGTGGCATGTGCCTCTCTAATAAGGGCCATTGCTGCCTCACTTGTGGTCCTGTCCCTCCTGCTTCTTTTAGGAAGGCAGATGGGAGGCACCTGAGATCTTGTGCTTCTACTCGTGCCGGGCCACCTCCTGTCTGCCACTGGGCCCTGCCACCTCCTGTCTGCCACTGGGCCCTGCCACCTCCTGGCTGACAGTGGGCCCTGCCACCTCCTGGCTCACAGTGGGCCCTGCCACCTCCTGGCTCACAGTGGGCCCTGCCTCCTCCTGCCTGACAGTTTCCAGACCCTCCTCCTGGCTGATTTCATCCTGTGTATGAAAAAGGGACATAGTTTAATATTTTGGTTAATTATTTTCACACAAATTTGAGATCATGAATGTAGCAATTTGAATGTAAATCAAGAGAAAAGACAAAGATTTTTAGGACTACATCAGATTGACTATTTTGCACCCAATTTATGGCAGACTAATGTCTATAGATCTTGATTTCACTTTTGTATCCCAAAATAGTTTAGGATTTTCATCTTGACTTCTTTTTCCTGCATTAATTTTATCACAATACATTTTCATTAAATACTATACCTGGCTCCAGATGTCCAAATCAGCTTCTTCCAGGATGGCTGCCTCCTCTTGCTCCAGAGAAGGCTCAGGTTGGCTGCAGGGAAGTCTGGGGGGAAGAGTGGACAGTGATGGCCTTGCCTCAATGTGGTCATCCAGAAAGGACATCCTGCTGTAGTACCACAAATTCGGGACATACACATCATCTGCTGCTGCTCCTGACCTCTGAGAAGCCAGGACCTTAGAGCGTTCAGTCCTGTATGTGCCTCTCAAGCTCCCAATTTTAGTGTCCACCTGTTTTGCTGTTGCTGTGGGCACCTTGGTATGCACAAATGGGAGCAGGCTCTCCAGCGCTGCTTTTCTTACCCCTTTTTTTCTATGTATGGGGTTTTTTGTTTCCCACAGAGCGGGCAGCTCCCTTACCCGGTCTATAAATTCCACAAGGACTTCCTTGTCACTTATAAACACATTCATTTTGGGTCTGCAAGCCAAAAAATAAAAAATAAAATAATGTGAGTCACACAGTCTAACCTCCTGTAAATCTTAGTCACCATATATATCCTCCAACATTCTCTAGACAGTATAGGCCACCAATTTTTCAAAGTCTCAAAATCACATACCTTCGTTCACACGTCCGTCACTTTTACTCCTCTATCCGCACACCGAACGTAGTATAGTCACATGTGTGTTTGCTATATATACACCACGCATGCGTAAAACTACTCACACGTCGCTCCGCACACGTCGCCCGCCCATGACGTTCTAAGTATAATCTTTTCCCCGCCCCTTATCTTTCGGCGCGCAGACAGATATGGCGGATTCACAGCAGGTGTCTGCTAATTCCTCAAATAACGAGGAGGAGACTAGCCCGGAGACTGAGGAAACGTCAAGGAGGAGATTCAAGGCATCTAATATGTCTTATGCGGAGATGGTGGACATATTGTAAAAGTCGGATTATGACGCAAAGCATGGGCCGTATAGCAAACCTAATCGAAGGAAGGCCAAAATCATGAAGAAAGTCGTGAAGAGTCTGAAGAAGAATTTCGGGGTGAAAAGATCAAATGAGCAGCTCAGAAAGAGGTGGTCTGACCTCAAACTGAGGGAGCCCGAGCAGTTAAGGAGCATTAAGAGAATGCTTGATAAAAGTAAGTATTTTTTGCCCATTTTTCCTATTATTGTATTTCACAACTTGCATGTTGCTCCATGTTATTGCATTTTTCTATTGTACCTTACAAAATGTCATAGTTTGAACTTGGTTTGGCACAGTAATCGTTCGTTACAGACACATCGTTCGGCCACTATGCATGATTTGTATAGATTTTACAGGGTTTAAAATTTTTACACAGCTGCCTGTTTTTATTCAATAGTTGTTCTTACATTGTTGGCTAGATGATGTGTTTGTAAAGAGAATGAAATGCAAACTTTAATCAGTGTAAAGGAGAGGACACTCAGCAGCTGGTACCACATCTGTACTTTTGAGCACTATAGTGTGGGCCACCAGAACCAAATTTTTTGGGTGACACACACAGGTGCATCAGTGCATTTTTGGGGTGCCTCCATGTGTAAAAATTGACAGCCAAAGGTGAATATTAAAGAATATAGTTTTTAAAAAGAATGTCTTCATCTTGAAATCCCGCCCAAACAGACACTTGTACCCCACTTCCAACCAATGTATCATGTTTTTGTTTTTTATATAAAATTTCTGTGTGATAACTATACCTTTTGTTTGATTCTCATAGGGGAGAGAAGACTGGGAGGAGAACACTCCAGGGAGCACAGGAACCCCACACCTTCTAAACAACCCCAACCTCACCAAGACCCACAACCTGAGGATGTTGAGGAAGTTGAAGAGGTGGAGGAAGGAGAAGTGCAGGAAGGAGAAGTGGATGACGTGGTGGAACTGGTCACCACAACAGGTCAGTATCTGTCACCACAGCTTCAGGTAAGAGATGTAGGCCTGCAGAGTTATAATATCTTTTGTATTTTTTTATAGGGGATGTAAATGTTGTGGTGGAAGAAAGTACACGTTTCTCTGCTGACAGTGCCCTACGAATCATACAGCAAGTGATGGAATGTAGCACAGAACTGGACAGAATTAAGCAAAGAATTCATGTGATGGATCAAACCTTTAAAGACATCCTAGATGTTTTGAGGAGAATTGAATAAGGCAACAAAACCCACATTTTTGTTTGGAGATTGTTCTTTACCCTTTTTTAAGCTTTTAGCCAATCAATCAAGCCAAAATTTGAATATGCACACAGTGTGTCAACATGTGCCATCTGCCATCAGGGGATATCCATGTACGGGTTTTGGGGGTGCAACCCCTTCCTCGTATCTCAAGTAGGTGAACTGAAGAAGGGGTTGCACCCCCAAAACACGGCCATTGATCACCCCTGATGGCAGATAGCACATGTTGACAATAGGGATCAGGAGTCTAAAATCCCTATTGGAAATGACTTCAAATTGTGTGCATATTCAAATTTTGGCTTGGCCAGGGGTGCCAATACCCCATATTAGGACGGCCAGATAGAGACATATTTTGTGTAAGTGAATGTCTCATATTGCCAAGAGGTATCCAATGTTGTAGTTTGTTGAATGCTACTGATGGTTTTGTATTTTCGTAAAAAAAAAAAAAAGCCGGTTTGTGGCCAGACAAAAAAAATATATACATACTGTTCTATTTACCATGTGTGTGAATGTGCACCGAGTAAAATTTTTGAACAACAACAAAGTGTAGCTTCTTTTTCAAATATGCTCTAACCTTATTTGTGTATATTTTTGTGGTTCATAGTGAAATAGTTGGTATTTACTAAAGGAAAATACACTTGGCACTACAAATGCACTAAGACAAACTAGGAGACAGGAAAAAACAAAAGTTAAAAGATTAAATCAGATTTTTATTTAGTTCTTTCTCCAAGAATATTTACACATGGCCTGGCATAGGAATTGCCCCCCTACCCGTGAAATATTCCATATGTTTCTCACGAACCTCACGGGCATTTTGGGGGGCAAGCCAGGACGGGCAGATTCGAGGACCGGCAGGGTATTGCCATATGAAAGTCCTGCCTCAGGCAATATTGAGGCCATATAATTTGAGGATTTTCGGCTCAGAAAATTATGGAGCACACAGCAGCATAAAACCACATAGTTAATTTTGTACTCCGCCAAGTGATTAGGAGTCATAAAAAGGCGGAACCGGCTGGCCATTATCCCGAAGGCATTTTCTACGACTCTTCGGGCCCTGGCCAGCCGGCAGTTGAACACCCTCTTCTCTGGGGTCAGGGTCCTCTGGGGAAATGGCCTCATGAGGTGCGGTCCGAGTCCGAAGGCTTCATCAGCCAAAAAAACAAAGGGGAGTCCTTCAACATTCCCTGCATCCGGTGGCAATGCAAGGTCGTCACTCTGGAGACGGAGGACAAACTCTGTCTGAATGAAGGATCCCCCATCGGACATCCGGCCATTCTTCCCCACATCCACATAGAGGAATTCATACCGTGCTGACACCACCGCCATCAGCACAATGCTATGAAACCCCTTGTAGTTGTAGTAGTAGGACCCAGAACGGGGTGGCGGCACGATGCGGACGTGCTTCCCGTCAATGGCTCCACCGCAGTTGGAGAAGTCCCACCGCGTGGCAAACTCCGATGCCACAGTCTGCCATTCCTGTGGCGTGGAAGGAAGCTGTGGTTTCAAACAAGATAAAAAAATATTAGTACTTTTGCACATAACATTGCAAGCAGATTATAATAAAATACATTCGAGCCCAACATCAATCAAAATCTCAGTTTAATGTGTTTTTAAAAAGTATAATGGAAGGCTTAAGTATCATATTCATCCCCCCCTCTGATGGTCCATTATAATCAATTTTTTGGGGGGGGGCTAGATGTGTTTGGCCACAGGATAGCATTGCAGTGGCGGTGCGTCCAGAGTGGGCGCTGGAGCGCTGCCCCCTCTCTCCTGCGCCCGTCACTCAGAACAATACATAGGTTCATGCCTTGCATGAACCTATGTATTGTCAATGCCGCCCACTATTCAGGTGGATGGCCCCCTGTTGAGCGACGGCCATATGAATAACTGCGGCATTTTTGTGGTGAAAATTGCCTATCCGAGACAGGGGGCAAATAGCCTTGGCGATTACAGCCTGAGGGATGTAATTGGCTTCATAAAAGTTAACCAGGGGGGGCATTCCTTGGGTAAACACTGACAGGCTCCTCTGCCAATCATGTTCACCAAGTCTGTTTACCGGTAACCTGATTGGCTGATGCAACATCAAGGGCAGGAGAAGACATCAAGGACAGAAGAAGGATGGTGCTGACCAGAAGAAGGTAAGTGCAGGGCTGGGGGAAAACTGGCTGCATTTGAGGGGGCAAAATGGCTGCATTGGAGGGGGCAAACTGGCTGCATTTGAGGGGGCAAACTGGCTGCATTGGAGTGTGCAAAATGGCTGCATTGGAGGGGGCAAACTGGCTGCATTGGAGGGGGCAACTGGTGGCGTTTAATAGGCACAGTCGCAAAAATGGAGGAAGTTTATATATATAATTTGGGGGTGGCCCCCCAAACATTTTGAGCACCAGCCGCCACTGCTGGAGAGGTTAGTGAAGGGAAATATGCATGGAGGAGAAAAAAAGGGGCATTTAAAAGCTTACAGCATGCATGAGGACAAAGGGGACATTCTCAGCATATTACAATCATGGTAATTAGGGAAGGATGAAAGAAATACAATACATTATCATACATGAAATACATAAAATGTGATGTTAATGGAGAAAACTTACCCTAATATAGTCCTCCTGCAGGACTTGTATAATGGCAGAACAGGTGTCTGGGATTATGAGGCCCAGAGCCTGGGGGGAGATGCCTGTCGTGAACTTCAAGTCCTGCAGTCTTCTCCCTGTCGCCAGGTAACGTAAGGTGGCGATGAGCCTCTGCTCAGCAGCACTGATGGCTTCCCGCATAACAGTGTCCTTCCTGGTAATATAGGGGGACACCAAAGCCAAAAGATGCTGAAAAACGGGGTCAGACATCCGCAGAAAATTCCTCAGGATTATTCTCCACGATCTCCCGCAGCAGAGGCATATGGCAGTATTTGGTCCCGCTGGAGCAACCAATTCTTGGTCCATGAACTCCTCCTCACCCCGTTCATGGACTTGTCTTGGTCCAAAACAAGCAGACCAACACCAAGCGCCCGCACAGCACGAACTCGACGACGAGAACGTACCCGCGACATGGCTAGGAAACGGTCGTCTTATCAGAACGTACTAAACAGAATGCACTTTAGAACAGCAAGGCCTATGAAGAACGAAATTAAATTCAGAAACGAATGGGCAAGAACGCACTGTAAAACAGATACGACCTGCCTACACGCCCTGAAAGACAAGATAAGAACCCACAAGCACAAACTGAGCTGCAGAAAACTAACTGAAAGCACGAAGACTGAAAAGCGCGAATCGTCTCTTCCCAAACTTTTACTTCACACGCGGTAACACGAGATCAGCAAAAGCAGCCCAAGGGGTGGCGCCAGGGAAATCGATCTTCCCCTTTATACTGCCGTCGTACGTGCTGGACGTGACCGCGCAGAACAACGACGAGATTTGGAATTGTCAGTGTGTACGCATGGAAAGCTTGACGAGAAACTTGTCAAGGTTAACAAGAATCTCGTCAAGAAAAACGACGCGTTTTTAACGACGAGAAACTCGGTCGTGTATACAAGGCTTTACAGGAGAGAATTTCTCTTCCTAGGGGTAGATTTCCTCTCACTTCCTTTTGTCTCCTTCGGTTTGCAAGTAGGAGTCGTTTGTAAGTTGGATGTTTGAAAGTAGGGGCCTGCCGTATATACTCTGCTGAAATTTGCCCCTTACATGTTGGTGTTGCCACAACACTGTGAGCCCTCACAGTTACTCTTGGTGGGGGCTGGAACGCCCTGCTGTGAACTATTATATCAGGAATTGTAATTACATGCCATTGTTGAACAGTGGTAGGAAAAATTGGGCCTTTGGTGGTGGTGCTGGTGCTACAACACTGTCAGCCCTCACAGTTACTCTTGGTGGGCGCATGAATGGGCCCTACTGTTAATTATCAGATCAAGAATTGTAATTGCATGCCCCTGTTGAAGAGGGGCAGAAAAATTTGGCCTTTGGTGGTGGTGGTGTTGCCACAACACTGTAAGCCCTCACAGTTACTCTTGGTGGGCGCAGGAATGGGCCCTGCTGTGAATTATTAGATCAAGAATTGTAATTACATGCCCCTGTTGAACAGGGGCAGAACAATTGGGCCTTAGGCACTGGTGCCACAACACTGCAACCCCTCAAAGATACTGTACTTGGAGCACAGCAATGAGCCCTGTTGCAAAGTATTGCATCAAAAATTGTAATTACACGCCCCTGTTAAACAGGGGCTGAAAAATTGGGCCTTAGGCACTGGTGCCACAACACTGCAACCCCTCACAGATACTGTACTTGGAGCACAGCAATGAGTCCTGTTGCAAAGTATTTTATCAAAAATTTTAATTACACGCCCCTGTTAAACAGGGGCTGAAAAATTGGGCCATAGGCACTGGTGCCATAACACTGCAACCCCTCACAGATACTGTACTTGGAGCACAGCAATGAGCCCTGTTGCAAAGTATTGCATCAAAAATTGTAATTACACGCCCCTGTTAAACAGGGGCTGAAAAATTGGGCCTTAGGCACTGGTGCTGGTGCCACGACACTGCAACCTCTCCCAGATACTCTAGTTGGAGTGCAGAAATTAGCCCTGCTGCAAAGCATTGCATAAAAAATTGTAATTACACGTTCCTGTCAAACAGGGGCTGAAAAATTGGGCCTTAGCCACTGGTGGCGGCACCCAGAAACAAAAATGTTCTTCCAAGCTATCATCAGGAATCAGATCATTGAGGAGGAGGAGGATAGTCAGTCAACATAACAGGACAGTCACTCAGCATCAGCATAGGCAGTCTTGAAGGGATGTGACATTTCAAAATAAATTATTCTGTTATATCAGCTTCAGGTTTTGGTAGCTGGTGGTGATCCAAGACTGGTTCATCTTTATGAAGGTCAGTCGATCAACCGAGTCGGTGGACAGGCGCACCCTGTGATCCGTGACAAAGCCTCCAGCAGCACTGAATGTGCGTTCCGAAAGAACGCTGGATGCAGGACAGGCCAGTAGCTCAATTGCATACTGTGCAAGCTCTGGCCAGTGATCCATCCTCAAGACCCAGTAAGCCAGAGGATTTTCAGTGGGAAAGGTGTCCAAGTCTGACCTTGCCCCTAGGTATTCCTGCACCATGTATATCAGACGCTGGCGATGGTTGCTGGAACCGATCATACCTTGGGGCTGCGGACTAAAAAATTGTCTGAACGCATCGGTCAGACGGCCACCTTCCCCACCGCTCCTTCTTTGACTGACCGAAGCCTCAGCAACTCTTTGTCCAGGACCAGGAGTTTGTAACCTCCAAGTCTCTGGGAACACGTAGCACAGACCTTTCTGCAAGGCCTTCCGGAGATGTCTCATCCTCTGCTCCCTCTGCGATGGTAAGATAAGGTCCGCAACCTTACCCTTGTACCGTGGATCAAGGAGAGTGGCCAGCCAGTAATGGTCCCTCTCCTTGATCCAAAGAATACGAGGATCCTTCCTCAGACTTTGCAGGATCAGGGAGGCCATGCAGCGTAGGTTAGCTGAGGCATTCGGTCCGGAGTCCTCTGGGTCACAAAGGACGACATGTTCCGCAGCCACCTCCTCCCAGCCACGTACAAGTCCACGGGTTTCTTGGGACTGTAAATCATCCCTAAAAGACTGCTGCTGTTGATGCTGAGTGCCAGGCTCCACCTCCATGCTGACACAATCCTCCTCCTCCTCCTCGTCCTCTTCCTGTGGGATGGGTGGGACAGAAGGAACACTGTCTGGGTAAAGGGGGCCTTGAGAGGCAAGAAAGTCCTCCTCTTCCTGCCTCTGTTCTGCCTCAAGTGCCCTGTCCATTATTCCACGCAGCGTATGCTCCAACAGGTGAACAAGAGGTACAGTGTCACTGATGCATGCACTGTCACTGCTCACTATCCTCGTGGCCTCCTCAAATGGTGCCAGGAAAGTGCATGTATCCCTGATCATGCCCCACTGGTGTGGTGAAAAAAACCTGAGCTCCCCTGACCCTGTCCTGGTGCCGTAGTCGCACAGGTACTCATTGATGGCCCTCTGCTGCGTGTGCAGCCACTGCAGCATGGCCAACGTTGAGTTCCACCTGGTGGGCATGTCACATATAAGGCGGTTCTTGGGCAGGTTCAACTCCTTTTGCAGCTCAGCCAGCCGAACACTGGCATTATATGATCTGCGGAAATGCACACAGACTTTCCTGGCCTGCCTCAGGACATGCTGTAAGCCCGGGTACCTGCCCAAGAACCACTGCACCACCAGGTTAAGGACGTGAGCCACACAGGGCAGTTGTCCCTGTCGGAGGGCGGAGAGGAGGTTGGTGCAATTGTCGCAAACCACCATTCCTGGCTTAAGCTGGCGTGGCGTTAACCACCTCTCGGCCTGCCCCTGCAGAACTGACAGAACCTCTGCCCCAGTGTGGCTCCTGTCACCCAAACACACCAGCGCAAGCACGGCATGGCATCTTTTTGCCTGTGTACCTGCGTAGCCCCTTGAACGCCTACGGAGCACCGCTGGTTTCGATGCCTGCTGGACCATGAGTCAGCGGTAATATGCACCTTACCGCTGACCGCCCTATCCAGCGAGGCATGGACATTGCCTTCCACATGCCGGTAGAGAGCCGGAATCGCCTTCCGTGAGAAAAAGTGGCATTTGGGAACCTGCCACTGATTAACCGCACATTGCACAAACTCACGGAAGGGGGCCGAGTCTACCAACTGAAAAGGCAGCAGTTGAAGTGCTAGCAATTTAACCAAGCTAGCATTCAACCGCTGGGCATGTGGATGGCTGGGAGTGAACTTCTTTCGACGGTCCAGCAGCTGGGGCAGGGAAATTTGCCTGCTATAATCGGACGTCGGTGTACTGCTAGCAGAGTGCCCGCAAGTACTTGGCTGTGACACACCTAATTCTACACCTTCATTCCTCTCAGTGCAGGTTTCAGAGAGGACTGAAGGTATAGTGGGGTTGGAGATCCCAGCTGATGAGGAGCAAGGAGAGGTCCGCTTTGTTCTTTGGTGTGGAGCTTTAAGGACCGCTTGCCAACGAGCTGCATGGCAGGTCAACATTTTTCTGGTCAATCATGTGGTGCTCAAGTGGCTGATGTTTTGGCCACGCGACATACGCTTGAGACATATGTTGCAAATAGCAGCGGTGCGATCTGATGCACTTGACTCAAAAAAGGCCCACACCAAAGAACTTTTGGAATAACGAGCAGAGGCAGCGCCCTGCACAGGCGGATCTCTGCGGTGTGATTCAGTCAGTGTGCTGCCCTTACGCTGGCCCCCAGAGGGTATCCTGCCTCATTGGAGATGTGCCTCCTCCTCATCCTCCTCCTCCTCCTCTCTCCTATCAGGCACCCATGTGGAGTCAGTTACCTCATCATCCCCTCCCTCCTCATCACTGGAGCCAGTCTGGCAGTATGCTGCAGCTTCAGGAACATGGCCTCTCAGATTGCTGTCCTTCTTGAGCATCCCCTCTCTCTGCGCTCACGCCACTGCCTTCCTCTAGCTGGGTATCATCATCAGACCCTTCAAAACTCTGGCCATCCTCCTGGAACATGTACCCAACACTGTGCTCAAACAGTTCGGGGGACTCCTCAGGAGGACATGGTGGGTCTAGGGAAGGAGTGACTGATGATGACATTGATACCAGGGAAGAGGACGCTTTGGCAGCTGCTTTGCCAGTACCCTGAGCCTGGGTGAGAGAGGATGAGGAGGATGAGGAGGGCTTGGTCATCCACTCTACCAAGTCTTCGGCATGATGCGGCTCAACACGTCCAGCTGCCGAAAATAAGGACAAGCGTGTCCCATGGCCACGTACTGATGACGATGCACCACATCCACGACCAGCACAGTTGTCTCTAGACACAGAGCCTGCTTGCCCTCTTTTATTGGCTCCTGACTGTCTGCCTCTTCTTGTTGGCCTTCCAAACATAGTAATGGACTGCAGGGAGATGGGAAAACCAGGAATTGGAGTAGTGTATATTGTGCTGGAGGCACACAACACCCACTAACTCCTGCAGATGCCTTTATTAGAGAACACCAACAATAAAGGGTAGATACAGGTGTATACTGTGCTGTGCTGGAGGGACACAACACCCACTAACTCCTGCAGATGCCTTTATTAGAGAACACCAGCAATAAAGGGTAGATACAGGTGTATACTGTGCGGTGCTGGAGGGACACAACACCCACTAACTCCTGCAGATGCCTTTATTAGAGAACACCAGCAATAAAGGGTAGATACAGGTGTATACTGTGCTGGGGCACACAACACCCACTAACTCCTGCAGATGCCTGTATTATAGAACAGCAAAAAAGTGTAGATACAGGTGTATACTGTGCTGGGGCACACAACACCCACTAACTCCTGCAGATGCCTGAGAAAAGAACACACTGTCCCTGCCTGCCTATCTAGCTTAGAGAACAGCAATAAAGGGTAGATACAGGTGTATACTGCGCTGGAGGCACACAACACCCACTAACTCCTGCAGATGCCTGAGAAAAGAACACACTGTCCCTGCCTATCTAGCTTATAGAACAGTAATAAAGGGTAGATACAGGTGTATACTGTGCTGGGGCACACAACACCCCCTAACTCCTGCAGATGCCTGGGAAAAGAACACACTGTCCCTGCCTATCTAGCTTAGAGAACAGTAATAAAGGGTAGATACAGGTGTATACTGTGCTGGGGCACACAACACCCACTAACTCCTGCAGATGCCTGAGAAAAGAACACACTGTCCCTGCCTACCTATCTAGCTTAGAGAACAGTAATAAAGGGTAGATACAGGTGTATACTGTGCTGGGGCACACAACACCCACTAACTCCTGCAGATGCCTGAGAAAAGAACACACTGTCCCTGCCTATCTAGCTTAGAGAACAGCAATAAAGGGTAGATACAGGTTTATACTGCGCTTGAGGCACACAACACCCACTAACTCCTGCAGATGCCTGAGAAAAGAACACACTGTCCCTGCCTATCTAGCTTATAGAACAGTAATAAAGGGTAGATACAGGTGTATACTGTGCTGGGGCACACAACACCCCCTAACTCCTGCAGATGCCTGGGAAAAGAACACACTGTCCCTGCCTATCTAGCTTAGAGAACAGTAATAAAGGGTAGATACAGGTGTATACTGTGCTGGGGCACACAACACCCCCTAACTCCTGCAGATGCCTGGGAAAAGAACACACTGTCCCTGCCTATCTAGCTTAGAGAACAGTAATAAAGGGTAGATACAGGTGTATACTGTGCTGGGGCACACAACACCCACTAACTCCTGCAGATGCCTGAGAAAAGAACACACTGTCCCTGCCTACCTATCTAGCTTAGAGAACAGTAATAAAGGGTAGATACAGGTGTATACTGTGCTGGGGCACACAACACCCACTAACTCCTGCAGATGCCTGAGAAAAGAACACACTGTCCCTGCCTATCTAGCTTAGAGAACAGCAATAAAGGGTAGATACAGGTTTATACTGCGCTTGAGGCACACAACGCCCACTAACTCCTGCAGATGCCTGAGAAAAGAACACACTGTCCCTGCCTGCCTATCTAGCTTAGAGAACAGCAATAAAGGGTAGATACAGGTGTATACTGCTCTGGAGGCACACAACACCCACTAACTCCTGCAGATGCCTGAGAAAAGAACACACTGTAGAACACACTGTCCCTGCCTATGTAGCTCTTTCCCTGCATGCCAGAACACACTACACAAGGCCGCCGCGCTGGCGGCCTTTTATAGTGTGGGGCGTGTATTAAACCCCCCTGAGCTATGATTGGCCACAGGCATCCTGCCTGTGGCCAATTATGGCTCTCCTCGCTGCCGGCGCTGTGATTGGCCAAGCATGCGGGGTCACAGTGCATGCTTGGCCAATCACAGCGCCGGCAATGCAGTGCGATGGCGCAGTGCATTGTGGGCCATTCGCGTCACACGAATTTGGCGCGAACGGCCCACAAAGTTCTGGTTTCGCCAAACAGGCGAACAGGCGATGTTCAAGTCGAACATGCGTTCGACTCGAACACCGAGCTCATCCCTACTGGCAAGGTATATTGATATATTTTTATTTTTTTCTTCCCCCTTTTCCCCTTCTTTCCTACCTTTTTTCCTACTGTATCGGGTTTGTCTGTGGGAAATAGTGGATCCCCAGAAACTACCACAACAAATATTTATATTTATTTTAGACTACTTTCATGCATCCAAACTCCTGACGAGTGGTAGGCGACCATGAAACGCATAGAGTATACATCCTCGGATGCCCTACATCAGTCCATATCATCATTTATAAATTTTTGCACATGTTGATCATGCTGTTATTATTAATTTACTTAATATTCCTTGATGTATTAATTACCATGTTTGTATGTCATTAATCATGTTCCCTAACTAATCATGTGTTATTAAATTAATGATGATTATGAATTGCTCCTTTGTGATTACATCTCTGTATCATAAATGTATTGTGATTACTGGTTCATTAATACCGTATCATGCCAATTTATAGTGAACCATGACATCCAAGTTTTTTCATTTATTTTATTCATTACACCCTTATACCTCATTTAAAGTCCCAACTCCACTACTTCTCTGTTTTTGCCACAAAACATTGTTCTATCCCTACCATCAGGTGCTCAGGGGAAGTCAAGGTACTCCTTACCATCTACGCTTAGGGAGTTCTCATACTAGCCACTGATGACTGCGGAGTAGAGTTTAAAATATTCAAAGTTTTGCTGTGCATGTAAATGCCTGTGGGTGTGCTTTTGTACTCTGAATGCCATTTGATATTTACGCTAGAGGATAGCAGTATAAGGTCTCATCATGAACAGGGATACAAATCAAAATACCTTAACAAAGCCAAAGTCTTGACTTTTGCTGCATCAAAAAGTGAAGCTATCCTTGCTTTTGCTATACAAAGAATATCAGATCTTCCCCACCATACGTAGTTTGAATGAATCCTTTGGACTAAGTAAAATCAGTTCCACTGGGTTTTACTGTATATATGTATGAATGCTATAAAATGTGTCTCCAGTTTTATTGTTGATTTTTATTGTATTTTCTATTTTTTGTTTTTTTAACCACTTCAGAAAAAAATTATATCAAGAGAATTGCTCATGATTTTATTCATTAATATTGCCTCTAATTCAGTTTCTCATCATTGTGGTTTTCCGAATAATTCTTTAGGTCACTTATTAGTATGCTACTTTTATTATTAAAATTGTATTTAAATAACTTTTACCTGTTTGGTTTTTTAATTTTTAAACCATACCATTTATTACAAAGCACTTCTTCTTTACTTCACTTGTTAACTGAGTCACATTGGACTGTTCTGTGAAAATTGACTGTCGATGCTGGAAAATAATGCGTAACATATTATTCCATCTACAGATCTTAGTAGTAGATATAAATGGAACATTAAAAGATTAGAGTGAAATCATAATGTAGGAGACATTATGGATAAGTGTACAATTTCACAGGTAATGAACTGCAATAGATAAGAACAGTTTGTCAAGTAGCAACTGAACAAAGCATGGGGAATATCACCCATGCATATAATAGTTCATAATTGATATACATTACATTTTGGCTAAATTTGCTGGTGAAATTGGACTAAAAGTAAAAACATACTTGTTTAAGTAGTGTCTAAAATGATAGCCACTTTTGTAGCAATTACAATAAACAATACTTTAGAAACAAATGGTTTCTGAAGGCAAGAACATAACCTATTAATTCTGTGTGTTAGTACTCATTTGCTGCCCATAATGTAGTGCTTCAGGCAAATCATACTCTTGCCAGATGGAACATGAATGTAACAGAAAGCTGGCAGGAGACCTTGCCAGAAAACAATAGCAGAAAACATACATTTGTAAACTGCCTAAATACAGTAAATGAAAGCCAAACTAATGACACCAAACTTGTTTTTACTATTTTAATGGTATTATAGTGTTGGACAGAGGACTCAAGGGTATACGATTCTTTTAATTCTTTATTTCAGTAGCAGAATAACAAAAAACATACTTACCAATTGTCCTGAATTTGGAAAGACAGTCCCACTTTTTGATCCGTATTTCAGGGTTATGTTCAGGACCATAGTGTGAGGAATGCATGTTACTGCACATGTGCAACATCTCCTGGTTGTGTTCAATCACCATGGCATTGAGGCTGCAGAAAAGTTTGGGATTCTGAGTACACTGAATAAGCCAGGGAGAGGGTAGTAGGGAGCACCATAAGGTGTGGGTTGGGCTTCTGTGCTGGGTTGACATACTTGATGGATTGATTTGAATGTTTAAGAAGGAGGTGGATACAGAGATGAGCTTCAGGCTATGCCTACTGTAATTTGAGTTGCAGCTGTTTTTCCAGGGTCACATGCCAACTGTCCTGGATTTGTCAGGAAAGCCCTACAGCTACTGTAGGTGCTCTGTCCTGATAATGGTGTGCCATGGGATGCCTCCTGGGATCAGAGCATTACCCTTACTTGATTTACTAAGCATGCTTAGTAACTCAAAAAGGGTATTAACCGAAGGGATGTTGGCCACAGTTGAAAATATCTGGGTAGAGCAATCCAGAAAGTAGGTATGATCTGGGTGGAAACACCCAGGAGGACACCGTATTAGGTGTGGGCTGTGGTCAGAAGTGAAAGTGTCCAAAGGACTGGGACAAGTAGTTGGAAAGTAAGCACAGTCTGCAGGTATTTTGTTGGAATTTGTGACACAGAGAGCTGAATGGTATTCAGGTGTCACCCAGACCCCCAGCAGTGCAGTTGTGTGAGCTTTGCTCATTATGATTTTTTTTTTTTTTTTTTATGTACTTGGGCTATACAAATATAGAAACATTTACATAAATGTTAATAGTTGAACTAATGCGTGTTAATATTTTAGAAAGCTTATTTTTAAGTGCAGTTTGTAATTATAACTGTAAATATTAGTATGGTTGCTACTTATCATCTTACCTGATTGATATATTCTGCTTGAATAAATGGTCTGCAATCTCTAATAATCTGAAACATGCACAAAGCACATGGTAGCTCAATAAAACAGAAGCAGAGAACAAAGTACACCATTCTAGTATAATAAAAGCTGTTGTTTTCCAAGTATGGGTGCGACATCTGCACTGGTTAATAAAATAACACTGATCTTGAGCTTTATCAAGTCCCCTAAAGTGGAAAGAAAAATATACAACATATACATAGTTACATAGTAGGTGAGGTTGAAAAAAGACACAAGTCCAACAAGTCCAACCTATGTGTATGATTATATGTCAGTATTACATTGTATATCCCTGTATGTTGCGGTCGTTCAGGGGAATATAGTGTGCACTAACACAAAGATAGTTTCAACAGTTTGAACCAAAGGCAAAAGAGCCAGATATTATAGATTTTAAAGATGTGGTTCAGCACAGGTAGCAGTGACAGCATAGGCAAATGACTGAAAAGAGAGAGAGAAACAGGGGAGTATTGGCAGCAACCGATAACATAGAAGAAGAAACACAGCACACCAACATAGTACAGTTACAAACTTTGTAACCCAAACTGTGTCCCAATTCAAAAGACATCCCACACATTCCCACAGTTGTGGACTACTTCACTCCATCCCATAGACACCTGTTGATGGCTCTCTGTTGCTTTTAAAGCCCCCCTTGCAGTTGAGGTTACACTTTAACCACTTCAATACCAGGCACTTACACCCCTTTCCTGCCCAAGCCAATTTTTAGCTTTCAGCGCCATTGCACTTTGAATGACAATTGCGCGGTCATGCTACACTGTACCCAAGCACATTTTTTATCATTTTGTTCCCACAAACAGAGCTTTATTTTGGTGGTATTTGATCACTGCTGGGGTTTTTATTTTTTGCACGACAAAATTAGAAGAAAAAAAAGTTTTTCTTTGTTTCTGTTATAAAATGTTGTAAATAAGTACGTTTTCTCCTTCAATAAAGGGCACTGATGAGGCTTCACTGATGGGCACTGATAAGGCGGCACTGATGGGCACTGATAAGGTGGCACCAATGAGGTGGCACTGGTGGGCACTGATAGGCGGCACTAATGGGGACTTATGGGTGGTACTGATAGGTGGCATGGATGGGCACTGATAAGTGGGCACTGATTGGCACTGATAGGAGGCACTGATACACACTTATAGATGGCACTGATGAACACTGATGGGTGGCTGGGCATCACTGATCTGGCAGGCATTCATAATGAGCACTGACTGGCACCATTTATGGGCACTGATTGGCATATATTGGGCACACTGTGGCATCCCTGGTGGATATACCTGGCCATCCATGTGTTGGGGGCTTCCCTGGTGGTCCTGGCGGCATCCCTGGTGGTCCAGTGTGGGCATCCATGGGGCGGGGCTTCACTGATAAACAATCAGCCCAGACCCCCCCTGTCAGGAGAGCCGCCGATCAGCTCTCCTCTCCTCGCCTCAGACATGAGTAAGGAAAAGCTGATAAATGGCTCTTTCTGTTTACATCGTGATCAGCCGTGATTGGACACAGCTGATCACGTGGTAAAGAGCCTCAGTCAGAGGCTCTTTACCAAGATTGGTGTAGCGGTGTGTCAGACTGACACGCTGCACCATCGTTAGCCATGATGCGTGCCCCCACAGGCGCGCGCCGGCAGTTATCCTGCTGGACATCATATGACGCCATGTCAGGATAACTGAACCACTGCCCAGCCGTCATTCTGCTTTAGGCCGGGCGTGAAGTGGTTAAGAACCAGCATCCCTGTAATCAGGGTTTCAAGGTTCTTTTCTCACCCAAAGACAGTCTGAGCCTGTGAATTTCTGGTCCCAAATGAGGACTTACCAATCCAAAGAGTACTGAAATCAGTCCTCTCCTTGCATATATGAGAACCCCTAAGTACTAGAAATGTCCCTTGAATTCCACACAACCCAAATATTGTTGAAATGTATCCCTTGTCCAGGACCCATCCCTGGATGGATATATATATATATATATAACTTAATTATTATTATTATAAAACAATAAAATACAAGAGGATTAAGAGGGCCCTGCTCAGAAGAGCTTACAATCTAATAGGGTGGGGAAGGTGGTACAAAAGGTTGTAACTGTGGGGAATGAGCTGATGGAAGTGGTAAAAGATTAGTTGGAGACGTGATAGGCTTCCCTGAAAAGATGAATTTTCAGGGATCGCCTGAAGGTAGCAAGAGTAGGGGATAGCCGGACAGGTTGAGGTAGCGAGTTCAAGAGGATGGGAGAGGCTCTGGAGAAATCCTGGAGACGAGCATGGGAGGAGGATACGAGAGAGCTTGAGAGTAGGAGGTCTTGAGAAGAGTGGAGAGGGTGGTTTGGGTGATGTTTGTAGACAAGATTGGTGATGTAGCTCGGGGCAGAGTTGTGGATGGCTTTGTATGTTGTGGTTAGTATTTTGAATTTAATTTGCTGGGCGATCGGAAGCCAGTGTAGGGATTGGAGGAGAGGGTTGGCAGACACTGAGAGGTTGGTAAGGTGGATAAGTCTGGCAGCAGCATTCATGATAGACTGAAGAGGGGATAGCCTATGGAGAGGCAGGCCAATGAGAAGGGAGTTGCAGTAGTCAAGGCGAGAGATAACAAGGGAGTGAATGAGGAGCTTGGTGGTTTCATTTGTTAAAAAGGGGCGAATTTTAGAGATGTTACGGAGGTGAATTCTACAAACATTTGACAACGATTGGACTTGAGGCTGAAATGATAAGTCAGAGTCTAGGATTACACCTAGTACCCTGGCGTGAGAGGAGGGACTGATGGTTGCATTGTTGATTTTGATGGAAAAGTCATGGAGGGGGGCACGGGCGGGGGGGAATATTAGTAACTCAGTTTTAGAGAGATTTCGTTTAAAGAAGTGGTGCGACATCCATGCTGAGATCTCAGTAAGTAAGTTAGTAATGCGAGAGGAGACTGAAGGAGTGAGGTGAGGAGTAGACAGATAGATTTGGGTGTCATCGGCGTATACGTGGCATTCAAAGCCGTGGGCGGTTATCAAGTGACCTAGGGAGGAGGTGTAGATAGAGAAGAGAAGGGGTCCAAGAACAGAGCCTTGGGGGACCCCTACAGACAGGGGCAATGGAGAGGAGCAGACAGAGTTGTAGGTAACACTGAAGGAGCGCTGTGATAGATAGGCAGAGAACCAGGATAGAGCAGAATTTTGGAGGCCAAGGGAATGTAGTTTATTGAGAAGGAGCGGGTGGTCAACGGTATCAAAGGCTGCAGAGAGGTCAAGTAGAAGGAGTATGGAGTACTGGCTGTTAGTTTTAGCAGTTAGTAAATCGTTAGTGAGTTTTAGTAAGGCAGTTTCCATATATATATTATATACACTATTGCCAAAAGTATTGGGACACCTGCCTTTACAGGCACATGGACTTCACTGGCATCCCAGTCTTAGTCTGTAGGGGTCAATATTGAGTTGGCCCACTCTGTGCAGCTTTAACAGTGCCAACTCTTCTGGGAAGGCTGTCCACAAGGTTTAGGAGTGTGTCTATGAGATTTTTTGACCATTCTTCTAGAAGCGTATTTATGAGGTCAGGCACTGATGTTGGGCGAGAAGGCCTGGCTTGCAGTCTCCACTCTAATTCATCCCAAAGGTGTTCTATTGGGTTGAGGTCAGAACTCTGTGCAGGCCAGTCAAGTTCCTCCACCCCAAATTCGCTCATCCATGTCTTTATGGACCTTGCTTTGTGCACTGGTCCAAATCATTTGGTGGAGGGGGGATTAACGTGTAGGGTTGTTTTTCAGGGGGTTGGGCTTTTCCCCTTAGTTCCAGTGAAGGGAAATCTTAAGGCTTTAGCATACCAAGACATTTTGTACAATTTCTTACTTCCAACTTTGTGGGAACAGTTTGGGGATGGCCCCTTCCGGGGTCAATAAAGACATGGATGAGCGAGTTTGGAGTGGAGAACGTGTCTTGACAAAAATGAAATCATGTGAAATTAAATTTTAATAAAAGTCAGAAGGTGCTGGCAAAATAAAATCACCCAAACCTAACATGTTTCGCTCTTTAAATAGAGCTTTGGCAAAACTAAGAAAGTAAAAAAATAAAACTAAGAAAATTAGCAACCAAGAGTAGCTGACTGTCACACAGTGAAAAGAAAATGGCGTCTTTTGTATGTCTTCCCTCTATTTATAACCTGACCATCTAAGATGACCGCTGCACATGCTCATTACTGAGGGGAATCCTATCACCATCTTGTGGATGAAAATCAGAACTAAAGGGCAATCACTTAATATGGATTGCTCCTATCCCATATATCATTGTCCTAGCAAATTATTGGTGGAGGTAGGTTTCCGGTAGATAGTTGTATTAATGGTACCATGTTCATTTCTCCCAATCATAAGATCCAGGAAGTTGATACTATCATTGTTAATCTCACTGGTAAAAAACATATCAATATCATTAGACGTGCTACAAATTCCTCACATCTCTCCCTTTGGCAAAGGACAAAAATATCATCAATGAAGCTTACCCATAGCAAAATGTGTACAGTAAATTGTTCTAACTCTTCTGTGAACATTATGGTAAGCTCCCATCACCCAAGGAACAAGTTTGCATATGTTGGTGCACAGGATGAACCAATTGCAGTGCCTTTACATTGTTTTTAACTTTTGCCATCAAAAAGAAATAAATTATGCTCCAACACAAATTGTAGGAGCTGAAGAACAAAATCTGTGTGTCTCTAAAAAATGACAACCCTATCATTTAGGAAGTATTTACATGCTTTAAGCCTCAAAGTTATGTCTAATATTACTGTAGAGCGCCTCCACATTGAGGCTTGCCAGCCAAACATCCTCCTCTAGAGAAATGTCTGAAAGTTTAACAAAGTCTTGTGCGTCCTTAATATATGAGGGGAGACTGTGGACATATGGACTAAGGATGTATTCAATATCTTTTTTTAAAAGCCTTGGTGTGTGAACACACTCCAAAAACTCCATCCGATGCAAAAAAAAGTGCACACCAAAAAAGTGAGGCACAAAAAGTGCACATGGTGTACATATGATCCTCCAAAAAGAAGGGACCTTTTCCCTGATCCCCCATGGCATTAGGCTCCAGACTGGGACTAGGGTACTTTCACATGGTCCATCTGGCTGAAACCGTTCTCTGGGAGGTCTGCCGAAACAGACCACCCCAAGTACTAGGTGGGGCTCCATGAGAGAGGGCCAACTAAGCCAGAAGGCCATGTCCACCCCCTTAACCAGACGTTCATTGCAGGCCCAAGGACCTACACTCTACTAATCAAACATGAAGTGTACAAACCCAACAACCAAAAAAAAAACATAGTGACATACACAACAAACAACATAAAAGTGGGGAAAAGGGAAGTGGAGAAAGTGCATATGTGCTATTGTGTAAAACAATGGCCAGCCTTCCGGCCAGGAATAAAAATTCCTCTGCTCCTAGCCATAAGGCCCGGCCCAAGAGGCAGGTATGAAAAAAGTGTGATGGTGCAGTGACCTAGGTGCCATAACTCAAAGTGACCCTCACTCACAGTGAGATCACGGGAACCCCTGGACTGCCAATCCAGGGGCACATGCACCATGGGCTTTCTTCGGGACCTGGCCTTCGGCCAGAACAGTGCAGCCCCTATCCCTACCAGGCGCACCCTTCTGGCTTTCTCAGGTAGAACCTAATCCCGGCCCCCAATGATGTATGGGCACCCCGGTTGGGGTCGCTACTGATACTGACCATCTAGGTACCATTACAACAGAGGATTTGCATAGCTGCCACCCCAACCTCCACCATAGTCGGGGCAGTAGCACAGCACCTCCTCTTGGCAACTGATAAGAACAGATACTACACTTGATTTTAGCCAAAAGGCCGAGAAGTGGGCGGAGGGCTTATCGGAATCTGGAAGCCCCCTGTCAGGTCACCTGAGTCCAGGTGACAGATGCACACCACTGGGGTCAGGAGTGCACCGCTAAGCTTGTAGACCCTTCAGCTGAGTGCTGCAGATGGAGCTCTGGGTGGTTCAGGAAAGCTGCTCCACCTGAGCACCGACACGGTTCGAACAAGGAGCTAGAGAATAGGATTCCCCAGGGCGCAGAGTCTAAGAGCCAGCAGGTTTTCACCAGGGCCTCTGATGGTGAGCATGGCCTTCGCTGCAGCTGACTTCAGGTCACGGCCCCCAGGATCTCCCAGCTTATGCACACGGCAGGCTCTGGTGAATGGAAAGGAAGCAGCAGTGCAGGGCAACATGGAATACTCAGAAGGACAAGCCAGGGGTTAGGGTAACAAGCAGACAGGGATGGTCAGTAGAAAACGCCAAAGATCGGGGCTACAAGCAGACAGGGATAGTCAGGAAACAAGCCAAAGTCGGTACACAGAAACAAACATAAAGCACACAGCAAGAAACACAGAAGGGAGCCTAAACACACTATTGCTCGGTAAGGCAGGCTTGGAGTGCACGATGTTAAATAGTGTTTCCTGTTAGAGGCTAGGGTGGAGCCACACTGATAGATGATTACTTAATCATGCAGGTGTGAGAGCAGACAGACAGGGCATGAAACATTACTTTAGATTCATGACACCCCCTTTAACAAGGGGGCCCCCAGATCATGCCACCCCATGTGAATGAGTATCGGGTAAATCGTACCCCTACACATTCGCCAAAAAAGTGTAAAAAAATTATAAATACAGACAGTTTTTGACGCCGTTTTTTAAAACGTTTTTCTATTGCCAGGTCATTGCCGGCATTGTTTTTTTTTTACATTCATCTGTCAGTGGTAGAAGCCCACTGACATATCATGACTCATGGTTGGTAAAGACGTAGGCAGCTGGCTTCCCGGCCCTCTGCTTAAAGGGGAATTACAGCCTTTTTTATGTTTATTAAAAGTCAGCAGCGACAAAAAGTGTAGCTGATGGCTTTTAATAAACATACACTTACCTGTTCCACTGTCCAGCGATGCGACGCCCGGAGCTCCGCTCCTCTCCCCCCTTTTCCGCCGGCGCCTCCATTCATAGTGTGGGCACCCGGCCGTGACAGCTTTCGGCTTCACGACCGGGCACTCACTGCGCATGCGCAAATGGCGCAGCGCTCTCTGAGTGGACAGGCGATCGCCTGGGACCTGTCACGTCCCAGGTGATCGCCTACAGGGAGGGGCCGCCAAAAGGCGATATGACGTAACGCCTAGGCGACCCCAGGGCGGAAGGAGGAAGTGGGACAGGAAGTCCCACTCCTACTGAAGCCCCCACTCCCCCCCCAAAAAAAATTACATGCCAAATGTGGCATGTAAGGGGGCGAGGAGTGGATTGAGCGGAAGTTCCAAATTTGGGTGGAACTCCGCTTTAACAACCAGCTATTTCTTTACACAGAATTTGAACCGGTCGAACGTTTTTCGACCGATCCGAATTCTAATAGTTCTGAAAAGTTGGAATTCATTAAAAAATAAATAAATGAAACAAATTTACAAAAACGAAATGAAATTTAATGAAAAGGATATAAAACTAAACAAGTTTTGAAACCAAACTAAACAAATTCCACAGCAAAACAAAATTAGTAACAGAACAAATCTATCCGAAACAAAGTGAATTTTTTTCTTCTTCACATGTCTAATTCCTTACATATTTTCATTTAATTTTAAGTCACTGAAAGAAAGACCCCAAAAACTCTGGGGCACCTCTCCGAATAATAAAAACAATGTTAATAAATATTTTCCTATATATTAAGCTGGACCACCTTGTTTTGCCTATAAGTAATGATGTTCCTTGAACCAAAAATAATTTCCTCCCATATCGCAAAATTTGTATTGCAGCAAGGGGGTTTTTGGGACTTTGAGTGAGACGCATGATAACATGCATCTCCTTCCCTATTCAGGTACATAAGGAAGGGGTCGGGACTTTGAATGAGGTATATATATTGTGGCTAGTCGAAGGAGTCAATATAAAACATAAATAAGTATTTATTTGTTTGCTATGATAGAGTAGTAGGTACATTACAAACAATACATGCATATAATAATACATAATATAACAAATCATGTATCCAAATCATTTACATGTTAAAAAAAACATAAACAGTATATACAAAAGCAATGTCCTCAATAGTAAAAATCACTGTAATATAGCAGTTGTAGTCAAAGGTAGTACCTGGATCCAAAGATCATGTAGGTATGTATAAATTGCATCTAGATTAAGTCTGACGCGTTTCATGGAATTTACCCAATCTTCAGGGGCGGATGCATCTATAAAGAAAGGTAAGTATGTCAAAGTAAACTATTCATAGACCAAAATTTGAAAAAATGCAAAAATTTGTATTTGTCCTTGCTTCATCCTCAACTCTCTCCTAATACCCACACTACTGCATCAAGGCCATCAAATCGCCTATTTTTTGTATATAGAGAATCTACATCCATCATTGCAAAAAACATAATCACTCATCCATACCTTTATAAGCACTATGATGAGATGTGTACTATCCATCAAGAGTGCCTGAGTTTTGTCAATAAGGATTGTTATTAAATATCAATATACTCCTGCAGCCTAGATGTAAGGGATTGTATAACACTAACTATTGAAAAAAAATACAAGGCTTCTCTTAAATGGCAGGGAAGCATTTAGTCTGACTCTCCTAAATTCTGTGAGCAGACAGAAAGTCGCTCATACTGCTGCTGGAACACAGTACTACTTACTGTATGTAGCTAATGCTACTACAGTATATTAGAGCACAGACAGCTACTGCATTTTGTACCAGTGGAAATAGTTCATTTAGGCCAGCTTTGTCCAAATGTACTATTTTGAAGTGTGGTAAAATATGGAATTCTTCTTTAAAAAGTTCACTGAAGCAGGGTTGCTTATAATCTTCCTAGTTCACCACTTCCTTTTTCCTAGTTTTACCACTTCCTATCCGGGCCATCGACAATTGACGGCCACAAGGTGGCTCTACATTGCTGGGAGGCTGTCAATTGACGGCCTCTGGCCTCCCGCCGCTGGGGTGCCGATGCGCGTGCCTGGCGGCCGCGATATCCGCTAGGTACCCACGATCGCCCGTTACACAGACAAGGACGTGGATCTCTGTGTGTAAACACAGAGATCCACGTCCTGTCATGGAGAGGAGACCGATGCTGTGTCCCTTGTACATAGGGACACAGATCGGTCACCTCCCCCAGTCACTCCCCTCCCCCCACAGTAAGAATCACTAATAGGGAACACATTTAACCCCTTCCTCGCCCCCTAGTGTTAACTGCCAGTCACATTTATACAGTAATCAGTGCATATTTATAGCACTGTTCGCTGTATAAATGTGAATGGTCCCAAACATGTGTCAAAAGTGTCCGATGTGTCCGTCACAATATCACAGTCCTGACAAAAATCGCAGATCGCCGCCACTACTATTAAAAAAAAAAAAATCATAATTTTATCCCCTATTTTGTAGGCGCTATAACGTTTGCGCAAACCAATCACTATTTGCTTATTGCAATTTTTTTTACCAAAAATATGTAGAAGAATACGTATCGGCCTAAACTGAGGAAAAAAAATTGTTTTTATTTTAAAAAAATGGGATATTTATTATAGTAAATATTGTCGCTCTATTTTTGTTTATAGCGCAAAAAATAAAAACCACAGAGATGATCAAATACCACCAAAAGAAAGCTCTATTTGTGGAAAAAAAAGGACGTCAATTTTGTTTGGGAGCCACGTCGCACGACCGCGTAATTGTCATTCAAAGCGTGACAGGGCTGAAAGCTGAAATTTTGCCTGGGCAGGAAGGGGGTATATGTGCCCAGTAAGCAAGTGGTTAACACCAAACTGGTGTTTTGAAAAGGATGTTTCTCTGCCTTATATTGAAATAGTTTTGCATTGTTGCAAAACTGAGACCTGTCATTTAGCTAAAAGTATGTGGTATGACAGTTTTCCTCCATAGAAAGGGGAACGGTTAAAACTTGCTTACTTACAAACCAATTGTGTGGCAATTACTGAATATTACACACATTAATATCTTTCGGGTATCTTTCTCATTGCCTGATAATCATCCAGCCACTATGGGTAATGCGTGAATTTCTATTCTCACTTGCAAAGACCTTCATCTTGTTTCTCTTTGCACTGTAGGGGCTTCAAGAAGAGGAAACAAATCAAAAAATATGCCACTCTTACCACCTGAGATGCCATCTGAGATGAGTTTGTAATCTTGTGTCGTGAAATGGATGTAAATAATTTTCCTAGATTTTCAAAAATGGGTGAAATACTGGGAAAACAAGTGAAGAAATTTTGCAGAGCACATTTAAAGTGGAGCTCCACCCTAAATAGCAACTTTTGCTATTTGGAACCCTCCCCCCCTCCGGTGTCACAATTGACACCTTTCAGGGGGGAGGGGGGTGAAGATACCTGTCTAAGACAGGTATTTTCACCCACATCCGGGAGTCCTGTCTCCGGGAATCTGCGGGAGTTACGTCACTTCCCGCAGACTTCCCTTGGTGTTCTGGGAAACACTCGGCTCCCAGAACACAGGAGCACCAATCAGAACGGCGCAGCGCGACTCGCGCATGCGCCGTAGGGAACCGGGCATGAAGCCGCAGGGCTTCACTTCCTGGTTCCCTCAGCGAGGATGGCGAAGGGAGCAGCAGAGCGACGAGCGGTCGCTCGTCCTCTGCTGCGGACGTCGCTGGACTCCAGGACAGGTAAGTGTCCAAATATTAAAAGCCAGCAGCTGCTGTAGCTGTAGCTGCTGGCTTTTAATATTTTTTTTTCCGGCGGAGCTCCGCTTTAATAATGGGAGAAACAAACTGTTGAACCTTTTATAAGTCTTTATATTAGTACTGATCTTTTATGATTAGGTTCTTAATCAGTTATAGAATCCCAAAATGACAGAAGCGCTCTAGGAATAACTGAAAAAAATAATAATTCTAAGATATTGTTTCTGGGATGTCTTAGAATTATTGAGCCAGAGTAGATCTAATATTCTCTATTCCATACATAATAATAGATTTGGAAGGAAAAAAAAATGGAAGTATCTTCTTTTTTGCTAAAATGCCTTTTTCGTTCTGCTGTAGCAATACTTCATTGTTTTGTTTGTACTTAAAGTGGTTGTAAACCCACTTTTCGTATTTTTTTTTTCCCCCCACCTGCAAGAGAAAGGCATAATGAGCTAGTATGACTAGCATATTAGCTCATTATGTACCACTTACCTTAGATCGGGGCCCCCAAAGCAGTCCGCGTCCCTCCATCTAGACGCATCCATCGCTGCGGCGATAGCCGGAATGTTAGTTCCGGGTATCACCGCACCAGCCAATCACAGCACCGCTCCGGCGCTGTAATTGGCCGGTGCGGCGAAGACGTGCGTGCATGACCCGTCAAATTCGGCTACGTCGTCGAATACTGAGACCTAGCCGAATTTGTGAATGGGATTAACCCCATGCGCATGATGTCACCGTCACCGCATTTAAATGCAAATATCTCCTTAACCGTGTAGGTTAAGGAGATATTTCATGCACCTACAGGTAAGCCTTAATCTAGGCTTACCTGTAGGTGTTTGTTTAGAAAGTGGGTTTACAACCACTTTAATCTATAGATCTACGGCATGTGTAAATTAAAGTAATTACATTTTTTGACAAATAATGTTTAGCTTACTTTCTGTACTGGTAGAGTAGATGCTGATTTCTGTTTAATATATATGATTTGAGCATAGGTGTGCGCAGCCTGTAGCATTAGGGTGTGCACACCAAAGCTCAAACACACATGTGTGCGTTTGTATGTATACTGTACATATAGTCTTCCTTGCAGCACTCTGCCCCACCAGTACATGATCTCCGTGCCTGCAGATTAGAGTGGGAATGAAAGGCTTCCACACTTCTTTAAGCAGAATCGCTCATTTGGAGATTTTTCCCATCTCCCCACCGGCACACAGAGCAATAATGCTAATGTGAATGGAGTGATTAGGGTGTGCCCAGGCACACCTGGCACACCCTGTGCGCACGCCTATGGATTTGAGAGAAACAAACTCACTGGCCAAGGTGGAGAGGTTTGCAGATGACGCCACAATTTCCACCTTACCCAATCAGAGGAAGCCTTCATTGATAAAAAATACAAGGCTTCTCCTGAATGAAGAGGAAGCACTCAGCCTGACTCTCTTTAATGCTGACAGCAGACGGGAAGTCACCCGTACTGATGCAGGAACACTGCTCCACTGACTGTATGTAGCTAATGCTACTACAGCAAATTACAAAACATGCAGGAGCCCCATTGTTTAGCAATGGAAATTGTTTGTTTGTGCCAGCTTGACCCAAACGTAATATTAAAAGTGCATGAAAGCCTATAATTCTACTTTAACAAGTTCACTGATGCAGGGTTGTATATACCCTTGCTAAGTCTCTGCCTCCTAGTTCATAGTTTAGCACTGGGCTAGTTTTTTGAAAGGGATGTCACTCTGCCTAATGTTGAAAATGTTTTGCATTCTTGCAACTAAGACCTAACTGCTAGGTGACTGTAGCCTATATGGTATGCCAGTTTTGTTCTCTTTCACTCTAGAAAGGGGAAAGGTCAAAGCTTAATCACTTAAAAAACTATTGAAATGCCTCTGTGTGGCAATTAGTACTTCTGAGCATTATAGGAACTACCAGTAAATAGTATCCTATGGGGATCCCCTACATTGCCTTATACTCATTTAACTTACACTGTGCTCTTTCCACACATATCCATATCCATTCACCTATTTCCTACAGTAGGTAGTACTGTGCTACCAAGTGGTATCATGCTGTTATTTACACACAACTGACATGGAGCAATGTTATTCATATTACTACTTGAACCAGTGAAACAGAAAGAAAGAAAAGGCATCATATTTCTCTGTAGGACTTTCAGAAGAGGAGACACGTAAAAAAATATGCCACTTCTACCACCTGGGATGAGATTGTAATCTTGTATCATGTAAGAAAATGGATGCAAATCTTGGTTTTCTGGATTTTCACTAATGGGTGGAATGTTGAAGAAACAAGTGAAGAAATTTCTCAAAGCATCTTTTTTATAATAGGAGAAAGAAACTGTTGAAAGAAATTGATAGTACCCTTGTTATATTAGTACTGACCTTTCATGATTAGGTCCATAGCAGTGGTGTATTTAGGTTTTGTGTTGCCCTAGGCCTGACTAAACTCGTGCACCCCCCATTTAAAATATGACCCACTGCTTCCTGTCAAGATCACACCCCTTTCTGTTTAAGACCCGCCCTGAAATTTACAAGTGGGGAAACTAGTTCTGAGGGGCGGGGGGGGGGGGGGGGCAATGGATTCCCTTAATTTGCAGAAATTTCCTCTCACTTCCTGTTTGGCTATGGGGCAGGAAGTGAAGGGAAATCTCTGCAATGGGAAAGGGATGGTAAAAAATAAATTGACAGGGGCTATAACCTCTATTCAAAATGAAAAAAAAAAGCGTTGCCTATAGTTCTCAAATTTCTCATAATTTTATGGAGAGGACTAAGAAGATATAACCATGCCAATGGTGCAGCAGAAAACATATAGCACAGTGAGGAAGGTTTGTGGTCCATGATAATAGGACAGTCAAAATTAGAAGCAGCCCCCCCCCCCACAGTTGCGGAATGCCGGCCGCCTGCATACCGAAAGCAGTGCGGCCGCTTTATGGGGGCGCTAGACTAATTTGCCTCTCAGCCCAATCCGCCCCATAAGACTGGCGCTACACTAACAGTGTAGCGCATGCTGGCGGGGACTCTTTTCGTGCTGCCCCCCTGCAAAGTGCTGCCCTAGGCCAGGATACAGCGTTGGTCCATAGTCAGTTATCCCTTTCCCGCCGAGCGGACGCAGATATGCGGCCTCGGCTTTCGGGGGTTATACCGGGATGATGCCTGCAGCTGCAGGCATCATCCCGGTATCATTTTTTAGAGCCGGCGATTGGCTTTCCGGGGATAACAACCGATGCAGCTAAAATCTGCCCGGTTGTTATCGCGGAGGAGCAGGAGGGGACATCTCCCCCCTCCCGCCGCTCTTATCCACCGGGAGACCCGATCCACGATGCGCCACCTCCGGCGCCTAGAGAGAGACTGAAACAAAGCCGCGAATGGCTTTGATTCAGTCTCTTCACTGTAACCACGGAAGCGACGTCATGATGTCATGTCCGGTTTACTCGGCTACCAATGGCGCCGGTTTAAAAAAAATACACCATATTCAGAATAGCCATTTTCGGCGATCTGAATACTTTGAAGTGCAAAGGAGGAATTGGGGGTCTTTTAGACCCCTGATCCCTCCATAAAGAGTACCTGTCACCACTTATTACTGTCACAAGGGATGTTTACATTCTTTGTGACAGCAATAAATGTGATCAAATTATTTTTTTTAAAAACACAATTTTTTATTTAAAAAATAAATAAAATCAACAAAGCGTTCCTGTCCCTGCGAGCTCACACAGCAAAGAAAACACATATGGCAGTCGCGCCTGTATATGTAAATGGTGTTCAAATCACACATGTGAGGTATCGCCGCGATCGTCAGAGCGAGAGAAATAATTCTAGCCATAGACCTCCTCTGTAACTCTAACCTGGTAACCGTAAAAAAAATGAAAGCTTCGCCTATGGAGATTTTCTAGGTACCGTAGTTTGTCGCCATTCCACGAGTGCGTGCAATTATAAAGCATGACATGTTTGGTATCTATTTACTCAGTGTAACATCATCCTTCACATTATACAAAAAATAACTTTTTGATTTTTTTCAAATTCATGAAAGTAAATTTTTCCAAAAAAGTTGCATTTAAAACACCGCTGCACAAATACCGTGTGACATAAAATATTGCAACAATCGCCATTTTATTCTCTAGATTCTCTACTACAAAAATATATATAATGTTTGGGGTTTCTAAGTAATTTTCTAGCAAAAAATACGAATTTTATCTTGTAAACACCAAATGTCAGAAATAGGCTGAAGCCTCGTACACTCGACTGAGTTTCTCGTCCAAAAATGACAAGAAAACTGCCGAGAGAGCTTTCTTGTCGAGAAAACCGATCGTGTGTATGGTTTTTCGTCGAGAAAACTGCCGTGAATCTCAATGAGAAAAATAGAGAACCTGCTCTCTTTTTTCTCCTCCGGATTCTCGATTTTCTCATCGTGTTTCTCGACGGCCTGTTTTGCAACGAGAAAACCGTTCGTGTGTATGCTTTTCCGAGTCTTCAAAAAGTGCGCATGCTCAGAATCAAGTATGAGACGGGAGCGCTTCTTCTGGTAAAACAAGCCTTCGTAATGGAGATAGCACATTCATCCCGCTGTAAATTATTGCATCGTTTAAATGTTACGCATTTAAATCTTCTTTAGAATGTTACAATAATGAAAACTAAAGAACTCGTTTTGCTGCTGATATTCACACAGAGTTCTGACTAACTATTTTAAACCTTTTTCATGCTGATCTCATGAATATTTAGCTGTATTATATCGAGCAAGATCTCCTTAATAATTATATTATTTTAATTTTGAATACAGATCTTCATTTTAAATGCTTCTTTATTTTATAGTGATCTCCGTGATTTTATTTATTATTTTTGTTGTGTCAAGTTTACCCCTTAATTTTTTTTATTTTTTTTTAGACCTTCAAGGAGACTTTTTTGTGTTATCTGTCCCTTTTATTTTATTTGTTAAAATGTATCTGCCTACTCCAAAGCTAAATTTATAATTATTATAAAAACTCATAGTCAAGTATTAACTGTAAAAATAAAAACCATTTATTCGTGTATCTAACAAAATAAATAGAAGGCAGCGCTGGAGAACCTGCTGCCATTTGTGCATCCATGGGACCCCAGAGCACACATCAACCCTGTGTGGCCAATAAAATTGGGAGCTTGAGAAGCACAACAGTTGTGAGCACAATCTGATGCTGGACTCCCAGAGGTCAGGAATAGCAGCAGGTGATATACATGTCCCAAGTCTGTGGTACTACAACAGGCTGCCTTCTGTCAGACCACAATGAAGCAAGGCCATCACTTCCTGGTCTTCTTGGCAGCCTTCCCTGCAGCCTTCCTTCTGCGTGTGGCTGGAGGCTGTGCCACTGGAGGTGTACTCGTGTCAGGAGGAGGAGAAGGAGGTGGAGGAGAAGAAGAAGGTGGAGGAGGAGGAGGAGGAGGTTGAGGTTGGGAAAGCTGGGCGACCTCACATATGGCCGTATTGGGGTATTTCTCTCCATCACCCCCTTGTTCAGCAAGGTGATAAGCAGGGGCTCGCATAGGAGGCGTTGTTCCATGCTTATCACCTTGAACTTGGCCCCAACTAGGCCGGCAATGGCCTCTTCAGGGGATGTGGGCTCCTGGAGGGTGGCATTTGCCTCTCTAATCAGGGCCATTGCTGCCTCGCTTGTGCTCCTGTCCCTCCTGGATCTTTTAGGAAGGCGGATGGGAGGCACCTGAGATCTGGTCCTGCTACTTGGCCCAGCCACCTCCTGTGTGCCACTGGGCCCTGCCATCTCCTGTGTGCCACTGGGCCCTGCCACCTCCTGGCTCACAGTGGGCCCTGCCTCCTCCTGGCTCACAGTGGGCCCTGCCTCCTCCTGCCTGACACTTTCCAGACCCTCCTCCTGGCTGATGTCATCCTGTGTATGAAAAAGGGACATAGTTTTAGTTTTTTGGTTCATCATTTACACACAAATTAGAGCTCATGACTGTTGCAAATTGAATGTAAATCAATAGAAAAGACTATTATTATGACCCCCATCAGATTTCATTCTTCTCCGACAATTTTGGGCCCACTCCTGTCTATTGATATTGAGATCACTTTTTGCTCCCATTTTTTGGGGGGATTTACATATTATCTTAATTTTCATGCATTAATTTTCTCACAATACATTTTGAGAAAATACTATACCTGGCTCCAGATGTCCAAATCAGGTTCTTCCAGGATGGCTGCCTCCTTTTGCTCCAGAGAAGGCTCAGGTTGGCTGCAGGGAAGTCTGGGGGGAAGACTGGACAGTGATGGCCTTGCCTCAAGGTGGTCATTCAGAAAGGACATCCTGCTATAGTACCACAAATTCGGGACATATACATCAGCTGCTGCTGCTCCTGACCTCTGAGAAGCCAGGACCCTAAAGCGCTCAGTCCTGTATGTGCCTCTCAAGCTCACAATTTTACTGTCCACCTGTTTTGTGGTTGCTGTGGGTATCTTGGTATGTACAAATGGGAGCAGGGTCTCCAGGGCTGCTTTCCTTACACCTTTCTTCCTGTGAATGGGGTTTTTGGTCTCCCACAGAGCGGGCAGCTCCCTTACCCGGTCTTTAAATTCAGCCAGGAATTCCCTATATATATCCTCCAACAATCTCTAGGCAGTATAGGCCACCGATTTCACAAAGTATAAAAATCACATACATTCGTTCTCACGTCCGTCACTTTTCCTCCTCTCTCCGCACACCGAACGTAGTATCGTCACATGTGTGTTTGCTTTATATACTCCACGCATGCGTGAAACTCCGCACATGTCGCTCCGCACACGTCGCCCAACCATGACGTTCACAGTATCAACTTTTCCCCGCCCCTTCTCTTTCGGCGTGCATACAGATATGGCGGAGTCACAGCAGGTGTCTGCTAATTCTTCAAATAACGAGGAGGAGACCAGCCCAGACCGTGAAACGTCACGATCAAGGAGGAGATTCAAGGCATCTAATATGTCTTACGCGGTGATGGCGGAGATGGTGGACATATTGCTAAAGTCGGATTATGACGCAAAGCATGGGCCGTATACCCACACTAATCTAAGGAAGTCCAAAATAATGAAGAAAGTAGTGAAAAGTCTGAAGAAGATTTTCGGGGTGAAACGATCAAAGGAGCAGCTTAGAAAGAGGCGGTCTGACCTCAAACTGAGGGAGCCGGAGCAGTTAAGGAGCATTAAGAGAATGCTAGAAAAAAGTAAGTACTTTTCCTGTGTTCCTTTTATTGTATTTCAGAACTTGCATGTTGCTCCATGTTGTTGTATTTTACTATTGTACCTTACAAAATGTCATCGTTAAAACTTGGTTTGGCCCAGTAATCGTTCGTTACAGTCACATCGTTCGCCCACTATATACAATGTTTTGCGAAGATACAGGGTTCCAATAATTTAGAGAGATGCCTGTTTTTATTCCATAAATGTTATTACAGTGTTGGCTAGATGATGTGTTTGGAAAGAGAATGAAATGCAAACTTTAATCAGTGTAAAGGAGAGGACACTCAGCAGCTGTTTCCACATCTGGATTCTTGAGCACTATAGTGTGGGCCACCAGAACCACCTTTTTAGGGTGCCCCACACAGGTGCATCAGTGCATTTTTGGTGTGCCTCCATGTGTAAAAAATGTCAGCCAAAGGTGAATAGTCAAGATTGTTTTTTTTCTAATAATGTCTTTAGCTTGAAATTCATCCCAAACAGACACTTGTACCCCACTTCCAAGCAATTTATCATGTCCATTTATTTTTACGAAAATATCTGTGTGCTAAGTATACCTTTTGTTTGATTCTCATAGGGGAGATAAGACTGGGAGGACACCACTCCAGGGAGCACAGGAACCCCACACCTTCTAAACAACCCCAACCTCACCAAGAACCCCAACCTGAGGATGTGGAGGAAGTTGAAGAGGTGGAGGAAGGAGAAGTGGAGGAAGGAGAAGTTCATCACCCCCTCTGATGGTCCATTGTAAAAATATTTGGGGGGGGGGCTAGATGAGTTTGGGAATGCTCAAAAATAAGGAGAACTAACATTTTGAGAAACTTTAGGGGGTGATTAGGGGGGGGGTAAAGTACTGCAATGGAGCTGCAGAAATACATTTGGAAGTGACTCGGCTAGGTGTGTTTGGGCCCAGGATAGCATTGCAGTGGCGGTGCGTTCATAGTGGGCGCAGGAGCGCTGCCCCCTCTCTCCTGTGCTCATCACTCAGAACAATACATAGGTTCATGCCTTGCATGAACCTATGTATTGTCGATGCCGCCCACTATTCAGGTGGATGGCCCCCTGTTGAGCGGCGACTATCTGAATAACAGCGGCTGTTTTTTTTTTGGAAGTGCCTATGAGAGCCAGCGGCTTTGATAGGCTTGCCGATTACAGCCTGAGGGCTGTAATTGGCTTCCAAAAAGTTAACCAGGGGACGCGGGGGGGGTGCGTTCCTTGGTTAAACACTAACAGGCTCCTCTGCCAATCATGTTCACCAAGTCTGTTTACCGGTAACCTGATTGGCTGATGCAACATCGAGGGCGGGAGAAGACATCGAGGAGAGAAGAAGGACGGCGCTGACCAGAGGAAGGTAAGTGCAGGGCTGGGGGACAAACTGGCTGCATTTGAGGGGACAAACTGGCTGCATTTGAGGGGACAAACTGGCTGCATTTGAGGGGACAAGTGGTGGCGTTTAATAGGCACAGTCGCGGAAATGGATGTTTTTTCCTTTTAAATTTTTTGGGTGGCCCTTCAAACATTTTGAGCACCAGCCGCCACTGCTGGAGAGGTTAGTGAAGGGAAATATGCATGGAGGAGAAAAAAAGGGGCATTTAAAAGCTTACAGCATGCATGAGGACAAAGGGGACATTCTCAGCATATTACAATCATGGTAATTAGGGAAGGATGAAAGAAATACAATACATTACCATACATGAAATACATAGAATGTGATGTTAAAGGAGAAAACTTACCCTAATATAGCCCTCCTGCAGGACTTGGATAATGGCAGAACCGGTGTCTGGGATTATGACGCCCAGAGCCTGGGGGGAGATGCCTGTCGTGAACTTCAAGTCCTGCAGACTTCTCCCTGTCGCCAGGTAGCGTAACGTGGCGATGAGCCTCTGCTCAGCTCTGATGGCTTCCCGCATAACGGTGTCCTGCCTGGTAATATAGGGGGACACCAAAGCCAAAAGATGCTGAAAAACGGGGTCAGACATCCGCAGAAAATTCCTGTAGTCCTCAGGATTATTCTCCACGATCTCCCGCAGCAGAGGCATATGACAGAATTTGTCCCGCTGGAGCAACCAATTCTTGGTCCATGAACTCCTCCTCACCCCGTTCATGGTCTCGTCTTGGACCAAGACAAGCAGACCAACACCAAGAACCCGCACAGCACGAACTCGACGACGAGAACGTACCCGCGACATGGCTAGGAGACGGTCGTCTGATCAGAACGTACTAAGCAGAACGCACTTAAGAACAGCAAGGCCTATGAAGAACGAACTGAAATTCAGAAACGAACGGCCAAGAACACACTGTAAAACAGATACGACCTGCCTACACGCCCTGAAAGACAAGATACGAACCCACAAGCACAAACTGAACCGCAGAAAATGAACTGAAAGCACGAAGACTGAAAAGCGCGAATCGTCTCTTCCCAAACTTTTACTTCACATGCGGTAACACGAGATCAGCAAAAGCAGCCCAAGGGCTGGCGCCATTGAAATCGAGCTTCCCCTTTATACTGCCGTCGTACGTGCTGGACGTGACCGCGCAGAACAACGACGAGATTTGGAATTGACAGTGTGTATGCAAGGAAAGCTTGACAAGAATCTCGTCAAGCTTGACAAGAATCTCGTCGAGAAAAACGATGGGTTTTCTTAATGACGAAAAACTCGGTCGTGTGTACGAGGCTTGAGTCATGAAAGGGTTATACAGTAGGATGTCAAAATGACAGAACAACTCCAAGGATAACTGAAAAAAAATAAAATTCTAAGATATTATTAAAAGCTCTGAGATATCTGAGAATTCATTTTAGTGAAGCCTGAGCTTATCCTTACAGAATAGATATGGAAGGAAAAAGAAAAAAGAAGCATCTTCTTTTTTTTTTTTTTTGCTAAAACACATTTTATTCCTCTGTAGCTCTACTTGTTTCTTTGTTTGTACTTTATCTATGGATTAATGGCATGTGTAAATTAAAGTAGTTCAGTTCTTTGACAAAGAATGTTTAGTTTTCTGTACCAGTGGAGTAGAAGCTGATCCTTGTAGTTTAATAGGATTTAAGTTAAACAAGCTCAGCCAATATTCACCTTATTAACTTTCATGTGTCAAGCTCCTTTCAGGTTTACAGATGTGACAGTTCCTTTAACCTTGACAGATGTAATATGGCATGCCATTCCTTGGATCCAACCTGCCAATAGTGAACTTTTATAGACAGAATGTACTTTTTATGTTGTATTTAAGCTGGAAGGGAGATTGAAGTCTGAATGTACGGCTGTTTTGTTATTGTTAATGAAAGGCAGGCATCGCCAAAAACCTAATCGTATTTGTATTCTTTTTAGTGGTTTGTGTAATGGAAATTGCTAATACAACTCACTTTAAAGTCAGAGTGATTTCTTTGCAGGAATGTGAATGAAATCTCCTGGCAATATACATAAACATACAGAAGAATTACCTCTTTGGAAATCACTATAGTAATGCTATTTCTGCTCTCAGCTACAATTCTTATTCATGAGTCTCATGGATATCTAATATTTATGTTGGACATGGATGGCTTCAAATTATTTTGTTTTTATATACAGTATTGTTGCCACAGCTCTGAGATGATGAAACATAGGTTTTTAAATAACAAATAAAATTGGATGCTTTGGATACATAAGAATATTGATAAAAAATGTGATTTAAGTAACAAAGGATTTTATACTGACTTGAAAAAACTATGGTACTTGCTGGAGGAACCAGGAGAGGTTTCTAAAGGGGATTTTGACGCCATTTCAGAACTGACACTGCAGTGCTGGTATGGTGTTGGTATAGGAAGGCTTTAAGTAGAAGCTATGGGTATTTCTATTGCCAAAACAACAAATTAATATTTGTCTTATCAAGAAGCTACAATAGTACCCGACACATTACCCTGTTTATATGCTAAAGGCATATGTTATTTTCTACCTATACTGTCTAGAGCAGGGTTTCTCAACCAGGGTTCCATGGAACTCTAGGGTTCCTCCAGAGGTTGCTAGGGGTTCCTTGAGCAATGAGCAATTTCTGCCTCTTAGATAACCACTTAACGACCGCCCACCGCCGATTTACGTTGGCAGAATGGCACGGACAGGCAGAATCACGTAGATCTACGTGATCGCCTTTGTGCAGTTGGGGGGTCCATCCGGAGCGATCAGGCATGAGGGGTCGGGAGCGATCAGGCATGAGGGGTCGGCCGCTCGATTCCGCCCCCCCCCTCGCGATCGCTCCCGGCCAATGAAAATGCTTCCTCCGCCATGTGATGTAAACAAGACTGGAGGAAGTGATGTCATCTCCCTCGCCGCGGTCTTTTCGTTCCCGGCGCCGAGCAGAGAAGAAGCAGGTTAGTGCACCAACAGTCCACTGACACTCAGGTACACATAGGCACACAAATCACCCCCCAGTCACCCCCAGATCACCCCCCAGGTCACCCCAAAGCCCCCAATCACAGTGTCACTGATTGCAGTGATCATTTATTTTACTGATCACTGCATTTAGTGTCATCTGTGATTGTAAAAAGTTGCAGGGCAGTTAGGATTAGGCCCCTTTAGGTCCAGGGTAGCCCCCTAACCCCCCTAATAAAGGTTTAACCCCTTGATCACCCCCCAGGTAACCCTTTCACCCCCTAACTTCAGCGTCACTAAGCGATTGTTTTTCCGATCGCTGTATTCGTGTCGCTGGTGTTTTAGATAGGCAGTTATTTTTTTTTAGGTTCGTCGCAGGTTTTTATTAGTGTCAGGTACCCCCATATATTATTTTAACCCCCTGATTGCCCCTAGAGTTAACCCTTTCACCAGTGATCGCCGTATAAGCGTCACTGGTGTCACTGGTTAGCCAGTAAGTTATTTAGTTATTTAGGTTACCCGTCAGGTTTTTAGATAGTGTCAGGTACCCCCATATTTAACCTAATAAAGGTTTTAACCCCCTGATTGCCCCTAGTTAACCCTTTCACCAGTGATCACCATATAAAGGTTACGGGTGACGCTGGTTGATTAGTTTGCTTTTTATAGCATCAGGGCACCCGCCGTATATAACCCAATAAAGGTTTAACCCCCCTGATCGCCCGGCGGGTGAGATCAATTAGGTTTTAGCGCCAGAGAGGGTCTGCGTCGCCCCAGGCAGTGTTAGGTTAGTGACAGTAACGCTAACACCCACGCGCAAAGCATAAACCCCCCTTAGTGGTATAGTATCTGATCAGATCTGATCAGATCTATACTAGCATCCCCAGCGGTTTAGGGTTCCCAAAAACGCAGTGTTAGCGGGATCAGCCCAGATACCTGCTAGCGCCTGCGTTTAGCCCCTCCGCCCAGCCCAGCCCAGCCCACCCAAGTGCAGTATCGATCGATCACTGTCACTTACCAAACACAACACACATAACTGCAGCGTTCGCAGTGCTTGGTTTTTGGGGCCCTGTACGCGGCTAGGCTCCCAAAAAGTCCCACACATGTGGTATCCCCGTACTCAGGAAAAGCAGCAGAATGTATTTTGGGGTGCAATTCCACATATAACCATGGCATGTGTGAGCAATATATCATTTAGTGACAACTTTTTGTACATTTTTTTTTCTTTTTGTCATTATTCAATCATTTGGGACAAAAAAAAAAAAATATTCAATGGGGTCAACATGCCTCTCAGCAAATAGCTTGGGGTGTCTACTTTCCAAAATGGGGTCATTTGGGGGGGTTTTGTGCCATCTTGGCTTTTAATGGCCTTCAAAACTGTGATAGGTAGTGAGGAGTGAAATCAAAAATGTATGCCCTTAGAAACCTTGAAGGCGGTGCTTGGTTTTTGGGGTCCCGTACGCGGCTAGGCTCCCAAAAAGTCCCACACATGTGGTATCCCCGTACTCAGGAGAAGCAGCAGAATGTATTTTGGGGTGTAATTTCACATATGCCCATGGCATGTGTGAGCAATATATCATTTAGTGACAACTTTGTGCAAAAAAAAAAAAGTTTGTCATATTCCCGCAACTTGTGGCAAAATATAAAATATTCCATGGACTGAACATGCCTCTCAGTAAATAGCTTGGGGTGTCTACTTTCCAAAATGGGGTCATTTGGGGGGGTTTTGTGCTATTTTGGCATTTTATGGCCTTTGAAACTGTGATAGGTAGTGAGGAGTGAAATCAAAAATTTGCGCCCTTAGAAATCCTGAAGGCGGTGCTTGGTTTCCGGGGTCCCGTACGTGGCTAGGCTCCTAAAAAGTCCCACACATGTGGTATCCCCGTACTCAGGAGAAGCAGCAGATTGTATTTTGGGGTGCAATTCCACATATAACCATGGCATGTGTGAGCAATATATCATTTAGTGACAACTTTTTGTAATTTTTTATTTTTTTTTGTCATTATTCAATCACTTGGGACAAAAAAAATATTCAATGGGCTCAACATGCCTCTCAGCAATTTCCTTGGGGTGTCTACTTTCCAAAATGGGGTCATTTTGGGGGGTTTGTACTGCCCTGCCATTTTAGCACCTCAAGAAATGAGATAGGCAGTCATAAATTTAAAGCTGTGTAAATTTCAGAAAATGTACCCTAGTTTGTAAACGCTATAACTTTTGCGCAAACCAATAAATATACGCTTATTGACATTTTTTTTACTAAAGACATGTGGCTGAATACATTTTGGCCTAAATGTATGACTAAAATTGAGTTTATTCGATTTTTCTTATAACAAAAAGTAGAAAATATCATTTTTTTTCAAAATTTTCGGTCTTTTTCTGTTTATATCGCAAAAAATAAAAATCGCAGAGGCAATCAAATACCATTAAAAGAAAGCTCTATTTGTGGGAAGAAAAGGATGCAAATTTCATTTGGGTACAACATTGCATGTCCACACAATTTACAGTTAAAGCAGCGCAGTGCCGAATCCCAAAAACAGGCCTGGTCCTAATGGCCCGAAATGGTCCGGGGCTTAAGTGGATAAGTTCCCACTGACACCATTTATCTTTTTAGTCATCTGTAAGGGGATAATTCTTCCCTATAACCACAAGTGTAAGAATCATTATTTCCACTGACCATCTCACTAATGTATCATGTGTTGTAGATATACAAATTTTTAGCAAGGAGCCGGAAAGTTATTTCAAGGGTTCCTCTATGTTGAAAAGGTTGAAAAAGGCTGGTCTAGAGATTGCTGCATTAGTAAAATCTATAGCACATTCTCTCCCTCGAGAGTCAAAGTCTTATAGTAATAATTCTGGTACAAGCATATACAGTACTCTGTGTTTAAAACCTAATAGCAAGAACCACTCGGAGTTAGAAAAAACACTGATATTTTACCATTTACCTCATTCCCTGTAAATGGAAACCGAGAACTGCATTATTGCAGCAAATTAATATTACTATGAGGATGGGTACATAGAGCTAGCATACTTGTGAACTCAAACAAAATGGGCCACACACCAATGATGTCTTTAGAATCCATCTGGATTTATTGAATGAACAGACAGCACACACTGTAGCTTTCCACCTGAAGCCATCCCTCTGATACGTTTCACCCATAACAGGGCTTAAAGCGGTAGTAAACCTGCAGATTGTTTTTTCTTTTAAACCTGTAAGGCAAAAGGCATAATGAGCTAGTATGCACCGCATACTAGCTCATTATGAAATACTTACCTTAGAACGAGGCGTTGCAGGTGATCTCGGTCCAGGCCGAGGGAGCGGACATTTTCCCTCGGCGTGTCTTCCGGGTATCGCGGCTCCGGCGCTGTGAGTGGCCGGAGCCGCGATTTTGTCGGTCCCACGCATGCGCGCGGGAGACTTATTTCCGAAAAGGGCCTGCGTCTGCTGGACTTTTAGCCGAGAAACTCAGAGCGCATGCGTCGCTGAAGTCAGCGGCCGGCTGCATGCAAGGGGAATATCTCCTAAACTGTACAGGTTTAGGAGATATTATTTTTACCTACAGGTAAGCCTTATTATAGGCTTACCTGTAGGTAAAAGTAAAAAAAAGGGTATACAAATGCTTTAATTGTAGTGACAGGGGGGTCAAGGTGAAAGCAGCTTAGATATATCTGGAGTGACTGACTGGACACATCAATAAATCAACTTCTATTAAGCCTTAAAGCTATTAGTGAGCAGGGATGAGCCGAACACCCCCCTGTTCGGTTCGCACCAGAACCTGCGAACAGACAGAATGTTCGTGTGAACTTTAGAACCCTATTAAATACAATGGACTCGAACGTTCGAAATCTAAAGTGCTAATCATAAAGGCTAATATGCAATTTATTGTCCTAAAAAGTGTTTGGGGACCTGGGTCCTGCCCCAGGGGACATGTATCAATGCAAAAAAAGGTTTAAAAAAGAGAAGTTTTTACGGGAGCGGTGATTTTAATGATGCTTAAAATGAAAAAATAAAAGTGAAATATTCCTTTAAATTTCGTACATGGGGGGTGTGTATGATATGCATGTAAAGTGGCGCATGTTTCCCGTGCTTAGAACTGTCCCTGCACAAAGTGTCATTTTTGAAGGAAAAAAAGTCATTTAAAACTCACTCGCGGCTATTAATGAATTGTCGGCTTTTATCAATACATAGAAAAGTCATTGATAAAAATTTAAAAAAAAGCGTGGGGGTTCCCTCAAACTCAATTACCAGGCCCTTTAGGTCTGGAATGGATATTAAGGGTAACCCCGCCGCAAATTTAAAAAAAAATGGCGTGGGGTTTCCCCTAAATATCCATACCAGGCCCTTGAGATCTGGCATGGATTTTAAGGGGAACTCCACCCCAAATTTTAAAAAAAATGGCGTGGAGTCCCCCCAAAAATCCATACCAGACCCTTATCCGAGCACCCAACCTGGCCGGCCACAGGGGAAGAGGGGGGGACGAGAGAGCGAAGAAAGTGTCAAAAAATGTGAATAAAAACACACAAACACCTTGAAAAAGTCCTTTATTAAAAAAAATAAAAAAAACATTCCAGCGATGAAATACAGTGTCCCGCGGCGATCCCGATGTCCAGCGCTGTCCGTCATTGGTTGTGCCTGTGCGGACCTGATGGGGAACTTCCTCCGCTGTATTTTAAATGTATAGACCCGCCCCTTCTAAAGTTCCCCATCAGGTCCGCTCAGCGGACCAGATGCGGAACATGAGAAGGGGCGGGTCTATACATGTATTACACAGCGAATGAAGTTCCCCATCAGGTCCGCCCCCTCGGTATGTCCGACCCCGCCTACGTCATTGGCCTGGGCCAGGAACTTCCTTCACTGTGTAATTTAAATTTACACAGTGAAGGAAGTTTCCCGCTCAGGCCAATGACGTAGGCGGGGTCCGACATACCGAGGGGGCAGACCTGATGGGGAACTTTGTTCGCTGTGTAATACATAATTAGACCCGCCCCTTCTCTCGTTCCCCATCAGGTCCGCTCAGCGGACCAGATGCTGAACATGAGAAGGGGCGGGTCTATACATGTATTACATAGTGAGAGAAGTTCCCCATCAGGTCCGCCCCCTCGGTATGTCGGACCCCGCCAACGTCATTGGCCTGAGCGTGAAACTTCCTTCACTGTGTAAATTTAAATTACACAGTGAAGGAAGTTCCCCGCTCAGGCCAATGACGTAGGCGGGGTCGGACATACCGAGGGGGCGGACCTGATGGGGAACTTCATTCGCTGTGTAATACATGTGTAGACCCGCCCCTTCTCATGTTCCGCATCTGGTCCGCTGAGCGGACCTGATGGGGAACTTTAGAAGGGGCGGGTCTATACATTTAAAACACAGCAGAGGAAGTTCCCCATCAGGTCCGCACAGGCACAACCAATGACGGACAGCCCTGGACATCGGGATCGCCGCGGGACACTGGATTTCATCGCTGGAATGTTTTTTTATTTTTTATTGTTTTTTCATTTTTTAATAAAGGACTTTTCCAAGGTGTGTGTGTTTTTATTTACATTTTTTGACACTTTCTTCGTGAAATGGTAGGGGTACAATGTACCCCTTACCAATTCACATGGGGGGGGCCGGGATCTGGGGGTCCCCTTTGTTAAAGGGGTTTTCCAGATTCCGATAAGCCCCCCGCCCGCAGACCCCCACAACCACCGGGCAAGGGTTGTGGGGATGAGGCCCTTGTCCCCATCAACATGGGGACATCCTCCCCATGTTGAGGGCATGTGGCCTGGTACGGTTCAGGAGGGAGGGGGGCCGCTCTCTCGTCCCCCCCCCCCTTCCCCTGCGGCCGGCCAGGTTGCGTGCTTGGATAAGGGTCTGGTATGGATTTTTGGGGGGCTCCACGCCATTTTTTTTTACATTTGGGGTGGAGTTCCCCTTAAAATCCATGCCAGATCTCAAGGGCCTGGTATGGATATTTAGGGGGAACCCCACGCCATTTTTTTTTAATTTGCGTCAGGGTTCCCCTTTAATATCCATTCCAGACCTAAAGGGCCTGGTAATTGAATTTGGAGGAACCCCCACGCTTTTTTTTTTTTATCAATGACTTTTCTATGTATTGATAAAAGCCGACAATTCATTAATAGCCGCGAGTGAGTTTTAAATGACTTTTTTTCCTTCAAAAATGACACTTTATGCAGGGAAAGTTCTAAGCACGGGAAACATGCGCGACTTTACATGCATATCATACACACCCCCCAGGTACGAAATTTAAAGGAATATTTCACTTTTATTTTTTCATTTTAAGCATTATTAAAATCACTGCTCCTAAAAAAACGGCCGTTTTTAAAACTTTTTTTTGCATTGATACATGTCCCCTGGGGCAGGACCCAGGTCCCCAAACACTTTTTAGGACAATAACTTGCATATAAGCCTTTATAATTAGCACTTTAGATTTCTCCCATAGACTTTTCGAATTGTTCGTTGTTCGGCGAACAGGCAATGTTCGAGTCGAACATGAGTTCGACTTGAACTCGAAGCTCATCCCTATTAGTGAGACATACAAAAATATTCACCAATACAGGACATAAATACATGTGTAGTGGGGTCTCCTTTAAGGCCCCGGGACTACGTTACCCAGAACCCCGTTCGTCACCCAGAGCGCAGTTAGCCACCGCAGAGACTCATGGGAGGGGCTATTTAAGGAGGAGGCGAGGCGGAGTTTGGTCTCTTTGGACACCGCGCTGCAAGCAAGAGTTTCTTCCTGTGCGGATCTGCTGCAGTGCAAGGCCTGAAGCCTGGGCCTTGCGCAACTTCCAAAGAGCCTTCCACCCCACTGCAGAGCCTTGGTGGCACCTGACTTGTCGAGTGAGGACATCAGTTGGATCGGGGACCCGATCGTTGCAGAGGCTGTGTGCGGAGACACAGCAGGTGGAAGTCCCGGGCTGGGATCGCGCCCGTAGTGGTGAGCAAGCACTTGCTCAATCCAATAGACTTTGCTGATTCTAGGCCTATAGACTGCCGTGGCTCACCGATTGTTTGCGTGTTGTTCAACTGGGGGGACCGGTAGCAGGACAGAGTTGAAGTGTCCCCCCCCCATAATAGTGTTCTTAGTGATTGCCAGTTGTGGATTACAAATACCATTCATCAAGTGCACCACCGAAAGTTTGCATATGAAGAAATCCCCATAGAAAGGACTGAGATTTATTCTGGGTCAGGCCTGGCCAGGGTGGGGATATAGGATATTGTTTAGTGTGCCACAGGGCGTGTATACCATAATAGCTACGCGTGGTGGATTACAGCGCAGCGCCATTATTGTGTGCTATATTGATTGCTGCAGGGCTCTGCAAGCCAGTTGTGTGTATTATATCCTGTTTCAACCTTTCCTTTTACAACCAAAGTAAACTGTTATATTTAATCTTTAACATTGGTGTGTTGTCTTACTGTAAGGAGGGTGCCTTTACCATACCCATTGATTATGATAAAAATATAACCCCTAGACTAGCTGTGCCAGAGTGGGTCGAGCAGATTGCGGGGGGTTGGTGGTGCTGTACACAGGGCCCGAAAACAAATCCAGCGGCTCTCTTAATTGGGGGTAGCGCTACACATATAACCAGGGCTTTTTTTCTGCCGGAAAGCAGCGGAACTGCGTTCCGGAACCTCTGGCAGCCCTCTCCTCTCCTGCCTGTCATTTAATACTGAAGCCAGTGGGGGGTGTGGCCAGCATCGGAAGTGGATGGTCGCATTATAGGAGAGCTCTGAGAACTGAGTCTCCCTGAAGCAGCCCAACGCTATTTATAGCCTTAATAAACAGAAAAAAACTGCACCAATAATAAAACCATCCAGGGGCTGGTTTGTGTGAAGCAGCACATAAAGCGCAAAAACCAGCCACTATAGGCAAAAATAGTAATTATGAGTCCAAATGAAATGGCTGATTGATGAACCCAACACAGAACTTCAATGATGTTAATGATGTTAAATCAGTCCCATAGCTAGAAGGCATCCAGTAATAATCAACAGCACCCGGTGATCACAACAAATGGACAGTGCCCTCCACCGCATAGATTAGCCGCTTACTGGAGGTAAGCCCACGGATAGCAATCGACTGTGACCCAGCCGCAGCCTTTGGTAGGTGAACCAGTGGGATAGTAAAATCAGCAATACCACCATACACACTCTTCTCCCGATCCTCCGATCACCGGTAAGAAATCGTAACTGGACCGGTAGAGATTAAAGGATAGAGACCATAGGGTGATATCGTACAGACCATTTATTGCATAAAAGGTAAAAAACACTTACATCAAGTAGAAATATAAAAAGCTGTATATGTGAAGGAGGAGGGAGGGGGGAGAGAGCACCGTCTAACGTGCAGCCTAACAGCTCTGACCCAGCTAATGCAGATATCAACAGCCCAATGAGGCAAAGAAGAAGAATTTCTGATGCTGAAAGTTATGTAAGTGACTCTCACCCTAATGTAAATGCTACATTCACAAACAACCCTTATAATGAAAAGCTTAAAGCATTCCCCACTTCTGGTCAGCCCATAGTTGACACAGATCTTAAGGAAATGCTACTATCCTTAAGGGGAGCTCTCCAAGAAGATATGCTATCCTTTATGCAAAAATCCAAGATGGAAATGGATGCTTTGGGAGAAAGGGTAGACTATATGGAGCACAAAATGAATGATTTTACTGAAGCCCACAATGAATTAGTGGATTTACACGTAGATCTGGAGGATGAAATTAAACATCTAAAGTTGAAGGTTTCCGATTTAGAGGACAGATCCAGACGGAACAATATAAAATTTAAAGGAATCCCTGAAAATATAAAAAATTCTGATATGAAACAATTTTTATGCCGAATGATGTCTGATCTGAAACCTACAATATCTCTTCAAGAGCTGGTAATACTGAAGCCAGTAGAGGAAGTTTTCTGCACAGCGGACTTCCTTTACTGGCTTCTCTGTGCTAGTGCTGGGCAGTTTTAGGATAGGGGGGGCGCAAGACCCCGCCGCTCCACGGTTGTCCCCTCCCACTTCTCATAAGCCACACCCCTTATAGAATCCACCCACTCCGTCCCCTGTATTCCACTCATAGTGTCAGCATTATACACCAGGCTCTGCACATCATATACCAGGCTGCACATTATACACAGGGCTCTGCACATCATATACCAGGCTGTATATTATAAACAGGGCTCTGCACATAATATACCAAGCTGCACATTATACACAGGGTTCTGCACATCATATACCAGGCTGCACATTATACACAGGGCTCTGCACATCATATACCAGGCTGCACATTATACACCGGGCTCTGCACATCATATACCAGGCTGCACATTATACACAGGGCTCTTCACATCATATACCAGGCTGCACATTATACACAGGGCTCTGCACATCATATACCAGGCTGCACATTATATACAGGGCTCTGCACATCATATACCAGGCTGCACATTATACACCGGGCTCTGCACATCATATACCAGGCTTCACATTATACACAGGGCTCTGCACATCATATACCAGGCTGCACATTATACACAGGGCTCTTCACATCATATACCAGGCTGCACATTATACACAGGGCTCTGCACATCATATACCAGGCTGCACATTATACACAGGGCTCTGCACATCATATACCAGGCTGCACATTATACACAGGGCTCTGCACATCATATACCAGGCTGCACATTATACACAGTGCTCTGCACATCATATACCAGGCTGCACATTATACACAGGGGAGATCAGCTCACCCAGGACCACCACCTTACTTCCATATTGGAATGCTTGAATTAACTTTCTTCTTGGGCCCTTACATGGGTAATGTACAAACTAATCTAACCTTCCTTTATGTTTTAAAGCTCTATCTAGACAATTCTATGACCTCATTGACCTATTTTTCCCCCCTTCTCCAGTAAAAAATATATGCACCCCACTCCGCTTTAAAATATATGCACCCCGCTTTAAACGCCAAGAAACGCGTTGAGTCTATACTCAGGGATGCCAAGCTCAAGTCTGTCCAACCACGTTTTTCATTAAACATTCTGGATCAATCTTTGGATAACCGTGTTCACTGCACTTATGTCCATGTACTGTGGTTGTTGTTTTTTAATCATGTCCTCTATTATGAACCATCAATCATGCTGTTGTAATTAGTATTACCTGTATGATGCCCTTGATTGCATGATCCATGTATTATTCATTTTAATACATTATAATTTGATATTCATATACTTGTCTTGATCTTGATTTTCATTTTTTTGGGATTGCTTATTCAGCAACTCCCCATGGTTTACAGTGATCTCCCCTTGTTTGGGACTGTGTTCACTATCTGTGTTATCCCAGATAAAATTTGAGTCCATGCTCAGGGATGCCAAGCCTATATCTGCCCAACCACGCTTTTATCAGTAAATACTCTGGATCTAATTTTGGATAACTATGTTCACTGCACCTGTATGTCCATGTACTGTAGTTGCTTTTGTAATCATGCCCTCTATTATGAACTACCAACCATGCTATTATGATTATTATTACCTGTATTATGCCTTTGATTGCATGATCTATGTATTGTTCATTTTAATACATTATACTTTGATATTCATATACATGTCTTGATTTTGATTTTTACTTTTTTGGGTTGATTATTCAGCAACTCCCCATGGTTTACAGTGATTTCCCTTCTGGGACTGTGTTCACTATTTATGTTATCCCAGATCAATTTCCTACACCCATCCATGTCTCATTTAAAGCCCCACAAGCCCTTCTTCCTTTTTTCACAAATACTAGGGATGGTGGCATGGATAACGTTACAATGGGTTCCACCAGATCACTTACTTCCTTTTTTAACCATTATACACAGGGCTCTGCACATCATTTACCAGGCTGTAAATTAAACACAGGGTTCTACACATCATATACCAGGCTGCACATTATACACAGGGCTCTGCACATCATATACCAGGCTGTACATTATACACAGGGCTCTGCACATCATATACTAGGCTGCACATTATACACAGGGCTCTGCACATCATATACCAGGCTGCACATTATACACAGGGCTCTGCACATCATTAAGGATGAAGCTGGCGCGTTTCGCATACTCCACGTGCATAGCACATCATTTACCAGGCTGTAAATTATACACAGGGTTCTACACATCATATACCAGGCTGCACATTATACACAGGGCTCTGCACATCATATACCAGGCTGTACATTATACACAGGCTCTGCACATCATATACTAGGCTGCACATTATACACAGGGCTCTGCACATCATATACCAGGCTGCACATTATACACAGGGCTCTGCACATCATTAAGGATGAGACTGGCGCGTTTCGCATACTCCACGTGCATAGCCCGCCAGGAATTCGGCACGGCGCTGCGCTAATCACAGGCAGGGAGACATTACCCGATCTCTGCAGCCGAGCATCAGGACAATGTCTCCATGCCTGTGATTAGCGCAGCGCTGTGCCGACTTCCTGGTGGGCTCTGCACGTGGAGTATGCAAACACGCCAGAGCTCATCCTTACACATCATATACCAGGCTGCACATTATACACAGGGCTCTGCACATCATATACAAGGCTGCACATTATACACCGACAAAGCTTCAATTTGTTTTAAAACCCAGACGATATCTGGAGATCACAGAAAAGGAAATGGTTTAAACTTGCATTTTAAGTTCTGACTTTATTAACCCACTGCATAGCCTCTCTACAACATTAAACGTTAGACGACAGGGGCATTTAAAAGGTGATTTCGCTTTTGATAAGAAAAAAATGTAAGTACTACACTACATTTTGTATTTTTACAATTACCTATGTAGTTTCATCTGCTGCCCGCTATGACTCATAAAACTGGCAAATGTTTAAACATGGTGTACATGTAGGGTGGTGTTTTGTACACGGTCAATGTACAGAACACCAACTGTGTTATGTAAGTTTCAATACAATCAATAACAAGTAGGGATCTGCAATGACATTTGCCAACTTACAACCTGGAAATATGCTTTGTTTTAAGTCCAAATGCAGGCTTAAAGCTTAAAAAATACTGGCATTTGACATTTTTTTTCTCAGCCTGTAAAAGCACCTGTATGTTAGCTTATGTGTCCATGTGCACACAGGCGTTTACAGACTTATTAGAAGCAGGGCAATTACAGTCTGAAAAAAAAAAACCCCATGGAAAGCACATTTAGGAGAGGAGGCGAAGCGCAGAAAAAAGCTAAACACACTGAAACGCTATACGCATTTAGGCGCATTTGAGGGGTAATGCATTTATATGGCCAGAACAAATAAATATTTTGGCCAATAGGATACATTTACGATAAAACACATGACACGCCTGAAGTGGGCTTTTCTCCTGCCAGGAGTTCTGATGTTTAGAGGAGCAAAGCAAACACCCTGTGTGCATGAGGTCTATTGGGTAGATTATGAAATTTTATGGACATTAGACTATTATTAAAGAAGTAGGGAATCCGCACTCAGGAAAACACCAGACAGAGGTTGCAGCCCCCTAAAAACTCCCTAGGGAGAATAGGATATAATATAAAAGAATGGGGTGTTGGCGCTACCTCCCACTATAGAGACCCACCGGGTCTAAGTGATCTCAAGTAAATGTATAAGGACAGGCTGTACTGAGTTCCTGGGTCTGTACACCTACTTTGCCCATTATGTGGGGTTCCCACAATTCCTGTGCAGAGTTCCTGGGTCTGTACACCTGAGGTGCCCATTATGAGGAGTTCCCACCATCCTTGTACTGAGTTCCCAGGTCTGTACACCAGCTGTGCCCATTATGAGGGTTCCAACCACCATCCCTGTACACCTACTGTGCCTATTATGAGGGGTTCCCACCATCCTTGTACTGAGATCCTGGGTCTGTACACCTGCTGTGCCCATTATGAGGGTTCCCACCATCCCTGTACTGAGTTCCTGGGTCTGTACACCTACTGTGCCCATTTTGAGGGGTTCCCACCATCCCTGTAACAAGTTCCTGGGTCTGTACACCTGCTGTGCCCATTATGAGGGTTCCCACCATCCCTGTGCTGAGTTCCCGGGTCTGTACACCTGCTGTGCCCATTATGAGGGTTCCCACCATCCCTGTACTGAGTTCCTGGGTCTGTACACCTACTGTGCCCATTATGAGGGTTCCCACCATCCCTGTAATGAGTTCCTGGGTCTGTACACCTGCTGTGCCCATTATGAGGGTTCCCACCATCCCTGTGTCGATCTAATTTGCATAACAATGCCTGCGCGATTTACATGTGAATAATGTTAATTTAAGAACAATGCCTTTTGTTTCTCTATAGCAGATGAACAGGCAGGGGAGAAAAGGGAAGGTGTACTGACTTGCATTACATGGAGAGAGGTAAAGTTGGAGACTAAAATGCTGCTTTACAGTCTTCTCAGGAGTCAGGACACAGTGATAATAGCCCCTTCTGCCCCCCTCCCCCCTACAGGCCTGGCATGTAGAAATTTACCTGAAGATTTCTGTGTGATCCCTTTGTGTGCATTGCTGGATGCCGAGTCTGTGTCACAGGGATGAATGGAGCTGCCTCAGCTCCCTGGCTGCCCTGACCAGTTCTCTTCTGCTCGTGATTTCCCCCTCACTTACTGAAGGAGACAGGCAGCCTGTGAGCCAATGACGCTGCAAGTCTTATTAAAGCCCCACCCTATGAACCCAATCAATTACAAGCACTGGAAACCTAATGCTAGAGCCTAGATGTGGAGTTTTTGTGGCTACAGCATTTGCGCCCGGAACTCACTCTAAACTACACCAATAGAGCTTCTTAGCCCCAATCACATGTTTACACACGGGTCATGCCTCCAATAGCACCCCGTGTCCGGCGCCCTTAACACACCCACTTAAAGGAACACTTTAAAAAAAATGAAAAAAAAAATGTTAATTTTTTTTTTACATTTTTTTTTTTAAATAAGCAACTTTGGGGGGGGGGGGGGGGCGGCGCCCCTGCGCCCCCTATTGACGGGCCAACACTGCTCCAGGCTGCTGCCCTCAATCACTGGTGAGTGCTTCCGATCCCAACCTTCAGCTGCTGCAGTGATTCGGGAAGAAGGTTCCATCCCTCCCTGCTGCTGCTACTCAGCCTTTGTAGCACAGAGCCGAGGAGCCTTGAAACACCTCCTCAGCTCTGTGCTACAGTAGGGGGAGCTCTCCGGTCCACTGCACTGTGCAGAAAAAAAAGCCTGCATGTACCACAGAGTGCAGTGATGGAGGAAGAGGTGAGGGATCTGTCACTGAAAATGAGGGAGAACTTTTGCAGAGAATGAGTTCGTTCAGAGAGGAGTGCACTATGAAAGTATGTGGGGAGGGGGAATATGTGGAGAGAGGTAAAGTTTGTGTGTGTTTAGCAGAGGGGAGAACATTGTACACAGAGGAGAGCTTGGGGGAATTTGTGCAGAGAAGGGAGCTGAGAAAGTGTGTGTGTGTGGAGGCAATTTGTGATGAGAGGTGAGCTGGGGGAATTTGTACAGAGAGGTGAGCTGCGGGAATTTGTACAGAGAGGTGAGCTGGGGGAATTTGTACAGAGATGTGAGCTGGGGAGATTTGTGATGAGAGGTGAGCTGGGGAGATTTGTGATGAGAGGTGAGCTGGGGAGATTTGTACAGAGAGGTGAGCTGGGGAGATTTGTACAGAGAGGGGAGCTGGGGAGATTTGTACAGAGAGGTGAGCTTGGAGGAGATTTGTACAGAGAGGTGAGCTGGGGGAGTTTGTACAGAGAGGTGAGCTGGGAGAATTTGTACAGAGATGTGAGCTGTACAGAGAGGTAAGCTGGGGAGATTTGTGATGAGAGGTGAGCTGTGGGGGGGATTTGTGATGAGAGGTGAGCTGGGGAGATTTGTGATGAGAGGTGAGCTGTGGGGAGATTTGTGATGAGAGGTCAGCTGTGGGGGGATTTGTGATGAGAGGTGAGCTGTGGGGGGATTTGTGATGAGAGGTGAGCTGGGTAGATTTGTGATGAGAGGTGAGCTGGGGAGATTTGTACAGAGAGGTGAGCTGTACAGAGAGGTGAGATGGGGAGATTTGTACAGGGAGGTGAGCTGGGAGAATTTGTACAGAGAGGTGAGCTGGGGGGATTTGTACAGAGGTGAGCTGGGGGAATTTGTACAGAGGTGAGCTGGGTGGATTTGTGATGAGAGGTGAGCTGGGTAGATTTGTGATGAGAGGTGAGCTGGGGAGATTTGTGATGAGAGGGGAGCTGTGGGGGGATTTGTGATGAGAGGTGAGCTGTGGGGGGATTTGTGATGAGAGGGGAGAGCCGGGGAGATTTGTGATGAGAGGAGAGCTAGGGAGATTTGTGATGAGAGGAGAGCTGTGGGGGGATTTGTGATGAGAGGTGAGATGGGGGGATTTGTGATGAGAGGAGAGCTGGGGGGGATTTGCCTTATGTGATACACAGTTCTAAGCCTTAACTCATAACAATCTTTTGGTGCTGCTCTAACTCTCTCCTCTAAGGAAGGTGTGGCTGGGTGCAGGGTTTGGGCGTGGTTGGGGCGGAGTTTAGGTGTGGTTGGGGTGGGGATTTGGACAGAGAGGGTGAGTTCCTGCATCTTTTTTCTGAGAAAAAATGCCCTGCATATAATCTAGGGAAATACTAAACATACTTTATTGTTAATAATTTATATGCCTCTTACATGCTACATTCCAATCATTTTATTTTACTAATTCAAGCCCCTCCACTTAACCTATTTCAGCCTAAAGTGATGGTAATATTGAATTGAAGCCAAAGAATCATATGAATTGTTTATAAAAACAAAAATAAACAAGATAAAAAGATCATGTGAATCCAGAGGGGAGGGAAGGGGGAGTGGAAAGGTCATGGGGGGTTGGGAAGGGAAATGAGGGAGAGAGGAGTGGGAGTGGTGAGGGGATGGGAAAGAGAGGGGGGAGTAAAGAGGGAGCACACTTGGCAATTTTATTGAATGTTAGGCAGCTGCCCGATCACTTCAACGAGCATTGTAAAGTACTGCCTTGCCCTTGCTGGTCCCAGGACTGGAAAGAGTGGGGGGAGCTTAGTAAACATCTTTCTTCATCCTTTCTCCAGTAATTAAGCCTAGAAGAGATTTTTATCATGTCGCTCCCTGGTTCAGAGCTGTCATTCCCCAGCAGCGCTGGCCAGGGATGAAGCTCATCAAGCTCAATCTGCACTTGAAGTCCAGCAATATGCTATCACATGTAATAACCATACAGTTAAAAGAGAAGTAAAGGATTTCTTTTTTTTTCAGAATCATACTTACCTAGGTGGATGCAGCATCGGTCCGATGCTGCATCTGTCCCCCGGCACCTCTGCACTGAGAACTGAGCAATCGAACACCGCCGATCACTTGGTTTTCAGAGCTCCCTGAGCAGAGAGTTGCTGACTGTCTGTCAATCAGCAGCTCTCCGCTCTGCCTCCTGCTCGCTCACTGGAGTGTTGGGCTGTGGAGGGGCCGTGAGTGGCCGGTTCAGTCTCTCAGCGGCTCGCTGAGAGGCTGAACAGGGTGTCATTCCAGGCACCTGGTGGATCCCAACTTCCATTGTCCTGATGACGCGTTGCCTGGACTCATTTTTGTGACATCAGCAGAGTGCGGACTTCAGCCCCCTTTTTGCTGAAAACGGATCACAAGAGTGCAAAACAAATTGCACTCCTGTGATCTATAGGAGAAGTACAGCCAAACGAGCTTTGGCCATACGTCTCCTTTAAGTAAAAGTTTAAAAGTCAATAAAAAAAAATTAAGCCCCCCTGACTCCTATGTTACATACAACATACATGTTACATATCGCGGCACATACCAGAGTGAGAGCAATGAGTCTTGTTAACTCTAAACTGATCACCTGTCAAGGATTTTAAAGCATCATTTATGGACAACTTTGGTGACCAAAGTTTGTCACCGTTTCACGGATGTTCATCATTTTAAGGCTTGACATGTCAGATATCTATTTACTGGATGCAACCTCAACTTTTATATTTTACCAAAACATTGGGGTAATATATTGTGGCTGTGTGCTCTTAAGATTAACTTTAGTGTATTTTTTACTGAGAATATACATTTGATAAACAATTGCACTAATACCGGTCCGTTCACAATAAAAATAAAAAAACTCACATTTTTCTCCAGGGTCTCTGTTTTCGGAATATATATGTTTTGTGGTTTAACCACTTCGCGCCCAGGCTATAAGCAAAAGACGTCCGCAAAGCGGTCGTCAATTGCTGATAGGACGTCTATGGACGTCCTCTTATTTACTTCCGCGATGCGCGCCACCGCGGGCGCACGTCGGGGAAAAACTGTGCCCGCTGTGTCAGGCGAGTGCCGATGCGCGTGCCTGGCGGCTGCGATGTCCGCCAGGTACGAGCGATCGGCTGTCACAGAGCCAGGGACGTGGATCTCTGTGTGTAAACACAGAGATCCATGTCCTGTCAGGAAGAGGAGACGGATGGTGTGTCCCTTGTACATAGGGACAACCATCAGTCACCTCCCCCAGTCAGTCCCCTCCCCCCCACAGTAAGAACATCTAGCAGGGAACATATTAACTCCTTGATCGCCCCCTAGTGGTTAACCCCTTCCCTGCCAGTCACATTTATACAGTAACCAGTGCATATTTTTAGCACTGTTCGCTGTATAATTGTGAATGGTCCCAAAAATGTGTCAAAAGTGTCCGATGTGTCCGCCGTAATGTCACAGTCACAAAAAAAAATCGCAGATCGACGCCATTACTAGTAAAAAATAAATAAAAAAAAAAAAAAAAAATCATAATTCTATTCCCTATTTTGTAGGCGCTATAACTTTTGCGCAAACCAATCACTATACGCTTTTTGCGTTTTTTTTTTTACCTAAAATATGTAGAATACGTATCGGCCTAAACTGAGGAAACAAATAGTTTTTTAAAAAAAAAATGGGATATTAATTATAGCAAAAATTAAAAAATATTGTGTTTTTTTCAAAATTGTCGCTCTATTTTTGTATATAGCGCAAAAAATAAAAACCGCAGAAATGATCAAAGACCACCAAAAGAAAGCTCTATTTGTGGGAAAAAAAGGACGTCAATTTTGTTTGGGAGCCACGTCGCACGACTGCGCAATTGTCATTCAAAGCGTGATGGCGCTGAAACCTGAAATTTCGCCTGGGCAGGAAGGGGGTTATGTGCCCAGTTGTCAAGTGGTTAAACTAATCTCCATGCCAAAAATGTGCATTTTATTACATGTGCAAAATATGCAAAAATGGCTGTGGCAGTGTATGTGATACTGGTGAAGATGGTCTGCGTCGATTGTGGCACAGCCATAGCACACTGTTTACAAATTTTAAAGACATAGCCAAAATGGAGGTATCATTAATGATGTGGAGAGTGCCTATGGATAAGATTCAACAGAGTTTCAGAAGAGGAGAAAACTGCTGCCTCCATGGCTGTGGCTGCATTGGTCACCTGTGGAAATACCCTGGCAGGGTGGTTGAAGTTAAGGATTTCCAGTGCCAATTTACCCAGCTAAATATTTTTTTGCTATCTGTCACCAGACATTGAGGCATGCTACTCGTACTTCATTCTGAGGTAAAAAAATTGTTACTACTTACTGGGCTGGTTACTTTTGTGCTTTGGTGACAATTATGTCTACTCAGAGATTTTTTGTTTGTTGTTTTCTTACTTTAGATCATTGCCCTAGGAGTATTTTCATAAACATCTGGACCATTTTGGAACACTTGGCACAGTAGATAGACTCCTTTAGCATTCTGAGTCCTGTTTATCTTAGGCTACAAGATAGTTGCATGCTTTTTAGGTGGATACAGTTTTGGGAGGCCCCCTTTTTTTTATATATTAGCCCACATTTATTGTATTTTCTGCCCTATTATGTTATAGACTTTTAGCCAATGTAATTGATGCTCTCCTACTCCCTTTCTACTGATATGCTGCCATGTTAGTTTACAATGTTCATATTGTCTTCACTTGTCTTTTCCAGCATCCTACTCCTTAGTGCAAAACAAGTTGAGTGGGGCCCTATCCACAACAAAGTGATTCCACACAACTATATACCTATGGCTTTGGAATACTACATGGAATAACTTACCATTGTTATTAGATTTATATAGTGGTTGTGTCTAGGCCCCATTGGGATATCCTTTAATGTGGATTCATGCTTTTAATAGGGTTTTAATAGATTTTTTTGTCCTGATTTATAAATAAAATTTAGAATTTTATGTCCATGTTTTCTAAATGTAATATTGTTTGAGTGGATACACCTAAAAAGTTTCACATTGATCCCTTTTCTTTTGTTTGCATATACTTGGGGGTCTGGTGTGGTGTGGGAAAAGCCACCAGCGCACAGACACAAGCTGAGGAGCATAGTAGTTTTGCTGTTGATCTGTAAATCCCAGTCCACCTATAGATTTTGGGAGTTGCACTGTATTGAGGGAGAATCTAAGAGGCTTAGGGTACCATAGAAATTAGGTAATCAGAGAGGTAAATTTTTGGAAGATATATTTGGGATTATAAATGGGTTAGAAAGGATAGAGAGGATATACAGATGCATTTGGAGATACATAATTTTAAACAGATTAATTCCAAGTTAAGTAAGGGGAAATATATAACAAATAGGCATTTTACATTTAAAGTTTGCTATAATGGGGTTCAGATTGTTATCAGCAGTGGCGGAACTACCGCCATAGCGACACACGTGGCCGCTATGGGGCCCGCAACTGACAGGGGCCGTGGGCTGGGGCCTGTTTCAGTTGCTGCAGTGCTCCCTGTCCCCTCTCTCCTGCTCCTGTGCATTACGGAGCTGGCTGGGTCTGTGTGTGTTCGGCGGCAGGCGGCACTGTAACGCGGTCCCGCCCCCCCTAGACTGGCTCGTGTGATAGTAGATGGAATGAGTGTTCAGCCTATCACACAAGCCGGTCTAGGGGGGGCGGGACCGCATTACAGTGCTGCCCGCCGCCGAACACACACAGACTCAGCCAGCTCTGAGGAGATGCCCGCCGTACAGCCCGCCCTATGTGCCTGCACTGCCTGGATAGGAGGATCGGATTTGGCAGGGAGGCCCGGCCGCATATAGAGGAATTGAGCTTTCTACTGTCCTCCATGCTGAATGCTTGCAGGAGGGAGAGGAGGAGAATCAAGCATTCCGCTGCTGTATGGAGGACAATAGAAAGCTCAATTCCTCTATATGTAGCCGCCCTGCTTCTCCTATCCATCTTCTTTTGCTGCCCCCCCCCAGTGCTCTCCCCCCCACCACACTCTCCAGCCCCCCCCCCACAGTTCTCTCCACCCCTGTTCTTGCTGCCCCCCTGCTCTCAAGCTCTCCCCATCCTTCTCCAGCCACCATCCCAGTGCTCTCCACTCCCCCCAGACTGTGCTCTTCCCCCCCCCAGTGCTCTCCGTCCCTGTCCCCCCCCCAGTGCTCTCCACCCCTGTCCCCCCCCATTGCTCTCCACCCCTGTCCCCCCCAGTGCTCTCCACCCCTGTCCCCTCCCCAGTGCCCACCCCTGTCCCCCCCCCAGTGCTCTCCACCCCTGTCCCCCCCCAGTGCTCTCCACCCCTGTTCCCCCCCAGTTCTCTCCACCCCTGTTCCCCCCCAGTGCTCTCCACCCCTGTCCCCCTCCAGTGCTCTCCACCCCTGTCCCCCCCAGTGCTCTCCACCCCTTCCCCCCCCAGTGCTCTCCACCCCTGTCCCCCCCCAGTGCTCTCCACCCCTGTTCTTTCCCCCCTAGTGCTCTCCACCCCTGTTCCCCCCCAGTGCTCTCCACCCCTGTTATCCCCCCCAGTGCTCTCCACCCCTGTTCTCCCCCCCCCCAGTGCTCTCCACCCCTGTTCTTCCCCCCCTAGTGATCTCCACCCCTGTTCTTCCCCCCCAGTGCTCTCAAGCTCCACCCTTCGCTCTCCAGCCCCCCGTGCTCTCCACCCCCGTTCGTTTTTGGCTCCCCCTCCATTGCTCTCAAGCTCCCCCACAGCACTCTCCGCTCCCCACTCCTGTACTACTCTCCACTCCCCCCTGCATTTTGCCCCCACCCACATGCTCTCCAACCCCCGCCAGTGCTCTCTCCACTCCCCCCTGCATTTTGCCCCACCCATGTGCTTTCCAACCCCGCCAGTGCTCTCCGCAAACACCAGTGCTCTCCAGCCCCCCGTTCCTTCACACCCCTTTTTTTTCTGGCCCCCACTGGTGCTCTCAAGCTCCCCCCATTGCTCTCCACCCCCCAGTACTCTCCACTCCCCCCCCAGTGCTTTCCACTCCCCCCTGCTCTTTGTACCCCCCAGTGCTCTCCAGCCCCCGTGCTCTCCACCCCTGTTCTTTCTGCCCCCCCCAGTGCTCTCAAGATCCCCCCCAGTGATCTTTACCCCCCACACTCTTAGCCCCTTCAGTGCTCTCCAGCCCCCTCTCTCAGCCTCCCATGCTCTCCACCCCTGTTCTTTTTGGCTCCCCCCCAGTGCTCTCAAGCCCCCCCCAGCGATCTCCGCTCCCCACAACTGTGATCTCCACTCCCCCTGCTCTTTGCCCCCACCCATGTGCTCTCCAACCCCGCCAGTGCTCTCTGCTCCCCCTTCTCTTCAGCTCCCACCCAGTGCTCTCACTTCCCCAGGACCAGAGAACAGGCTGTCTGGGGGCAGAAAATGAGGACAGCTGAAGGTGCAGGTGACCAGGGACCACTCCATCTCACAGCAAACAGATCCTCTGGAAGGAGCACTGTCCCCATCCAAAACTAGAACAGACCCTGCCTGCTGTTGGCGATCATGGATATCCTGCTGGCATAGAAGGTACTGTACCGAGCATCAACAACACACCTACCCACAGACAGGGACTGCAGACTGGGACATGGGGCATAGGAGGGGCTGCAATGATGGGCACAGTGAGGCTGAATTTGTGGGTAAAGTGAGACTGCATTCATGGGCACAGTAAAGCTGCATTTGATGGGCATAGTGAAGCTGCATTGATGGGCACAGTGAGGCTGCAATGATGGGCACAGTGAGGCTGCAATGGTGGGCACAGTGAGGCTGCATTTGATGAGCACAGTGAGGCTGCATTTGATGAGCACAGTGAGGCTGCATTTGATGAGCACAGTGAGGCTGCATTTATGGGCACAGTGAGGCTGCATTTATGGGCACAGTGAGGCTGCATTTATGGGCACAGAGAGGCTGCAATGATGGGCACAGTGAGGCTGCAATGGTGGGCACAGTGAGGTTGCAATGGTGGGCACAGTGAGGCTGCAATGGTGGGCACAGTGAGGCTGCATTGATGGGCACAGTGAGGCTGCATTGCCCTTTAAACCACGCCCACTATTTAATTTAAGTCCGCCATTTTTTTGTGGGGGGGGGGCCATACAACATTTTGCTATGGGGCCCTGTGATTTCTAGTTACGCCCCTGGTTATCAGTATATATAGAAAGGGGCAGTTTTTAATTTTGACACATTATTTTTCTGCCAGCCTCTATTTAGCTCTTTCTGTAACCTTTTTTCTGTATCATAAATGCTCATTGCCAGATTATGCAATGAACTTGGCTTGCCTTATCAACCACCCTCGTTCTTGATTCCTATGCATACTGCCAGCTTGGATTACTGTATGTGCTAATCTCCTGACTAATTCCAAATATACTCCTCTGCTTTATCCACACATTGCATTTGGCAAAGTACTATTGTGGCAATTTCCACCTCATTGCTACAGATCCGGACACTAAAGAATATATTAGACACTGGTAGAGAGACAGACCGCTCTTTTATTATTTAGCTCTGGAAACATGTAAAGTGGATCTGTTAACATTCACGGTTTGCATGATATCAGTAGGGCATGTCAGTAATACCAAATTGTATTTTTATTTTCTTTGAAAAGTACCTCTTCTCTATTATGACTGAAAAAAAGACTTACTTGTTCTATTGATAAAATCATTACTGGCGAGTATCTTCATCAAGAGTATCAAAAAGGGCTTCCCACATGACTTTAAAATTTACAAACCTTTTATACAACAAGATATTTAATGTATTAATACACGTTGGCATAGCCAGGTGCTTGGCTAAGAATGGAGAGTGAGAGAAACACTGGCAGGGGTAATGATACATTGGTAAGATTAGTTTTAAGTTGATCTATTTCACATTTATAGCGTACAAAAACCCCCAAAAACATAAAAGAGATCCTGTTAAGAAAAATGTTGCATGTAAAATAAGACTTTTTGTACTTGTCCCACTGCCTACACAGCCATTCTCCAAAGTATTCAAGAGATACTGCTGTATGAAGAATCTTCACATCTGCCACTTTCTTGAGTATCAGATACCTGGTCCCTTCCTGAATTCTGTGGTTCCAGCCACTGGCCCCCAACTCACTACTGGAAGTAGAAGTGAGGTAGTTGTCACCAGAAGGAACCACAGTGTTTAACAAAAGTCCAGCCACTGTGCACATCTAGAAGTGTGGCAGATGAGGGGCGTGGCCTAGCACGGGATGTGATCAGACGTGTTCCTGAGCAGCTCCGGTTTCTCCCTCTACAATCCTGCTCCATCCTGGTCGCACATTTCCGGCACATGATTCTTTTAATACCTAATCCCTCCGGGTGTGTCTCCTGCATCCCTGGAGGGCATTTTGGTGGATGGGAAAGCGGCGTGTGAAGAAACAAGCCCTGCCAAGGATGAACATCACCACCCGCTCTGGCCAAGATGGCACCCGCAGCACTGTCCTCGGGCCTAGTGCATCACCAGCCTCCACTCCGGACCACTTTGGGGACAGCCAGGAGGTGTCCCCGCCACCCTCACCGGAGAATCCGGACCCCGCAGCCTTCCCATTGCGAGCGACCCCGGGCTCGGGGGCCACAAATGTCAGTAAGGAGCCTACTCTGGCGGAGGTTCTGGCCATTATTAAGGTAAACCATGCAGACCTTGTGGGGAAGGTGGATGGGCTGAAAATAGACTTTGCTATTATGCGGCAGGACATGCACAACTTGCGGGGTCGGGTAACTGAAACTGAGCAACGCATTAGTGACTTGGAGGACACGGTTGCTCCTATTCTGCCCAAACTTAATACATATGGGGGGAAGATTGCCACCCTGGAAGATAAGGTCGATGACTTCGAGAACCGCTTACGCAGAAATAACCTGCGACTGGTGGGGTTTACGGAGCGGGTGGAGGGCTCTGACCCTGTTGCCTTCCTGGAGAGCTGGCTTGAACAGGAATTTGGCTGTGAACAGCTTTCCCTCTGCTTTGTGATTGAAAGGGCCCACCGGGTGCCTGGGTGCCCCCTTCCTGAGAGTCCCCCCCCTGTACGATGGTGATCCATCTTCTTAATTACAGAGACCGGGACTCCATTTTGGGGGCCGCCAGGAGGAAGGGCAGTCTCCGGATTAACAACGCAGTGGTGTCCCTCTTCCCAGACTACTCTGCGACGGTCTGCAACCGAAGAGCCAGCTATCAGCCTGTCAAGCAGAAGCTCCGGGAGCAAGATATTCAATACTCCATGCTGTTCTCTGCCACGCTCCGGGTCACCTACCAGGGTAAAGCCTATTTTTTCCAGTCCCCACATGATGCCCTGTCCTGGTGGGAATCGCTGCCTCGTCCTCCTAAGCCTCCTGCCTGATGCCGACCCTGCTGGAACTGATGTTTCCTTGTCACCCCTTTTCTCATGGTCGTTTTGCCACTGTTTTTTCATTTTTGGTTCTTTTTTTTGTTGATTTATTGCTGCTGACTGTGGGTGATTAGACCAATCTCCTGCGGGAAGTGGGTAGCCGAGAAGCACCCCACCACCAGCCACGGTCACAGGAACAAAGAAGGGTTGCAGTGCTGCACACACATACCTGGCCTTGGTCCTTTTGGCCTTGGCCTAGCTGCCTTGTTTTTTTTTACCTCCCCCTTCTTTTGGAACATTGTCATTGACCACTGACTTTTTGTTTTTTGCTTTGACACTTTTCTTGCTCTCTGCCACAGGCCATGCGCCCCTCGCATGGTTCAAGTTTGGGGTATAGGTCCTCGCCTCTTTTTTAGAGCAGGGCAGGGGTACTGTTGCCCTTTTTGGGCGCCTTTTTTTCTGTTGAATTTAGTTGTATTTTTGTGTATATGGTGTGTGTATGGATGTTTGTGTGTGCAGCACTGCAACCCTTCTTTGTTCCTGTGACCGTGGCTGGTGGTGGGGTGCTTCTCGGCTACCCCTTCTCTCTCCCTTCCCTCCCTGACCCAGTGATTTTACTGCCAAACCCATGGCTGAGGTGACTATTTGTTTGTGAAATGTCCGCGGACTGAACTCCAAATTTAAAAGAGCGTCTGCTTTTGAGGCACTGAAGCGTATTAAACCACATATTCTATGCCTCCAGGAAACTCATCTCATGGGGTCCAAGGTGATGGCCCTCAGGAAAACACTGGGTGGCTCATCACTATCAATCCACTTACTATAACTATGCCCGGGGGGTGGCTGTACTTATCCCGAAGGGGTTACCCTTCCTATGTCACCAAGTTATTCTTGACCCTAAGGGGCAGTATGTCATCCTACATGTGTCCATCCATGAGACCGCCCTGATTCTGGTCGTGGTGTATCTCCCTCCTCCGGTCACGGCTGCAGTGTTTTCTGAACTCAGTGTCCATTTTGCCTCCCTGCCTACTTGCCCTATGCTTATCCTTGGGGATTTTTTCATTCAGTGTTAAAACCTGATTTAGGCTGAAACCTTTACAGTCTGAGTCCAAGTTGTTTCGTGAGTGGTGCACTACTTATGGATATGTGCATCTGTGGCATTGGAAATATCCCACTGCTAGAATGTACTCCTGCCAGTCTAGGTCCTATGCCGCCCTTTGCAGACTTGACTATACACTGGTCATGGGGGACTTTCTGCCCTGTGTCCGGGCCGTGGAGTACCTATCCTATACGGAATCTGACCACTCTATAGTACAGGTGGGTTTAAGTTTGGGTCATCGGCCCTCGCTTCGGACCTGGCATCTCAGTCCTCTCTTGATTTCTACGCCAGAGATCTCTGAGGCCATTCCGACCGACATGGCTGTCTACTGGTCCCTTAATGTAGGCTCCGCTTCCGGAGGCCCTGTCTGGGATGCCTTTAAGGCGGTTGTTAGGGGCTCTTATATCTCCCGAATTAAGAGTTATAGATCCAAGGGGCGGGTCACGCAGGAAGCCCTCCAAAAGGCTCTTGAGGAGGCTCGCCCCCGCCACACGGGTGCATCTTCCTCTGGGACTCGGGGTGTGTTGACAGATGCCCATTGGGCGCTACAACTTCACATGATAGATCTGACCAAGAAACAGCAGCTATACCTCTCTGCTCGTATTCACGAGCATGGGGGGAAGAATGGTAGGTTCCTTGCTTATCTTGCCCACACTGATTTCCAAGATACCTCGATTGCCTCCATCCAACTCCCGGATGGCTCGACCACCCCTGATGCTCTATTTATCAACCAGACTTTTGCAGACTTCTATTGCACATTGTACAGGGGTGCAGACACCCCTTCCGAACCTGACTTCCTGGGCTTTTTTGAATCCCTTGACCTCCCGGGACTCAGTAGCTCCCAGAAATCTCTCTTAGATAAGCCCATTACTCTGGAGGAGGTCACTGCGGCTTTTGGTCAAATGCCTTACAATAAGACCCTGGGCTTGGACGGCCTCCCCTCAGAGTGGTATCAGGCCCACGTAGAGGTGTTGGCTCCCAGGCTCCTCAAGACCTTTCATGACTCCCTTGAATTTGGAAAGCTCCCTGATTCTATGGATGAGGCCCTTATAGTGGTGATACCTAAGCCTGGTAAGGATAAGTTGCAATGCACATCCTATAGGCCCATCTCTCTCCTGAACAGTGACGCCAAAATTCTAGCAAAGATACTCGCCCTCAGACTCCAGACGGTCATTTTATCCCTCATATCCCCGGATCAATCCGGATTCATGCCTGGCAGGCGTACATTTGATAACATTCGTAGACTGTTCCTGCACATTCACAGGGCTGCACATGCAGAATGTAGTGGTTTGGTCCTCTCCTTAGACATACTAAAAGCTTTTGACACTGTTAGCTGGCCCTTTCTTTGGGAAGCTATGGCTAGGATGGGGATTGGACCATGTTTTCTCAAATGGGCCCGATTGCTGTACGCGGACCCAAGGGCTAGGGTCCGCACAAATAAGGATATCTCACATTCATTCTCTCTGGGGAGGGGCACCAGACAGGGGTGCCCTCTCTCTCAACTTCTGTTCGCGCTGGCCATTGAGCCTCTAGCTCTGGCAGTGCGGCAGACGTCTGAGATTGGGGGCATCCGGTCAGGCCTGTTGATAGAGAAGATTTCTCTCTACGCAGATGATGCCCTGGTATATTTAGATGGCAAGGAGAGTTCCTTTGATAAGTTGTTACAGGTGGTTGAGGAGTTTGGTGCAGTCTCGGGTCTTCAGGTGGGCTGGGAGAAATCCCAGGCCTTTGTTGTCGGCCCCCCATTTCCAGCTGAATACTTACAGAGGTCACATGTTCAGCTAACGTCTTCTTTTAAATACAGATACATGCTGACCTCTCTAGGTATGAGGAACTTAATGTCACCCCAATAGTTCAACAAATGACAGTCAAATTCTGTACCTGGTCATCATTGCCCCTTAATTTAATCCGATCTTCCCCGGTTTTTCTCTTTAAAACTTTTTTTGCAAAACTTGACTACGTCCTCTTTGGTTTTGTTTGGAATGGTTGCCAGCCCCGTATAGCCAGGTCCTCCCTCCAAGCAGCCAAGGCTGTGGGTGGACTGGCTTGCCCGAACCTGCGGCACTATTTTCTCGCCTCCCAGCTCACCTTTGTCCATGACTGGATGCACTCTGACCCCCAGACTCCTGCCACTGCTTTCCTGCTCTCCTTATTTGAATCTCCTACTTCACTGCGGGATGAATTACATAGATCTAAGAAGGTTGGGGGCTCTAGACTTTCCCCTGTGGAGGTGGGTTTTATGGCATGGAGAGAGGGGGGGAAAACGCTGTCTCCATCCTCACCTGGGGTTTCACCGCAGACTCCTCTGTGGTGGAACCCGAACCTTCCTGAGCTCTTTGGCCATGCGGATTCGGTATGGTGGGCCAGTTTTGGGGTCACACATCTCTCTCACATAGTTGAGGGGAATAATCTGATGTCATTTGATATACTTAGGCTTAACTATGGTCTCAAAAACAAATTTTTCTTCAAATATCTCCTATTGAGGCACGCCCTGCGGACACAATTTGGGTCCTTGACCATAGAGCTAACAGAATCTTCCATTGAAGACCTCCTGTCGTTTACAGAAATGGCCAAGTTGGTGAGATCCTTTTATGGCTGCCTTCAGGGGGTGGGAGCGGATCCCTTTCAGAATTCTTACTGCAAATGGCTGTTGTAAATGCCTGAGCTTTCTGAAGAGGATTGGGAGGAGGTAACAGAGATATGCTTTCAGTATATTATTAGCACTGCTGATCTATTAGTACAGTTTAAGTTTATTCATCATTTACACTATTCGCCTGCTAGGCTGGTTAAGATGGGGCTGGGTCATGATATTGCATGTGTTAGATGTAACATGGTTGCTGCTGATTTCTTTCATATGTTTTGGACATGTCCGGGACTCTCCACCTTCTGGAAGGATTTATTCGCCTTTTTTCCGACAAATTGCACCTGCCGATACCCCACATGCCGGAGGTTGGGTTGTTGGGGGTGCTGAATGACTTTGTGCCTCGTACTCATGCCAGGACTTTGCTACGTCTACTGTTATTTTATGCACGTAAAACCATTTTGCTACATTGGAAGGACACCTTTCGGCTCATGCAGTCTTTCGAATTGTTCATGGTCTCCTCCCCAGATTCAAACTGATTTACAAGAGTAGGGAATGCCCTAAGAAGTTTACTAAGGTCTGGCAGCCATGGCTGGATGTCTCAAAGGACTTCTGGGGGGAGGTCCTCTCCTCACAGCTCTCTCAGTAATTTTTATTTTTTATTTTCTGGTTGGGGGTCTATTATGGGTTACTAATCCTATATCTGGGTGGCACTCGCTGTATGAGTCACGGTGGTTATGTGGTCTACGGACCTTTAGCGCAATACTGATGTTATGGGGTCGTCGGTGCTGTAAGGTTGAATGTTTCTGTATGTATGTGTGTGTGACTAGCTCTTATGTTTGTTTTTTGGGGTACTTCTGTTATTGCAGTCTGCCTATGCACTTGATTTATCTTGCATTGTTTCTTTTGAAAATTTGAAAATAAACACCTTTAAAAAAAAGAAGTGTGGCAGATGCTGAAGATGCTTCAGGTAGTAGTATCTTGAATAAATTGAATACAATGTCAGAATGGGCAGTGGGACAAGTAAGTAATAAAATATCTATTTGCCATGTAGCTTTTTTTTAAACTGCTGTTTGGAGAAAGGGTTGTTTCAAAAGAACTATTTAGCAATTCTTATTTAGATCAACAGCAATTTCAGAGTTCCACTGAATTGAAAAAAACAGAGCCCCAAACGATCATCTCAAGAGTCCATAACACTTTATTGTTGACAAAAAATTTATAAAAGTGATAAAAATCTATTTTAGAACGATTTTATTATAGTTTCTTTATTCATGTTTATCTTATATATTTTTTTCAGCCATTATCATCATCATAATTCATAAATTACTATTACCCCATTAATTTTATTCTCCATATTTAATGTTTTTTTATATACGGTATGTTATTTATATATATTTAGAATTTTTTTTATAGCCCTGATCAGGGAGGATCTCTTGGCCCATGAACCGTGTTGGCTACAGTATTCTTCCTGCTGTCACATTGCTATCAACAATAAAAGATTATGGATTCTTGAGATGATCACTTGGGAATTTGTTTTTTTGTTTATTTACAGGGACTTTTGATTCGGGTGAAAGTAATCCCATCAAATTCTACACTATTTTATTTGAGAAAGATATGTGTCATGTTTGTTCTGCTCTTAGATTTCCACTTTTGGGAAAAACCACCATTAAGTTATTACTCTGTGCTGTTCTTTTTATGCCCTCCATCTTTTTTTATATTAACAGGAATGTTTTACCAGGCGTAACATTTCAGTTTATGATGCCCACAGCTGACTTATCTCCTATGTCTACAACTTTAGAAATAAGCTCCCATTGCTGGTCTGCTCCCATGCTACCACTTTACACTTTTCACCACACACTACATTCTCTTTACTTCATAGCGCTTCACCAGTAATTCTTACCAATTTACATCAGATTTGACGACTATTTTGAAGAGTCACCCTAAACAAGACATCCACTAAACCTGCTTTAATTCCATAAAAGTCTGCTTTATCTGCTCATCAGTTATATAGTGATATAAACTTTAAGTAAAGCCAAAAAAGGATTTCATATACATTATTCTAATAATAATTTATAATAATTTCAGATTGCAAACTAATGTATCTCTATTGATTTAGATATAAACTGGATTTAGTGTCATAATAAAAACAGCTACATCATTTCTTTGATGCTTATCTGGATAATTGGCTTGGTGCTGGTAAAATCAAAAGAAAATAATATTTTATAGTAGTAATTATATTTTTGTATAGCTAAAGTAATTTAAATCTCTTATGCATTCAGTTTTTTTTACATATGTATTCTGAAGTAATATGAGTATCCACATCTTTAGTAAATTTTCTTGGCAGATGTAGTAGGTGCACATATTACAGGCAATGAAAATAACATCTCTTTTTTGATTTCTGGGCAAAAAACTAAAACTAAAAGGAGTATTTAAGGAAATAGATATGGGAGCTACAATTGATGATTTCCTTCTGAAAATGTGAAATGTTAGACAAAAGCCTCGTACACACGACCGGTTTTCTCGGCAAGAAACTACAAGAAAACTGTTGGGAGAGCTTTCTTGCCGAGAAAACCGCGCGTGTGTACGAGGCTTTCAGGTTTCTCGTCAAGAAAACTGTCCAGAATCTCGACGAGAAAAAAAGAAGACCTGCTTTCTTTTTTCTCGTCGGGAGTCTAATTTTTCTCCTTGTGATTCTTATCAGACTGTATTTGGACGAGAAAAACGTTTGTGTGTATACTTTTCTGAGTCTTCAAAAACCATGCATGTTCAGAATCAAGTATGGGACGGGAGCGCACCTTCTTGTAAAACTAGCGTTCGTAATGGAGATAGCACATTCGTCACGCTGTAACGAACTGAAAGCACGAAGACTGAAAAGCGCGAATCGTCTCTGACTAAACTTTTACTAAACTTTTACTAACACGCAGTAACACGAGATTAGCAAAAGCAGCCCAAGGCGCCATGAGAATGGAACTTCCCCTTTATACTGTCGTTGTACGTGTTGTACGTCACCGCGCTTTAGACCGACGAGATTTTGGATTGACAGTGTGTATGTAAGGAAAGCTTGACAAGAATCTCGTCAAGCTTGTCAAGAAACCCGTCGAGAAAAACAACTTCTCGGTCGTGTGTACAAGGCTTGAGGCTAGCTTTAAAGTATACTGTATGCAAATCTTTACCTTGTACATATTAAGTTCAAAATTGAAATGCATGGCAAAATTATATATTATGTGTGTATATATATATATATATATATATATATATATATACACACACAGTGCCTTGAAAAAGTATTCATACCCCTTAAAATTTTCCACATTTTGTCACGTTGCAACCAAAAACGTAAATATGTATTAGCTCAGGTTCACACTGGGCTGCAAGAGTGAAGCCGCGCGAGTTCAGCTGAACTCGCACGATTTCACTCCAGCTGGTCAGTCCCGATTTCGGCCGCGATTACAGAGACATCTGTGCAGGTTTCTGCACAGATGTCAATGTAAATCGCGGGCCAAAATCGCAAAAAGTAGTACAGAAACTACTGTTTGAAATCGGTGCAGCGCCGCAGATGCGGTGTCGCACCGATTAGGATGGTGCCATTGCCGGAAATTTGCGGCAAATACCGCTGTTTTGACATGCCATTTGATGTACCAAATCGCATGTCAAAACGCACCAGTGTGAACCAGGGCTTAGTGAGATTTTATGTGATAGACCAACACAAAGTGGCACATAATTGTGAAGTGGAAGAAAAATGATAAATGGTTTTCAAAATATTTTACAATTATATATGTGAAAAGTGTGGCGTGCATTTATATTCAGCCCCAATTACAGCTGCAAGTCTTTTTGGGTATGTCTCTACCAGCTTTGCACATCTAGAGTGACATTTTTGGGCATTCTTCTTTGCAAAATAGCTGAAGCTCTGTCAGATTGGATAGAGAGCATCTGTAAACGCAGACTATTTAAATCCCATATTGTGTATCTAGTGTTATCTTCTGAAGAAGTCATGTGACATGACGACACGCGCGTTAGGATCAGCACAGATACACCGACAGCTGCAGGAGAGGAGACGAGCTTGGCGCTCGTTTTAGATTGTCATTCCCCCACTTATGAAATGTGAGTGTTTTACCTTTTTTATAATAATTACCCCAGCGGTTACAGACCCACACTATGTGCACCTTGTATGTTTTTTATACATGTTCTACTGGCACTCTGGGGTTGCTGCAAGCTTAAGGACCGCATGATTGGAATCACCATATCCTGCAATATATACGAGCTCTGCGTTCGTAGGATTGATGTCCATGCTCACTAGTTTCATGTGAGTGTGAGATTACATCTTTTGGTTACTTGTTTGCTGGACCCACAGAGTTACGCTATAAATTTCCTTTTTTTGTTTGTGTATTCCTATGCATCCATGTGAGTGAGAGCATACATCCATGCAAGATTGTTGCATCGCTGTCCACATTTGAAGTCCCAGTGCATGCTGTCTCTTCCCAGCAGGGAGGTAAGCTGCTAGTGAACATTGGGTGGATTTGCAGTTTTTTCTTTTAAGCACTGTATGGGTGACGGGACTTGCTATACAATGGACTTTTGATATCATCTCCTGGAGGATTTCACTGTTATAGTTTTGTGTTTATACACCCCATCATATACTGTCATTATATTTTATTTATTTATTTGTTTTTTTGGGAGGATTTCACCACTTCCAGTTGTGTGTCATACACCTTTATTACATATTGTTATTTTATTTCACTGTTGATAACATAGAGTTATAGTGTTTGGTTATATACTATATGCACAGGTTTATCATTCAGAGTGATACAGGTTTTTTGCATACATCATTACGTTTCCACTGCTGGTTATATACCCTCTATGCCCTCAGGTGTGATTTATTTAGTTTATGCACATACTATTTATGTTACACATTGGTTGGCAACACATTACTGCATCTGGTTGGCAAATATTAGATTTAGTTTGGTTAGCATTAGGTAGTTTCCTTTTCCAGACCTCCTCCCCCACACTCCCTTCACTAGTTATAATCACAGCGCAGCCACCATCACCCTTCTTTCATATATTCACTTCTGTCTGCTTGGATCAGACTCCCCGGTGACTGCTGCAGTGTCCCCAGCCCTTTGCCTTCCCTTCGATCCCCACCCCCCTTCACTAGTTATACGCCCAGCTAGTGCGGGGGTTCTTTCTTTTTATATTTATCTGTAAACACAAATTTTCAAGTCTTGCCACAGATTCTCAATTGGATTTATGTTTGGACTTTGACTGGGCCATTCTAACACATGAATATTCTTTGATCTAAACCATTCCATTGTAGCTCTGGCTGTATGTTTAGGGTCGCTGTCCTGCTAGAAGGTGAACCTCTGCCCCAGTCTCAAGTCTTTTGCAGACTCTAATGCCGTGTACACACGATTGGTTTTACCGATGAAAACAGTCCGATGGACTTTTCTCATCGGACAAACCGATCGTGTATGGGCCCCATCGGTCTTTTTTCCATCGGTGAGAAAAAATAGAACATGTTTTAAATTTATCCGATGGGAAAAAAAACGATAGCAAATTCCGATCGTCTGTGTGGAACTCCATCGGACAAAAAACCCACGCTTGCTCAGAATCAAGTCGACGCATGCTGAGAAGCATTGAACTTAAATTTTTCTCGGCTTGTGGGAGTGTTTTACGTCACAGCATTTGGGACGGTCGGATTTTTGACTGATGGTGTATAGGCAAGACTGATGGAAGTCAGCTTCATCGGATTTCCGATGGAAAAATCCATCGGATTAGAGTCCATAGGAAATCCGATCGTGTGTACAGGACTTTACAAGTTTTCTTCTAAGATTGCCCTGTATTTGGCTCCATCCATCTTCCCATCAACTCTGACCAGCTTCCCTGTCCCTGCTGAAGAAAAGCATCCCCACAACATGATGCTGCCACCACCATTTTTCACGGGGGGGGGGGGATTGGTGTTTGCAGGGTGATGTGCAGTTTTCCACCACACATAGCATTTGGCTTTTAGGCCAAAAAGTTCAAATTTGGTCTCATCTGACCAGTGCACCTTCTTCCACATATTTGCTGTGTCCCCCACAGGGCTTCTCGCAAACTGCACATGAGACTTCTGGCTTTCTTTCAACAATGGCTTTCTTCTTGCCACTCTTCCATAAAGGCCAGATTTGTGGAGTGCACGACTAATAGTAGTCCTGTGGACAGATTCTCCCACCTGAGCTGTGGATCTCTGCAGCTCCTTCAGAGTTACCATAGGCCTCTAGGCTGTTTCTCTGATTAATGCTCTCCTTGCCTGGCCTGTCAGTTTAAGTGGACGGCAATGTCTTGGTAGGTGTGCAGTTGTGCCATACTCTTTCCATTTTCGGATGATGGATTGAACAGTGCTCCGTGACATGTTCAAAGTTTGGAATATTTTTTATAACCTAACCCTGCTTTAAACGTCTACACAACTTTATCCCTGACCTGTCTGGTGTGTTCCTTGGCCTTCATGATGCTGTTTGTTCACAGAGGTTCTCTAACAAACCTCAGAGGGCTTTACAGAACAGCTGTATTTATACTCAGATTAAATTACACACAGGTGGACTCTATTTACTAATTGGGTGACTTCTGAAAACAATTGGTTCCACTAGATTTTAGTCAGGGGTATCAGAGTAAAGGGGGCTGAATTCAAATGCACTTCACATTTTTCTGATATTTATTTGTAAAAATATTTGAAAATCATTTATCATTTTCCATCCACTTCACAATAATGTGCCACTTTGTGTTGGTCTATCCCATAAAATCCCAATAAAATACATTTAAATTTTTGGTTGTAACATGACAAAATGTGGAAAATGTCAAGGGTATGAATACCTTTTCAAGGCACTGTGTGTGTGTGTGTGTATATATACACCGTCCATCAGATCAGGGCACACTTCAGTTCCATTTCATGTTGTAAGTCTTATGTTAAGTCTATCTTGTTCATATCCGTATCAGATATAGGGCTTCAACCATATGTAAGAAGGCCAGTATGCTGGCCTGAATTTTTGGGAGGAGCCCGGGGGGCTTATTAACTCACCTGCAATCTTTGTCGGTTTCCTGTGAGCGATACTACACGTCACTGGGCCGACTCTTACCAGCTCAAATCATGTTTGTGAGTCCTGGCGTTTCGATCGCAGGGCATTTCGGCTTCTTCGTTCGTGGTCTTTGTCGGCGGTTCCCGCTCACTATCGCAGGTACTTTTCGAATCTTTCGCGTCATGTGCAATCTTGCGATTAGTAATGCTTCCTGTCCTGCATTCCTTTCATAAAAAGTCTGCTTCTGAGTAGTTGTCTGTCCCAAACATACGATTCATTCTAAATCCAAACCTCCGAGTCGCTGTCGGTCGTTGTCCGATATCACTCGCCGTAGGTTTCACTGGACATAAAGATTCACTGTCCATAAGGTTGCCATCTCTTCCATTAAAAAAAAAAAAAAAAGGGAGACTCTGATTAGTCCCACCTGGTGCCTTCTCTGCACTTGGTTAGCCTGAGGGGAGGGGTGATTGGTTGGTTTTCAGTTTTAGAGTAAGGGGCGACATACACTATACCAGGGCTTGACAAATTTGCTTGGAATCTAGGAGCCAGCTAAAAAAGTTAGGAGCCAGGAACGAGCACCGTACCGCCGAGCTCGCGCGCAGAAGCGAACGCATACGTGAGTAGCGCCCGCATATGAAAGCGGTGTTCAAACCACACATGTGAGATATTGCCGCGATTGGTAGATAGAGAGCAATAATTCTAGCCCTAGACCTCCTCTGTAATTCAAAAGATGCAACCTGTAGAATTTTTTAAACGTCGCCTATGGAGATTTTAAAGGGTAAAAGTTAGTCGCCATTCCACGAGCGGACGCAATTTTGAAGCGTGACATGTTGGGTATCAATTTACTCAGCGTAACATTATCTTTCACAATTTAAAAAAAAATTGGGATAACTTTACTGTTGTCTTATTTTTTTATTAAAAAAAAGTGTATTTTTTCCCAAAAAAGTGCGCTTGTAAGACCGCTGCGCAAATACGGTGTGACAGAAAGTATTGCAACGACCGCCATTTTATTCTCTAGGGTGTTAGAATAAAAAATATATATAATGTTTGGGGGTTCTAATTAGAGGGAAGGAGATGGCAGTGAAAACAGACAGGGAAACTCCATTAGCATTGCTGTTTGTCTTGTCATACCAACGGCCACCACAAGATGGCGCTAGATCACAGACGGAAGCATAGGCCTGCAGAAGGCCGCAAAGCCGCGGCCTCAATTACCGGCCGGCGCGGCCCGACGCAATCCCGCGGCGCGGAGGGGGGGCACGGAGAGACAGGATTCCCCAGCTGTGCTGCCCCAGGCGCCAGGTCGCTAATTCTAGTCGCAATGGCGACCTGGCGCCCGGGGTTTGTCGAGCCCTGCACTATACAACCAATTCGTATTACATTAATTCAATACTCCTCACTACCGATTCGTATCGGATTCCTTTCATATATTTACAAACTGATTCGGGTCACATACATTGCATACTTTCCACCGTTGACATTTGTTGTTTGCCCTCATGACGTGTGTTTTAGTTCCCGCAGCGGAACTTACATATCATTTGTACACGTTTTTCTCTCACTCGTTTACCAAACCAAAGTAATTTTTTGTGCTTGGACACCCACCATGCCTTTCGTACATCAAGTTTTCAAACTGTCGCAGGTAGGATTCGTACAATTTCTTTGCTTCACGCACTGTTTGCCAGATAAACCATGTCATCAAAACCCCGCTGTGGTACTTGCGAGTCATTAGTCAAGTCTCCATATGCAGCCTTATTTCAGCCTCGTGCAAGACCACGATCTTGTCGTGCAATTCGTGAACACAAGCGCAGAGCTGTTTTTATCAGTATTGTTTTTTTCTTTTTTTTTCTTTTCTTCTCGTACCCAAGTAGTAGGCCCATGTCACTTAGAAAAGCACTGTCTATCATTACAGTTATCTTACTTTGCATTACCCTCCGGTCGAATCTAGTCGCATCAGCGACTCACCGGTTCGTCCCCGCTAGTTTTGTCATCTCATTCCACTGATAGTAATTTCATTTGTCACATCTCGCACACCCTTCTCTCTCCTTGTGAAACCCTGCACATAGCTACTGATTCGTCTCGCATCGATAGTGATTTCCTCTGCATCACTCTGATACGAATCCAAGTCGCATCCACAATGCACCGATTCGTCCCGGCGGGCCCCAGTTGCTGGCCTCATTTTAGTACATGCTCCAGAGTCCGCTTGTTGTCAGCCGCACATGCGGCGCACCGACTCGTGCCTAGATCATGGGAGAATTCTGTCATTCATGTCACCATCACGCATCTGAGTTGAATCCACGTGCATTCTTATGTGCAGATTCGTCCCAAACGTGCCCCAGTCGTTGTTGGCCTAATTTCAGTACATGCTCCAGAGTTTGCTTGCTGTTGGTCGCACAGCGCCGCACTGATTCATGCCTCTGTTATGGAAAATTTCTGTCACTCATGTCACCGCCACGCATCTGATTTGAATCCACGCGCATTTTCGAGTGTAGGTTCGCCAAGCATGCCCCAATTGCTGGCCTCATCTCAGAACATGCTCCAGAGCATTCTCGTGTGCAGGCTCATCTTAAACGTGCCCCAGTTGTTGTTGGCCTCATTTCAGTACATGCTCCAGAGCCGGTTGTTGTCAGTCGCACCTGCGGCACACCGATTCATGCCTCTGTCATGGGATATTTTTGTCACTCATTTCACTGTAACACATCTGATTTGAATCCACGCGCATCCTTAGGTGCAGCTTCGTCTCAAGCGTGCCCCAGTCGTTGGCCCCCACTTCAGTACATGCTCCAGAGTTCGCTTGCTGTTAGTCGCACAGCGCTGCACCGATTCGTGTCTCTGTCATGGGAAGTTTCTGTCACTCGTTTCATTATCACGCATCTGATTTGAATCCATTTGCATTCTCGTGTGCAGGCTCGTCTTAAGCGTGCCCCAGTTGTTGTTGGCCTCATTTCAGTACATGCTCCAGAGCCAGTTGTTGTCAGTCGCACCTGCGGCGCACCGATTCATACCTCTGTCATGGGACATTTTTGTCACTCGTTTCACTGTAACACATCTGATTTGAATCCACGCGCATTCTTAGGTGCAGCTTTGTCTCAAGCATGCCCCAGTCGTTGTTGGCCCCGTTTCAGTACATGCTCCAGAGTTCGCTTGCTGTTAGTCACACAGCGCCGCACCGATTCGTGTCTCTGTCATGGAAAATTTCTGTCACTCGTTTCACTGTCACGCATCTGATTTGAATCCACTTGCATTCTCGTGTGCAGGCTCGTCCAATTCATGCCTCTGTCATGGGACATTTTTGTCACTCATTTCTCCGACACGCTCCACCATCCGATCCGCTCGCTTATATAAAAAGGCAGTGCAGCGCTGAACAAGTCCATAAATCAAAAGACAATCCCAGTGATCTGCTAGAGTGATTTATAGAATCGGAAACATGCAGATGACGATGTGAACACAGTGAGAGACCTCCACCAGTAATCAGAATGGCCACTCACCTCCCAAAGTGGACCATTTGGTTATAGAGGGTCACAGGTACCTTCCCATATGGGTATATACGTCTCAGGCATGTATTGCAGCTCCGGGATGGTTGGATGACAACAGCAGACGGACCGGATCACAAATAACTCCAATGAGGTATATATATAAAAGAAAGGCAGACCATAGTGTTCTCCGCATATAAAAGGATATTTAATAAAAAGAAGTGCACTTACATGTAAAAGGCACTAAACCAGCGCCGAGTGTAACAGCGTGTATGAAACAACAGATGCAGTCTGTCGTGTTCAAATCAGCTAGTCACCACTCATCACCTGTCATTTCTCCTCCAGGTCAGTCAAGTAGGTCCACCCTGCACCAGGTTGGACGTCATTTCCCCCCCAAAAAAAAAAAAAACGCTCACTTTACATAACTGACCCCCTACACCTCCAAAAAAAAACAAAAAAACTATGATTCGGATCCTCAGCAATCACAAACCCCTTCAACCACTAACACCATCAGCCGATCTGAGTCTAGTCATATCATCAGTTCAACGACTCGGATCCGGAACATGAGCTCCCTCGTCACCTTACATCTACAGCCGATCCAAATCTAGTTGCATCATCGGCGCAGCGATTTGGATCCTCTGCAATACAAACTTCACCAACCGATCCGAGTCCAGTCGCAGCGCCGGCTCAACGTTTAAGATCCTTTACAAACCAAACCCCACCGGTGCTCACACCTCAGCCCGATTCGAACTATTCGCATCAGTGATACGAATAAAGTGGTACTTACGATTCAGATCCCTGGCCGTCCGTTATCAAGCATAAACATTTACATCTCACTCCATCTGCATATACAATGTTGCGCACGGTCATTCCTACATACTCAAAATTTCCGCCAACTTTGTTTACATCTTTCCAATAAAGCTTCTTAAATGCAATCGCTGCAAGCATTTCTGCAAACGACTCAAATCGGTCACTCATCATCTCCAGTAGCAACTCGGCTGCTCAGCTATTCTCTGTCATGCTAAACACGCAAACTAGCTTTCACTACGTTTGTCGTTCCTTAAAGCCGACCCGCATCAGGTCAGTTCTCCAAGACTTCACCCGTACACGGGGGTGTACTAAGGAGCAGCTTTAGTCTCTCCCGGGAGTGCTTAATTTGCAGCAAGGATCATTCCCCAGGGTCAATCTTTTGTATCACGCCTCCTGGTCTTCCTCTCCCATACACAGGACTCCGATCAGATACTTAACTTAGACAACGCGGCAGTAGCGGACCTGTCAATATGGAAGGAGTTCCTTACTACGTGAAACAGTATTAACGTTATAGCATCAATATCGCCCCCATCACCACAGGTAGTGACAGATGCCGCAGCCTCCACAGGCTTCGCTGCAATTTTTGGCCACTATTGGTTTGCAGGACCATGGCCTCCAGTGACACTCTTAATCCCAGGGTTTACCCGGACTTCCTCCCTGTTCGAACAAATACCAGATCGTAGCAGCCTCTCAGCTCTGGGGTCATATCTGGACAGGACAAACCGTGGCCTTCACCACCGACAACCAGGCCACGGCCGATATTATTAGTAAAGGCAAGTCCAAGTTATGTCCTTCCTACGCAGGCCCGTACAACTATCCCCACAGCACCAGTTAATGTCCACTACCCTAGCTAGTTCCCCATTTGGCCTTCTCCCCAGCCTGGTCATTCAAGCAGCCTTCAACTCGGCCTACCACGGATTCTTGCGGCCTAGCGAGTTCACCCGCAGCTACCCCGCCGGCCAAGTTCTACGTAGACCTCACTTGGCTCACTACCAAGATCATTTCATCCTCCACCTGGCACTATCCAAAACCCAGCGATCAGGCACCGGGTTAGACATTTACCTCTAAAACAAACAATGTCTCAAGTGCAGTAACCATACTCGATCGCCTTCTGTCACTCCTACCTGAACAGTCAAACTCTTGTCCCCTACTACCTTTCCCAATCAAACCCTTGAGTGCCTGCCAGTTCATCAAACACATGAGAATTCATTGGGGCACAACCAACCATAGGAAGTTGATCCAGGGTTCACCCGGTCGCCTTTCGGGGGATCAGGAAGGAATTTTCTCCCCTGCTGTAGCAATTGGCCTAGGCTCGGTTGGGGTTTTCGCCTTCCTCTGGATCAACGGTGGGGCGGTTAGGTCAATTTGGGTCCTGTCACCTTCACACTCACTCACTCACTCTTCCACGCTACCTACACCTCAACCCCAGTCAGTGCTCCAGTCGCTCTTATCGTATTGGAGCGGCCTCGGCCACATCCCGGTGTGGGGTCCCAGATCACGACAATTAAGAGACTTGACAGGTGGAAGTCTGCCTGCTTCGCCCAGCACATCCCCAATCCTCAGGTGGAAATGGCACAAGCATTCACCAAACCTGCTCAATGAATAAAGCTAAAACCAATAAAACTACACCCCTACCTGGATGTTTTTGCCCCCTTATTTTGGCATACCATCCATCAGATCAGGGCACACTTCAGTTCCATTTCATGTTGTATGTCTTATGTTAAGTCTATCTTGTTCATATCCGTATCGGATATAGGGCTTCAACCATAAGTAAGAAGGCCAGTATGCTGGCCTGAATTTATGGGAGGAACCCGGGGGGCTATTTAACCAGCCCACTCACCTGCAGTCTTCGTCGGTTTCCTGTGAGCGATACCCACCCTCCCATCCCCTTTTTTAGGGCATTTCTCAAAATTAATTTCTCTCTACAAAATATTAATTCTAATCTTGGGTATGCCCCCTTATTTTGGCATACCGTCCATCAGATCAGGGCACACTTCAGGTCCATTTCATGTTGTAAGTCTTTTGTTAAGTCTATCTTGTTCATATCCGTATCGGATATAGGGCTTCAACCATAAATATATATATATATATATATATATATATATATATATATATATATATAGATAGATATATAGATATAGATATAGATAAATAGAAATACACTAATCTACCCAGTGACAGGCTGTGCAGGGGGTCGTGTCAGTGGAAGTCAGAGAATGCAAAAATAAACTCTGGGATGGATAGGCTTTCATGTCTAGTATAGTTTGTTTTTTAAATAGGAAAGTAGGGGGACTGAGAGGATCACCAATATTTCACACAAAGGAAGCACTGAAAAGATAACGGAATACTTATTATTTTAGGTACATGCTACAACAGGCACATGTCAAGAATATGACATGTTGGCGTATGATACACTTTAACTATTAGAAGCTAGAGAATATTGAAGTCAGCAATGGCAGCCAACTAGGGTGCCCACGTGTCCCGGATTGCCCGGGACTATTCAGTAATTGGTATCTGTGTCCCTGTTCCCGGGCACCTTCATTGCGGGACAATACAGTGTCACGGAATGAAGCACTGCGAACAGTCATGATGAATTCATTGGACAGGGGCGGACTGAGCCGCGGTAGCGCTGGCTCCGGCACTACCTCCACCTGACTTTCATCCTGTCCACTGGTTGCTATAGCCGCTTGGCGTGTAGCAACCAGTGACATCACGGCTGCAGTGCACACCCTCCATGTTCAGTGTTGAAAGCGAGGGATGATTTCACTTCCTCCTCCTCCGCGCTACTGCTCCTGGGAGTCTGGGACCCAATGCAGCTGAGCTCCGAGTCCGAGGCCGCCCCCTTGTCATACCAGATAGGGACAGTCTCTCTGGTCCGGTGGTGGCGGGGTGCAGGCCAGGGCAGTCAACAGCAGCAGCAACAGAGAGTGGCGGCCCCGGTGAGCAGCAGGAGGCTGGCTGGAAGGAACAGCGTGAGAGGGAGTGAGAGAAGACCTCACCGCCACCCTGACCTGAGCAGCAGTGAGCGCAGCATCCCCGGCACCTCCAGAGCCTGCACACCTTCTCCAACGTCGGCTCCAGCTGTGACCGTGCCCAAGAAGAAATATAGGCTGACTGAGGGCCCAGAGGATGAGGATGGGCGGGAGGTAGGTGCATCACACACACCTACCCACAGACAGGGACTGGGACAGGGGGGCACAGGAAGGACTGCAGGCCAGCCTAGGGGGTCAATTTCACTCACCCCCTCTCTCTCTCCCACGCCCCTCTCTCTCTCCCACCCCCTCTCTCTCCCACCCCCTCTCTCTCCCATTACCCTCTCTCTCCCATCCCCCTCTCTCTCCCATCCACCCCCTCTCTCTCTCTCCCAGTCCCACCCCTCTCTCTCATCCACCCCCCTCTCTCTCACCCACTCCCCCTCTCTCTCTCATCCACCCCCCTCTCTCTCTCTCTCTCATCCACCCCCTCTCTCTCATCCACCCCCTCTCTCTCATCCACCCCCCCTCTCTCTCTCTCTCATCCACCCCCTCTCTCTCTCATCCACCCCCCTCTCTCTCTCATCCACCCCCTCTCTCTCATCCACCCCCTCTCTCTCTCTCTCATCCACCCCCTCTCTCTCTCTCTCTCACCCACCCCCTCTCTCTCGCATCCACCCCCTCTCTCTCTCTCTTTCATCCACCCCCTCTCTCTCTCATCCACCCCCTCTCTCTCACCCACCCCCCTCTCTCTCTCATCCACCCCCCCTCTCTCTCTCTCATCCATCCCCCTCTCTCACCCACCCCCCTCTCTCTCTCTCTCATCCACCCCCTCTCTCTCTCACCCACCCCTCTCTCTCTCTCTCATCCACCCCCTCTCTCTCTCTCATCCACCCCCCCTCTCTCTCTCTCATCCACCCCCCTCTCTCTCCCTCTCATCCACCCCCTCTCTCTTTCTCTCTCATCCACCCCCTCTCCCTATCTCATCCATTCCCTTTCTCTCTCATCCACCCCCCCCCTCGCTCACCCCCTCTCTCCCCCCTCTCACCCCCTCTCTCTTTCAACCACCTCTCTCTCCCCCCCTACTCACCCCCCACTCACCCCCCCACTCATCCCCTCTCTCTCTCCCACCCCTCTCTCTCTCCCCCACCCCCTCTTTCTCTCCCCCACCCCCTCTCTCTCTACCACCACCCCCTCTCTCTCTACCACCTCATATCTCTCTCTCTCTCCCACCCCTTCTCTCTCTCTCTCCACCCCTTCTCTCTCTCCCCACCCCCTTCTCTCTCTCCCCACCCCCATCTCTCTCTCCCATCCCCTCTTTCTCTCTCTCACCACCCTCTCCCCCTCCCCCTCTCTCTCACCCCCTCTCTCTCTACCACCTCATATCTCTCTCTCACCCATCCCCCCTCTCTCTCTCTCCCCCTCCCTCTCTCCCCCTCCCTCTCTCCCCCCACTCCCCTTCTCTCTCTCCCCACTCCCCTTCTCTCTATTCCCACTCCCCTTCTCTCTCTCCCGACTCCCTTTCTCTCTCTCCCCACTCCCCTTCTCTCTCACCCTCACCCACCCCCCTCTCCCCTCCCAAGTGGACACTGACTAACAGGTGACAGCAAGTGAGAGTTAGTGATCCCATCCCTTCCCAAGCACTGCCACTTAATCCATCCCCCCAGCACTGCCAGTCTACCACTGACCTCATCCTCCTAATGAAGGACCACAGGTCCCAGCATGAGCCCCTCAGAGCTGAAGATGTGACACGCCCCCCCCCCCAATGGAGGGGGTAGGAATCAGGTAGGTCAGTGCAGTGATCAGGTAGGTCAGTGTAGCGATCAGGTAGGTCAGTGTAGTGGTCAGTGTAGAAATCGGGTAGGTTAGTGTAGTGGTCAGTGTAGGAATCAGGTAGGTCAGTGCAGTGATTAGGGATGAGCTTCCTGTTCACGTCAAACACACGTTCGACTCGAACATCGGCCGTTCGATGAAGAACAAACTTTATGGTCCGTTCGCGCTAAATTCGTGTTGTGCGACACGGCCCATAATTCACTGCGGCATCACAGTGCATTGCTGGCTGATGATTGACCCGCATGCTTGGCCAATCACAGCGCGGAAAAAACGGAGAGCCGTAATTGGCCAAAGCCAGGGTGGCTTTGGCCAATTATGGCTCAGGGGGTTTACTACATGCCCCACACTATATAAGGCTGCCGGGAAGTCGGCCTTGTGTAGTGTTTTGAAGTTTGTGAAAGAGGCAGTTTTAGAGAGATAGACAGTGTCATTTATATTGAGTTAGATAGAGCAGGCAGGCGAGTCAGTTAGCTGCTGTTACAGTGTGTAGAGGATATATATGCATCCTAGGTGTTGTATATATATTTATACATTGTATTGAGTTTAGATAGATCCGTTCCTGTTAGTCTCTATACTGTGACAGGCAGGAAGGTGATTGTGCTAGCTGCAGACAGTCAGGCCCCTTTCACACTGGGGCGGTTTGCAGGCGCTATTGTGCTAAAAATAGCGCCTGCAAACCGAGCCTAAACCGCGGCTGCTGTCTCTCCAATGTGAAAGCCTGAGGGCTTTCACACTGGAGCGGTGCGCTAACAGGACGTGAAAAAAAGTCCTGCTAGCCGCATCTTTGGAGCGGTGAGAGGAGCGGTGTGTTTACCGCTCCTGCACCGCTCCTTCCCATTGAAAGCAATGGGAAACCGCGATAATACCGCCGGCAATGCGCCTCTACAGAGGCGCATTGCCGGCGGTATTAACCCTTTTTCAGCCGCTAGCGGCCGAAAACCTCCTCAATTCCGACGGTATAGTGCCGCTAAAAATAGTGGCGCTATACCGCCAACGTGCCCACCGCCCCAGTGTAAAACCAGCATCAGTGTTTCACTTAGGCTGGTTTCACACTGGGGCGGTGGGTGTGGTGGCGGTATAGCGCCACTATTTTTAGCGGCGCTATACCGTCGGAATTGCGGAGGTATTCGGCCGCTAGCGGTGCGGTTTTAACCCCCGCTAGCGGCCGAAAAAGGGTTAATACCGCCGGCAATGCGCCTCTGTAGAGGCACATTGCCGGCGGTATTACCGCGGTTTCCCATTGCTTTCAATGGCTAGGAGCGGTGTAGGAGCGGTAAACACACCGCTCCAAAGATGCGGCTAGCAGGACTTTTTTCACGTCCTGTTAGCGCACCGCTCCAGTGTGAAAGCCCTCGGGCTTTCACATTGGAGAGACAGCAGCCGCTGTTAAGGCTCGGTTTGCAGGCGCTATTTTTAGCACAATATCGCCTGCAAACCGCCCCAGTGTGAAAGGGGCCTTAGTGTACTACTGTGTCCTTTGCATAGCGATCACCTAAAGCTCACCTGGATACAGTTATTCTCTATACTGTGACAGGCAGGCCGGTGATTGTGCTAGCTGCAGCCAGTCAGTGTTTCACTTAGTGTACTACTGTGTGCTTTGCATAGCGATCACCTAAAGCTCACCTGGATACAGTTATTCTCTATACTGTGACAGGCAGGCCGGTGATTGTGCTAGCTGCAGACAGTCAGTGTTTCACTTAGTGTACTACTGTGTGCTTTGCATAGCATTCACCTAAAGCCTAAATTTTTGATGCAATACTTTGCAACAGGGCTCATTGCTGCGCTCTAAGTACACTATCTGTGAGGGGTTTGCAGTGTTGTGGCACCAGCACCAGTGCCTAAGGCCCAATTTTCAGCCCCTGTTCAACAGGGGCATGCAATTACAATTCTTGATCTAATAATTCACAGCAGGGCCCATTCCTGCGCCCACCAAGAGTAACTGTGAGGGCTTACAGTGTTGTGAAACCAGCACCACCACCAAAGGCCCAATTTTTCCTACCACTGTTCAACAGTGGCATGTAAATACAATTCCTGATATAATAGTTGACAGCAGGGCGTTCCAGTGCCCACCAAGAGTAACTGTGAGGCAGTGGCGGCTGGTGCTCAAAATTTTGGGGGGGACGCAAACAAACTGAAAAAAAAAAAAATCAATTGCCGCCACTGTGCCCATTAAACGCAGCCACTGTGCCCAAACGCCACCAGTTTGCCCCCTCAAATACAGCCAGTTTGTTTCCATATACAGCCAGTGTGCCCCCATATATATATAACCAGTGTGCCCCCATATATACAGCCAGTGTGCCCCCATATACAGCCAGTGTGCCCCCATATACAGCCAGTGTGCCCCCATATACAGCCAGTGTGCCCCCATATATATATAGCCAGTGTGCCCCCATATCCAGCCAGTTTGTCCCCATATATATAGCCAGTGTGCCCCCATATACAGCCAGTTTGTCCCCATATACAGCCAGTTCCCCCCAAATGCAGCCAGTTTGTCCCCCATATACAGCCAGTTCCCCCCAAATGCAGCCAGTTTGTCCCCCATATACAGCCAGTTCCCCCCAAATGCAGCCAGCGTGTCCCCCATATACAGCCAGTTCCCCCCAAATGCAGCCAGTTTGTCCCCCATATACAGCCAGTTCCCCCCAAATGCAGCCAGCGTGTCCCCCATATACAGCCAGTTCCCCCCATATTCAGCCAGGTTGTCCCCCATATACAGCCAGTTCCCCCCATATTCAGCCAGTTTGTCCCCCCATATACAGCCAGTTCCCCCCATATACAGCCAGTTCCCCCCAAATGCAGCCAGCATGTCCCCCATATACAGCCAGTTCCCCCCAAATGCAGCCAGTTTGTCCCCCATATACAGCCAGTTCCCCCCAAATGCAGCCAGCGTGTCCCCCATATACAGCCAGTTCCCCCCAAATGCAGCCAGTTTGTCCCCCATATACAGCCAGTTCCCCCCAAATGCAGCCAGCGTGTCCCCCATATACAGCCAGTTCCCCCCATATTCAGCCAGTTTGTCCCCCATATACAGCCAGTTCCCCCCATATTCAGCCAGTTTGTCCCCCCATATACAGCCAGTTCCCCCCATATACAGCCAGTTCCCCCCAAATGCAGCCAGCGTGTCCCCCATATACAGCCAGTTCCCCCCATATTCAGCCAGTTTGTCCCCCATATTCAGCCAGTTCCCCCCATATTCAGCCAGTTTGTCCCCCATATTCAGCCAGTTCCCCCCCATATTCAGCCAGTTTGTGCCCCATATTCAGCCAGTTTGTCCCCCATATTCAGCCAGTATGTGCCCCATATTAAGCCAGTTTGTGCCCCATATTCAGCCAGTTTGTCCCCCAAATGCAGCCTGTCCCCCCCCCCCAGCCCTGCACTTACCTTCCTCGGTCCGCGCCGTCCTCGATGTGTTTTCCCGCCCTCGATGTCGCTTCAGCCAATCAGGTTACCGGTAACCAGATCCGGTGAACCTGATTGGCTGAAACCTCCACACAGTCTTCTTCCAGGAACGCACCCCCGTGCGTACCTGGGAGGAGTTTTTGGAAGCCGAATACAGCGTGAGAGCTGTATTCGGAAAGCCTATCAGAGCCGGTGGCTCTGATAGGCACTTCCAAGTCACACCCACCGCTGGCCGCCGCTCTAATTCATATGGCCGGTGCTCACCAGGAGGCCGGCCATATGTATAGTGGGCAGCGCGGCAGCGGTGACAATACACAGATTCATGCAATGCATGAATCTGTGTATTGTCTTTCAGTGGCGGTGCGGGAGCGAGAGGGGGCGGCGCTCCGGCGCCCTCTATGGACGCACCGCCACTGCTGTGAGGGCTTACAGTGTTGTGGCAACACCAACACTTAAGGGGCAAATTTCTGCAGACTATATATGGCATTCCCCTACTTTCAAACATCCAACTTACAAACGACTCCTACTTGCAAACGGAAGGAGACAACAGGAAGTGAGAGGAAATCTACCCCTAGGAAGGCAATGATGGAGTGATGGGGTAGCCATGCCATTTTTCTCAATGATTTTCATCCATATTGCTGGGACCAGACATTACATTAAAGCCGCAAGCAGTTTTAAATGGATTTTTTTCCTTTAGAAATGTAATTTTGTGTAGGGACAGTTCTAAACAAGGGAAACACGTGCCACTTTACCGGCATACTTTAGACACCCCCCAGGTATGATATTTAAAGGAATATTTCACACTTTTTTTCACTTTATGCGTCATTAAAATCACTGCTCCCGAAAAAACGACCGTTTTAAAAGATTATTTTTACATTGATACATGTCCCCTCGGGCAGGACCTGGGTCCCCAAACCCTTTTTATGACAATGACATGCATATTAGGCATTATAATTAGCACTTTAGATTTCGAACGTTCGCGTCCATTGTATTTAATAGGGTTCTAAAATTCGTGCGAACGTTCGGTCCGTTCGAAGGTTCTGGTGTATCGATCAGGTAGGTCAGTGTAGTGGTCAGTGTAGGAATAAGGTAGGTCAGTGTAGTGGTCAGTGTAGGAATCAGGTAGGTTAGTGTGGTGGTCAGTGTAGGAATCAGGTAGGTTAGTGTGGTGGTCAGTGTAGGAATCAGGTAGGTTAGTGTAGTGGTCAGGTATTTCAATGCAGCAATCAGTTAGGTCAGTGTAGTGGACAGGTAGATCAGTGTAGGATTCAGGTAGGTTAGTGTAGGAATCAGGTACAGTAGGTCAGTGTAGTAGTCGGGTAGGTCAGTGTATGTCCAGTTTTTACCACAGATCCCTTGGGTCATTTGTATTTCTTTTGTGGTATAAAGTACGGGGTTTTATATACAACTTTAGTGCCTTAGATATAAACAGCATTTGTTTCATGTATGTTAGCCCAACATTGCCAGAACAATTACCGTACACTCTGTAAATCTAAGTGCTGCAATGTTGGGCTAACATACATGAAACTAATGCTTAAATAGGTAAGGGGCAGGGCCTCTCGGCAACGTCATATGGTGGCACTGGCTCCTTGTGACGTCACCGACCGGTGCTTGCTGGGGGGGTGTCCCTGAATGGCTGTTTGGAAATGTGGTCACCCTACAGCCAACATGTGTCTTTCATTACAGGTTTACTTTTCTTGTTAGGGACTGTAAGTAACTTTGTAAAGGCTGTTTGCTTTGGCAGTCGAACCCCTGGCTATCTTGATTCGTACTGCGTCGGAGGTGGTCGGATTTCGTAGGGGTCAAAGGGAGGAAAAAATCTCCTTATATGCAGCTGATGCACTTATTTATCTGGGGGATACGGCCGCATCGTTGCAAACAGTGATGGGTATCATAGGAGATTTCTGAGGTTTTTCAGGTTTTTCACTATAAACTGGTCTAAATCAACAATAATGCCCATAGATCCGTTGACAGAACCACTACCAGCTGGTGCGGAGCCGATCGCCATAACCAAGAACTTTAAATATTTGGGGGTAGTGGTATCCCCGGATCCAGCGGAATATCTTCAGCTGAATCTGGGCCCACTACTGGAAAGACAGAGAGGGAAATGCAATAGCTGGTGCAAGCTCCCTCTGTCAGTGGTGGGACGGGCGAATTTAATAAAAATGGTATGGGCCCCACAGTTATTATATGTTTTTCACAACTCCCCTATGTGGATCCCAAATAAATGGTTCAAACGAATAGATACCCTGATGCGGGATTTGATATGGAAAAAAAAGATAGCCAGGATAAGCTTAACCACCCTGCAATATAGTAAGGACAGGGGGGGATTGGCAGTACCCCACCCCAAAATGTATTTTCTGGCCTCACAGTTCCAGCAGTTGGCGGGATGGGGCAGGGAAGAAAAAGAGGATCCTACAAGTATCCTGGTGACTACGGTGGCTCCTACACTAAAGGCAGCATCTCATTTGGAGATGGACTTGCCTAGTATACCACACTCTGCACCTACGGGTATTCTCCTTAAAAAGGTCTGGGGGGAGATCCGGAAGGCTTTGAGGTTAAGGGGCCCACTGCCCTTTACCCCGATATGGCAAAACCCTAGATACCCAGAGTTACAGGACCTAGAGGGCTTTACCTCCTGGAAAGAGAGAGGGATTTGTTTTTTTCCGCAACTGTACGAGGGAGAAGTGTTAAAAACATACGAACAGATGTGCCAGGAATTCCAGTTAGCCCCAAGGGGCTTTTATCAATATCTTCAGCTTCGGCATGCTCTGCAGGCACAGCAAATGACACAATCCTTAGTAATATCATCGTCACGTCTGCTGATGGAGGTCCTCCAGGCGGATACCCGGAGAGGACTAATATCAAAAACATATGCAGAATTACTATCCTCAATACAGGACTATGCCTCCCTTAGATGTCGTAGTAAATGGGCAGAAGACATCGGAGATATAGATGGGGACCAGTGGAATATGGCGTTGGACTCTATTCCGGCGGTATCTGTATCAGCGTCCCACAAATTATCACAATTATTTATTCTGCATAGGGCCTATAGAACACCAGTACAGCTTTACAAGTGGGGAGGAAGGGACTCCCTTGTGCCCAAAGTGCAAAGTACAGCAAGGGGACTTTATACATCTAATTTGGAGGTGCCCAAAACTCCACAGATACTGAGAGGAGGTTTCCCAGAACATCACAAGAGTGGCCCAGGTACCAATACCCTTGGACTCTTTGGTGTACCTGCTTGGGGCTATTGAAGCTGAAAAGTTCCCACAAGGAAGGTACTATATGATAATAAGATTGATGTACCTGGCTAGAAAGCTAATAGCGCGATATTGGATGGCAGAGACGGTTCCCACAGGAAAGCAGTGGATTGCGTATGTCAATTCCTTGCTTTTCAGAGAAAGGCTCGCCTACAGACGTAGAAAGGCAGTAGATAAATTCAATCTTATATGGCAACCATGGCTGGAGGATCCTAGCCTTGTGCCATTGCAACTGGTAAAGGATAGGCTTCTGAGGTAGAAACCTATGGGGCGGTTGGGGGGGGGGGAATTATAAGTTAAATGCGCTAATGACAATGCATTCGATTTGGGAGAGTTTGCGAACAGGAGAAAAGACCCAGGTTGTTAAGATTCAAAGGGTTGGGCGTGGGGAGTAAAAGGGAAAAATTAAAACGTCACTGTTGTACTGTAAATTGATTAGGTTTTTTTTTATTTTTTTTTGTATGGACAGGAATTTTAATATGTTTTTGTTTATATATCAATGTGTAAGACTAAATGCACAAATCACATGTATGGATTGAGCAAATGAAATAAAAGGATTTAAAAAAAAAAACTTTGTAAAGGCAAAGTCTTGTTTGTCAGAAATGTGATGTGCAAGGAACTGAAAAAAATATTCCTAAGATTTATAAAACAAAAATTATGAAACACATGAGTATACACTCACTAACCATGCTGAAATTCACCAAAGTCTAGCATCTTTTCTATATAATCCTTTGACACGCTTTTGCCCTTGGGACCTTGTAATCCAATAGTCTAAAATCAGTTTTTCACATAAAAACAAAAACATGCCCCACAATGTAAATATATTATCAGTCACATTGTCCAGCCATGCAATCCTCTACAATCATGATGAGCACTGCTCGTTGACTTGCCAAAAGAAGCCTGAAAATAAAAAGAAAGTAAACAACAAAAGGGCAGGTTATCCCCGTGACTTCACTGACCAAATAAAGACATTACCACAGGGATTCCCAGTGACATATTTGATGACATTTAGTCATGCCCATATCCAAATTCAAAGGGCATTTACTTATGTTGAAAGGTCGGGAGTGGAATGACATTCAGTGGGTGTATATTTTGTTATTATTGTAGCCAGGGTCAGCTAATATGCTTACAATTTAGAGACATTTTCTGTGTTGTTAATGTGGGGTTGGCTCCCTGTTTGCTGGACTCTGTTTGAATTTCCTTTCTTCCTGTGTGAGGATGTAGACCAAAGCATCATGGGATGTGTAGTTCAGAATGCTGAAGTGACTCTGCCAGCAGGATTGATCTGAACTACAAGGAACAGAATGCTGAGTGTACAGAACAGACTGCTGGGAGAGGATATAAAAGGGGCTGTCGCGGCTTAGATCAACCTCTCTGGGTGCCGTTTTGACTCTGCGAGCAGGAGGTCTGTGTGACAGGGAGTTTGCTGATGATTTGTGGCCTACACAGCGGGGAGCCGGACAGCTACACCCAGAGGGATCTCTGCGGATAGCATCGCTTCTTGAGTGCAACGGACTGGAGGGTGTTCCAGGTCATCCAGAGGTGCCTGCATTTCAGATTCCAGTGGGTTGCAGCATGGCGTGGCGGCCGCCATTATCCAGGGCCAAGACAGAGAGAGAGAGTTCCGGCTGGAGTCTTCTCATCATCTGCACCGTTATCTAATCCATCTGAGATCCAGGGAGGTGAGCGGGCATATTCCATGTTATAGTTAAGGACACTGCTATTAACCATTACCCACACAGTTTAGCTGGTGGCACTTGTAGTCCCACAGAAGTTAAATCCTACTTCATAATGGACACAGCAAGCAGATGCCTATGCTCAGCATACATTGCTAATTTCAGTAGCCACCACAGATGACATCTTTAGGATCATAAAAGAAGGAAGTTATTGTACTACCAGGATAAATTACAGCTTTGCTAACTTTGCTATACCTTGCCATTTTGGATTACTTTATTTACAACATAAAGAGGCTAGCTGAAGATATCTGGATTTCAAGGAATACCCCTTTTCACCATTTTATCATCTTTCTTTTTCGTACATCACGGGACACAGAGCGACTTAGTCATTACTAATGGGTTATATAGATTACCTTCAGGTGTTGGCACTGGCCAATTCCAAACCGGAAGTACCCTCCCCTATATAAGCCCCTCCCATCCGGGAGCACCTCAGTTTTTTGCCAGTGTCTAAGGTGTTGGCCAAAGAGTAACATGTGTTTTCACTGGGCTTGAGTACAGGTTCTTTTGGGCCTTAGTAAGCTGTTCCGGATCCCACCAAAAAAGCTTCATAGCTAAACGGTCGGTACCCGGGCCTTGCAGCAGAAGAGCAAGGTTTTGCCTGTAATGCCTCTCTTAGGAGGGCTGGACCCTGGGATCCAGAGCTCTGGTCATACCCACGACCAAGATGTTGTCTGTGCAGGGTGCTATACAGGTCCAGGGGAGTGGAATCCTTGGGAACCCGGTCCCTGAAGGTTTAATTACAATGCCTGCCGTGATAGGTGAAGTTTGGACTTCTGTGGACCAAACAAAGTCCTGCGGCGGGGATCAGGTAAGTGGGGGCCCCCAGGAACTTGGTTCTATTGGGGGACCCCCAAGCCTAATTTGTCTTTCTGTCTGTTACCTAACGGTATTCCCGCTAAATATCTGTGTTTGCCTGTAACTACTGAAAATGTAAAATTTTAATAGTAGTCAAGAAAAAAAAAAAAAAAAGGGGACCGCGGTACCTGTGTTAAACACCTAGAGGCCGCTGTAGTCCATTTTTCTTGTCATGTGGATCTTTGGTTTTTTCAAGTCAAAAGATCCAGGCAGTTGGTAAGTTTCTCTGTGGGAATCCACTTCCTCTGCCCTGTTGCTGCGCTCATCCACCGCACAGGCCCTCCGGCAAAAAGGGCCCTGGCTCCTAGTCCCTGTTTGATTTCGAAAAGGGCGCCAATGGCGCACGGGCGCGCGCGCGGGCGCGTGCACGCGCCTCCTATGAAAAAAAGGGGCAGGGCGGGTGGATGACGCTCGATGCGCGCCGCGCTTCTGCGCATGTGCAGGCGTCCCAGCATGGTTGAAAGACACAGTACAAGTGTCAGCTGGATGCAAACAGAGCTAGCAACAAACAGTGGCACACAGAGGCGGTTGATGCAGGCATCCCCATAGAAAGGCACTTTAGTGGACACCAGCTGGTATATAGCAGCAACTGTGTTAGACTATTACCAGCAAAAATTGGTGTATGACGACGGGAATACCTCAGCTTTGTGCTTAAAGGATATGTCGTCCAGACGCTCCGGAAATAGGTCTTCCAGGAAGCCAAAGGGGTCTCCATTGGGCTCTGAGGATATTGGGCATGCTTGTACTGCACCAATCTCCCCTGAGAATTCAGAGGTCAGTAGCCGTAGAAACCCCGCAGGAATGCCTGGTGCTGCGGCTGTCCCCAGTCCACCTGCTCCTGTATATATAACAGAGGAGGTTTTATCCTCAACTCTGGGAGGATTGGAAGAGAGATTAACAGCATTGATCGCTGCTTCCCTGTCACAGGAAAAGCGCGTCCGATCTCCGTCTCCTCCTTCAGAGTGCCTGTTAGTGGAGGAACAGCCCCACACAGAGATCGACCTACCTGAAGGGGATCAGGATGAGGTTGATTCAGTTATGGAGGAATCAACAGTGGAAGAACCTTTCTCAGCATCTCAGGCTGAAAGATTATGGGTTCAGTCTCTGACTAACATGGTCCGATCAGCATTTAAAATGCCTCTGGCGAAACCACCATCCACTACGGTTTCCTCGCTGGGGTCGCTAAAAGCTCCCCAGGCTGTCTGTTCCTTCCCAATCCACCCTTTATTAGAGGGGCTTATTTACCAGGATTGGGAGCATCCTGATAAAATATTTGCTCCCCCCAAGAGATTTCCGGTGATCTATCCCATGGAGGATAAGTTCATAAAAAAATGGAGGGTCCCTACAGTGGATGCAGCCATCTCTTCTGTTAACAAATCACTGACATGTCCAGTAGATAATGTTCCAATGTTCAAAGACCCAATAGATAAAAAATTGGAGTCTTTACTAAAATCTGCTTTCTCTACAGCAAGCATGGTGACACAACCTGCGGTAGCAGCGATTGGAGTCTGCCAAGCAGTGAAAGATCAGTTGAAACAAGTCTTAAGGGACTTACCAGATCAGCAGGCTCTTGCCCTAGCTGACCTGCCTAGAGCCTTGTGTTTTGCGGTGGACGCCATAAAGGATACAATCCAACAGGCCTCCCGCTTTACGCTGTCTATAGTACATATGCGTAGGCTTCTGTGGCTCAAAAACTGGTCTGCTGAAGCTCCCTGTAAAAAACTGCTGGTTAGCTTCCCATTTCATGGAGAACGCTTATTTGGAGAAGATCTGGACAAATATATCCAGAAAATTTCTGCCGGTAAAAGTTCACTCTTACCGGTTAAGAACAAGGGTAGAAGTCCTTCTTTTAAGAGGCCTACTTCTCCAGTCCCGGGCACATCGGCTGTGAAGCAGTTCCGACGGCCTCCGCGGTCAAATTCAGGGGGCAGAAATCAGGGACAATCACAGGGTAACAAGAAGCCCTGGATCAAGAGAGGTACAAAACCTCCCCCCAAGGCATGAAGCGTTGCCCCCACTCAATCGGGTGGGGGGAAGACTTCAGTTGTTCACAGAGACCTGGCGGGACACCATCAGAGACAGATGGGTGCTCTCCGCAGTAAGTCTGGGATACAAGCTGGAGTTAAAAGGCACTCCTCCTGCCCAATTTATGAGGTCAAACGTGCCAAGAGATCCCCAGAAGAGAGGATCCCTCCTTCTGGCACTAGAACAACTATTGCTCCAAGGTGTAATCATGAAGGTTCCCCTGGAAGAAAGCGGATTCGGGTTTTACTCGAACCTTTTCACAGTCCCCAAACCAAATGGGGACGTGAGGCCCATATTAAATCTAAAAGGGCTAAACAAGTTCCTAAATATCAGGACTTTTCGGATGGAGTCGATCCGATCGGTGGCCACCGCCCTACAAGGGCAGGAATGGTTAGCCTCAATCGACATAAAGGATGCTTATCTGCATATTCCCATCTTTCCAGCCCACCAGAAATTTCTACGCTTTGCAGTAGAAGGGCGCCATTTTCAGTTCAGAGCCTTACCTTTCGGTCTGGCCACAGCACCACGAGTGTTCACAAAAATTTTGGCCCCATTATTGGCCAATCTAAGAACACAGGGTGTAACGATAATGGCATATCTAGACGACCTGCTACTAATAGACCACTCAGTGGAAAAGCTGGAAGTAGCTATTCACAAGACAATCAAGTATCTGGAATATCACGGTTGGATTATCAACCGGGACAAGTCAGCTCTAAGACCAGTCAAAAGTCTGGAATACTTAGGGCTAAGGCTGGATTCAAATCAGAGAAAGATTTTCTTACCTCCAGAGAAAGTGTCGTCTTTAAAAGATTTAACCCACTTAGTGGGTACAAAAAGAAAACCATCCATACGCCTCTGCATGAGGCTGTTGGGAAAAATGGTGGCTTCATTCGAAGCGGTACCCTACGGTCAATTCCATTCAAGGAATTTGCAAAGGGCCATACTGTCAGCCTGGAACAAAAAAGTTCAGGCTTTAGACTTACCAATGTCCCTGTCCCCTTCCGTTCGCAAGAGCCTCCATTGGTGGTTGGTGCCCCAGAATCTGGAAAAAGGGAAACCCTTCAGTCCGGTTTCTTGGAAGGTAGTCACTACAGATGCCAGCCTCATAGGCTGGGGGGCAGTACTAGAGCAATGGTTTCTCCAGGGCAAGTGGTCAGAAGCAGAAAAGGCCCTGCCCATCAATCTCTTAGAGATACGAGCAGCCCGGTATGCCCTAGTAGCATGGACATCCAAACTCCAAGGGTCCCCTGTCAGAATTCAATCAGACAATGCCACAGCAGTGGCATATATCAATCACCAGGGTGGCACCAGGAGTCATGCAGCCCAGAGGGAAGCAAATTGCATCCTGGAGTGGGCAGAAAAATATGTCCCAGCCATATCCGCGGTTTTCATCCCAGGAGTGGAAAATTGGAGAGCGGACTTTTTAAGTCGCCAACAATTATGCCCGGGGGAATGGTCTCTTCACCCCGAGGTTTTCCAGGCAATATGCCAGCGGTGGGGAACACCGGATGTAGATCTGCTAGCATCCAGATTCAACGCAAAGGTGGACAGATTTGTGTCTCGCACAAGGGATCCTCTAGCTTGCGGCTCGGATGCCCTAGTGTTCCCTTGGGATCAGTTCAAGCTGATATATGCATTCCCACCGCCACAATTGTTACCTCGATTACTCCGCAGAATCAGGGTAGAAAAGAAACCAGTGATTCTGGTGGCTCCAGCGTGGCCCCGAAGGGCATGGTACGCGGAGATTGTAAAAATGTCAGTGAGGAGTCCTTGGACCCTCCCACATCGTCCGGACCTGCTGTCGCAGGGACCGATATATCACCCTTCCTTACCAGCCCTAGGTTTGACGGCCTGGCTATTGAAGCCCACATTCTGAAAAAGAGAGGGCTCTCTAATTCTGTGGTATCTACCATGATCAATGCCAGGAAGCCGGTATCCAGGCAGATCTATTATAGGATCTGGAAAAAGCGTACATTAAGTGGTGTGAGGCCAAGAAATGGCATCCACGTAAGTACGTGATAGGGAGGATTTTGGACTTCCTACAGTGGGCTGTAGATAGGAAGCTGGCCTTGAGTACTATCAAGGGTCAGATTTCGGCCTTGTCAATATTTTTTCAAAGGCCCTTGGCTTCGCATTCACTAGTCAAAGCTTTCATACAAGGAGTGATGCGTATTAGCCCTCCGGTTAGTATTCCCATATGTCCTTGGGACTTAAACCTGGTTCTGTCAGTTCTACAGAAACAACCGTTTGAACCATTGCAACACATTTCCTTGGTTCTTCTCACCAGGAAATTGATTTTCTTAGTAGCCGTTTGTTCGGCTAAAAGAGTATCGGAATTAGCCGCCTTGTCCTGTAAGGAGCCATATCTGGTTGTCCATAAGGACAGAGTAGTATTACGTCCTCATCCAGCCTTTCTTCCTAAGGTGGTATCGAGGTTTCATTTGAACCAAGATGTGGTTCTTCCTTCTTTTTTCCCCAAACCTAGCTCGGTAGAGGAAAAGTTATTACATTCCTTGGATGTAGTAAGAGCAGTTAAAGCTTATCTAAAAGCCACTGCTCAGATTCGCAGAACGGATACTTTGTTTATTCTGCCGGAAGGCCCTAAAAAGGGTCAGGCAGCATCAAAATCCACTTTAGCCAAGTGGATTCGACAGGTCATAATACAAGCCTATGGCTTGAGAAAGAGACCGCCTCCGTTCAAAGTTAGGGCGCACTCCACAAGAGCAGTTGGAACTTCATGGGCAGTGCATCACCAGGCCTCCCTGGCTCAAGTATGTAAGGCCGCAACATGGTCTTCGGTACACACGTTTACTAGATTCTACCAGGTAGACGTTAGAAGTCAGGAGGATGTCGCCTTTGGGCGCAGTGTGTTGCAGGCCGCAAAAGATCCTCATGCCTGATGGCGCCCAGCTTATGTATCCCTCCCCTCATTTGGCATTGCTTTGGGACGTCCCATTAGTAATGACTAAGTCGCTCTGTGTCCCGTGATGTACGAAAAAGAAAAAGGGATTTTTATAACAGCTTACCTGTAAAATCCTTTTCTTGGAGTACATCACGGGACACAGAGCTCCCACCCCTCTTTTTGGGACACTTATTGCTTGGCTACAAAACTGAGGTGCTCCCGGATGGGAGGGGCTTATATAGGGGAGGGTACTTCCGGTTTGGAATTGGCCAGTGCCAACACCTGAAGGTAATCTATATAACCCATTAGTAATGACTAAGTCGCTCTGTGTCCCGTGATGTACTCCAAGAAAAGGATTTTACAGGTAAGCTGTTATAAAAATCCCTTTTTTTCCCTCATCTGCCTTTATTGCATGAAACTGCTAAAGGGCCATCCTATTAAATATAATGCTGTTTATACTGTTTCTACATATTGTTCAGGATTTCTTGGCCTGTGAGTTGAGGAGGCAGAAGGGAGAGATCTGACAAATAAGATATAGTGTCAGGTGTCTACTCTCATGTTAACCTGTTCACATAGGTTTCCATGTTTGAGTTAGAATTTGTGTTCATTCATAACTAAGAGGACCTTATACCAATATATATTGTGTTTATTTGATAAGTTTGAGATAAAGGGCAGTGTATACAGGAGGGTTTCCATTACTGACAAAGTTGATATATGCATGTATCTTGTGTTTTGATAATACAGTAAATATAATTGAACTGTTTACTTAGTACTGTGTGAGTCTCTATTTACTACCACAGCTGTTGACATGACAGAACCCAGGGTGTCAGAGGTAAGGGAGGATTTTCAGAGTTGAGGTAATCAGTGGGGTACAGAGGCTATTAGCAGCCCTTACGGGGGTACCGCTACTTTATATAGCTCCTCATTTTGGGCAATTTGTATATAAATATAGCCGGACTGGGATCAAAAACCAGCCCTGTAAAAAATGTCATACCAGCCCCACAGCATTATTATATCAGCCCAACATCATAACCATCATAATGTCATTATTTTCTTGTTCATGAGAGGGAAAACCATGCATTTTAAAGCACATTTGAAGAGTGTATTATATATATATAAATAGAAGGCAGATACTGTATAAAAGCACATATGGCCTTATAGATATTATATATATATATATATATATATATATATATATATATATATAATAAGAAAATTCCAGTTAAAAGTGGTAAAATTGGTCCATCGTCAAGGGGCACCCTAGGAACGTGGGGGGGGGGGACTCTGGTTTCCAGAGACCACCTTCCACAGAAAGAATGGGGGGGGTTACTGATATAAGGGGGAAAACTTTATATCAGTGCCCCCTTATATTATTGTATTCACTCCCCACTCAGACTTGCCTGGTGTCGCTGTCACTGACCTCCTCTCAGGTACACCATGCAGGGCTCAGTTAGACGGCTCCAGGTTGGTAGCTCTGGTTTTATCCTATAGTCTCCTCTCCACAGTCCACACACGTTTTACTTCTACCATGACCCCCATCCTGGCGGCACTCCCACTCTTGACTCCTCTCCAAACTCCCCCTCAGAGACTGCAGACATGATATAAGACAATAGATGGTCAGAGGTTGCGAACATGGTACAAGAGATGGTTAGAGACTGCGGAAATGATACAAGAGATGGCTAGAGACTGAGGACATGATACAAGAGATGGCTAGAGACTGAGGACATGATACTAGAGATGGCTAGAGACTGAGGACATTATACAAGAGATGGTTAGAGACTGAGGACATGATACAATAGATTGCTAGAGCCTAAGGACATGATACAAGAGATGGCTAGAGACTGAGGACATGATACAAGAGAGGGCTAGAGACCGAGGACATGATACAAGAGATAGGTAGAGACTGAGGACATGAGACAAGAGATAGGTAGAGACTGAGGACATGATACAAGAGGTGGCTAGAGACTGAGGACATGATACAAGAGATGGTCAGAGGCTGCGGACATGATGCAAGAGATGGTCACAGGTACATTTTTTTATTGAAACAAGGATTGGTGATAAAGCATCAGTGGAGAGGAGACACCTTTTTCACGTATTAACTCTTACAGGAATGAATTTGCCTTCCTAGGGGTAGATTTCATCTCACTTCCTGTTGTCTCCTTCCGTTTGCAAGTAGGAGTCGTTCGTAAGTTGGATATTTGAAAGTAGGGGCCTGCCATATATAGTCTGCAGAAATTTGCCCCTTAGGTGTTGGTGTTGCCACAACACTGTAAGCCCTCACAGTTACTCTTGGTGGGCGCTGGAACGCCCTGCTGTCAACTATTATATCAGGAATTGTATTTACATGCCACTGTTGAACAGTGGTAGGAAAAATTGGGCCTTTGGTGGTGGTGCTGGTGCCACAACACTGTAAGCCCTCACAGTTACTCTTGGTGGGTGCAGGAATGGGCCCTGCTGTGAATTATTAGATCAAGAATTGTAATTGCATGCCCCTGTTGAACAGGGGCTGATAATTGGGCCTTAGGCACTGGTGCTGGTGCCACAACACTGCAACCCCTCAAAGATAGTGTACTTAGAGCGCAGCAATGAGCCCTGTTGCAAAGTATTGCATCAAAAATTTAGGCTTTAGGTGAATGCTATGCAAAGCACACAGTAGTACACTAAGTGAAACACTGACTGTCTGCAGCTAGCACAATCACCGGCCTGCCTGTCACAGTATAGAGAATAACTGTATCCAGGTGAGCTTTAGGTGAATGCTATGCAAAGCACACAGTAGTACACTAAGGCCCCTTTCACACGATCCGTGTCCGTGTGCGGGCTCCGCTTTGCTCAGCGGGGATCGCTCCATCGATCCCCGCTGAGCAGGCAGATGACAGGTCTGTCTCCGCACACTGTGCAGGGACCGACCTGTCAGAGCGCCGCTCTCCCCTATGGGGGATCGGATGACGACGGACCGTAGTGTCGGTTGTCATCTGATCCGATCCACAGACGGATGGAAAAGTAGGGTTTTCCTCCGTCACACTTTGGCGGATCGGAGAGGGTCGGATATCAGCGGACATGTCACCGCTGACATCCGTGGCTCCATAGGGGTACATGGAGCATCTGTTCAGGTCTGCCTAAAAAACTGACAGGCAGACCTGAACGGTCCGTCCATGTGAAAGAGCCCTAAGTGAAACACTGACTGTCTGCAGCTAGCACAATCACCGGCCTGCCTGTCAAAGGACACAGTAGTACACTAAGGCCCCTTTCACACTGGGGCGGTTTGCAGGCGCTATTGTGCTAAAAATAGCGCCTGCAAACCGAGCCTAAACAGCGGCTGCTGTAGAGGATATATATGCATCCTAGGTGTTGTATATATATTCATACAAGCAAGATCACAGTTCTTAAAGTGATAGGTGTTTCTACAAATGGATGGGTTGTGCAGCCTACACCAACTCCCAATCTTCACCACTGATGTGAGACAAGGTTCCCCCGCTGGGGTTCACACTCACCAGAACAATAAGTAAAAAGTGCCTTGTAGGATCAATTCCTCCTGTCAGACTTCCAACATCACCCCGGAATCAGCATGGGTTAAACGGTATTCAAGGTACATATAAAACAAAAATTCACTGACATAGTGTAATCCCGTTTTTATTGAATTGAACCCGTGTATCAAAACACCCTGCTCCCATTACACGTACAATAAATCCACTTGTAAATGACATAAAAAAGAAGTTGCATAATCACCGCTGTCCTCCGAACACAGGGGCCGCACTCGTGCTGCAGACGCAGTGTAAGATTAGCTTCCTGGTTACGAGATGGCCGATGGTGGAACGCACACTTCTAACATCCTGCCCTCTGTTGAAGTCGGAAGTGACGAAACGCGTCAGGGCGTGGCTACGACGGCGTATCCAGGAAGTTAGAAGTGTGCATTCCACCATCGGCCATCTCGTAACCAGGAAGCTAATCTTACACTGCGTCTGCAGCACGAGTGCGGCCCCTGTGTTCGGAGGACAGCGGTGATTATGCAACTTCTTTTTTATGTCATTTACAAGTGGATTTATTGTACGTGTAATGGGAGCAGGGTGTTTTGATACACGGGTTGAATTCAATAAAAATGGGATTACACTATGTCAGTGAATTTTTGTATTATATGTACCTTGAATACCGTTTAACCCATGCTGATTCCGGGGTGATGTTGGAAGTCTGACAGGAGGAATTGATCCTACAAGGCACTTTTTACTTATTGTTCTGGTGAGTGTGAACCCCAGCGGGGGAACCTTGTCTCACATCAGTGGTGAAGATTGGGAGTTGGTGTAGGCTGCACAACCCATCCATTTGTAGAAACACCTATCACTTTAAGAACTGTGATCTTGCTGTACCCCTTATGACTGTGTGTTCCTTCATCACACCTACTATATGGTTTTGGAGTTGGACATTATCCAACAGAGAGCGCTGTTTTATCAAAGAGACTTTGTCTTTTATACTTTTGATACATTTATATACTTTTTGCTTTTACAGATGTGTTTTTATTCATCTATAAATTTTAAATAGCTGCTAGCATAAGTTTAATGCAAAATACCTTATATCACTGGAACTGATACAGGTTATATTTTATTTTCTGTTTGATTATCTTTTTTTCTACTATTAATTTATTTTATCTCAGAACAAGTTGACTACTTCCTAGGCGCCGAGAAGTGCATCTGTGGGCCTCTGTTTTTGTATGCACCTTTTTTAGATATATATTCATACACTGTATTCAGTTTAGCTAGATCCGTTCCTGTTATTCTCTATACTGTGACAGGCAGGCAGGTGATTGTGCTAGCTGCAGTCAGTCTTTCACTTAGTTTACTGTGTGCTTTGCATAGCGTTCACCTAAAGCTTACCTGAATACAGTTAGTGACTAATAGTGGTGTTCTCATAAAAAAAAACACAGACAGAGAGCTGCAAGTATTTTCAGTTAGTGTACTGTGTCCTCTGCACAGTTTTCACCTAAATCTAACTGAAGACAATTGCTGCTTTTCCCATACTAATACCACAGCAGGCAGTTGATTCTGATAGCTGCATTATAATCAGTACAGATATATACATATATATATATATATATATATATACAGTATATATATATACACATCCCACCTTTGTGCAGCTTCATCTCACTGCAGGCCATTAGTATGTCTGGAAGGCAAACAAAGAGAGGCAGACAGTCACGAGGCAATAAAAGAGGGCAAGCAGGCTCTGTGTCTAGAGGCAACAGTGCTGGTCGTGGGCACGGTGCATCCTCATCAGCACGTGGCCATGGGACACGCTTATCCTTCTTTTCATCAGCTGGCCATGTTGAGCCGCAACATTCCCAAGACTTGGTAGAGTGGATGACCAGGCTGTCCTCATCCTCCTCATCCTCTCTCACCCTGGCTCAGGGTACTTTGTCTGGCAAAGCAGCTGCCAAAGTGGCCTCTTCCCTCGGCTCAATGGCATCAGTCACTCCTTCCCTAGCCCCACCATGTCCTCCTGAGGAGTCCCCCGAACTGTTTGACCACAGTGTTGGGTACATGCTCCAGGAGGATGCCCAGCATTTTGAAGGCTCCGATGATGGAACCCAGCTGGAGGAAGGCAGTAACGTGAGCCCAGAGAGAGGGGGTAGTAACGTGAGCCCAGAGAGAGGGGGTGCCCAACAAGGACAACTATCTGGCAGTCATGTTCCCCCAGCTGCAGCATACTGCCAGATTTGCTCCAGTGATGAGGAGGGAGGGAATGATGAGGTCACTGACTCCACGTGGGTGCCTGATAGGAGAGAGGAGGAGGGAGAGGCACATCTCCAACCAGGCAGGATGCCCTCCAGGGGCCAGCTTAAGGACAGCACACCGACCGCATCACACCGCAGAGCTCCGTGCGTTATTCCAAAAGTTCTTTGATGTGGGCCTTTTTTTAGACGTGTGCAGCAGATCACCATTTACAACATATGTCTAAAGCGTATCTCACGTGGCCAAAACATCAGCCGCTTGGGCACCACGTGCTTGACCAGACATATGTCGACCTGCCATACAGTTCGTTGGCAAGCGTACCTAAAAGACCCACACCAAAGAACAAAGCAGACCTCTCCTTGCTCCTCATCAGCTGGGATCTCCAACCCCACTATACCTTCAGTCCTCTCTGAAACTTGCATTGAGAGGAATGAAGGTGTAGAATTAGGTGTGTCACAGTCAAGTACTTGCGGGCAATCTGCTATCGGTACACCGACGTCCGATTGTACCAGGCAAATTTCCCTGCCCCAGCTGCTGCACCGCCAAAAGAAGTTCGTTCCCAGCCATCCACATGCCCAGCGGTTGAATGCTAGCTTGGCTAAATTGCTAGCACTTCAACTGCTGCCTTTTCAGTTGGTAGACTCTGCCCCCTTCCGTGAGTTTGTGGAATGTGCGGTTCCTCAGTGGCAGGTTCCCAAACGTCACTTTTTCTCACGGAATGCGATTCTGGCTCTCTACCGGCATATGGAAGGCAATGTCTTGGCCTCGCTGGACAGGGCAGTCAGCGGTAAGGTACATATTACCGCTGACTCATGGTCCAGCAGGCATGGACAGGGATGTTACCTATCTTTCACGGCACATTGGGTGACTCTGCTGGCAGCTGGGAAGGATGCAGGACAAAGTGCAGTAGTGTTGGAGGTTGTTCCACCACCACACCTCCAAAATGTTACTACTGGGGATTCTGACACACCTCTCTCCTCCACCCCCTCCTCTTCTTCTTCCTCCATGGCCTCTACCTGTGCTTTGTCCTCTGAACCAGCGGTGCTCCGTATGCGTTCAAGGGGCTACGCAAGTACGCAGGCAAAAAGATGCCATGCGGTTCTTGAGCTGGTGTGCTTGGGGGACAGGAGCCACACTGGGGCAGAGATTCTAACAGCTCTGCAGGGGCAGGCTCAGAGGTGGTTGACGCCACTCCAGCTTAAGCCAGGAAAGGTGGTTTGCGACAATGGCACCAACCTCCTCTCCGCCCTCCGACAGGGACAACTGACCCATGTGCCCTGTTTGGCTCACATCCTTAACTTGGTGGTGCAGCGGTTCTTGGGCAGGTACCCAGGCTTACAGGAGGTCCTGAAGCAGGCCAGGAAACTCTGTGGGCATTTCCGCCGGTCATATAATGCCAGTGCTCGGCTGGCTGACCTGCAAAAGGAATACAACCTGCCCAAGAACCGCCTAATCTGTGACATGCCCACCAGGTGGAACTCTATGTTGGCCATGCTGCAGCGGCTGCACGCGCAGCAGAGGGCCATCAATGAGTATCTGTTGCAATATGTCACCAGGACAGGGTCAGGGGAGCTTGGATTTTTTTCCCCACGCCAGTGGGCCATGATCAGGGATGCATACACTGTCCTGGCACCATTTGAGGAGGCCACGAGGACTGTGAGCAGTGAAAGTGCATGCATCAGTGACACTGTCCCTCTCGTCCACCTGTTGGAGCACACACTGCATGGAATAATGGACAGGGCACTTGAGGCAGAACAGAGGCAGGAAGAGGAGAACTTCCTTACCTCTCAAGGCCCCCTTTATCCAGACAGTGTTCCTGCTGGCCCGGCTATCACACAGGAAGAGGACGAGGAGGAGGAGGATTATTGTGTCAGCATGGAGGTGGAGCCTAGCACTCAGCATCAGCAGCAGTCTTCAAGGGATCAATTACAGTCCCAAGACACCCATGGACTTGTACGTGGCTGGGAGGAGGTGGCTGCGGATCATGTCGTCCTCAGTGACCCAGAGGACTCCGCACCGAATGCCTCAGCAAACCTATGCTGCATGGCCTCCCTGATCCTACAAAGCCTGTGGAAGGATCCTTGTATTCGTGCGATCAAGGAGAGGGATCATTACTGGCTGGCAACCCACCTTGATCCACGTTACAAGGGTAAGGTTGCGGACCTTATCTTGCCGTCGCAGAGGGAGCAGAGTATGAAGCATCTTCGGGAGGCTTTGCAGAAAGGTCTGTGCAATGCGTTCCCAGAGACTGGGAGGTTACAAATTCCTGGTCCTGGACAACGTGTTGCTGAGGCTTCGGTCAGTCAAAGAAGGAGTGGTGGAGAAGGTGGCAGTCTGACCGATGCGTTAAGACAATTTTTTAGTACGCAGCCCCAAGGTATGATCGCTTCCAGCAACCATCGCCAGCGTCTGGTTTACATGGTGCAGGAATACCTAGGGGCAAGATCAGACTTGCACACCTTTCCCACCGAAAATTCTCTGGGTTACTGGGTCTTGAGGATGGATCACTGGCCTGAGCTTGCACAGTATGCAATTGAGGTACTGGCCTGTCCTGCATCCAGCATTCTTTCGGAAGGCACATTCAGTGCTGCTGGAGGATTTGTAACCGATCACAGGGTGCGCCTGTCCACCGACTCGGTCGATCAACTGACCTTCATAAAAATGAATCAGTCTTGGATCACCACCAGCTACCAAGCACCTGATGCTGATGTAACTGAATATTTTTTTTTTAAATGTCAGATCCCTTCAAGACTGCCTATGCTAATGCTGAGTGACTATCCTGTTATGCTAAATGACTATCCTCTTCCTCCTCAATGATCATGCTGATGGCTTGTAAGAACATTTTTGGTTCTGGGCACCGCCACCAGTGGCTAAGGCCCAATTTTTCAGCCCCTGCTTAACAGGGGCGTGTAAATACAATTTTTGATGCAATACTTTGCAGCAGAGCTCATTGCTGCGCTCCTAATAGAGTATCTGTGAGGGGTTGCAGTGTTGTGGCACCAGCACCAGTGCCTAAGGCCCAATTTTTCTGCCCCTGTTTACCAGGGGCTTGTAATTAAAAAAATGTATGCAATACTTTGCAGCGAGGCTCATTGCTGCGCTCCAAGTACAGTATCTGTGAGGGGTTGCAGTGTTGTGGCACCAGTGCCTAAGGCCCAATTTTTATGCCCCTGTTCAACAGGGGCTTGTAATTACAATTATTGATCTAATAATTCACAGCAGGGCCCATTCCTGCACCCACCAAGAGTAACTGTGAGGGCTTACAGTGTTATGGCAACACCACCACCACCACCAAAGGCCCAATTTTTCTGCCCCTGTTCAACAGGGGCATGTAATTACAATTCTTGATCTAATATTTCACAGCTGGGCCCATTCCTGCACCCACCAAGAGTAACTGTGAGGACTTACAGTGTTGTGGCACCAGCACCACCACCAAAGGCCCAATTTTTCCTACCACTGTTCAACAATGGCATGTAATTACAATTCTTGATATAATAGTTCACAGCAGGGCGTTCCAGTGCCCACCAAGAGTAACTGTGAGGGCTTACAGTGTTGTGGCAACACCAACACCTAAGGGCCAAATTTCTGCAGAGTATATACGGCAGGCCCCTACTTTCAAACATCCAACTTACAAATGACTCCTACTTGCAAACGCAAGGAGACAACAGGAAGTGAGAGGAAATCTACTCCTAGGAAGGGAAATTCTCTCCTGTAAGGCCTCGTACACACGGCCGAGATTCTCGTCGAAAAAAACATGTCGTTTTTTTCGACGAGATTCTTGGACAAGAAACTTGTCCCGGCCGAGTGTACAGACGCTCGATTCAAAGAACCCGTGGTTCTTTGAATGGAGCGTACGCGGTGACGTCATCGACTACGACGAGCATGCGCTCGTCACAATCGATGCCGTCGCCGCCATCTTGGTATACCCTACCTATGCCTAGGAAGCTACCGCGCATGCGTCGAATTCATTTCGAACATGCGCCGGCTTCCGGGAGGACAGGTAAGTGTACACACACTCACTTTTCTCGTCGAGAAACATGCCGATGAGAATCTCGACGAGAGAATAGAGAGCAGTTTCTCTATTTTCTCGTCGAGATTACTTGTCGGTTTTCTTGACGAGAAACCATACACACGAACGAGTTTCTCGGCAAGACATCTCTGCCAGCAAGTTTCTGGCGTGTGTACGAGGCATAAGAGTTAATATGGGAAAAAGGTGTCTCCTCTCCACTGATGCTTTATCACCAATCCTTGTTTCAATAAAAAACCCACATTTTCAAAAAACAGTTGTCATTGGGACGGAAAGTGAGGTGAAATGTTCTTAACAGGTGCACAGACAGCAAAACAAATGTTACAGGGGTGATAACCCTTCCCTATGTTAAAAATAGATTTTTTGGCTGGAGCTACACTTAAACAATGTACCTGTTCCAAATTACAAACAGATTGTACTTAAGAACAAACCTACAGTCCGTGTCTTGTTTGCACCGCCTGTATTCTGCTGTTCAGAGTATATAGGGCCTTTTTTTAATTTGGGTGCGGGGTTCCCCTTAATATCCATACAAGACCCAAAGGGGCTGGTAGTGGGCTGGGGGGGCATTTTTCTCAATGATTTTCATCCATATTGCCGGGACCAAACATTACATTAAAGCCGCAAGCAGTTTTAAAAGACTTTTTTTCCTTTAGAAATGTCATTTTGTGCAGGGACAGTTCTAAACACGGGAAACACGTGCCACTTCACAGGCATACTTTAGACACCCCCCAGGTACGTCATTTAAAGGAATATTTCACTTTTTTTTTTCACTTTAAGCATCATTAAAATCACTGCTCCCGAAAAAACTTCTGTTTTTAAAACTTCTTTTTGCATTGATACATGTCCCCAGGGGCAGGACCCGGGTCCCCAAACCCTTTTTTGGACAATAACATGCATATTAGCCTTTATAATTAGCACTTTTGATTTTGAACGTTCAAGTCCATTGTATTTAATAGGGTTCTAAAGTTCGCGCAAACTTTCGGTCCGTTCGCAGGTTCTGGTGCGAACCGAACCGGGGGGTGTTCGGCTCATCCCTAATCAAGACGGATCCTGGACATGGACTTCAAATGTCGTATTCCTGTTGTCAAGCCACTCCTGAACAGCAAACAACGTCAGAAGCGTCTCACCTGGGCTAAAGAAAAACAGACCTAGTCTGTTGCTCAGTGGTCCAAAGTCCTCTTTTCTGATGAGAGCAAATTTTGCATCTCATTTGGAAACCAAGGACCCAGAGTATGGAGGAAGAATGGGAGAGGCACACACTGCAAGATGCTTGAATTCCAGTGTGAAGTTTCCACAGTCTATGTTTATTTGGGGAGCCATGTCATCTGCTGGTGTTGGTCCACTTTGCTTCATTAAATCCAGGGTCAATGCAGCCGTCTACCAGGAGATTTTGTAAAATCGTTGTTTTCTTGATTGCATGTAATATTCTAATTGTCTGAGATTGTGGATTTGGGGTTTTCATGAGCTGTAAGCCATAATCATCACAATTATGACAAATCACGACTTGAACTATCTTGCTTTGCATGTAATGAGTCCATCTCATGTATTAGTTTTACCTTTTAAGTTGCATTAGTGAAATAAATTAACTTTTGCACGATATACTACGTTTTCGAGTATCACCTGTATATTGCAAAAAGGTGTGTAAATGCAGCAGACTGCATGTTATGGTCATACAAAACCCTATAGAAACAACTAAGACAGTTGTCACATGCTGTGCATTTGACATTAACCACTTAAGCCCCGGACCATTTGGTAGCTAAAGGACCAGAGGTGAATTCAGAATTTTGCACTGCGCTGCTTTAACTGTAAATTGTGCGGACATGCAATGTTGTACCCAAACAAAATTTGCGTCCTTTTCTTCCCACAAATAGAGCTTTCTTTTAATGGTATTTGATTGCCTCTGCGATTTTTATTTTTTGCGATATAAACGGAAAAAGACCGAATGTTTTGAAAAAAAATGATATTTTCTACTTTTTGTTATAAGAAAAATCGAATAAACTCAATTTTAGTCATACATTTAGGCCAAAATGTATTCAGCCACATGTCTTTAGTAAAAAAAATGTCAATAAGCGTATATTTATTGGTTTGCGCAAAAGTTATAGCGTTTACAAACTAGGGTACATTTTCTGGAATTTACACAGCTTTAAATTTATGACTGCCTATCTCATTTCTTGAGGTGCTAAAATGGCAGGGCAGTACAAAACCCCCCCAAATGACCCCATTTTAGAAAGTAGACACCCCAAGGAAATTGCTGAGAGGCATGTTGAGCCCATTGAATATTTTTTTTTTTTGTCCCAAGTGATTGAATAGTGACAAAAAAAAAAAAATTACAAAAAGTTGTCACTAAATGATATATTGCTCACACATGCCATGGTTATATGTGGAATTGCACCCCAAAATACATTCTGCTGCTTCTCCTGAGTACGGGGATACCACATGTGTGGGACTTTTTAGGAGCCTAGCCACGTACGGGACCCCGGAAACCAAGCACCGCCTTCAGGATTTCTAAGGGCGCAAATTTTTGATTTCACTCCTCACTACCTATCACAGTTTTGAAGGCCATAAAATGCCAAAATAGCACAAACCCCCCCCCCCAAATGACCCCATTTTAGAAAGTAGACACCCCAAGGAAATTGCTGAGAGGCCTGTTGAGCCCATTGAATATTTTTTTTTTGTCCCAAGTGATTGAATAATGACAAAAAAATAAAAAATAAAAAAATTACAAAATGTTGTCACTAAATGATATATTGCTCACACATGCCATGGTTATATGTGGAATTGCACCCCAAAAAAAATGTTGCTGCTTCTCCTGAGTACGGGGATACCACATGTGTGGGACTTTTTAGGAGCCTAGCTGCGTACGGGACCCCGAAAACCAATCACCGCCTTCAGGATTTCTAGGCACAAATTTTTGATTTGACTCCTCACTACCTATCACAGTTTCGAAGGCCATAAAATGCCAAAATAGCACAAAACCCCCCCAAATGACCCCATTTTGGAAAGTAGACACCCCAAGCTGTTTGCTGAGAGGCATGGTGAGTATTTTACAGCTCTCATTTGTTTTTGAAAATGAAGAAAGAACATTTTTTTTTTCTTTTTTTTTTTTCAATTTTCAAAACTTTGTGACAAAGCGAGATCTGCAAAATACTCACATTACCTCTCAGCAAATAGCTTGGGGTGTCTACTTTCCAAAATGGGGTCATTTGGGGGGGTTTGTGCCATCTGGGCATTCCATGGCCTCCGAAACTGTGATAGGCAGTGAGAAGTGAAATCAAAAATTGACACCCTTAGAAAGCCTGAAGGCGGTGATTGGTTTTTGGGGTCCCGTACGCGGCTAGGCTCCCAAAAAGTCTCACACATGTGGTATCCCCGTACTCAGGAGAAGCAAAAGAATGTATTTTGGGGTGTAATTCCACATATGCCCATGGCATGTTTGAACAATATATCATTTAGTGACAACTTTGTGCAAAGAAAAAAAAAATTGTCTTTTTTCCGCAACTTGTGTCAACATATAAAATATTCCATGGACTCGACATGCCTCTCAGTATATAGCTTGGGGTGTCTACTTTCCAAAATGGGGTCATTTGGGGGGTTTTGAACTGTTCTGGCATTTTATACACAACATTAGGAAGCTTTCATCCACTCTTCTAACCACTTGAAGACAAAGCCCTTTTTGACACTTTTTGTTTACATGAAAACATTTTTTTTTTTGCAAGAAAATTATGTTGAACCCCCAAACATTATATATATTTTTAAAGCAAAGGCCCTACAGAATAAAACGGTGGGTGTTGCATTTTTTTTTTCTACACAGTATTTGCGCAGCGATTTTTCAAATGCATTTTTTGGGGAAAAAATACACTTTTTTTAATTTTAATGCACTAAAACACACTATATTGCCCAAATGTTTGATGAAATAAAAAAGATGATCTTAGGCCGAGTACATAGATACCAAACACGACATGCTTTAAAATTTCGCACAAACGCGCATTGGCGACAAACTACATACATTTTTAAAAGCCTTTAAAATCCTTTACAGATTACCCCGTTAGATTTACAGAGGAGGTCTACTGCTAAAATTACTGCCCTCAATCTGACCTTCGCGGTGATATCTCACATGCATGGTGCAATTGCTGTTTACATATGACGACAGACCAACGCTTGCGTTCGCCATTGGGCAAGAGCAGGGCAGGACAGGGGTGCTTTTTTTTTTTTTTTTTTTTTTTTTATTATTAATTTTGCTTTTTGATTTTATTTTTAAACTGTTGCTTCCATATTTTTTTTTTTTATCATTTTTATTGTTATCTCAGGGAATGTAAATATCCCCTATGATAGCAATAGGTAATGACAGGTACTCTTTTTTGAAAAAACTGGGGTCTATTGGACCCTAGATCTTTCCTCTGCCCTCAAAGCATCTGACCACACCAAGATCGGTGTAATAAAATGCTTTCCCAATTTCCCAATGGCGCTTTTTATATCCGGGGGGGACATTCCCTCCCACTGCTTGTAAAAGCAGTCCAGAGGCTAATTAGCCACAAGGATTGCTTTTACATGAAAGCCGGCCGCTGGCTGAAAAGAATGATACCAAGATGATACCTAAACCCGCAGGCATCATTCTGGTATAAACATTCAAAGTCCAGCAACATACCAGTACGTTGCTGGTCCTTGTTGGACATGTATTGTAATCTTTTTTTTCATGCAGCCTGTTGGCTGAACGAAAAAAAAAGATTGATCGGTGGGTATGCCCACCATTAGAATACCGCCCTTCATCCACCCACTTCTAATGATGGGCATACATGCACCATTTATATATGCCGAAGCATGGGTGCATCTTCCCGCAAAAGTTATGCCACGTACACATGGTCAGACTTTTCCACGGGCAAGCCTCCGTCGGAATTTCGACCGTATGTACGCGGCATTAGGAGCAAAATCGCTCCTCCGCCCCTGCTGCCCCAATGCTTCGGCATATATGCTTTTTTTTTTTTTTAACTGTGGTGGTGAAATCACCTCCTACAGCACTGGAGTCGCAGGGATCAGGCCTGTCTCTGCGAACGCTGCAGTTATGTGTGTTGTGTTTTGTAAGTGACAGTGATCGATCGATACTGCACTTGGGTGGCCTGGGCTGGACGGAGGGGCAAAACGCAGGTGCTAGCAGGTATCTGGGCTGATCCCGCTAACACTGCGTTTTTGGGAACCCTAAACTGCTGGGGACGCTAGTATAGATCTGATCAGATCAGATATTGATCTGTTCAGATACTATACCACTAAGGGGGGTGTATGCTTAACGCGTGGGTGTTAGCGCTACTGGCACTAACCTGACGCTGCCTGGGGTGTGACACAGACCCTCTCTGACGCTAAAACCTAATTGATATCACCCGCCGGGCGATCAGGGGGTTAAACCTTTATTGGGTTATATATACGGCGGGTGCCCTGACACTATAAAAAGCAAACTAACTAACCAGCGTCACCCGTAACACTTATATGATGATCACTGGTGAAAGGGTTAACTAGGGGCAATTAGGGGGTTAAAACCTTTATTAGGTAATATATGGGGGTACCTGACGCTATATAAAAACCTGACGGCGAACCTAAAAAAAAATTACTGGCTACCTATCGGCATCACCGACACTAAGGCAACGATCATAAAAACGATCGCTTAGCGACAGTGGTGATAGGGGGTGAAAGGGTTACCTGGGGGGCGATCAGGGGGTTAAACCTTTATTAGATAATATATGGGGGTACCTGACGCTATAAAAACCTGCGGCGAACCTAAAAAAAATTACTGGCTACCGATCTGCATCACCGACGCTAAGACAGCGATCAGAAAAATGATCGCTTAGCGACAGTGGTGATAGGGGGTGAAAGGGTTACCTGGGGGGTGATCAAGGGGGTTAAACCTTTATTAGGTAATATATTGGGGTACCTGACGCTATAAAAACCTGCGGCGAACCTAAAAAAAAATTACTGGCTACCGATCTGCATCACCGACGCTAAGACAGCGATCAGAAAAATTATCGCTTAGTGACAGTGGTGATAGGGGTGAAAGGGTTACCTGGGGGGCGATCAAGGGGGTTAAACCTTTATTAGGTAATATATGGGGGTACCCGACGCTATAAAAACCTGCGGCGAACCTAAAAAAAAATGACTGGCTACCGATCAGCATCACCGACGCTAAGACATCGATCAGAAAAATGATCGCATAGCGACGGCGGTGCTAGGGGGTGAAAGGGTTACCTGGGGGGTGATCAAGGGGGTTAAACCTTTATTAGGTAATATATGGGGGTACCCGACGCTATAAAAACCTGCGGCGAACCTAAAAAAAATTACTGGCTACCGATCAGCATCGCCGACGCTAAGACATCGATCAGAAAAATTATCGCTTAGTGACAGTGGTGATAGGGGGTGAAAGGGTTACCTGGGGGCGATCAAGGGGGTTAAACCTTTATTAGGTAATATATGGGGGTACCCAACGCTATAAAAACCTGCGGCGAACCTAAAAAAAATTACTGGCTACCGATCAGCATCACCGACGCTAAGACATCGATCAGAAAAATGATCGCTTAACGACGGCGGTGCTAGGGGGTGAAAGGGTTATCTGGGGGGTGATCAGGGGGTTAAACCTTTATTAGGGGGGGGTTAGGGGGCTACACTGGACCTAAAACTAAATGTAGTGACACTTTTACAGTCACAAATGTCACTGATTGCAGTGATCACTAAATAAATGGTCACTGCAATCAGTGACACTGTGACTGGGGGCTGGGGGGTGATCTGGGGGTGTCTGGGGGGGCCTGGGGGGGCGATATATGTGCCTATGTGTCCTGGTGTCAGTGTGCTGTTTTGTGTACTAACCTGCATCTTCTCCTGTACGGCGCTCGGTATATGTGAGCGCCGCAGGAGAGATGACATCACTTCCTCCTGCCTGGCAGGCAGGGGAAGCTCTCTCATTCGCCGGGAGCGATCGAGAGGGGGGGGCCGGAATCGAATGGCCGTCCCCTCATGCCGGATCGCTCCCGAAGGTAAAACGACCACCCACCGTAAAGAAGGGGGGTCCGATCGGACCCCCCAACTATACAAAGGCAATCACGTATATGTACGTGATTCTGCCTGTCGGTGCCATTCTGCCGACGTATATTTACAGTGGGCGGTCGTTAAGTGGTTAATGAGGATTTCATTCTCCACCAAATAATGATTGATATATTATGAGAAGCGCATGGTTTCTCTAAAAATGCATGCATTTCTTGGAACCTAAGAAGTTCAATCAAAAGTTAAACTTTATTATCAACATCTGCCTAATGGATTCATTGCAAAGCTTATATTGTAATGTCACATTTGTTTTATCTGGCTAAACCATTCTAAATATGTTTAAATCACTCCACACCCGGAAGGATTTGCCCCCTTAATGTCCAGGCAATTTTTTTCAATACGGCACTGCGTCGCATTAACTGAAAATGGCGCGGTCGTACGACACTGTTCCCAAATAAAATTGATGTAATCTTTTTCCCACAAATGTAGCTTTCTTTCGGTGGTATTTGTACACCTCTGCGTTTTTTTTTTTTTGCTCCATAAACAAAAAAAGACTGACAATTTTGAAAAAAAAAATATTTTTTACTTTTTGCTATAATATATATATCCCCAAAAAAAATGTATTCATCAGTTTAGGCCAACATGTATTCTTCTACATATTTTTGTTTAAATAAAATCGCAATAAGCGTATATTGTTTTGTTAGCGCAAAAGTTATAGCGTCTACAAAATAGGGGATAGATTTATGGCCTTTTTATTATTATTTAAACATTTTTACTAGTGTAGCGGGGTGTTGTTTGAGGAACCCAGAGACTACCATACCCAGGATGCATTTCCCCGCGCAAGGACTGCTGGGGTGAGGTATTTAACAAGGGGGCGGACGGGAGTACGGTCTCTTTGGACATCGTCCGCCCAGCAAGTGGAACTCTCTGCTGAGTCTGCTGTTTTGGACAGGGCCTGAAGCCTAGGCTTTGTATTTCCGTTTCCACCAAGGAGCCTGAGGGACGTCTCATCCTGCCATCCGTCTGCTGCTGCCAGGAGGACCGAAGACCCTGGTGTCGTGGAACCTGTGTACCGAGACACAGCAACGGAAGATACGGACGTGGACTGGTCCGGTTGGGTGATAGAGCACCTGCTCAGAGATTAGTGCAGGACCTCTAGGCCTAGTGTTTGTTGTTAGGGACTCACCCGCTAGAGTTTGCATATGCACACCGGAGGGACAGTGCATTGAATACTGTTAGTGACTTTACCTTTATTCACCAAGTTTGTCAACTTTCATTCCTGTGGATTACAAATTTGTCTCCAAAAGTGCACCACCATTTGATAGCGAAGACTCTTCTCTGCGGAACTTACAGTTACTTACAGGAACTTAGTTACAGTCAGGCCTGACTTATCAGTGTAGACATTGCTGGGCGCCATCTTGCCCACGAGGGAGGAGAGTTGCAAAGGGGGGCCTATTAGTTATCTTTGTACAGGATTGTATATCTGCCTGTTGTTGAACATTCTTTCATTGCAGGGCTCTGCATATGCTAAAGTATACTGTATTAATCTGTTTAATCATTTCCTTTAGTAAAAGTACCAGGATTAATCAGACTAGTTGACGGTGTTATTACTGTGCAGAAGGAACAGTCAGTGTTCGCTATATCACTGTGTGTGTTTTTGTTGCGGGATTGTGTTGCCTAAAGTTGCAGGCCTCACAATCCTATCATCCCCTACTAACTGTGCCAAGGGAGGGTAGAGCCAATTGCTGGGGGTTGACAGTGGTGTGTTACAGGCCTGAAAATCATATTAGTGGCTCCCTTAGCTGGGGGTATCGCTACACTAGTAATGGCGGTGATTTAGCTGGACTGTGACATTATGGCGGACAAATCGGACACTTTTGACACTTTTTTGGGATCAGTGACATTTATACAGTGATCGGTGCAAAAAAATTGCACTGGTTACGGTATAAATTACACTGGTAGGGAAGGGGTTAACACTAGGGGGTGATCAAAGTGTTAAATGTGTTCCCTGGGAGGTGTTTCTATCTGTGGGTGGAGGGGACTAACTGGGTGTACAGAGAGATCGCTGTTCCTAATCACTAGGAACAGACAATCACTCTGTAATTCCCAGTCAGAATGGGGATTTTTTTGTTTACATTGACAGATCCCTGTTCTGATTCTCTGTGGAGCGATCGCGGGTGGCCGATGAATATTGCGGCCGCCGGCCATGCGCATCAGCTCCCCTCCGGTGTCGCGTGCATGCCTGCTATAGCTCTTAAAGGGACCAACGTACAGCTACCGCGATTTGCGGGACGGAGCACGGCGCCAAATTCAAAAAAGTAAAAACACACAATACATACAGTACACTGTAATCTTACAGATTACAGTACTGTATCAAATGATTACACATCCTCTTTGTCCCTAGTGGTTTGTCCAGTGCCCTGCATGCACTTTTAAATTATAAATACTTTTCTTTCTGCCTGGAAACTGGAGATTGTCCATGGCAACCAAAAAGTGTCCCTTTACATCAAAAGTAGTTTTAGACCAGCTAGAAAACAGCGATAATAAATTAGAATCACTTGCAGAATTGAGCGATAGTGATTTGTCAGGGAATTCGTCATCAAACACTGAAAAACGCTTTTATTATTGATATATAATTATTTGTTATAATTATTTTATAGTTATTTATTATATTATAATTTATGATTTCATGTTTCAAACTTTATCATACCCGTGATGACTACTAGACTCCTGTTTGGACAGATTTAAGTGAGCTATTCCTAAGAATTACAGGCCTACAATATAAAACGCAAAATTTCCATGCAAAATAATGGTACCGCTTTCAGCACCTAAAATCTGAAATAATCATACCGCCAGGGAGGTTAAGAAGATGGCTGCACAAATCCCAAAAATCACAACAGTACCAGCCCAGAAGTTAGCGGCTGACCCCACAAAAATTAGACATTTATAATGTGCCCGAGAATATAGTGTTTTAAACTCTAGTCAGTCAGGTATTCAGATATGTTGCATAAAAATCCTGTATAAAATACTGAGTGGGTCTGCCATTTTTCGTTGAAATTGTACAAGTCATTTTCTGTCAGTGTCGTACCTGTCTCTTTGTGCCAACTGTTCCACCCCCAGGTCATTCCCATCAATTCTCAGGCCTCGTACACACGACCGATTTTCTCGTCCAAAACCGTCAAGAAAAGTGCTGCAAGAGTTTTTTTGTTGAGAAAAAAGTTCGTGTGTATGGTTTTACGACGAGAAAATTGCCGAGAATCTCGACGAGAAAATAGAGAACCTGCTCTCTATTTTCTCATCAGGATTCCAGATTTCCTCGTCGTGTTTCTCGTCGGCCTGTTTTGTGACGAGAAAATGGTTCGTGTGTATGCTTTTACGACTCTTCCAAAAGCGCGCATGCTCACAAGCAACTATGAGACAGGAGCGCATCTTCTGGTAAAACAAGCCTTCGTAATGGAGAGAGCACATGCGTCACGCTCCAAATTATTGCATCGTTTAAATGTTCTGCATTGAAATCTTCGTTAGAATGTTACATTAATCAAAACGAGTGACCTTCTTTTGCTGCTGATATTCACACAGAGTTATGACTATTTTTTTTTAACCTTTTTCATGCTGCTCTTAAGAAGATTTATGTGTATTATATTGTGCAAGTTTTTAGGAATAATTTAAATGGTTATATTTTTCAAAATGATGTTAATTATAATTTCGCAATGTTTTGATAGTGATCTCCCATTTAATTTTGGAATCTATATTAGTTAAATTTTCCATGTTTTTTTGCAAATCAGATTTAGTTATTCTTTTGGGGGGTTGTTATCTGTCCCTTTTTTTGTCAGTCAAATGTATCTGCTTACTCCAAAGCTAGATTTTTAATTTTTACAAATGCACATAGTCAAGTATGAACTTAAACAAAAATCAAATTTATTCATGTTTCGAAATAAAATAAAGAGAAGGCAGCGCTGGAGAACCTGCTGCCATTTGTGCATCCCAGGGACCCCAGAGCACATAGCAACCCTGTGTGGACCCTAAAATTGGGAGCTTGAGAAGGCCAACATTTCTGAACACAATCTGATGCTGGCCTCCCAGAGGTCAGGAACAGCTGCAGGTGATATATATGTCCCAAGTGTGTGGTACTACAACAGGCTGCCTTCTGTCCGACCACAATGAAGCAAGGCCATCACTTCCTCTTCTTACTGGCAACCTTCCCTGCAACCTTCCCTGAAGCCTTCCCTGCAGCCTTCCTTCTTCGTTTGGCTGGAGGCTGGGCCACTGGAGGGGTACTCCTGTCAGGAGGAGGAGGAGGAGATGTAGCAGAAGGGGGTGGGGCAGAAGAAGAAGGTGGAGGTGTAGCAGAAGGGGGTGGGGCAGAAGAAGAAGGGGGAGGTGTAGCAGAAGGGGGTGGGGCAGAAGAAGAAGGGGAGGTGTAGCAGAAGGGGGTGGGGCAGAAGAAGAAGGTGGAGGTGTAGCAGAAGGGGGTGGGGCAGAAGAAGAAGGTGGAGGTGTAGCAGAAGGGGGTGGGGCAGAAGAAGAAGGGGGAGGTGGAGGTTGAGGTTGGGTCAGTTGTGCCAGCTCACATATGGCGGTATTGGGGGTAATTTTCTCCATCACCCCCTTGTTGAGCAAGGTGATGAGCAGGGGCTCGCATAGGAGGCGTTGCTCCATGCTCATCACCTTGAACTTAGCCTCCACTAGGCCGGCAATGGCCTCTTCAGGGGATGTGGGCTCCTGGAGGGTGGCATGGGCCTCACGAATAAGGGCCATTGCTGGCTCACTCGTGCTCCTGTCCCTCCTGCCTCTTTTGGGAAGCCGGTCGGGAGGCACCTGGGATCTGGTGCTTCTCCTTTGCCCTGCCACCTCCTGTCTGCCACTGGGCCCTGCCACCTCCTGGCTGCCACTGGGCCCTGCCACCTCCTGTCTGCCACTGGGCCCTGCCACCTCCTGGCTGCCACTGGGCCCTGCCACCTCCTGGCTGCCACTGGGCCCTTCCTCCTCCTGCCTGACAGTTTCCAGACCCTCCTCCTGGCTGATTTCATCCTGTGTATGAAAAAGGGACATAGTTTAATATGTTGGTTTAATCTTTGCATCAAACTTTGTAATCCTGATTGAAGCAATTAGAATGTAAATCCATAAATCCTTGCTTTAAATTTACCACTACATCAGATTGACTATTTAGCACCCAATTAAGTGCAGACTAATGTCTACAGATCTTGATTTCACTTGTGGAATCCAAAATATTTTATGTTTGTCATCTTGACATATTTGTCAAACATTAAGTTTATCCCAATACATTTTCACTTAATACTATACCTGGCTCCAGATGGCCAAATCAGGATCATCCAGGATGGCTGCCTCCTCTTGCTCCAGAGAAGGCTCAGGTTGGCTGCAGGGAAGTCTGGGGGGAAGAGTGGAGAGTGATGGCCTTGTCTCAATGTGGTCATCCAGGAAGGACATCCTGTTGTAGTACCACAAAATCGGGACATAAACATCACCTGCTGCTGCTCCTGACCAGGGATGAGCCGAACACCCCCCTGTTCGGTTCGCACCAGAACCTGCGAACAGACAAAATGTTTGTGTAAACTTTAGAACCCTATTAAATACAATGTACTCGAACGTTCGAAATCTAAAGTGTTAATTATAAAAGCTAATATGCAAGTTATTGTCCTAAAAAGTGTTTGGGGACCCGGGTCCTGTCCCAGGGGACATGTATCAATGCAAAAAGAAGTTTTAAAAACGGCCGTTTTTTCGGGAGCAGTGATTTTAATAATGCTTAAAATGAAAAAATAAAAGTGAAATATTCCTTTAAATTTCGTACCTGGGGGGTGTGTATGATATGCATGTAAAGTGGCGCATGTTTCCCGTGCTTAGAACTGTCCCTGCAAAAAATGTCATTTTTGAAAGAAAAAAATGCATTTAAAACTGACTCGCGGCTATTAATGAATTGTCGGCTACCGGCAATACATACAAAAGTCATTGATAAAAAAAAAAAAAAAAGCGTGGGGGTTCCCCAGAATTCAATTACCAGGCCCTTCAGGTCTGGAATGGATATTAAGGGGAACCCCGCCGCAAATTTAAAAAAAAACTTGACGTGGGGTTCCCCCAAATATCCATTCCAGGCCCTTCAGATCTGGCATGGATTTTAAGGGGAACTCCACCCCAAATTTAAAAAAAAAATGGCGTGGAGTCCCCCTAAAAATCCATACCAGACCCCTTATCCGAGCACGCAACCTGGCCGGCCGCAGGGGAAAAGGGGGGGACGAGAGAGCGGCCCCCCCTCCCTCCTGAACCGTACCAGGCCACATGCTCTCAACATGGGGAGGATGTCCCCATGTTGATGGGGACAAGGGCCTCATCCCCACAACCCTTGCCCGGTGGTTGTGGGGGTCTGCGGGCGGGGGGCTTATCGGAATCTGGAAGACCCCTTTAACAAAGGGGACCCCCAGATCCCGGCCCCCCTCCTATGTGAATTGGTAAGGGGTACATTGTACCCCTACCATTTCACAAAGAAAGCGTAAAAAAATGTTTAAAAAAACACACAAACACCTTGAAAAAGTCCTTTATTAAAAAAATAAATAAATAAACATTCCAGCGGTGAAATCCAGTGTCCCGCGGCGATCCCGATGTCCAGCGCTGTCCGTCATTGGTTGTGCCTGAGCGGACCTGATGGGGAACTCCCTCTCAGTATTTTAAATGTATAGACCCGCCCCTTCTAAAGTTCCCCATCAGGTCCGCTCAGCGGACGAGATGCAGAACATGAGAAGGGGCGGGTCTATACATATATTACTAAAGTGAGAGCAGTTCTCCATCAGGTCCGCCCCCTCGGTATGTCGGACCCGCCTACGTCATTGGCTTGAGCGGGGAACTTCCTTCACTATGTAAATTTAAATTACATAGTGAAGGAAGTTCCCCGCTCAAGCCAATGACGTAGGCGGGTCCGACATACCGAGGGGGCGGACCTGATGGGGAACTGCTCTCACTTTGGTAATACATGTATAGACCCGCCCCTTCTCATGTTCCGCATCTCGTCCGCTGAGCGGACCTGATGGGGAACTTTAGAAGGGGCGGGTCTATACATTTAAAATACTGAGAGGGAGTTCCCCATCAGGTCCGCTCAGGCACAACCAATGACGGACAGCGCTGGACATCGGGATCGCCGCGGGACACTGGATTTCACCGCTGGAATGTTTATTTATTTATTTTTTTAATAAAGGACTTTTTCAAGGTGTTTGTGTGTTTTTTTAAACATTTTTTTACGCTTTCTTCGTGAAATGGTAGGGGTACAATGTACCCCTTACCAATTCACATGGGGGGGGCGGGATCTGGTGGTCCCCTTTGTTAAAGGGGTCTTCCAGATTCCGATAAGCCCCCCGCCCGCAGACCCCCACAACCACCGGGCAAGGGTTGTGGGGATGAGGCCCTTGTCCCCATCAACATGGGGACATCCTCCCCATGTTGAGGGCATGTGGCTTGGTACGGTTCAGGAGGGAGGGGGGGCCGCTCTCTCGTCCCCCCCTTTTCCCCTGCGGCCGGCCAGGTTGCGTGCTCGGATAAGGGGTCTGGTATGGATTTTTAGGGGGACTCCACGCCATTTTTTTTAAAATTTGGGGTGGAGTTCCCCTTAAAATCCATGCCAGATCTGAAGGGCCTGGAATGGATATTTGGGGGAACCCCACGTCAATTTTTTTTAAATTTGCGGCGGGGTTCCCCTTAATATCCATTCCAGACCTGAAGGGCCTGGTAATTGAATTCTGGGGAACCCCCACGCTTTTTTTTTTTTTTTTATCAATGACTTTTGTATGTATTGCCGGGAGCCGACAATTCATTAATAGCCGCGAGTCAGTTTTAAATGCATTTTTTTCTTTCAAAAATGACATTTTTTGCAGGGACAGTTCTAAGCACGGGAAACATGCGCCACTTTACATGCATATCATACACACCCCCCAGGTACGAAATTTAAAGGAATATTTCACTTTTATTTTTTCATTTTAAGCATTATTAAAATCACTGCTCCCGAAAAAACGGCCGTTTTTAAAACTTCTTTTTGCATTGATACATGTCCCCTGGGGCAGGACCCGGGTCCCCAAACACTTTTTAGGACAATAACTTGCATATAAGCCTTTATAATTAACACTTTAGATTTCTCCCATAGATTTTTCGAATTTGCCGCGAACACCCCTATTTGTTCGCTGTTCGGCGAACGGGCGAACAGGCAATGTTCGAGTCGAACATGAGTTCGACTCGAACTCGAAGCTCATCCCTACTCCTGACCTCTGAGAAGCCAGCACCTTAGAGCGTTCAGTCCTGTAGGTACCTCTCAAGCTGCCAATTTTAGTGTCCACTTGTTTTGCTGTGGCTGTGGGCACCTTGGTATGCACAAATGGGAGCAGCTTCTCCAGCGCTGCTTTTCTCACCCCTCTTTTTTTGTGGATGGGGTTTTTCGTCTCCCACAGAGCGGGCAGCTCCCTTACCCGGTCAATAAATTCCGCCAGGAAATCCTTGTCGCTTATAAAGACATTCATATTGTATCTGCAAGTTAAATAAATTATATATAACTAATGTGAGGCAAACAGTCTAACCTCCTTAACATCCTAGTCACCATATATATCCTCCAACATTCTCAAGACAGTATAGGCCAACAATTTGTACAAGTCACAAAATCACATACCTTCGTTCGCACGTCCGTCACTTGAACTCCTCTCTCCGCACACCGAACGTACTATAGTCACATGTGTGTTTGCTATATACACACCACGCATGCGTCAAAATACGAACACGTCGCTCCGCACACATCGCCCGCCCATGACGTTCTAACTAACATCTTTTCCCCGCCCCTTCTCTTTCGGCGCGCAGACAGATATGGCGGAGTTACAGCAGGTGTCTGATAATTCCGCAACTAACGAGGAGGAGACAAGCCCGGAGACCGAGGAAACGTCACGATCAAGGAGGAGATTCAAGGCATCGAATATGTCTTTGACGGAGATAGCGGAGATGGTGGACATCTTGCTCAAGTCTGATTATGATGCAAAGCATGGGCCGTATAGCAAACCAAATAGAAGGAAGGCCAAAATCCTCACTAAAGTCGTGAAGAGTCTGAAGGCGAATTTCGGGGTGAAACGCTCAAATGAGCAGCTCAGAAAGAGGTGGTCAGACCTCAAACTGAGGGAGCCAGAGCAGTTGAGGAGCATAAAGAGAATGCTCGTTAAAAGTAAGTAAAATGTACACTTTTCTGCTATTAATCTTTTTCTAAACTTACATGTTGCTCTTTATTTTGGTTTCTCATATTGGACTCCCTTCCAAAATGTAATATTTTGAACTTGGTTGGGCACAGTAATCGTTCGTTACGTTACAGACACTTCGTTCGGCCACTATCCGCGGTTTTGGCTTATTTTATAGCCACAAAAGTAATTAGACATCTGCCATTTTTGGTCAAATATTGTGGCAAAATTTTTAGGCTAGATGATGTGTTTGTAAAGAGAATGAAATGCAAACTTTTATCAGTGTAAAGGAGACGACACTCAGCAGCTGCTTCCACATCTGTACTTTGGAGCACTATAGTGTGGGCCACCAGACCCGCCTTTTTTGGGTGTCCCACACAGGTGCATCAGTGAATTTTTGTGGTGCCTCCATGTCAAATAAATTACATCCAAAGGTGAATACTAAACATATTCTTGGTCATAAATAATGCATTCTTCTTTAAATTCCGCCCAAACACACACTTGTACCACACTTCCAAGCAATTTAGCCTGTTTTTATTTTAACATTGAGATTTACAGTGTGATAAATAGACCTTTTGTTTGATTCTCATAGGGGAGAGAAGACTGGGAGGAGAACACTCCAGGGAGCACATGCACCCCACAACTTCCAAGCAACCCCAAACTCCCAAAGACCCACAACCGAAAGATGTGCAGGAAGTTGAGGTGGAGGAAGGAGAAGTGCAGGAAGGAGAGGTGGATGACGTTGTGGATCTGGTCACCACAACAGGTCAGTATCTGTCACCACAGCTTCAGGTAAGAGATGTAGGCCTGCAGAGTTATAATACCTTTTGTTTTTTGTTTTTAGGGGATATAAATGTTGTGAAGGATAGTACACGGTTCTCTGCTGACAGTGCCCTCCGCCTCATCCAGCAAGTGATGGAATATAGCACGGAACTGGACCTAATTAAACAAAGAATCCATGTGATGGAACACACATTTAAAGACATTCTCGATGTTTTGGGGAGAATTCAATAAGCCATCCAAACACATTTGTTTTTACATGTTTGTTATTGCACATTTTAGAATATTTTTGACAATCATACCAGCCAAAAATTGAATCTGCACACAGTGTGTCAACATGTGCTATCTGCCATCAGGGGATATCCATGTACGTCTTTTGGGGGTGCAACCCCTTCCTCGTATCTAAAGTCGATGAACTGAGGAAGGGGTTGCACCCCCAAAACACGTCCATTGATCACCCCTGATGGCAGATAGCACATGTTGACAATAGGGATCAGGATTGTAAACTTCCTAGATGAAAAAAATCCCAAATGTGTGCATATTCAATTTTTGGCTGGGCAAGGGGTGGCAGGACCCCATATTAGGACGGGCACATAGAGACATAGTTTGTGTAAGTGAATGTCTCAGATTGCTCAGAGGTATCCAATGTTGTAATTTTTGGAATGCAACTGTTATTTTTGTATTTTCATAAGCAAAAAATTGCCGGTTTGTGGCCAGGCCAACCCAAAAAAACAGAAAAAAATAAAAATGGTGTGAATGTGCATAGAGTAAAATATTTGACCACAAACAACGTGTAGCTTCTTTTTATAATACCCTCTAAGCTTATTTGGTTATTTTGTAAGGTTACATAGTGAAATGGTTGTTAGTTACTAAAGTAAAATACACTTGGCACTACAAATGCACTAAGACAAACTAGGAGACAGGAAAGAACAAATAATTAAAGGTTTAAACAAGCTTTTTATTTGGATCCTTGGACATAGGCTGGCATAGGAATTGTCCCCCTACCCGTGAAATACTCCATGTATTTGTCCCGAACCTCACGGGCATTTTGGGAGGGCAAGCCAGGACGGGCAGATTCCAGGCCCGGCAGGGGATTTGCAGGGGAAAGTCCAGCCTCTGGCAAAACTGAGGCCATATAGGAATTTGATTTTTGGCTCAGAAAGTTGTGTAGCACACAGCAGCATAATACGACATAGTTTATTTTGTAGTCCGCCAAGTGTATTGAAGTCATAAAAAGGCGGAACGGGCTGGCCATTATGCCAAAGGCATTTTCGACAACTCTTCGGCCCCTGGCCAGCCGGTAATTGAACACCCTCTTGTCTGGGGTCAGGGTCCTCTGAGGAAATGGCCTCATAAGATGCCGTCTGAGTCCGAAGGCTTCATCAGCCAAAAAAACAAAGGGGAGTCCTTCAATATTCCCTGACCCCGGTGGCAATGCAAGGTCGTCACTCTGGAGACGGAGGGCAAACTCCGTCTGGATGAAGGATCCCCCATCGGACATCCGGCCATTCTTCCCTACATCAACATAGAGGAATTCATACCGTGCTGACACCACCGCCATCAGCACAATGCTATGAAACCCCTTGTAATTGTAGTAGTAGGACCCAGAACGGGGTGGCGGCACGATGCGGACGTGCTTCCCGTCTATGGCACCACCGCAGTTGGGGAAGTCCCACCGCGTGGCAAACTCCGATGCCACAGTCTGCCATTCCTGTGGCATGGAAGGAAGCTGTGGAGTGAAACAAGATGAAATAATATTAGAATACAAAAATCATACATTACAAGGAAGAAAAAAGGGGGGAATATGGGACTTTGAATGAGGATCTGGACAAGGTGGGGGTACATAAAGGAAACACATGTTTTTAATAACATGAGGAGTAAAATGTATTACACTATGAGAATGATGGGATTGCACATGATATTACATACATATCGTAGACATAGAGGACATATTCTTGCATTGACTTAAAAGACTCATGGCAATATGACAGTGAATATGATTCATGGACATAAAGTTTACAAACTAACATCAACTAAAATTACATAACAGTTTGATAGATAGATGTACAAATCCCATGAGTGCACATATGTGAACATTGGTTCCTTAAAGCGGCATAGTGCAGTGGAATGACAAGATATAGCAATTGTGTAGGCATGACGGTGGTAAAATTGTAGATGGATCAAAAGGCTGGTATGGAAGTGTATTGGCATCCTTTTTAGCCCGACGCGTTTCGTATTTAACTCATCAGGGGCGGATGCTTCCAATAAGCAATCTAAAAAGAATGTATATAAAAAAATGGATTTAGCCTATATTGACATAAAGCATAAACAGGAGAGGCCATTTGTACCAATCCTGAGAAACTTACATACAAAGGATGGATCATGGGGATGAGTAAAACGATGGACCAGGGCCAACCAGAAGGTGTCCTACCCGGAAGCCGAGGCAATGGGAATCCGTGCAGGCAAGATGTGAGGATGGGGGTACCAAGTGGTACCGATGGACCTGCCGAGTTGGTGCACCACAGTGATGGTAAACTTGTGGGGAATGCCAAAGAAGTCTATATGGGGTAAAATAAAGTGTGTAAGAAATTGAACTCACACTGGGCAGAATCCAGTAACGTGGTGGAGTCAAGTCAAAATTTACCTCAGTATTATGCAATGGGACAAGAAGTGTCCAAATGCAATGGTGTACTCAGCATATAACGGTGGAGACTGTGTGCACATGACAGTATTTATACAGAAACCCCCATCATACAAAGCCATGCATGGGTTCCCGCCAACGTCACGCCGGCTAGTCACGTGCAGGGAGGGGCCTTAATCGGGACGATACCAACCGCTCGATGGAGGCTGACCTCTATGGATGGTGACTACCGAGTTGGTGAAGATACGTCCAACGTCACGGCGCCAGTGATGACGTCATGCGTGGGGTGCAGTGCGTGGCGTCGATGTGATGAGGGCCCCGCCCAGCACCCCGGGCTACGCCTGGTGAGGGCGGAGGAAGGGGGTGGAGGGACGGCGCACAGAACACATCGCAGCTTCCGGGCAATGGACAAAAAAAGGGGAAGGCCTATAGTGCCAAAGGCTGACAGTCCCCAATGGAATGCACACAACAAAAAACAAAAAACAAACAATGCCGTATCACTCAGGCATGGTAACCATGTCTAGAGTGAGGGGGGCCCCAAAAAGGGTACACGACCGTAGAGGGGAACCCAGACCACCCACAGAGGCGGCAGGGGATCAATGCTGACTCAGTCCAAAACCTCCATCCCGTTAAAGTGCAAAAGAGGGGGACTGTGTGTGAACACAGGTGGGACTTTGAGTGAGACACATGGCTAATGTCTCCATCCCGAGTACAATATAGAAAAAAGGGGCGAATTTGGGACTTTGAATGAGGTTCTGGACAAGGTGGGGGTACATAAAGGAAACACATGTTTTTAATAACATGAGGAGTAAAATGTATTACACTATGAGAATGATGGGATTGCACATGATATTACATACATATCGTAGACATAGAGGACATATTCTTGCATTGACTTAAAAGACTCATGGCAATATGACAGTGCATATGATTCATGGACATAAAGTTTACAAACTAACATCAACTAAAATTACATAACAGTATGATAGATAGATGTACAAATCCAATGAGTGCACATATGTGAACATTGGTTCCTTAAAGCGGCATAGTGCAGTGGAATGACAAGATATAGCAATTGTGTAGGCATGACGGTGGTAAAATTGTAGATGGATCAAAAGGCTGGTATGGAAGTGTATTGGCATCTTTTTAGCTCGACGCGTTTCGTATTTAACTCATCAGGGGCAGATGCTTCCAATAAGCAATCTAAAAAGAATGTATATAAAAAATGGATTTAGCCTATATTGACATAAAGCATAAACAGGAGAGGCCATTTGTACCAATCCTGAGAAACTTACATACAAAGGATGGATCATGGGGATGAGTAAAACGATGGACCAGGGCCAACCAGAAGGTGTCCTACCCGGAAGCCGAGGCAATGGGAATCCGTGCAGGCAAGATGTGAGGATGGGGGTACCAAGTGGTACCGATGGACCTGCCGAGTTGGTGCACCACAGTGATGGTAAACTTGTGGGGAATGCCAAAGAAGTCTATATGGGGTAAAATAAAGTGTGTAAGAAATTGAACTCACACTGGGCAGAATCCAGTAACGTGGTGGAGTCAAGTCAAAATTTACCTCAGTATTATGCAATGGGACAAGAAGAGTCCAAATGCAATGGTGTACTCAGCATATAACGGTGGAGACTGTGTGCACATGACAGTATTTATACAGAAACCCCCATCATACAAAGCCATGCATGGGTTCCCGCCAACGTCACGCCGGCTAGTCACGTGCAGGGAGGGGCCTTAATCGGGACGATACCAACCGCTCGATGGAGGCTGACCTCTATGGATGGTGACTACCGAGTTGGTGAAGATACGTCCAACGTCACGGCGCCAGTGATGACGTCATGCGTGGGGTGCAGTGCGTGGCGTCGATGTGATGAGGGCCCCGCCCAGCACCCCGGGCTACGCCTGGTGAGGGCGGAGGAAGGGGGTGGAGGGACGGCGCACAGAACACATCGCAGCTTCCGGGCAATGGACAAAAAAAGGGGAAGGCCTATAGTGCCAAAGGCTGACAGTCCCCAATGGAATGCACACAACAAAAAACAAAAAACAAACAATGCCGTATCACTCAGGCATGGTAACCATGTCTAGAGTGAGGGGGGGCCCCAAAAAGGGTACACGACCGTAGAGGGGAACCCAGACCACCCACAGAGGCGGCAGGGGATCAATGCTGACTCAGTCCAAAACCTCCATCCCGTTAAAGTGCAAAAGAGGGGGACTGTGTGTGAACACAGGTGGGACTTTGAGTGAGACACATGGCTAATGTCTCCATCCCGAGTACAATATAGAAAAAAGGGGCGAATTTGGGACTTTGAATGAGGTTCTGGACAAGGTGGGGGTACATAAAGGAAACACATGTTTTTAATAACATGAGGAGTAAAATGTATTACACTATGAGAATGATGGGATTGCACATGATATTACATACATATCGTAGACATAGAGGACATATTCTTGCATTGACTTAAAAGACTCATGGCAATATGACAGTGCATATGATTCATGGACATAAAGTTTACAAACTAACATCAACTAAAATTACATAACAGTATGATAGATAGATGTACAAATCCAATGAGTGCACATATGTGAACATTGGTTCCTTAAAGCGGCATAGTGCAGTGGAATGACAAGATATAGCAATTGTGTAGGCATGACGGTGGTAAAATTGTAGATGGATCAAAAGGCTGGTATGGAAGTGTATTGGCATCTTTTTAGCTCGACGCGTTTCGTATTTAACTCATCAGGGGCAGATGCTTCCAATAAGCAATCTAAAAAGAATGTATATAAAAAAATGGATTTAGCCTATATTGACATAAAGCATAAACAGGAGAGGCCATTTGTACCAATCCTGAGAAACTTACATACAAAGGATGGATCATGGGGATGAGTAAAACGATGGACCAGGGCCAACCAGAAGGTGTCCTACCCGGAAGCCGAGGCAATGGGAATCCGTGCAGGCAAGATGTGAGGATGGGGGTACCAAGTGGTACCGATGGACCTGCCGAGTTGGTGCACCACAGTGATGGTAAACTTGTGGGGAATGCCAAAGAAGTCTATATGGGGTAAAATAAAGCGTGTAAGAAATTGAACTCACACTGGGCAGAATCCAGTAACGTGGTGGAGTCAAGTCAAAATTTACCTCAGTATTATGCAACGGGACAAGAAGAGTCCAAATGCAATGGCGTACTCAGCATATAACGGTGGAGACTGTGTGCACATGACAGTATTTATACAGAAACCCCCATCATACAAAGCCATGCATGGGTTCCCACCAACGTCACGCCGGCTAGTCACGTGCAGGGAGGGGCCTTAATCGGGACGATATCAACCGCTCGATGGAGGCTGACCTCTATGGATGGTGACTACCGAGTTGGTGAAGATACGTCCAACGTCACGGCGCCAGTGATGACGTCATGCGTGGGGTGCAGTGCGTGGCGTCGATGTGATGAGGGCCCCGCCCAGCACCCCGGGCTACGCCTGGTGAGGGCGGAGGAAGGGGGTGGAGGGACGGCGCACAGAACACATCGCAGCTTCCGGGCAATGGACAGAAAAAGGGGAAGGCCTATAGTGCCAAAGGCTGACAGTCCCCAATGGAATGCACACAACAAAAAACAAAAAACAAACAATGCCGTATCACTCAGGCATGGTAACCATGTCTAGAGTGAGGGGGGGCCCCAAAAAGGGTACACGACCATAGAGGGGAACCCAGACCACCCACAGAGGCGGCAGGGGATCAATGCTGACTCAGTCCAAAACCTCCATCCCGTTAAAGTGCAAAAGAGGGGGACTGTGTGTGAACACAGGTGGGACTTTGAGTGAGACACATGGCTAATGTCTCCATCCCGAGTACAATATAGAAAAAAGTGGGGAATTTGGGACTTTGAATGAGGTTCTGGACAAGGTGGGGGTACATGAAGGAAACACATGTTTTTAATAACATGAGGAGTAAAATGTATTACACTATGAGAATGATGTGATTGCACATGATATTACATACATATCGTAGACATAGAGGACATATTCTTGCATTGACTTAAAAGACTCATGGCAATATGACAGTGCATATGATTCATGGATATAAAGTTTACAAACTAACATCAACTAAAATTACATAACAGTATGATAGATAGATGTACAAATCCCATGAGTGCACATATGTGAACATTGGTTCCTTAAAGCGGCATAGTGCAGTGGAATGACAAGATATAGCAATTGTGTAGGCATGACGGTGGTAAAATTGTAGATGGATCAAAAGGCTGGTATGGAAGTGTATTGGCATCCTTTTTAGCCCGACGCGTTTCGTATTTAACTCATCAGGGGCGGATGCTTCCAATAAGCAATCTAAAAAGAATGTATATAAAAAAATGGATTTAGCCTATATTGACATAAAGCATAAACAGGAGAGGCCATTTGTACCAACCCTGAGAAACTTACATACAAAGGATGGATCATGGGGATGAGTAAAACGATGGACCAGGGCCAACCAGAAGGTGTCCTACCCGGAAGCCGAGGCAATGGGAATCCGTGCAGGCAAGATGTGAGGATGGGGGTACCAAGTGGTACCGATGGACCTGCCGAGTTGGTGCACCACAGTGATGGTAAACTTGTGGGGAATGCCAAAGAAGTCTATATGGGGTAAAATAAAGTGTGTAAGAAATTGAACTCACACTGGGCAGAATCCAGTAACGTGGTGGAGTCAAGTCAAAATTTACCTTAGTATTATGCAATGGGACAAGAAGAGTCCAAATGCAATGGCGTACTCAGCATATAACGGTGGAGACTGTGTGCACATGACAGTATTTATACAGAAACCCCCATCATACAAAGCCATGCATGGGTTCCCGCCAACGTCACGCCGGCTAGTCACGTGCAGGGAGGGGCCTTAATCGGGACGATACCAACCGCTCGATGGAGGCTGACCTCTATGGATGGTGACTACCGAGTTGGTGAAGATACGTCCAACGTCACGGTGCCAGTGATGACGTCATGCGTGGGGTGCAGTGCGTGGCGTCGATGTGATGAGGGCCCCGCCCAGCACCCCGGGCTACGCCTGGTGAGGGCGGAGGAAGGGGGTGGAGGGACGGCGCACAGAACACATCGCAGCTTCCGGGCAATGGACAAAAAAAGGGGAAGGCCTATAGTGCCAAAGGCTGACAGTCCCCAATGGAATGCACACAACAAAAAACAAAAAACAAACAATGCCGTATCACTCAGGCATGGTAACCATGTCTAGAGTGAGGGGGGCCCCAAAAAGGGTACACGACCGTAGAGGGGAACCCAGACCACCCACAGAGGCGGCAGGGTTTCAATGCTGACTCAGTCCAAAACCTCCATCCCGTTAAAGTGCAAAAGAGGGGGACTGTGTGTGAACACAGGTGGGACTTTGAGTGAGACACATGGCTAATGTCTCCATCCCGAGTACAATATAGAAAAAAGGGGGGAATTTGGGACTTTGAATGAGGTTCTGGACAAGGTGGGGGTACATAAAGGAAACACATGTTTTTAATAACATGAGGAGTAAAATGTATTACACTATGAGAATGATGGGATTGCACATGATATTACATACATATCGTAGACATAGAGGACATATTCTTGCATTGACTTAAAAGACTCATGGCAATATGACAGTGCATATGATTTATGGACATAAAGTTTACAAACTAACATCAACTAAAATTACATAACAGTATGATAGATAGATGTACAAATCCCATGAGTGCACATATGTGAACATTGGTTCCTTAAAGCGGCATAGTGCAGTGGAATGACAAGATATAGCAATTGTGTAGGTATGACGGTGGTAAAATTGTAGATGGATCAAAAGGCTGGTATGGAAGTGTATTGGCATCCTTTTTAGCCCGACGCGTTTCATATTTAACTCATCAGGGGCGGATGCTTCCAATAAGCAATCTAAAAAGAATGTATAAAAAAAAATGGATTTAGCCTATATTGACATAAAGCATAAACAGGAGAGGCCATTTGTACCAATCCTGAGAAACTTACATACAAAGGATGGATCATGGGGATGAGTAAAACGATGGACCAGGGCCAACCAGAAGGTGTCCTACCCGGAAGCCGAGGCAATGGGAATCCGTGCAGGCAAGATGTGAGGATGGGGGTACCAAGTGGTACCGATGGACCTGCCGAGTTGGTGCACCACAGTGATGGTAAACTTGTGGGGAATGCCAAAGAAGTCTATATGGGGTAAAATAAAGTGTGTAAGAAATTGAACTCACACTGGGCAGAATCCAGTAACGTGGTGGAGTCAAGTCAAAATTTACCTCAGTATTATGCAATGGGACAAGAAGAGTCCAAATGCAATGGCGTACTCAGCATATAACGGTGGAGACTGTGTGCACATGACAGTATTTATACAGAAACCCCCATCATACAAAGCCATGCATGGGTTCCCGCCAACGTCACGCCGGCTAGTCACGTGCAGGGAGGGGCCTTAATCGGGACGATACCAACCGCTCGATGGAGGCTGACCTCTATGGATGGTGACTACCGAGTTGGTAAAGATACGTCCAACGTCACGGCGCCAGTGATGACGTCATGCGTGGGGTGCAGTGCGTGGCGTCGATGTGATGAGGGCCCCGCCCAGCACCCCGGGCTACGCCTGGTGAGGGCGGAGGAAGGGGGTGGAGGGACGGCGCACAGAACACATCGCAGCTTCCGGGCAATGGACAAAAAAGGGGAAGGCCTATAGTGCCAAAGGCTGACAGTCCCCAATGGAATGCACACAACAAAAAACAAAAAACAAACAATGCCGTATCACTCAGGCATGGTAACCATGTCTAGAGTGAGGGGGGCCCCAAAAAGGGTACACGACCGTAGAGGGGAACCCAGACCACCCACAGAGGCGGCAGGGGATCAATGCTGACTCAGTCCAAAACCTCCATCCCGTTAAAGTGCAAAAGAGGGGGACTGTGTGTGAAAACAGGTGGGACTTTGAGTGAGACACATGGCTAATGTCTCCATCCCGAATACAATATAGAAAAAAGGGGGGAATTTGGGACTTTGAATGAGGTTCTGGACAAGGTGGGGGTACATAAAGGAAACACATGTTTTTAATAACATGAGGAGTAAAATGTATTACACTATGAGAATGATGGGATTGCACATGATATTACATACAGATCGTAGACATAGAGGACATATTCTTGCATTGACTTAAAAGACTCATGGCAATATGACAGTGCATATGATTCATGGACATAAAGTTTACAAACTAACATCAACTAAAATTACATAACAGTATGATAGATAGATGTACAAATCCCATGAGTGCACATATGTGAACATTGGTTCCTTAAAGCGGCATAGTGCAGTGGAATGACAAGATATAGCAATTGTGTAGGCATGACGGTGGTAAAATTGTAGATGGATCAAAAGGCTGGTATGGAAGTGTATTGGCATCCTTTTTAGCCCGACGCGTTTCGTATTTAACTCATCAGGGGCGGATGCTTCCAATAAGCAATCTAAAAATAATGTATATAAAAAAATGGATTTAGCCTATATTGACATAAAGCATAAACAGGAGAGGCCATTTGTACCAATCCTGAGAAACTTACATACAAAGGATGGATCATGGGGATGAGTAAAACGATGGACCAGGGCCAACCAGAAGGTGTCCTACCCGGAAGCCGAGGCAATGGGAATCCATGCAGGCAAGATGTGAGGATGGGGGTACCAAGTGGTACCGATGGACCTGCCGAGTTGGTGCACCACAGTGATGGTAAACTTGTGGGGAATGCCAAAGAAGTCTATATGGGGTAAAATAAAGTGTGTAAGAAATTGAACTCACACTGGGCAGAATCCAGTAACGTGGTGGAGTCAAGTCAAAATTTACCTTAGTATTATGCAATGGGACAAGAAGAGTCCAAATGCAATGGTGTACTCAGCATATAACGGTGGAGACTGTGTGCACATGACAGTATTTATACAGAAACCCCCATCATACAAAGCCATGCATGGGTTCCCGCCAACGTCACGCCGGCTAGTCACGTGCAGGGAGGGGCCTTAATCGGGACGATACCAACCGCTCGATGGAGGCTGACCTCTATGGATGGTGACTACCGAGTTGGTGAAGATACGTCCAACGTCACGGCGCCAGTGATGACGTCATGCGTGGGGTGCAGTGCGTGGCGTCGATGTGATGAGGGCCCCGCCCAGCACCCCGGGCTACGCCTGGTGAGGGCGGAGGAAGGGGTGGAGGGACGGCGCACAGAACACATCGCAGCTTCCGGGCAATGGACAAAAAAAGGGAAAGGCCTATAGTGCCAAAGGCTGACAGTCCCCAATGGAATGCACACAACAAAAAACAAAAAACAAACAATGCCGTATCACTCAGGCATGGTAACCATGTCTAGAGTGAGGGGGGGGCCCAAAAAGGGTACACGACCGTAGAGGGGAACCCAGACCACCCACAGAGGCGGCAGGGGATCAATGCTGACTCAGTCCAAAACCTCCATCCCGTTAAAGTGCAAAAGAGGGGGACTGTGTGTGAACACAGGTGGGACTTTGAGTGAGACACATGGCTAATGTCTCCATCCCGAGTACAATATAGAAAAAAGGGGGAATTTGGGACTTTGAATGAGGTTCTGGACAAGGTGGGGGTACATAAAGGAAACATATGTTTTTAATAACATGAGGAGTAAAATGTATTACACTATGAGAATGATGGGATTGCACATGATATTACATACATATCGTAGACATAGAGGACATATTCTTGCATTGACTTAAAAGACTCATGGCAATATGACAGTGCATATGATTCATGGACATAAAGTTTACAAACTAACATCAACTAAAATTACATAACAGTATGATAGATAGATGTACAAATCCCATGAGTGCACATATGTGAACATTGGTTCCTTAAAGCGGCATAGTGCAGTGGAATGACAAGATATAGCAATTGTGTAGGCATGACGGTGGTAAAATTGTAGATGGATCAAAAGGCTGGTATGGAAGTGTATTGGCATCCTTTTTAGACCGACGCGTTTCATATTTAACTCATCAGGGGCGGATGCTTCCAATAAGCAATCTAAAAAGAATGTATATAAAAAAATGGATTTAGCCTATATTGACATAAAGCATAAACAGGAGAGGCCATTTGTACCAATCCTGAGAAACTTACATACAAAGGATGGATCATGGGGATGAGTAAACGATGGACCAGGGCCAACCAGAAGGTGTCCTACCCGGAAGCCGAGGCAATGGGAATCCGTGCAGGCAAGATGTGAGGATGGGGGTACCAAGTGGTACCGATGGACCTGCCGAGTTGGTGCACCACAGTGATGGTAAACTTGTGGGGAATGCCAAAGAAGTCTATATGGGGTAAAATAAAGTGTGTAAGAAATTGAACTCACACTGGGCAGAATCCAGTAACGTGGTGGAGTCAAGTCAAAATTTACCTCAGTATTATGCAATGGGACAAGAAGAGTCCAAATGCAATGGCGTACTCAGCATATAACGGTGGAGACTGTGTGCACATGACAGTATTTATACAGAAACCCCCATCATACAAAGCCATGCATGGGTTCCCGCCAACGTCACGCCGGCTAGTCACGTGCAGGGAGGGGCCTTAATCGGGACGATACCAACCGCTCGATGGAGGCTGACCTCTATGGATGGTGACTACCGAGTTGGTGAAGATACGTCCAACGTCACGGCGCCAGTGATGACGTCATGCGTGGGGTGCAGTGCGTGGCGTCGATGTGATGAGGGCCCCGCCCAGCACCCCGGGCTACGCCTGGTGAGGGCGGAGGAAGGGGGTGGAGGGACGGCGCACAGAACACATCGCAGCTTCCGGGCAATGGACAAAAAAAGGGGAAGGCCTATAGTGCCAAAGGCTGACAGTCCCCAATGGAATGCACACAACAAAAAACAAAAAACAAACAATGCCGTATCACTCAGGCATGGTAACCATGTCTAGAGTGAGGGGGGCCCCAAAAAGGGTACTCGACCGTAGAGGGGAACCCAGACCACCCACAGAGGCGGCAGGGGATCAATGCTGACTCAGTCCAAAACCTCCATCCCGTTAAAGTGCAAAAGAGGGGGACTGTGTGTGAACACAGGTGGGACTTTGAGTGAGACACATGGCTAATGTCTCCATCCCGAGTACAATATAGAAAAAAGGGGGAATTTGGGACTTTGAATGAGGTTCTGGACAAGGTGGGGGTACATAAAGGAAACACATGTTTTTAATAACATGAGGAGTAAAATGTATTACACTATGAGAATGATGGGATTGCACATGATATTACATACATATCGTAGACATAGAGGACATATTCTTGCATTGACTTAAAAGACTCATGGCAATATGACAGTGCATATGATTCATGGACATAAAGTTTACAAACTAACATCAACTAAAATTACATAACAGTATGATAGATAGATGTACAAATCCCATGAGTGCACATATGTGAACATTGGTTCCTTAAAGCGGCATAGTGCAGTGGAATGACAAGATATAGCAATTGTGTAGGCATGACGGTGGTAAAATTGTAGATGGATCAAAAGGCTGGTATGGAAGTGTATTGGCATCCTTTTAAGCCCGACGCGTTTCGTATTTAACTCATCAGGGGCGGATGCTTCCAATAAGCAATCTAAAAAGAATGTATATAAAAAAATGGATTTAGCCTATATTGACATAAAGCATAAACAGGAGAGGCCATTTGTACCAATCCTGAGAAACTTACATACAAAGGATGGATCATGGGGATGAGTAAACGATGGACCAGGGCCAACCAGAAGGTGTCCTACCCGGAAGCCGAGGCAATGGGAATCCGTGCAGGCAAGATGTGAGGATGGGGGTACCAAGTGGTACCGATGGACCTGCCGAGTTGGTGCACCACAGTGATGGTAAACTTGTGGGGAATGCCAAAGAAGTCTATATGGGGTAAAATAAAGTGTGTAAGAAATTGAACTCACACTGGGCAGAATCCAGTAACGTGGTGGAGTCAAGTCAAAATTTACCTCAGTATTATGCAATGGGACAAGAAGAGTCCAAATGCAATGGCGTACTCAGCATATAACGGTGGAGACTGTGTGCACATGACAGTATTTATACAGAAACCCCCATCATACAAAGCCATGCATGGGTTCCCGCCAACGTCACGCCGGCTAGTCACGTGCAGGGAGGGGCCTTAATCGGGACGATACCAACCGCTCGATGGAGGCTGACCTCTATGGATGGTGACTACCGAGTTGGTGAAGATACGTCCAACGTCACGGCGCCAGTGATGACGTCATGCGTGGGGTGCAGTGCATGGCGTCGATGTGATGAGGGCCCCGCCCAGCACCCCGGGCTACGCCTGGTGAGGGCGGAGGAAGGGGGTGGAGGGACGGCGCACAGAACACATCGCAGCTTCCGGGCAATGGACAAAAAAAGGGAAAGGCCTATAGTGCCAAAGGCTGACAGTCCCCAATGGAATGCACACAACAAAAAACAAAAAACAAACAATGCCGTATCACTCAGGCATGGTAACCATGTCTAGAGTGAGGGGGGCCCCAAAAAGGGTACACGACCGTAGAGGGGAACCCAGACCACCCACAGAGGCGGCAGGGGATCAATGCTGACTCAGTCCAAAACCTCCATCCCGTTAAAGTGCAAAAGAGGGGGACTGTGTGTGAACACAGGTGGGACTTTGAGTGAGACACATGGCTAATGTCTCCATCCCGAGTACAATATAGAAAAAAGGGGGAATTTGGGACTTTGAATGAGGTTCTGGACAAGGTGGGGGTACATAAAGGAAACACATGTTTTTAATAACATGAGGAGTAAAATGTATTACACTATGAGAATGATGGGATTGCACATGATATTACATACATATCGTAGACATAGAGGACATATTCTTGCATTGACTTAAAAGACTCATGGCAATATGACAGTGCATATGATTCATGGACATAAAGTTTACAAACTAACATCAACTAAAATTACATAACAGTATGATAGATAGATGTACAAATCCCATGAGTGCACATATGTGAACATTGGTTCCTTAAAGCGGCATAGTGCAGTGGAATGACAAGATATAGCAATTGTGTAGGCATGACGGTGGTAAAATTGTAGATGGATCAAAAGGCTGGTATGGAAGTGTATTGGCATCCTTTTAAGCCCGACGCGTTTCGTATTTAACTCATCAGGGGCGGATGCTTCCAATAAGCAATCTAAAAAGAATGTATATAAAAAAATGGATTTAGCCTATATTGACATAAAGCATAAACAGGAGAGGCCATTTGTACCAATCCTGAGAAACTTACATACAAAGGATGGATCATGGGGATGAGTAAAACGATGGACCAGGGCCAACCAGAAGGTGTCCTACCCGGAAGCCGAGGCAATGGGAATCCGTGCAGGCAAGATGTGAGGATGGGGGTACCAAGTGGTACCGATGGACCTGCCGAGTTGGTGCACCACAGTGATGGTAAACTTGTGGGGAATGCCAAAGAAGTCTATATGGGGTAAAATAAAGTGTGTAAGAAATTGAACTCACACTGGGCAGAATCCAGTAACGTGGTGGAGTCAAGTCAAAATTTACCTCAGTATTATGCAATGGGACAAGAAGAGTCCAAATGCAATGGCGTACTCAGCATATAACGGTGGAGACTGTGTGCACATGACAGTATTTATACAGAAACCCCCATCATACAAAGCCATGCATGGGTTCCCGCCAACGTCACGCCGGCTAGTCACGTGCAGGGAGGGGCCTTAATCGGGACGATACCAACCGCTCGATGGAGGCTGACCTCTATGGATGGTGACTACCGAGTTGGTGAAGATACGTCCAACGTCACGGCGCCAGTGATGACGTCATGCGTGGGGTGCAGTGCGTGGCGTCGATGTGATGAGGGCCCCGCCCAGCACCCCGGGCTACGCCTGGTGAGGGCGGAGGAAGGGGGTGGAGGGACGGCGCACAGAACACATCGCAGCTTCCGGGCAATGGACAAAAAAAGGGGAAGGCCTATAGTGCCAAAGGCTGACAGTCCCCAATGGAATGCACACAACAAAAAACAAAAAACAAACAATGCCGTATCACTCAGGCATGGTAACCATGTCTAGAGTGAGGGGGGGCCCCAAAAAGGGTACACGACCGTAGAGGGGAACCCAGACCACCCACAGAGGCGGCAGGGGATCAATGCTGACTCAGTCCAAAACCTCCATCCCGTTAAAGTGCAAAAGAGGGGGACTGTGTGTGAACACAGGTGGGACTTTGAGTGAGACACATGGCTAATGTCTCCATCCCGAGTACAATATAGAAAAAAGGGGGGAATTTGGGACTTTGAATGAGGTTCTGGACAAGGTGGGGGTACATAAAGGAAACACATGTTTTTAATAACATGAGTAGGGATGAGCTCGGTGTTCGAGTCGAACATACGTTCGACTCGAACATCGGCTGTTCGATCGTTCGACGAAGATCGAACGATTTGGGCCGTTCGCGCCTAATTCGAGTGACGCGAACGGCCCACAATGCACTACGCCATCGCAGTGTCATCCAGGCGCTGTGATTGGCCAAGCATGCACTGTGACCCCGCATGCTTGGCCAATCACAGCGCCGGCAGCGAGGAGAGCAATGATTGGCCACAGGCAGGATGCCTGTGGCCAATTATTGCTGAGGGTGTTTAGTACACGCCCCACACTATAAAAGGCCGCCAGCACGGCGGCCTAGTGTAGTGTGTTCCGGAGCAGGAAAAGAGAAGCATAGGCAGGGACAGTGTCATTTTTTTTTTCTTGCTTAACCTGGATTCCTTTAGTTTAGGGAAAGAGAAGGATAGGTAGGGAGAGTGTCAGTGTGTTTTACTGTGCAAATCCTTGTTTCTAGGGACAGGGAAGGACAGTGAGGGAAATTCTCCTTGTGCTATAGTGTGCTAAAGCATTGATCATCAACCATCTTTAAAAAATCATTTTTTCTAGGGACAGAAAACTATAGGTAGGGAGAGTGTCAGTGTGTTTTACTGTGATAATCCTTGTTTCTAGGGACAGGGAAGGACAGTGAGGGAAATTCTCCTTGTGCTATAGTGTGCTAAAGCATTGATCATCAACCATCTTTAAAAAAACATTTTTTCTAGGGACAGAAAACTATAGGTAGGGAGAGTGTCAGTGTGTTTTACTGTGATAATCCTTGTTTCTAGGGACAGGGAAGGACAGTGAGGGAAATTCTCCTTGTGCTATAGTGTGCTAAAGCATTGATCATCAACCATCTTTAAAAAAACATTTTTTCTAGGGACAGAAAACTATAGGTAGGAAGAGTGTCAGTTTCTTTCACTGTGATAATCCTTGTTTCTAGGGACAGGGAAGGACAGTGAAGGAAATTCTCCTTGTGCTATAGTGTGCTAAAGCATTGATCATCAACCGTCTTTAAAAAAACATTTTTTCTAGGGACAGAAAACTATAGGTAGGAAGAGTGTCAGTTTCTTTCACTGTGATAATCCTTGTTTCTAGGGACAGGGAAGGACAGTGAGGGAAATTCTCCTTGTGCTATAGTGTGCTAAAGCATTGATCATCAACAGTCTTTAAAAAAACATTTTTTCTAGGGACAGAAAACTATAGGTAGGAAGAGTGTCAGTTTCTTTCACTGTGATAATCCTTGTTTCTAGGGACAGGGAAGGACAGTGAGGGAAATTCTCCTTGTGCTATAGTGTGCTAAAGCATTGATCATCAACCGTCTTTAAAAAAACATTTTTTCTAGGGACAGAAAACTATAGGCAGGAAGAGTGTCAGTTTCTTTCACTGTGATAATCCTTGTTTCTAGGGACAGGGAAGGACAGTGAGGGAAATTCTCCTTGTGCTATAGTGTGCTAAAGCATTGATCATCAACCATCTTTAAAAAAACATTTTTTCTAGGGACAGAAAACTATAGGTAGGAAGAGTGTCAGTTTCTTTCACTGTGATAATCCTTGTTTCTAGGGACAGGGAAGGACAGTGAGGGAAATTCTACTTGTGCTATAGTGTGCTAAAGGATTGATCATCAATCAGCTTTAAAAAAAACATTTTTTGTATGGACAGAAAACTATAGGTAGGAAGAGTGTCAGTTTCTTTCACTGTGATAATCCTTGTTTCTAGGGACAGGGAAGGACAGTGAGGGAAATTCTCCTTGTGCTATAGTGTGCTAAAGCATTGATCATCAATCAGCTTTAAAAAAACATTTTTTCTAGGGACAGAAAACTATAGGTAGGAAGAGTGTCAGTTTCTTTCACTGTGATAATCCTTGTTTCTAGGGACAGGGAAGGACAGTGAGGGAAATTCTCCTTGTGCTATAGTGTGCTAAAGCATTGATCATCAACCGTCTTTAAAAAAACATTTTTTCTAGGGACAGAAAACTATAGGTAGGAAGAGTGTCAGTTTCTTTCACTGTGATAATCCTTGTTTCTAGGGACAGGGAAGGACAGTGAGGGAAATTCTCCTTGTGCTATAGTGTGCTAAAGCATTGATCATCAACCGTCTTTAAAAAAAAAAAATTCTAGGGACAGAAAACTATAGGTAGGAAGAGTGTCAGTTTCTTTCACTGTGATAATCCTTGTTTCTAGGGACAGGGAAGGACAGTGAGGGAAATTCTCCTTGTGCTATAGTGTGCTAAAGCATTGATCATCAACCGTCTTTAAAAAAACATTTTTTCTAGGGACAGAAAACTATAGGTAGGAAGAGTGTCAGTTTCTTTCACTGTGATAATCCTTGTTTCTAGGGACAGGGAAGGACAGTGAGGGAAATTCTCCTTGTGCTATAGTGTGCTAAAGCATTGATCATCAACCATCTTTAAAAAAACATTTTTTCTAGGGACAGAAAACTATAGGTAGGAAGAGTGTCAGTTTCTTTCACTGTGATAATCCTTGTTTCTAGGGACAGGGAAGGACAGTGAGGGAAATTCTCCTTGTGCTATAGTGTGCTAAAGGATTGATCATCAATCAGCTTTAAAAAAACATTTTTTGTATGGACAGAAAACTATAGGTAGGAAGAGTGTCAGTTTCTTTCACTGTGATAATCCTTGTTTCTAGGGACAGGGAAGGACAGTGAGGGAAATTCTCCTTGTGCTATAGTGTGCTAAAGCATTGATCGTCAATCAGCTTTAAAAAAACATTTTTTCTAGGGACAGAAAACTATAGGTAGGAAGAGTGTCAGTTTCTTTCACTGTGATAATCCTTGTTTCTAGGGACAGGGAAGGACAGTGAGGGAAATTCTCCTTGTGCTATAGTGTGCTAAAGCATTGATCATCAACCGTCTTTAAAAAAACATTTTTTCTAGGGACAGAAAACTATAGGTAGGAAGAGTGTCAGTTTCTTTCACTGTGATAATCCTTGTTTCTAGGGACAGGGAACGACAGTGAGGGAAATTCTCCTTGTGCTATAGTGTGCTAAAGCATTGATCATCAACCGTCTTTAAAAAAACATTTTTTCTAGGGACAGAAAACTATAGGTAGGAAGAGTGTCAGTTTCTTTCACTGTGATAATCCTTGTTTCTAGGGACAGGGAAGGACAGTGAGGGAAATTCTCCTTGTGCTATAGTGTGCTAAAGCATTGATCATCAACCGTCTTTAAAAAAACATTTTTTCTAGGGACAGAAAACTATAGGTAGGATGAGTGTCAGTTTCTTTCACTGTGATAATCCTTGTTTCTAGGGACAGGGAAGGACAGTGAGGGAAATTCTCCTTGTGCTATAGTGTGCTAAAGCATTGATCATCAACCATCTTTAAAAAAACATTTTTTCTAGGGACAGAAAACTATAGGTAGGAAGAGTGTCAGTTTCTTTCACTGTGATAATCCTTGTTTCTAGGGACAGGGAAGGACAGTGAGGGAAATTCTACTTGTGCTATAGTGTGCTAAAGGATTGATCATCAATCAGCTTTAAAAAAACATTTTTTGTATGGACAGAAAACTATAGGTAGGAAGAGTGTCAGTTTCTCTCACTGTGATAATCCTTGTTTCTAGGGACAGGGAAGGACAGTGAGGGAAATTCTCCTTGTGCTATAGTGTGCTAAAGCATTGATCATCAATCAGCTTTAAAAAAACATTTTTTCTAGGGACAGAAAACTATAGGTAGGAAGAGTGTCAGTTTCTTTCACTGTGATAATCCTTGTTTCTAGGGACAGGGAAGGACAGTGAGGGAAATTCTCCTTGTGCTATAGTGTGCTAAAGCATTGATCATCAACCGTCTTTAAAAAAACATTTTTTCTAGGGACAGAAAACTATAGGTAGGAAGAGTGTCAGTTTCTTTCACTGTGATAATCCTTGTTTCTAGGGACAGGGAAGGACAGTGAGGGAAATTCTCCTTGTGCTATAGTGTGCTAAAGCATTGATCATCAACCGTCTTTAAAAAAACATTTTTTTTAGGGACAGAAAACTATAGGTAGGAAGAGTGTCAGTTTCTTTCACTGTGATAATCCTTGTTTCTAGGGACAGGGAAGGACAGTGAGGGAAATTCTCCTTGTGCTATAGTGTGCTAAAGCATTGATCATCAACCATCTTTAAAAAAACATTTTTTCTAGGGACAGAAAACTATAGGTAGGAAGAGTGTCAGTTTCTTTCACTGTGATAATCCTTGTTTCTAGGGACAGGGAAGGACAGTGAGGGAAATTCTCCTTGTGCTATAGTGTGCTAAGGGATTGATCATCAATCAGCTTTAAAAAAACATTTTTTGTATGGACAGAAAACTATAGGTAGGAAGAGTGTCAGTTTCTTTCACTGTGATAATCCTTGTTTCTAGGGACAGGGAAGGACAGTGAGGGAAATTCTCCTTGTGCTATAGTGTGCTAAAGCATTGATCGTCAATCAGCTTTAAAAAAACATTTTTTCTAGGGACAGAAAACTATAGGTAGGAAGAGTGTCAGTTTCTTTCACTGTGATAATCCTTGTTTCTAGGGACAGGGAAGGACAGTGAGGGAAATTCTCCTTGTGCTATAGTGTGCTAAAGCATTGATCATCAACCGTCTTTAAAAAAAACATTTTTTCTAGGGACAGAAAACTATAGGTAGGAAGAGTGTCAGTTTCTTTCACTGTGATAATCCTTGTTTCTAGGGACAGGGAAGGACAGTGAGGGAAATTCTCCTTGTGCTATAGTGTGCTAAAGCATTGATCATCAACCGTCTTTAAAAAAACATTTTTTCTAGGGACAGAAAACTATAGGTAGGAAGAGTGTCAGTTTCTTTCACTGTGATAATCCGTGTTTCTAGGGACAGGGAAGGACAGTGAGGGAAATTCTCCTTGTGCTATAGTGTGCTAAAGCATTGATCATCAACCGTCTTTAAAAAAACATTTTTTCTAGGGACAGAAAACTATAGGTAGGAAGAGTGTCAGTTTCTTTCACTGTGATAATCCTTGTTTCTAGGGACAGGGAAGGACAGTGAGGAAAATTCTCCTTGTGCTATAGTGTGCTAAAGCATTGATCATCAACCATCTTTAAAAAAACATTTTTTCTAGGGACAGAAAACTATAGGTAGGAAGAGTGTCAGTTTCTTTCACTGTGATAATCCTTGTTTCTAGGGACAGGGAAGGACAGTGAGGGAAATTCTCCTTGTGCTATAGTGTGCTAAAGCATTGATCATCAATCAGCTTTAAAAAAACATTTTTTCTAGGGACAGAAAACTATAGGTAGGAAGAGTGTCAGTTTCTTTCACTGTGATAATCCTTGTTTCTAGGGACAGGGAAGGACAGTGAGGGAAATTCTCCTTGTGCTATAGTGTGCTAAAGCATTGATCATCAACCGTCTTTAAAAAAACATTTTTTCTAGGGACAGAAAACTATAGGTAGGAAGAGTGTCAGTTTCTTTCACTGTGATAATCCTTGTTTCTAGGGACAGGGAAGGACAGTGAGGGAAATTCTCCTTGTGCTATAGTGTGCTAAAGCATTGATCATCAACCGTCTTTAAAAAAACATTTTTTCTAGGGACAGAAAACTATAGGTAGGAAGAGTGTCAGTTTCTTTCACTGTGATAATCCTTGTTTCTAGGGACAGGGAAGGACAATGAGGGAAATTCTACTTGTGCTATAGTGTGCTAAAGGATTGATCATCAATCAGCTTTAAAAAAAAAAATTTGTATGGACAGAAAACTATAGGTAGGAAGAGTGTCAGTTTCTTTCACTGTGATAATCCTTGTTTCTAGGGACAGGGAAGGACAGTGAGGGAAATTCTCCTTGTGCTATAGTGTGCTAAAGCATTGATCATCAATCAGCTTTAAAAAAACATTTTTTCTAGGGACAGAAAACTATAGGTAGGAAGAGTGTCAGTTTCTTTCACTGTGATAATCCTTGTTTCTAGGGACAGGGAAGGACAGTGAGGGAAATTCTCCTTGTGCTATAGTGTGCTAAAGCATTGATCATCAACCGTCTTTAAAAAAACATTTTTTCTAGGGACAGAAAACTATAGGTAGGAAGAGTGTCAGTTTCTTTCACTGTGATAATCCTTGTTTCTAGGGACAGGGAAGGACAGTGAGGGAAATTCTCCTTGTGCTATAGTGTGCTAAAGCATTGATCATCAATCAGCTTTAAAAAAACATTTTTTCTAGGGACAGAAAACTATAGGTAGGAAGAGTGTCAGTTTCTTTCACTGTGATAATCCTTGTTTCTAGGGACAGGGAAGGACAGTGAGGGAAATTCTCCTTGTGCTATAGTGTGCTAAAGGATTGATCATCAATCAGCTTTAAAAAAACATTTTTTGTATGGACAGAAAACTATAGGTAGGAAGAGTGTCAGTTTCTTTCACTGTGATAATCCTTGTTTCTAGGGACAGGGAAGGACAGTGAGGGAAATTCTCCTTGTGCTATAGTGTGCTAAAGCATTGATCATCAATCAGCTTTAAAAAAACATTTTTTCTAGGGACAGAAAACTATAGGTAGGAAGAGTGTCAGTTTCTTTCACTGTGATAATCCTTGTTTCTAGGGACAGGGAAGGACAGTGAGGGAAATTCTACTTGTGCTATAGTGTGCTAAAGCATTGATCATCAACCGTCTTTAAAAAAACATTTTTTCTAGGGACAGAAAACTATAGGTAGGAAGAGTGTCAGTTTCTTTCACTGTGATAATCCTTGTTTCTAGGGACAGGGAAGGACAGTGAGGGAAATTCTCCTTGTGCTATAGTGTGCTAAAGCATTGATCATCAACCGTCTTTAAAAAAACATTTTTTCTAGGGACAGAAAACTATAGGTAGGAAGAGTGTCAGTTTCTTTCACTGTGGTAATCCTTGTTTCTAGGGACAGGGAAGGACAGTGAGGGAAATTCTACTTGTGCTATAGTGTGCTAAAGGATTGATCATCAATCAGCTTTAAAAAAACATTTTTTGTATGGACAGAAAACTATAGGTAGGAAGAGTGTCAGTTTCTTTCACTGTGATAATCCTTGTTTCTAGGGACAGGGAAGGACAGTGAGGGAAATTCTCCTTGTGCTATACTGTGCTAAAGCATTCCTCATCAACCATCTTTGAAATCCTTGTTTTTTGGACAGTCAGGGAAATTGTCGTTATATCCTTAAGTAAAGGGACAGAGAAGGACACCTGAAGGTAGCCCTTATTGCTTTTTTCCCATCTCCCTGCAGGCCATCTATTAGAATGTCTGGAAGGCAAACAAGGAGAGGCAGACAGTCAGGAGGCAATAAAAGAGGGCAAGCAGGCTCTGTGTCTGGGGGCAACAGTGCTGGTCGTGGACGCGGTGCATTGTCATCAGCACATGGCCATGGGACACGCTTGTCCTTCTTTTCGGCAGCTGGACATGTTGAGCCACATCATGCCGAAGACTTGGTAGAGTGGATGACCAAGCCCTCCTCCTCCTCCTCATCCTCTCTCACCCAGGCTCAGGGTACTGGCAAAGCAGCTGCCAAAGCGTCCTCTTCCCTGGTATCAATGTCAGACTCATCATCAGTCACTCCTTCCCTAGACCCACCATGTCCTCCTCCTGAGGAGTCCCCCGAACTGTTTGAGCACAGTGTTGGGTACATGCTCCAGGAGGATGCCCAGCGTTTCGAAGGGTCTGATGATGAAACCCAGCTACAGGAAGGCAGTAGCGTGAGAGCAGACAGAGGGGATGCTCAAGAAGAACACCAATCTGGCAGTCATGTTCCAGCAGCTGCAGCATACTGCCAGATTGGCTCCAGTGATGAGGAGGGAGGGGATGATGAGGTCACTGACTCCACGTGGGTGCCTAATAGGAGAGAGGAGGAGGAGGAGGATGAGGAGGAGGCACATCTCCAACGAGGCAGGATGCCCTTTGGTGGCCAGCGTAAGGGCAGTACACCGACGGAATCACACCGCAGAGCTCCGCCTGTGCAGGGCGCTGCCTCTGCCCGTCATTCAAAAAGTTCTTTGGTGTGGGCCTTTTTTGAGGCTAGTGCATCAGATCGCACAGCTGCTGTTTGCAACATATGTCTCAAGCGTATATCGCGTGGCCAAAACATCAGCCGCTTGGGTACCACATGCCTGACCAGACATATGTTGACCTGCCATGCAGCTCGTTGGCAAGCCTACCTCAAAGACCCACACCAAAGAACAAAGCGGACCTCTCCTTGCACCGCATCAGCTGGGATCTCCAACCCCACTATAACTTCAGTCCTCTCTGAAACATGCACTGAGAGGAATGAAGGTGTAGAATTAGGTGTGTCACAGCCAAGTAGTTGCGGCCACTCTGCTAGCAGTACACCGACGTCCGATTCTAGCAGGAAAATTTCCCTGCCCCAGCTGCTGGACCATCGAAAAAAGTTCACTCCCAGCCATCCACATGCCCAGCGGTTGAATGCTAGCTTGGCTAAATTGCTAGCGCTTCAACTGCTGCCTTTTCAGTTGGTAGACTCGGCCCCCTTCCGTGAGTTTGTGCAATGTGCGGTTCCTCAGTGGCAGGTTCCCAAACGCCACTTTTTCTCACGGAAGGCTATTCCGGCTCTCTACCGGCATGTGGAAGGCAATGTCTTGGCCTCGCTGGACAGGGCGGTCAGTGGTAAGGTGCATATTACCGCTGACTCATGGTCCAGCAGGCATGGACAGGGACGTTACCTTTCTTTCACGGCCCATTGGGTCACTCTTTTGGCAGCTGGGAAGGATGCAGGACAAGGTGCAGTAGTGTTGGAGGTTGTTCCACCGCCACGCCTCCAAAATGCTACTACTGGTTGTGACACACCTCTCTCCTCCACCCCCTCCTCTTCTTCTTCCTCCATGGCCTCTTCCTGTGGTTTGTCCTCTGAACCAGCGGTGCTCCGTAGCCGTTCAAGGGGCTACGCAAGTACGCAGGCAAAAAGATGCCGTGCTTGCGCTGGTGTGTTTGGGGGACAGAAGCCACACTGGGGCAGAGGTCCTGTCTGCTATGCAGGGCCAGGCCGAGAGGTGGTTGACGCCACGCCAGCTTAAGCCAGGAATGGTGGTTTGCGACAATGGCACCAACCTCCTCTCCGCCCTCCGACAGGGACAACTGACCCATGTGCCCTGTGTGGCTCACGTCCTTAACCTGGTGGTGCAGCGGTTCTTGGGCAGGTACCCGGGCTTACAGGATGTCCTGAGGCAGGCCAGGAAAGTCTGTGTGCATTTCCGCAGATCTTATAATGCCAGTGCTCGCCTGGCTGAGCTGCAAAAGGAGTTGAACCTGCCCAAGAACCGCCTTATATGTGACATGCCCACCAGGTGAAACTCAACGTTGGCCATGCTGCAGCGGCTGCACATGCAGCAGAGGGCCATCAATGAGTACCTGTGCGACTACGGCACCAGGACAGGGTCAGGGGAGCTTGGTTTTTTTTCTCCACGCCAGTGGGGCATGATCAGGGATGCATGCACTGTCCTGGCACCATTTGAGGAGGCCACGAGGATGGTGAGCAGTGACAGTGCATGCATCAGTGACACTGTACCTCTTGTCCACCTGTTGGAGCACACGCTGCGTGGAATAATGGACAGGGCACTTGAGGCAGAACAGAGGCAGGAAGAGGAGGACTTCCTTGCCTCTCAAGGCCCCCTTTACCCAGACAGTGTTCCTTCTGTCCCACCCATCGCACAGGAAGAGGAGGAGGAGGAGGAGGAGGATTGTGTCAGCATGGAGGTGGAGGCTGGCACTCAGCATCATCAGCAGCAGTCTTTTAGGGATGATTTACAGTCCCAAGAAACCAGTGGACTTGTACGTGGCTGGGAGGAGGTGGCTGCGGATCATGTCGTCCTTAGTGACCCAGAGGACTCCGGAGCGAATGCCTCAGCAAACCTACGCTGCATGGCCTCCCTGATCCTGCAAAGTCTGTGGAAGGATCCTCGTATTCTTCGGATCAAGGAGAGGGACCATTACTGGCTGGCCACTCTCCTTGATCCACGGTACAAGGGTAAGGTTGCGGACCTTATGTTACCGTCGCAGAGGGAGCAGAGGATGAGACAACTCCGGGAGGCCTTGCAGAAAGGTCTGTGCAACGCGTTCCCAGAGACTGGGAGGTTACAAACTCCTGGTCCTGGACAACGAGTTGCTGAGGCTTCGGCCAGTCAAAGAAGGAGCGGTGGGGAAGGTGGCCGTCTGACCGATGCGTTCAGACAATTCTTTAGTCCGCAGCCCCAAAGTATGATCGGTTCCAGCAACCATCGCCAGCGTCTGATAAACATGGTGCAGGAATATCTAGGGGCAAGGTCAGACTTGGACACCTTCCCCACCGAAAATCCTCTGGCTTACTGGGTCTTGAGGATGGATCACTGGCCAGAGCTTGCACAGTATGCAATTGAGCTACTGGCCTGTCCTGCATCCAGCGTTATTTCGGAACACACATTCAGTGCTGTTGGAGGATTTGTCACGGATCACAGGGTGCGCCTGTCCACCGACTCGGTTGATCGACTGACTTTCATCAAGATGAACCAGTCTTGGATCACCACCAGCTACCACACACCTGATGCTGATATAACAGACTAATTGATTTTAACATGTCACATCCCTTCAAGACTGATGCTGATGCTGAGTGCCTGTGCTGTTATGTTGACTGGCTATCCTCCTCCTCCGAGTCCTCAATGATACGATTGATGATGATAGCTTGGAAGATCATTTTTGTTTATGGGTGCCGCCACCAGTGGCTAAGGCCCAATTTTTCAGCCCCTGTTTTACAGGGGCGTGTAATTACAATTTTTTTAGCAATAATTTGCCATAGGGCTCATTGCTGTGCTCCAAGTACAGTATCTGTGAGGGGTTGGAGTGTTGTGGCACCAGTGCCTAAGGCCCAATTTTTCAGCCCCTGTTTAACAGGGGCGTGTCATTACAATTTTTGAAGCAATACTTTGCAACAGGGCTCATTGCTGTGCTCCAAGTACAGTATCTGTGAGGGGTTGGAGTGTTGTGCCACCAGTGCCTAAGGCCCAATTTTTCAGCCCCTGTTTAACAGGGGCGTGTCATTACAATTTTTGAAGCAATACTTTGCAACAGGGCTCATTGCTGTGCTCCAAGTACAGTATCTGTGAGGGGTTGTAGTGTTGTGCCACCAGTGCCTAAGGCCCAATTTTTCAGCCCCTGTTCAACAGGGGCATGTAATTACAATTCTTGATCTAATAATTCACAGCAGGGCCCATTGCTGCACCCACCAAGAGTAACTCTGAGGGCTTACAGTGTTGTGGCAACGCCACCACCACCACCACCACGAAAGGCCCAATTTTTCAGCCCCTGTTCAAAAGGGGCATGTAATTACAATTCTTGATCTAATAATTCACAGCAGGGCCCATTCCTGCACCCACCAAGAGTAACTCTGAGGGCTTACAGTGTTGTGGCAACACCACCACCACCACTACCACCACGAAAGGCCCAATTTTTCAGCCCCTGTTCAACAGGGGCATGCAATTACAATTCTTGATCTAATAATTCACAGCAGGGCCCATTGCTGCACCCACCAAGAGTAACTGTCAGGGCTTACAGTGTTGTGGCACCAGCACCACCATCAAAGGCCCAATTTTTACTACCACTGTTCAACAATTATATGTAATTAAAATTCCTGATATAATAGTTGACAGCAGGGCGTTCCAGCACCAACCAAGAGTAACTGTGAGTGCTTACAGTGTTGTGCCAACACCAACAACTAAGGGGCCTATTTCTGCAGAGTATATACGGCAGGTCCCTACTTTCAAACATCCAACTTACAAACGACTCCTACTTGCAAACGCAAGAAGACAACAGGAAGTGAGAGGAAATCTACCCCTTGGAAGGAAAATTCTCTCCTGTAAGAATTAATATGGGAGAAAGGTGTCTCCTCTGTACTGATGCTTTATAAGCAATCCTTGTTTCAAGAAAAACACCACATTTCAAAAACAGTTGTCATTGGGACGGAAAGTGAGGTGAAATGTTCTGAACAGGGGCACAGACAGCAAAACAAATGTTACAGGGGTGATAACCCTTACCTATGTTTTCCAAAAAGTTTAAAAATAGATTTTTGGGCTGGAGCTACACTTAAACAATGTACCTGTTCAAAATTACAAACAGATTCTACATAAGAACAAACCTACAGTCCCTGTCTTGTATGTACCGCCTGTATACGGCTGTTCAGAGTATATAGGGCCTTTTTTATTTTATGTGCGGGGTTCCCCTTAATATCCATACAAGACCCAAAGGGGCTGGTAATGGGCTGGGGTAGGGGGGGGGGGTCATGGGGTAGCTATGCCATTTTTCTTAAAGATTTTCATCCATATTACCGGGACCAGACATTACATTAAAGCCGCAAGCAGTTTTAAATGGCTTTTTTTTCCTTTAGAAGTGTCATTTTGTGCAGGGACAGTTGTAAACACGGGAAACACGTGGCACTTCACAGGCATACTTTAGACACCCCCCAGGTACGATATTTAAAGGAATATTTGACTTTTTTTTTTTCACTTTATGCATCATTAAAATGACTGCTCCCGAAAAACGACCGTTTTTAAAACTTCTTTTTGCATTGATACATGTCCCCTGGTGCAGAACCCGGGTTCCCAAACCCTTTTTAGGACAATAACATGCATAATAGTCGTTATAATTAGCACTTTAGAATTCGAACGTTCGCATCCATTGTATTTAATAGGGTTCTAATGTTCGTACGAACTTTCGGTCCGTTCGCGGGTTCTGGTGCGAACCGAACCCGGGGGTGTTCGGCTCATCACTAAACATGAGGAGTAAAATGTATTACACTATGAGAATGATGGGATTGCACATGATATTACATACATATCGTAGACATAGAGGACATATTCTTGCATTGACTTAAAAGACTCATGGCAATATGACAGTGCATATGATTCATGGACATAAAGTTTACAAACTAACATCAACTAAAATTACATAACAGTATGATAGATAGATGTACAAATCCCATGAGTGCACATATGTGAACATTGGTTCCTTAAAGCGGCATAGTGCAGTGGAATGACAAGATATAGCAATTGTGTAGGCATGACGGTGGTAAAATTGTAGATGGATCAAAAGGCTGGTATGGAAGTGTATTGGCATCCTTTTTAGCCCGACGCGTTTCGTATTTAACTCATCAGGGGCGGATGCTTCCAATAAGCAATCTAAAAAGAATGTATATAAAAAAATGGATTTAGCCTATATTGACATAAAGCATAAACAGGAGAGGCCATTTGTACCAATCCTGAGAAACTTACATACAAAGGATGGATCATGGGGATGAGTAAAACGATGGACCAGGGCCAACCAGAAGGTGTCCTACCCGGAAGCCGAGGCAATGGGAATCCGTGCAGGCAAGATGTGAGGATGGGGGTACCAAGTGGTACCGATGGACCTGCCGAGTTGGTGCACCACAGTGATGGTAAACTTGTGGGGAATGCCAAAGAAGTCTATATGGGGTAAAATAAAGTGTGTAAGAAATTGAACTCACACTGGGCAGAATCCAGTAACGTGGTGGAGTCAAGTCAAAATTTACCTCAGTATTATGCAATGGGACAAGAAGAGTCCAAATGCACTGGCGTACTCAGCATATAACGGTGGAGACTGTGTGCACATGACAGTATTTATACAGAAACCCCCATCAAACAAAGCCATGCATGGGTTCCCGCCAACGTCACGCCGGCTAGTCACGTGCAGGGAGGGGCCTTAATCGGGACGATACCAACCGCTCGATGGAGGCTGACCTCTATGGATGGTGACTACCGAGTTGGTGAAGATACGTCCAACGTCACGGCGCCAGTGATGACGTCATGCGTGGGGTGCAGTGCGTGGCGTTGATGTGATGAGGGCCCCGCCCAGCACCCCGGGCTACGCCTGGTGAGGGCGGAGGAAGGGGGTGGAGGGACGGCGCACAGAACACATCGCAGCTTCCGGGCAATGGACAAAAAAAGGGGAAGGCCTATAGTGCCAAAGGCTGACAGTCCCCAATGGAATGCACACAACAAAAAACAAAAAACAAACAATGCCGTATCACTCAGGCATGGTAACCATGTCTAGAGTGAGGGGGGCCCCAAAAAGGGTACACGACCGTAGAGGGGAACCCAGACCACCCACAGAGGCGGCAGGGGATCAATGCTGACTCAGTCCAAAACCTCCATCCCGTTAAAGTGCAAAAGAGGGGGACTGTGTGTGAACACAGGTGGGACTTTGAGTGAGACACATGGCTAATGTCTCCATCCCGAGTACAATATAGAAAAAAGGGGGGAATTTGGGACTTTGAATGAGGTTCTGGACAAGGTGGGGGTACATAAAGGAAACACATGTTTTTAATAACATGAGGAGTAAAATGTATTACACTATGAGAATGATGGGATTGCACATGATATTACATACATATCGTAGACATAGAGGACATATTCTTGCATTGACTTAAAAGACTCATGGCAATATGACAGTGCATATGATTCATGGACATAAAGTTGACAAACTAACATCAACTAAAATTACATAACAGTATGATAGATAGATGTACAAATCCCATGAGTGCACATATGTGAACATTGGTTCCTTAAAGCGGCATAGTGCAGTGGAATGACAAGATATAGCAATTGTGTAGGCATGACGGTGGTAAAATTGTAGATGGATCAAAAGGCTGGTATGGAAGTGTATTGGCATCCTTTTTAGCCCGACACGTTTCGTATTTAACTCATCAGAGGCAGATGCTTCCAATAAGCAATCTAAAAAGAATGTATATAAAAAAATGGATTTAGCCTATATTGACATAAAGCATAAACAGGAGAGGCCATTTGTACCAATCCTGAGAAACTTACATACAAAGGATGGATCATGGGGATGAGTAAACGATGGACCAGGGCCAACCAGAAGGTGTCCTACCCGGAAGCCGAGGCAATGGGAATCCGTGCAGGCAAGATGTGAGGATGGGGGTACCAAGTGGTACCGATGGACCTGCCGAGTTGGTGCACCACAGTGATGGTAAACTTGTGGGGAATGCCAAAGAAGTCTATATGGGGTAAAATAAAGTGTGTAAGAAATTGAACTCACACTGGGCAGAATCCAGTAACGTGGTGGAGTCAAGTCAAAATTTACCACAGTATTATGCAATGGGACAAGAAGAGTCCAAATGCAATGGCGTACTCAGCATATAACGGTGGAGACTGTGTGCACATGACAGTATTTATACAGAAACCCCCATCATACAAAGCCATGCATGGGTTCCCGCCAACGTCACGCCGGCTAGTCACGTGCAGGGAGGGGCCTTAATCGGGACGATACCAACCGCTCGATGGAGGCTGACCTCTATGGATGGTGACTACCGAGTTGGTGAAGATACGTCCAACGTCACGGCGCCAGTGATGACGTCATGCGTGGGGTGCAGTGCGTGGCGTCGATGTGATGAGGGCCCCGCCCAGCACCCCGGGCTACGCCTGGTGAGGGCAGAGGAAGGGGGTGGAGGGACGGCGCACAGAACACATCGCAGCTTCCGGGCAATGGACAAAAAAAGGGGAAGGCCTATAGTGCCAAAGGCTGACAGTCCCCAATGGAATGCACACAACAAAAAACAAAAAACAAACAATGCCGTATCACTCAGGCATGGCAACCATGTCTAGAATGAGGGGGGGCCCCAAAAAGGGTACACGACCGTAGAGGGGAACCCAGACCACCCACAGAGGCGGCAGGGGATCAATGCTGACTCAGTCCAAAACCTCCATCCCGTTAAAGTGCAAAAGAGGGGGACTGTGTGTGAACACAGGTGGGACTTTGAGTGAGACACATGGCTAATGTCTCCATCCCGAGTACAATATAGAAAAAAGGGGGGAATTTGGGACTTTGAATGAGGTTCTGGACAAGGTGGGGGTACATAAAGGAAACACATGTTTTTAATAACATGAGGAGTAAAATGTATTACACTATGAGAATGATGGGATTGCACATGATATTACATACATATCGTAGACATAGAGGACATATTCTTGCATTGACTTAAAAGACTCATGGCAATATGACAGTGCATATGATTCATGGACATAAAGTTTACAAACTAACATCAACTAAAATTACATAACAGTATGATAGATAGATGTACAAATCCCATGAGTGCACATATGTGAACATTGGTTCCTTAAAGCGGCATAGTGCAGTGGAATGACAAGATATAGCAATTGTGTAGGCATGACGGTGGTAAAATTGTAGATGGATCAAAAGGCTGGTATGGAAGTGTATTGGCATCCTTTTTAGCCCGACGCGTTTCGTATTTAACTCATCAGGGGCGGATGCTTCCAATAAGCAATCTAAAAAGAATGTATATAAAAAAATGGATTTAGCCTATATTGACATAAAGCATAAACAGGAGAGGCCATTTGTACCAATCCTGAGAAACTTACATACAAAGGATGGATCATGGGGATGAGTAAACGATGGACCAGGGCCAACCAGAAGGTGTCCTACCCGGAAGCCGAGGCAATGGGAATCCGTGCAGGCAAGATGTGAGGATGGGGGTACCAAGTGGTACCGATGGACCTGCCGAGTTGGTGCACCACAGTGATGGTAAACTTGTGGGGAATGCCAAAGAAGTCTATATGGGGTAAAATAAAGTGTGTAAGAAATTGAACTCACACTGGGCAGAATCCAGTAACGTGGTGGAGTCAAGTCAAAATTTACCTCAGTATTATGCAATGGGACAAGAAGAGTCCAAATGCAATGGCGTACTCAGCATATAACGGTGGAGACTGTGTGCACATGACAGTATTTATACAGAAACCCCCATCATACAAAGCCATGCATGGGTTCCCGCCAACGTCACGCCGGCTAGTCACGTGCAGGGAGGGGCCTTAATCGGGACGATACCAACCGCTCGATGGAGGCTGACCTCTATGGATGGTGACTACCGAGTTGGTGAAGATACGTCCAACGTCACGGCGCCAGTGATGACGTCATGCGTGGGGTGCAGTGCGTGGCGTCGATGTGATGAGGGCCCCGCCCAGCACCCCGGGCTACGCCTGGTGAGGGCGGAGGAAGGGGGTGGAGGGACGGCGCACAGAACACATCGCAGCTTCCGGGCAATGGACAAAAAAAGGGGAAGGCCTATAGTGCCAAAGGCTGACAGTCCCCAATGGAATGCACACAACAAAAAACAAAAAACAAACAATGCCGTATCACTCAGGCATGGTAACCATGTCTAGAGTGAGGGGGGGCCCCAAAAAGGGTACACGACCGTAGAGGGGAACCCAGACCACCCACAGAGGCGGCAGGGGATCAATGCTGACTCAGTCCAAAACCTCCATCCCGTTAAAGTGCAAAAGAGGGGGACTGTGTGTGAACACAGGTGGGACTTTGAGTGAGACACATGGCTAATGTCTCCATCCCGAGTACAATATAGAAAAAAGGGGGGAATTTGGGACTTTGAATGAGGTTCTGGACAAGGTGGGGGTACATAAAGGAAACACATGTTTTTAATAACATGAGGAGTAAAATGTATTACACTATGAGAATGATGGGATTGCACATGATATTACATACATATCGTAGACATAGAGGACATATTCTTGCATTGACTTAAAAGACTCATGGCAATATGACACCTTGTCCAGAACCTCATTCAAAGTCCCAAATTCCCCCCTTTTTTCTATATTGTACTCGGGATGGAGACATTAGCCATGTGTCTCACTCAAAGTCCCACCTGTGTTCACACACAGTCCCCCTCTTTTGTACATTACAAGGAAAATCTCTAAAAAAACATTACAGGCCAACATCAATCAAATTCTACGTTTATTAAGGTGTTTAAAATAAGTATAATGGAAGGCTCATTTATCATATTCATCACCCCCTCTGATGGGCCATTACTAAATTATTTTGGGGGGGGGGAGATGTGTTTGGCCACAGGACAGCATTGCAGTGGTGGTGCGTCCAGAGTGGGCGCTAGAGCACTGCCCCCTCTCTCCTGTGCCCATCACTCAGAACAATACATAGGTTCATGCGTTGCATTAACCTATGTATTGTCTATGCCGCCCACTATTCAGGTGGATGGCCTCTTGTAAAGCGACCGACATATGAATAATTGCGGCATTTAGGGGGTTCAAATTGCATAGCAGAAACAGGTAGTAAAATAGTCTTGCACATTACAACCTGAGGGATGTAATTGGCTTCCTAAAAGTAAAATAGGGGACGCAGGGGGGGGGGGGCATTCCTTGGGGAAACACTGGCAGGCTGCTCTGCCAATCATGTTCACCAAGTCTGTTTAATGGTAACATGATTGGCTGATGCAACATCAAGGGAAGGAGAACACATCAAGGACAGAAGAAGGATGGCGCTGACCACAAGAAGGTAAGTGCAGGGCTGGGGGAAACTGGCTGCATTAGAGGGGACTAAATGGCTGCATTGGAGGGAACAAAATGGCTGCATTAGAGGGGACAACTGGGGGCGTTTAATAGGCACCAGAGCAAAAAAGGAGGAAGTTTATTTCCTAAATTGGGGTTTGAACCCCCAAACATTTGGAGCAACAGGCGCCCCTGCTGGAAAAGTTAGTGAAGGGAAATATTTATGGAGGAGAAAAAAGGGGCGATCTAAAGCTTCCAGCATGCATGGGGACAAAGGGGACATTCTCAGCATATTACAATCATGGTAATTAGGGAAGGATGAAAGAAATACAATACATTAGCATACATGTAATACATAAAATGTGATGTTAAGGGAGAAAACTTACCCTAATATAGTCCTCCTGCAGGACTTGTATAATGGCAGAACAGGTGTCTGGGATTATGAGGCCCAGAGCCTGGGGGGAGATGCCTGTGGTGAACTTCAAGTCCTGAAGACTTCTCCCTGTCGCCAGGTAACGCAACGTGGCGATGAGCCTCTGCTCAGCACTGATGGCTTCCCGCATAACGGTGTCCTTCCTGGTAATATAGGGGGACACCAAAGCCAACAGTTCCTGAAAAACGGGGTCAGACATCCGCAGAAAATTCCTGTAGTCCTCAAGATTATTCTTGACGATCTCCCGCAGCAAAGGCATATGGCAGAATTGGTCCCGCTGGAGCAACCAATTCTTGGTCCATGAACTCCTCCTTACACCATTCATGGACTGGTCTTGGTCCAAAACAAGCAGACCAACACCAAGCGCACGCACAGCACGAACTCGACGACGAGAACGTCCAGGCGACATGGCTAAGAAACGGTCGTCTTATCAGAACGTACAGAACAGAACGCACTTTAGAACAGCAAGGCCTATGAATAACGAACTGAAAATCAGAAACGAACAGGCAAGAACGCACTGTAAAACAGATACGACCTGCCTAGACGCCCTGAAAGTCAAGATACGAACCCACAAGCACAAACTGAACCGCAGAAAACGATCTGAAAAGTACGAAGACTGAAAAGCGCGAATCGTCTCTTCCCAAACTTTTACTTCACACGCGGTAACACGAGATCAGCAAAAGCAGCCCAAGGGGTGGCGCCAAGAAAAAAGATCTTCCCCTTTATAGTGCTGTCGTACGTGCTGGACGTGACCGCGGAGAACAACAACGAAATTGGAAATTGTCAGTGTGTACGCATGGAAAGCTTGACGAGAAAATCGACAAGCTTAACAAGAATCTCGTCGAAAAAAACGACATGTTTTTTACGACGAGAAAATCGGTCGTGTGTACGAGGCTTCACAGTGCACTGGTTTTCAGAAAATCACTACTTGAACTGAAGGCCTGGCTGTGACCTGTCCCCCATATTCTATTGTACCTGTGCCCACATTCTTTTTTGATACGCAGAAATTTCAAAAGCTTGGACCAACGTTAGACCATCTGATCTCCTTTCTCCATCAGTACCCTCCACAATTTCAGTAAGTGAAAAAAGCCTAAATTATACTAATTGCTTAAAGAGAAGCTTTACTCACTTGTGCAAACAGTAAAAGTCAGCAGCCACTATATATATATATATATATATATATATATATATATATATATATATGTGTGTAGCGCCCCCCCCCCCAATATTTGGGGGTGCTATGTGGAAATTTAAGGGTAGTCTGAGCCGATAATTGGGCTCAGACCAATTATGATTCAATTGTTGTTCTGCTCTGGGTGTGGGACTGTCCGGCAGTAGTGTTCTCCGTTGCCTGCAGGGGGCACTGTCACCGCCGGCATAGGTTAAACTATGGGGGTTATCACAGCACCTTAGGTGTCCTCTCTCGGCAGCCGTGCAGTGGGCGTGGGCTACCTGCTGTGCATTCTGGGAGAGGGTACAAAAGGGGCAGATGCCATTTGGTCCAGGGGGACCCCAAGGCGTTCAGGGGTGACCTCTGGTCCGGGGAGTGTGCCTCGTGGCCCTCATGGCACGAGGTGCGCGAGTGTGTTTAGGCCTCGGGCACCTTCAGCCCGAGGTCCTGTTGCTGCATTGTAGGCCCAGCTCCGCTGACTAGGGCCTACGTTTCAGAGAAGGATCCCAGGCTGCCCGCTTGATGGGGGCCCATCTTTGGGAAAGGAGTCCAAGGGAGGATCAGTCCTGGCGGAGATTAGCGACGGTACTGCTATCTCGGGGAGAGGCCTGGGGACTTACCTAGAGGGGATTCATCATCTCTGATGTCCGTGCCCCATCCCGGCTGCTAGGACCGCTCTCATAGGGACTACCCGGGTGAGCGACCCGGGTCAGGCTTGAGTGGCGACGAGTGTAGATACTGAACTTAAGTGTTGCGTGCCTGAACCTTCCCCCACTTCTTTTAACTTCTGCTCTTGCTCTGTTCGAGTTGACTCAAAAAGAATAGAGCCTTGCTGATTAGGTTTTACTCAAGTGTGGACATTGGCCTTATTCCTGGAGATTATTGTTTGCCTAGACAACGGAGCTAAAGGATCCACTCGGGGGAGGTAATTTGCTGTAGACCCAAGAAAAAGGAAAAACCCAGTCCGGTCCCCTAAACCAAGGGATCGGGGGCCCGGTGCTACACATATATATATATATTTACTATATTACCAAAAGTATTGGGACACCTGCCTTTACACGACCGTGAACTTTAATGGCATCCCAGTCTTAGTCCATATGGTTCAATATTGAGTTGGCAATTTTTTTTTTGAGAGTCTTCCAAACAAGAAACACATTCCTACTTTTTTTATACAAAAATACAAAAATAAATATATTTTTTTTCTTTTTTATATATGCATAACTTATTGTATACAAGACTAAACATAATAATAAAGGCTTACTTCAACCTATAATATATGAACAAAGGTTTTTTTCCACCAAGAGAAATATCACTACATTAAATTATACTATATATATATATATATATATATATGTATATATAGCGGTACCCTCAGCTTAAGAGGGCTGCTTGTTTGTTGGGCCCCTGTAATGCACTGCTACCAACCCCTGACAATCGGCTCTGACTTCTCTCGTGACACAGTTAGAAAAGAGGGAAAGTAGTGGTATAATTGTACTATCTCTATACATATATATTACACAGTACAACCCCCTTTGTATACCAGCACAATAATGGACACTCACAATCAAGTTACTTAACTATAACGGTTTACTGTAAGCAACAATATAAAAGAGTAATTTGAGTATAATATCTTATGCAGATCCCTGCAATAAAGGTGCATACATCATATGCATCTGGCATTCAAGTAGGCAATAGAACGATATTAACCCCGCTGCAGCTATCCTCCCTCGTGAGCAAAGAAATGGCGCCCAACAATGTCCTAACTATCCAGTCAGACCTGACTATAACTGTGGGTATTGTTTGGTGAGGAATCTTCGCTAGCAACTGTCGGTGGTGCACATAGAGAAACAAATTGTAATCCAACAAGGGGAGGGGGTTTGGTGAATAACCGCTGACTTGGCAAACTGGAGATGCTGGCAAACTCAGTTCAGGACAACAGTCTCTCCAAAGTATAACTATGTTTAATAGAAGGCCTAGGTAAAGTTATTGTTTTAAGGTTCCGAGCAGGCGCTCTCTCACCCAAACCGGACCGACTCCTGTCCGGTTCCTCCGCTACTGTGAATGGCGTCACAGTGGTCCGTGATGCACCAAGTCTTTGGTCCTTCAGAAGAAGATGGCACCTCAGGTGGATCGGATGCTCTGCAGACTCCCCAACAGAATGGAAGCCCTCTGGAACAGGAACGTGAGACCCAGGCCTGTGCCCTTTGTTCTCTTGGGGTGACGGTTACATCCCTCGCTTCATCTTCCTCTAAAGTGGGCACACTGGGCTCCAATACTTCTGGTACATCCAGGTCAGGTGTAGGCAGACATGAGGAGTAATCTTGATGATCAGCAGAAGGTGACCATGTGGCATCTTCCCACTCTTCAACCAGAGGACTAGACGGAACAAACTCAGTGGCTTCCACATTCAATGTACTGTCCACAGTGCCCTCAGATGATGGAAGATCTATAGACATAGGTTCTGGGGTCTGAGAAGGCCACAACCACCCAAGCTCTTCCTCCAAACTCTGATCCGAGGCATCCGTTTCTCTAGACTGAGAGACCTGCGACCGAGTGTTTGGCCTAGGTGTCTCCAAACTTGAGGATGGTTCAGGGGAATCTTCTACAGAAGGTATCCGGATCACTTCCGAAAGTGGGAGTAAATGGTTCCTGTGCCATGTCTTCAGTGGCCCGACCTTCCCTTCTGGTTTTAGCTGATACATCGGCAAATCTGGTAACTTCTTACAGATCACATAAGGTTCAGGTCTCCATCTGTCTGCTAATTTATGCTTCCCTGGAACTCCTAGGTTGCGCAGCAGCACTCGGTCCCCTGGCTGGAGGTCCTGGATTCGAACCTTGAGGTCAAAGTTCCTCTTGTTCCGGGCTCCTCTTTGTTCTGAGGCCACTTGAGCCTGTTCAAAAGCCAACTTCAAACTCCTCCTCAGTCTGTCAACGTAGCCCTTGTTTGAGGTGGCTGAAGTGCGATCCGTGGATATGCCGAATGCCAGATCCACAGGCAGTCTTGCTTCCCTGCCAAACATAAGGCGATATGGAGAGTACCCTGTGGCATCGCTAGTGGTACTATTGTAGGCGTGCACGATGGCCGCTATATGCTTGCTCCAGTGCTGCTTCTGCTCACTACTCAGAGTCCCCAACATATTTAATAGAGTCCTGTTGAACCGCTCCGGCTGAGCGTCACCCTGAGGGTGATAAGGGGTGGTGCGGGTTTTCTTGATACCCAAAGAGTCTAACAGTTTCTTGATCAATCGACTCTCAAAGTCTCTCCCTTGGTCAGAGTGCAAGCGTTGTGGCAGTCCGTAGTGCACAAAGTATTTCTCCACTAAGATCTTAGCTACAGTGGAGGCCTTCTGGTCTCTGGCTGGAAAAGCTTGGGCATAACGGGTGAAATGGTCGGTTATCACCAGAACATTTCCTTGTCCACTTAAGTCAGGTTCAAGGCAGAGAAAGTCAATGCACACCAAGTCCAAGGGTCCTTGACTCTGCAGATGGCCCATTGGGGCAGCTTGACGTGGCAATGTCTTCCTCTGGATACAGCGTGCACAGGAGTGGCAGTATTCTTCCACTTCAGCCCGCATACAAGGCCAATAGAACCTATCCCTTACAAGTTGGAATGTTGGTTCGGCCACCAAGTGGCCATGATCATCATGTAAGGCAGCTAAGACGGCTCTTCTGTACTTTTCCGGCAGAAATAGCTGCCACTTATCTTCCAGATCATCAGAGAGGCCCCTTCGGTAGACCACCCCTTGATAAACCTGTTACTTGTCCCATTCCTTGTGGACCAACCGGGCCACCTTTGAAGGGTTCTTCAGAAGTCTTTCTGGATCCTGGTCTTCCAAGGTCTCCAGTGCTAATCTTCCCCAAGGGTCTTCCAGCTGGTCTTTCCTCAAGTCCTTCTTGGACAGTTTGGGTAGGTCATCCTCTCCCACTTTGGTCACATTGCAGTAACACTTTGGTACCCCCACGGCAGAAACACCAATCTCTTCAGCCCTTGACCCACCACTAGCTTGAAGTTGTACTCCTTGACACAGGGCCCGTACCCCATCCGGGGTTACCTGGGTCCAATCTTCTGGACGGTGGGTGGGTGTATGGCCTCTTCTGGACAGTGCGTCCGCATCACGGTTTCCTGCTCCCAGCCTATACTTCAGGCTGAAGTTGAACCCGGCTAGGGCGGCCAACCAACGGTGACCAGTGGCATCCAGCTTGGCCGTAGTGAAGAGATAGGTGAGTGGGTTATTGTCAGTCCTTACTGTAAAGTCAGCTCCATACAGGTAATCTCTGAGTTTATCCACGACTGCCCACTTTAGGGCCAGGAACTCCAACTTGTGAGTGGGGTAGTTCTTTTCAGTGGGTGCCAAACTTCTGCTAACATAGGCAACTGGGCGCAACTGTCCCTCATATTCTTGATATAGCACCCCTCCTAGGCCATCATGGCTGGCATCTACATGCAGTTCATAAGGCTTCTTTGGATCAGCATAGGCCAGGACTGGTGCAGTGGTAAGACTCTTCTTTAACATCTGGAAGGCTTCTTCGCATTCCCCTGTCCACTGGTCTTCCACAGACTCTCCAGACTTCCTGGGACCAGTATCATCCTCTTCTCCTTCCGTCTTCAGTAGCTCATTTAGGGGTCTGGCAATTTTTGCAAATCCTTCCACAAATCTACGGTAGTAGGAACAGAAACCTAAGAAGGACCTGAGTTCAGTCACTGTAGTTGGTCGAGGCCAGGAGGTGACTGCCTCCAGTTTATCAAGGTCTGTAGACACTCCTTCAGCAGATACTATGTGCCCCAGATAGTGGACGAGGATTGATAGAACTGGCATTTTTCTCTGGAAAGTTTCAGTCCCTCCTCACTGAGTCGTTTCAGGACCTTCTCCAATCTTTCGTCATGCTCTTCCAGAGTCTTCCCAAAGACAATGATGTCATCTAGATACACCAGGACTTCAATCAGATTCATGTCCCCAACGGTCTTCTCCATTAACCTCTGGAAGGTAGCAGGGGCTCCTGACAGACCTTGGGGCATCCTATTAAACTCATAGAACCCCACCGGGGTGATGAAGGCCATCTTCTCCTTATCTTCAGGGTGCATGGGGATTTGATAATACCCACTCTTCAGGTCCATGACACTGAACCACTTGGCCCCAGACAGACTCTGCAAAGCATCTTCTATCCTGGGGGTAGTATACAAGTCAGGAATGGTCCTCCGGTTTAGAGTCCTATAGTCTATGCAGAGTCTCAGCGACCCGTTTTTCTTCCTTACCACCACAATGGGGGAGGCATAGGGACTCCTGGACTCTTTAATGACCCCTGTCCTTTTTAGCTCTGCCAACTGCTCCCGCAAATCTTCCAGATCAGCCAGTGGAACTCTTTTAACCCTCTCCCGGAAGGGCTTGTCTTCTTGAAGACAGATTTTATGGGTGGCACTCCTCGCACACCCCACATCAAACTCATCTTCAGAGAATATTCTCGTCCACCGAGTCAGCTGAGCCTTGGCTCTCTCCTTCCATTTCTGTGGCAAGGCTGTATCTTCAAGGCAAAGCTCTTCCAAGGTGGCTTCTCCTTCTTTTGACTTCAATTCAGACAGGGTCACTGGGATGGCAGGGTTTACCTTTCCCAATAGCACCCGGGCTGGGATCTTCACAGGAGAATTTGTGACATTTCTGACACTTACTGGAATCTGTCCCTTTACTTTCTTCAGTGCCCTCAACGGGACCACTTCAGGGAGTACTTCCAATCCTTGGTGAGTATGGGAGGGGTCTGGTTCCACGACCACAAAGGGACCTGGCTGCTCCCAGGAGAGTTTTACTGTAGCCTAAAGCAGGTCACCTCACCAGGCTGTAGTATCTTCTCTCTTCTAGACAGTCTCCAGACTCTTCCCACCCCCTCTTCAGGGGCCTTCTGCTCCAGGATCATCTTCTGGTAGACATGTTGCAGCATGGGGTGAATCTTCTGTCTGGGAGAACTGGTTCTTGCACCAATGAGGTCAGCAGTCTCCGGACCAAGTCAGTGTTGGTCCCTATCAGCATGGACATCGTGTTGGCTCCTGGTGGGCAAGGGCAAACCACCCCCAAAGTGTCAAAAGCTTCGGCCTTCCCGGTCACCGAGGGGTCAAAGGCCAGCCTGATCGAAACATAACCATTGTAGGGGAAACTGCGAGTGCCAATCCCCCCTATCTTCAGGTCTTCCAGTTTCTGCAAAGGTACGTGAATTAAATGCTTCTGATAAAAGTCTCGGTATAAGAGACTCACTTGGGCTCCTGTGTCTAAGAGTGCCTTTGCGTAGACTCCCTCCACTTGAACGGAGACTAAAGGGGAGGGTCCAACTAACTTATCCGGGAACTTCTTTGGAGGTATTTTCTCGTTTGGATTTTTTGACTTTTCCAATGTTTTTTTCTTCTTTTTCCATTTCTCCCTGGATCTCAACCCTTTTTGAACCTGGTATGCATTGATCTTTTTCTGGTTGCAAAATTGCAACTCCCGACAGACAGTATGGGAGTTTTTAGGAGGGGCATTGTTGCCCTTCTTTTTTTCTCTGCTTGTCTCTGGACCTTCCTGGAGCTTTCTTTAGGTAGCGGGCACCCGGCTGACTCCTTCACCGGGGCCCTCTGAAGTTTTCCGCCGGCTGGTATTAAGTGCCTCGGTTTTTCCTTGGACTGGTACACACTCTCTAAGGGTGACCAACTCCTCCACAATTGAAGCAAATGATCTCCTTTCTGATCTTTGGGGATGCTGTAATAGAGACATTCCGGTCCGGTTCCTTCCGGATCTCTTCCTTCTCCTTGACTCCAGAGTTCTTGGCCAATAAAGAGGTCAATAAGTCCAGTACTTGGGCCATTTGAGACTTCAAAGTCTCTACTTCTGGGTCACGTTCTGCGGCCACTGTCGTTCTGACTCCTACCAAAACATGTGGAGTAGTTTTCTCAAACCCCTCTTGATCCTTCATCAAAGCCTCTTCGTCCCTTATGATCCGCACAAGGTCTGTGTAGTTCAGGGCCATGACTCCATCAGAGGTCTTCAGGTGGAGCCAAACTGGATCCGACCGTAAGGCTCCCCTAAGGATCTGTTTCATCCTGGTGGCATCTATGACCTGTGGCTGCATTCCTTTTCTCAGTACAATCTGGCACAGCATTCTATTCAGCCTCCGGACATACTCTGACAACTTTTCCCTTGGCTGTTGGAAGGTATGTTCAAATTTATACATCAAGTCTGACACCTTCTCCAGCTGGCCAAACTCTTCCTGCAACATAGATAAATAGTCCATTGCTTTACACACAGTATTGCTGCACCTAAGATTTTTCACCGCCTCAGCAGCAGGGCCTTTCAAGCTCTCACTGATGCGCTGCTTCTTCTGCGCTTCTGGGACTTCCCAACCTTCTTCTGCCTGCATTGCCTGCTCAATCCAAGTATCGAAATCTTCCTCCCCAGGTGGCACAGGTTGCGTTCCTGAGAACACCCAGAGTTTCCGGCACCCAGCTTCCACGTGCACTGTGTTTTTTTTTGGCATTTAACAACAAAGTCCCCCAAAGCAGTCAACAGTTCAGGACCTATAGCGGTCAGGGGTGACTTTGGTGCTTTCACTTCGCTACTGCCTCCCATTTTGGAGAAGAGTGACGGAGATAACTGTGGGGAGGTCCCTGGGGACTCTTTCTTCACAGCCCCAGTATGCACTAAGCGATACGTTCTGTCATTTATGTCTTTTATACTTTGCCCTTTGAACTCCTCTGGGACTCCTCTTGTCCACTCTATTAGCACATATGTCCCCAAGGCATTTGACTTCACATCTACCGGCCATGCTTTCCATTTTGGAGATATTAACATTATCCATTGCTTTATCTCTTCTTTCTCCCGGATCTCTCCCGGTAGCTCAATAGCTACCGTCCTGAGTGAACCATTCTATTACTGCCTGCGAGTCCATGCTGGTATTTCAGGCCGCCTTGATCGCAGCGTGTAATATACACGGGTCCCGGACGAGCCCCCACGTATAGCGGTACACTCAGCTTAAGAGGGCTGCTTGTTTGTTGGGCCCCTGTAATGCACTGCTACCAACCCCTGGCAATCGGCTCTGACTTCTCTCGTGACACAGTTAGAAAAGAGGGAAAGTAGTGGTATAACTGTATTATCTCTATACATATATATTACACAGTACAACCCCCTTTGTATACCAGCACAATAATGGACACTCACAATCAAGTTACTTAACTATAACGATTTACTGTAAGCAACAATATAAAAGAGTAATTTGAGTATAATATCTTATGCAGATCCCTGCAATAAAGGTGTATACATCATATGCATCTGGCATTCAAGTAGGCAATAGAACGATATTAACCCCGCTGCAGCTATCCTCCCTCGTGAGCAAAGAAATGGCGCCCAGCAATGTCCTAACTACCCAGTCAGGCCTGACTATAACTGTGGGTATAGTTTGGTGAGGAATCTTCGCTAGCAACTGTCGGTGGTGCACATAGAGAAACAAATTGTAATCCAACAAGGGGAGGGGGTTTGGTGAATAATCGCTGACTTGGCAAACTGGAGATGCTGGCAAACTCAGTTCAGGACAACAGTCTCTCCAAAGTATAACTATGTTCAATAGAAGGCCTAGGTAAAGTTATCGTTTTAAGGTTCCGAGCAGTCGCTCTCTCAACCAAACCGGACCGACTCCTGTCCGGTTCCTCCGCTACTGTGAATGGCGTCACAGTGGTCCGCAATGCACCAAGTCTTTGGTCCTTCAGAAGAAGATGGCACCTCAGGTGGATCGGATGCTCTGCAGACTCCCCAACGGAATGGAAGCCCTCTGGAACAGGAACGCGAGACCCAGGCCTGAGGCCTAGCACGCGCAGCAGGTGAGTGCAGGGGATCCTCTTGCAAGGAGGGTGGCGTTCCAAGAGAAAGAGCGAGCCCCGCCCTTCCCTTTTAAAGTCCACCCCAGCAGTCCTTGCACGGGGAATGGCACCATGGGTGCCGCAAAACATCCCGGGAAATGTAGTCCTGTGGGTAAAACGACACCCCGCTACACATATATATATATATATATATATATATATATATATATATACACACACATACACATACACACATCACTAAATAGCACAGACATCTTCAAAAATTCTACACATTACTCAACTTGATTAACATTCAGACCAAGAAACATAGATTATCATGTGTATGTAGCCTTTCTTCAAAAATTATGTGTATCCTTGAAAATCTAAGGAGGGAGTGCCCAGAGAGAAAACAGGGAAAGAACCCAACACCCAGAGATCAACAAATAGCAGCTACAGGCCCGATATTCCTCCACGCTTTTATCCAGACCCTTTGCTGCCATCTGTCTTTCTCGAGACCCCGAATTTTCCCTACCTCACCAAGAATCTCACACACCACCACCGGAACAGCAAGGACTTTCTGCCGAAGGGATACCTGACACCATGCATTCCAGGTGCAATATTGAACTACTAAGCTGACTAGAAAAAGAGTGTCCAAATCAAAACCCTTGCGATTCTGCAATGCTCCATACACCCACTCAGCATAAGACATGCTAGGCAAGAAAGGAATATTCAGAGCCCTCCCCACCTTTTTATAGACTTCTATATTGAAAGGACTCTGAAGCAAGAAGTGGTCAATGGTTTCCACTTCACCCTGACACTCCGCTCTTGGACAACCACGATTGTCCAAAGAGCGGCACAGGCCTGTTCCCTAAATTTCAAGGGAATCCGCTCAGAATTTATTAAATGTAAACCCTCCCTCATAATATGACCTGGGCAATCCCTTAAGGCCAGTGGCGCATGAAAGACAGTACTCACGATCTTCTCACCCAGGAGTCTCCTAGGGAGGAACCTGATATCTTCCACTGTCACATGCCACCGTTTAAGAATTTTCAGGCATGGGGCGACATAAGCCGGGAGCTTACTATGCTTGATCCTTAGGCTTTTCACTGGCCCGCCACTCTCCCAAAAGCCCAGAAAAGGTCTAAACCAGATCTGTAAAATACCTACCCATCCAGGCGGTCTCTCTGCTAGCATGTTACCAAAATTGTGTTTAAAAAACATCAGAGAGAAGAACACAACCGGGTTGACCATCCCTAGGCCACCCTTCCGCCTAGATAGGTAAGTCACATTCGGCTTCACAAAATTCAGCCTGTTCCCCCATAATAATTGGAAGAAACAACTATAAATCCTGGTATAGAAGGACTCTGGCAAGATGCAAACAAAGCTGACATACAGAAAGGTAGGAATCAGGTAGGTCTTAATCAAGTCCACCCTTTCCCTCAAGGAGAGCCACCACCCTTTCCAGCATTTCACCTTGACATCAGCATCATTCAGCCTGGCTTCCCAATTTTACTTACTGTAATCATCAGGGCCAAACACGATGCCTAATATTTTGACTTTCTGCTGAGGCCTCTGGAAAGTGTCCGGAAGTACAAAGCTCTCACCTCCCTCGCTCATCCAAAAAACGTCAGTTTTATCACGGTTGATCTGGAGCCTGATGCCTCGGAATACTGCTCTATAACTGAGACCACCTCCTGCGCCTCCTCTGTCCCAGAGATAAAGACAGAAACGTCATCAGCATAGGCTACAACCCTCAAGGGCGGCTCACCAGTAATGCCCACCGGCACCCCGCACAACGGTCCGTTCTCTAGCCTTCTGATGAAGGGGTCAATTGCGAACACGTATAGCAAAGGGCTCAACGGACACCCCTGGCGCACCCCAGATCCAACCCTGACGGGCCGTCCAACCCAACCGTTAACAAGCATGAAGCTCTCTGCCTCTCTGTATAAAGTCTTAAGCCATCCAATAAACCCACCCTCCAGGCCATACTTGTCAAGGAGAAGCCAGAGGTACTCATGATTGACACGATCAAAAGCCTTCGCCTGTTCCAATGCCAGCAAATACTTTCCCCAGCCTTCAGCCCTGCAATGTTCCAGAGCCTCCCGGACAGCTAACACCGCTGAAAAAGTGCTCCTGCCCTGGACCGAACAGTGCTGCTGACGAGAAAGCAATCTGTCTGATACTGATGACAAGCGCCAGAAAATTATCTTCGCCAGAATCTTTCTATCGACATTGAGAAGGCTAATGGGGCGCCAATTCTCAATCATCGAGGGATCCTTGCCTTTTGACAACAGAATCACAGCAGATTGTCTCATGGAGGGAGGGAGCGAATCCTCTTGCAGACAAACATTAACCACTTGCTTACTGGGCACATAAACCCCCCTCCTGCCAAGACCAATTTTTAGCTTTCAGCGCTCTCACTCTTTGAATGACAATTGCGCGGTCATACAACACTGTACCCAAATGAAATTTTTGTAATTTTTTCCCCACAAATAGAGCTTTCTTTTGGTGCTATTTGATCACCTCTGTGGTTTTAATTTTTTGTTAAAAAAAAAATACCGAATTAAAAAAAAATATACAAAACCGTTTTATATATTGTTATAAAATTTTGCAAACAGGTAATTTTCCTCCTTCATTGATGTACGCTGATGAGGCTGCACTGATGGGCACCGATAGGTGTCACTGATGGGCTGCACCAATGGGCTGCACTGATGGGCACCGATAAGGCGGCACTGGTGGGCACAGATAGGCGGCACTGGTGGGCATGGATAGGCGGCACTGGTGGGCACTGAGAGGTGACACTGAGAGGTGGCACTGAAGGGCATTGATAGGTGGCACTGGTGGGCACTTTGAATTGGCACTAATAGGTGGCATTGATAGGTGGCACTGATAGGTGGCAGTGATGGGCACTGATAGGTGGCAGTGATGGGTACTGATGGGTGGCAATGATGGGCACTGATCAGCATTGGTAGGTGACATTGATAGGCAGCACTGCTAGGTGGCACTGATGAGGCACTGACTGGCACCACTGGTGGGCATTGCTAGGTGGCAGTGATGGGCATTGATAGGTGTTACTGATTGGCACTGACAGGTGTCACTGGTAGTCACTGTGGGCACTGGCAGGTGGCACTGGCAGGGGGCCCTGGCAGGGGGCACTGGCAGGTGGTACTTGTGTCCACTAATGAGGCAGAATTGCCTCTTCCACTGGGGACCGATGTCCCTCACTCAGCAGCCGGTGATCGGCTTTTTTTTCTCCTCACGATGTCAGCGCGGAGGAGAAAAAAAAACGATTACCGAGCTATGTTTTGATCACGTGATCAGCTGTCATTGGCTGACAGCTGATCACATGGTAAGGGGGCGGGACCGGCCCCTTACTCGGATCCGTGATCACCCGAGTCTCAGTGACTTGTGATCACAGCGTGCGAAAAGGGGAGGACGTCTATTGACATCCTCCCGGCAATTGGGGTCCGCACTGTAGCCATCATTCGACTATAGCGCGGGCCCCTAGTGGTTAAATACCTCCACAAGATAAGGTACCAAGCTGGATTTGAAAGTCTTATAAAATTCAGCCGTCAATCCGTCCGGCCCAGGTGTTTTCTTAATAGCCAGACCGTCTATAGCTTTGACTACCTCTTCTGCTGTGATTTTCCCCGTCAAACTTGTCAGCGGAATGTTATTTCCCAGACCTGGTGTAGAATCCAGAAAACTCAACATCTTTGCCCGATCGAGGTACTTCTCCCCCAGAAGATCCACATAAAAAGACCTTGAGACCTCCAGGATCCCTGACCTGGATTTTGTCAAAGAGCCCGTACTATCCCTTAGCCCAACAACCGTCTTAACTGCTGCGCTTTGTTTGCAGTTCTGATAAGGGTCGGGTGAGTGATATTTCCCGTAGTCCCTTTCCAGAACCAAAGAATCGTGCGGATCATACTGATACTTCCTAAGGAGAAGTTTCACCTCAGAGATTGCCCCTGAATCTCCACCACTCGAGACTAGGGATGAGCCGAACACCCCCCGGTTCGGTTCGCACCAGAACCTGCGAACGGACCGAAAGCAAACTTTAGAACCATATTAAATACAATGGATGCGAACGTTTGAAATCAAAAGTGCCAAATATAACGGCTAATATGCAAGTTATTGTCCTAAAAAGGGTTTGGGGACCCGGCTCCTGCCCCAGGGGACATGTATCAATGCAAAAATAAGTTTTAAAAACGGCCGTTTTTTCGGGAGCAGTGATTTTAATGATGCATAAAGTGAAAAATTGAAAAGTGAAATATTCCTTTAAATATCGTATCTGGGGGGTGTCTAAAGTATGCCTGTGAAGTGGCATGTGTTTCCCGTGTTTAGAACTGTCCCTGCACAAAACGACATTTCTAAAGGAAAAAAAGTCATTTAAAACTGCTTGCGGCTTTAATGTAATGTCTGGTCCCCGCAATATGGAAGAAAATCATTGAGAAAAATGGCATGGGTACCCCCCCCCCACCCCTAGCCCACTACCAGCCCCGTTGGGTCTTGTGTGGATATTAAGGGGAACTGCGCACCCAAATTAAAAAAAGGCCCTATATACTCTGAACAGCAGTATACAGGCCGTGCAAACAATACAGGGACTGTAGGTTTGTTCTTAAGTAGAATCTGTTTATAATTTGGAACAGGTATAATTTTTAAATGTAGCTCCAGCCAACAAAATCTATTTTTAAGCTTTTTGGAAAACATAGGGAAGGGTCATCACCCATGTAACATTTGTTTTGCTGTCTGTGCACCTGTTCAGAACATTTCACCTCACTTTCCGTCCCAATGACAATTTTTTTTTGAAAATTTGTTTTTTTTATTGAAACAAGGATTGGTGATAAAGCATCAGTGGAGAGGAGACACCTTTTTCCCATATTAACTCTTACAGGAGAGAATTTCCCTTCCTAGGGGTAGATTTCCTCTCACTTCCTGTTGTCTCCTTCCGTTTGCAAGTAGGAGTCATTTGTAAGTTGGATGCTTGAAAGTAGAGGCCTGCCATATATACTCTGCAGAAATTTGGCCCTTAGGTGTTGATGTTGCCACAACACTGTAAGCCCTTACAGTTACTCTTGGTGGGCGCAGGAATGGGCCCTGCTGTGAAATATTAGATCAAGAATTGTAATTACATGCCCCTGTTGAACAGGGGCAGAAAAATTGGGCTTTTGGTGGTGGTGGTGGTGTTGCCACAATACTGTAAGCCCTCACAGTTACTCTTGGTGGGCGCAGGAATGGACCCATCTGTTAAATATTAAATCAAGAATTGTAATTACATGACATTGTTGAACAGTGGTAGGAAAAATTGGGCCTTTGGTGGTGGTGGTGGTGCTGGTGGCACAACACTGTTAGTCCTCACAGTTACTCTTGGTCTGTGCAGGAATGGGCCCAGCTGTGAAATATTAGATCAAGAATTGTAATCACATAATCACATGCCCCTGTTGAACAGGGGCAGAAGAATTGGGCCCTTGGTGGTGGTGGTGGTCTTGCCACAACACTGTAAGCCCTCACAGTTACTCTTGGTGGGCGCAGGAATGGGCCCAGCTGTTAAATATTAGATCAAGAATTGTAATTACATGACATTGTTGAACAGTGGTAGGAAAAATTAGGCCTTTGTGGAAAAATGTATTAATGTATGTTGTCAGATGTCCCCCAATGTCAGTTTTGCTGTAATGCGCTCATATGAGCGTATTTGCACATACAGACGTTGGTGGAAGATCGGTGGCGGGAAAATCTTCCTATGGAAAAAGCGATGTTTGCTCCATTTAGAGATGTTGTTTTATGCCTCATCAGGGGACTGGCCACTTCTTGACGTTGGCATTAAATGACTCCAAGCGGACAGATCTGTGTCCACAAGAACAGTAGCATAGCTATGCGACAATTGTGGTCCATTGAGGCATATTATTGTATTGAATCCTTTAAGCTATATTTCTTGTGTTGTATTCTGAGTGGAGCTCCTGTGAGCTCCACTTCCTATGGAGGGTGGGTCACATGTTGTGACATCACTTCCTTCTGAGTTTAATAAAAACTGTTTATGGGCGTCGGCTTGGCAGTCAGGCTGGGATGCTGAGATGAGAACATAGCTGTGTGGTTCTGCTTTCTTGGGATGATTGGGACGAATGGTGGTGAGTGAAACTTAGCGTAAAGATAGCATTATTGCAATGAGATGAAATCTGAAGTGTGTGCTTATTTAGCACAGGAAATATGAGCTGTGTGCTCTGAATACAACCTATGTTTCCACGACAGGATGGCGACTCACGGTGGGACTAATTGCGGCCTCTTTGAGCATCAGATCAGCAGAGGGGGAGTATGGATGTACAATCTGATGTGTGAAGAGGCTGTACTTTGTAAAATAACTAATTTTTCATCTTTTTGAAATAATGCTGTAAGTTTGCAGTGTGTGTGTGTATGTCTGAGAGATGTGTGAATGTGTGTTTGTGTGTGAATGTATGGAACAAGTAAATTGCATGAATTTTGTAGTGTGTAAGAGTGTAACTAAATGAGAAATGTAGACTGTATGTGATTAGATTGTTTTGTGCATTGTTATTGATGGCCGCTGCATTGAGCCATAAGCCATGTGCTTTAGTGGGGGTGGGGCAGCCAGCATCTATCAGTTACAATGGTGAAAGTTGGTGACTCTGTAAAATAGCATGCAGGAGTTTTGTGCTGGAAGGGCTTGCCCACTGTTTGCAATGGAGTATGTTTTGTGTTGCAGGGGCTATGCCCTGAGGGAAGAGAACTATGAGCAAGCATGCAGGCAACAATATACTGTATGTGTGTAGTGTTTGAGATTTCTATGAAAAATAGAAATGGATAAATTGTGATTTCTACCTTTGTATGGGACAAAGACACATGTCCCCATAAGTGTAAAAATATTTTAAGTAAAGAGTTGGGTTTTAAGTTGAAAGCTTTAGTGGCCAAAGGGTCTTAATGTTTTAGTGCTCATGTGGTGTCTCAGGTGTGAGGCTTTGTGGAGATGGCATGAGCCTTGTGGAGTGTAGCTGACTCAAGACACACATTTTTCTGTGGATTTTGATGGTCATTTAGAAAAGTTCCAGTGTTTGTGGAGATTTTTTGGCTAGTAGTGAAGAGATGCTGGTTTTGGCGGGAAAAAGTAATGGCGCCATTCCTGGCTTTTGTTGTTGGCCATGTGGTTTGTCTGCCATCTTGAAGCGCAGTGTTTCCTTAGCCTGTGGGTGTCCTATGGGGGAACGCACAGCCACTTTTCCTTTGGGTGTGATATCATGTGACCGTGCTGTGACATTCGTCGGCTATTTTGCTGGTGGAAATTCTCAGTTTTTGATGATTGGTGCGAATTTAGTGCGGTCTTTTCTGTGTTGGAAACTGGTGGAGACCATTTTTGTTTTCCTTTGTGTGTGGGAACCCATGTGGTCTTGTCCATGTTTGTGCTGGTTTTGGTGGGAAAAATTGCATGCGTTAATGGCGCCATTTTTGTTGTTGTCCATGAGGTGTGCGGTGGTCATCCACCATTTTGTTGTCCTGGCTTGTCGGCCATCTTGAGAGACGTTTACAGTTTGAGATAGGAAGTTCCAGGTTAGCAAACACGGCCCCTGGATATGCTGTATTGGCATTTGTTGATTGGCGCAGTTTTCGCCTGTTTTATGCGTTTACAGTTTGACCTGTGCACTGCTGGGGAGAGTAGTGAGACACCAGGGTGACATACTGAGAGGCTGTTTTTATTTAATGTTGAATTCGCTGGTTTAAACTGTTTTAAATTGTTTTTGTAAGCATCACCTCTTGAGGTGAGTAGAGTGGTATCTTGATATAGCGCGGTCTTACCCCGAGGGGTCCCGACGCGCTTGCAGACACATGCTGGGGCCCATTTATAGAGGGAATCTGGTTGACCTACCAGCATGTGTTTGGAGTGTGGGAGGAAGCCAACGCAGACACAGGGAGAACATGCAAACTCCATGCAGATGGTGTTAGGATGGGGATTTTTCTGTTTTCATTTAAGTGAATGTAAGCTATTGCAGGGTTAGCTGACTTTGCAGTATATGAGCGGCGGTTTTTGTATCGGATTTCGTTTTTGAGTGAAAACTTTACTTTATGCTGAATTTTGATAGATTGTAAGACTAACTGAGATACACAGCGGTGTGTGTTGTTTTTATGTTTAAATATTTGGGAGTTTCCCAGAAGGCAATTCATTGTTTTTGAAGCTTGTATTGTATAGCCTGCAAAGGAGGAGTGGGTTTGGTCTCCTAGAGCCATCTTTTTGCAGGAGTTTTTTATTTGAGTCTCAAAACGTGTGGTTTGACCTCCAGGGGATGTTTGGGTCAGGGGGGGATTCCCTCCCATTTGCAAAGGGGGGTTTATTCCATCCTTTCCCTTGCCAAGGTTTTTAAATTGTTGAAACATATATGATGTTTAGAGAGAGATTTTTACCACTCCAGGTGAACACGCTCCAGCAATCTGTAATGTCAGGACTACCGTGGGTGCCAGCAATGCACGTAGCATATAAAGAAGAAAAATCAAAAATATGGACAGCCGCACTCCAAAAACCTTTGACGGTCGTCTTTATTGTAAAGGATGGAAGATTACACCAAAAATCATCACAGCATAGCCGGGGTAACTGCTCACATGTTTCACACTGCAAGTCAGTGCTTACTCATAGCTAATTTGTTACAAACATCACACCTCTAATATAGAAAGAAAAGACATACACTCATGTGATCTAAAGCCTCAAATTAGGAACCAATTAAGAACCAATTAGTTGTCAGGGTCACCTGTGGCCAGGTGACAGATGCACACCGTAGGGGGACAGGAGTGCACCGCGAGGTAGTGAACCCTATGGCTGGCTTCTGCGGATAGGAAACTGGGTGGTTGTGGAAAGCGGGACCAGAGGAGCACAACCGGGATCCAAACGGAAGCTAGAGCCAAGATTCCCCAGGGTGCGGAGTCTAAGACCCAGCTGGTCTTCTCCAGGGCCTCTAGTGGTGAGGATGTTAGCTGCAGGCTGGGACCAGGTCGCTGCCCCTGGAGTTTCCTAGCTCACGCCCCGTAGGATAAGGGGAAAAGAGGGGAAGCAGCAGCACAAGATAAGAGAGAACCGAATACAAGCTGAAGGTCAGGGGCCACAAGCAGACAAGTATAACGAAAGAATGAGCCGAAGGTCAAGGGTCACGAGCAGACAGGGATAGTCGGGGACAAGCCAATAATGTAACAGAGAGACAGACATAGCACACGGCAGGCAGGAACCCAAACACACAATGCCTAACAAACACGTTGATCAGCAAAGCAGGCTTGCAGTGCACAGGTTAATATAGTGTTCTGTGATAGGGCCTGGGGTGGAGTCTGGCTGGGAGGAGATTATAAAGGAAGCCAGGTGAAAGGGCTCAGGCCTCTAAGATGAACACATGGGAAGGAAGGTAAGCTGACAGACAAACACTACTGCATATCCATGACAGTACCCTCCCTCTTATGGGCCCTCCCCCGCCTGGACCCAGGCTTAAAGGGAAATCTCTGATGAAACCTTCTCAACAGATGAGGTGCAGCGACATCAGATGCAGCGATCCAAGACGCCTCCTCAGGACCAAAACCTCTCCAATGCACAAGGTACTGAAGAATGCCTCTGCAGAGCCGAGAATCCAGAACTTGTCTAACCTCGTACTTAAGATTATCCTCAGAGACCGAAAACGAGGTAGGGAGATGACAATAAGATCTATTGAGGACCAAAGGCTCTCTAGGAATAAGCAAGGGCATGAGAGGATCAACAGGAATCTGAGGAGGGTCCCCTAGACCCTTAAAGGGGAACTGGTCATCTTGCACAGGACCATCAGACTGGGCAGATGTCAGTGGAACCCTGAAGTCAGGTTGGTTAGAAGGTGACATGTCGCCGGAGTTAAGCTGAATAGCTGAAGGACAAGCAGAATGTCCCAAACAAGAAAAAGTAGGAGGCTCACTGGGCATGGGCTGGACTGGCATAACTAGTACAGAGGCAGCGTGAATAGCTGAGTCAGGTGTAGCGACTACCTGAATCGCATCGCAAGACGTAGCGACTACAGGACTTGTAGACAAGCTAGCCTGGCTGTGCGTCCAAGGGTGGTTAGGGACAGAGAAATGTAAATGGTTATGCAACCTGGAATGAATGACCGGCTCAGATTCACAGGGGGCAACCTTGGGTAGGCAGGACGAGGAACAGGAGGGACCCCAAGCCAGGATCTGTCCAGTAGTCCAGTCCACATGAGGAGTATGGAGCTGTAACCATGGGAGACCCAAAATTATAGGCGTTGAGGCCTTGGGTAAGATAAGGAAGGATATCCACTCCTGGTGGAGTGTCCCTACCGACATCTTAACAGGGAGGGTGTGGAAGCGGATAGGTCCCCCTGGGAGAACAGTACCATCAATCGCCAAGACCACCAATGGCGTGGTGAGGGGCAAAAGAGTAAGTCTCATGGACGATGCGATTTCCCAGTCCATGAAATTACCAGCGGCTCCGGAATCCAGATATGCTGAGACCGAATGAGAAGAAGCACCAACATGAAGGAACACAGAAAGCAGAAGACGAGAAGGGGAAGGTGATATTTCTGGGTTCAATACTCCACTTTCCAGATGAAGTGGACCCGAACGTTTTTCTGGACAAAGAGAGCAAGTGTCACGAAAATGACCTTTGCCCCCACAGTAAAGACACAGACCAAGAGTTCTGCGCCTAGCACGTTCCTCGGGGGATAGCCTGGTCCGACCCAGCTGCATGGGTTCCTCAGCTGGTAGGAGATGCTCTACGGGTCGAAGAGAGGGGAGCTCAGGCTGACTAAGAACCAAGGAGTGCTGGCGTTGCTTTTCTAAAGTCCTCTCCTGAAAGCGAATATCGATCTGGTTACACAAGGAGATAACGCCGGCCAGATCAGTGGGGATGGTTCACTCTATCAGACAGGCCATGCAAAAAGGTTGCGACTAAGGCCTCATTGTTCCAGCTCAACTCAGCCGACAGTATGCGGAAATGAAGGGCATACTGTCCCACAGAAGCAGCCTCTTGGCGGAGACGAAAAAGGGCGCTGGCCGCTGAAGAGACACGAGCCGGTTCTTCGAAGATATTACGAAAGAGCTTCAAGAAATCGGACAGACTGGAAACCACCGGATCGTTCCTCTCCCACAGGGGGGCAGCCCAGGCCAAAGCATCACCGGAGAGGAGGGAAATGATATAGGCTACCTTAGCCCGGTCAGACAGGAAGCTTTGAGGCTGAAGCTCAAAATGAATTGTGCATTGGCTGAGAAACCCCCTGCAGGCCTTGGAGGCCTTGGAGTCCCCAGAGAAACGGAACGGAGCTGGCAATCTTAGTGAGTGTGAGGCTGCGACTGGTGCGATAGGTACAGCCGCTGGTTGTACTTGGGGTTGCGGATTCGGGGTTCCCAGGGAGACCTGAAGCTGCTCGAATCGAGAAGCCAGATCCTGGAGGAATCGCATCACCTGAGTCTGATTTGATTCCTGGGTTTCAAGTCTGCGAACTATGCCCTGCAATGGATCATCCGCGGGGAGCGGGATGTCAGCCGGGTTCATGGCTGATCAAACTGTCAGGGTCACCTGTGGCCAGGTGACAGATGCACACCGTAGGGGGACAGGAGTGCACCGCGAGGTAGTGAACCCTATGGCTGGCTTCTGCGGATAGGAAACTGGGTGGTTGTGGAAAGCGGGACCAGAGGAGCACAACCGGGATCCAAACGGAAGCTAGAGCCAAGATTCCCCAGGGCGCGGAGTCTAAGACCCAGCTGGTCTTCTCCAGGGCCTCTAGTGGTGAGGATGTTAGCTGCAGGCTGGGACCAGGTCGCGGCCCCTGGAGTTTCCTAGCTCACGCCCCGTAGGATAAGGGGAAAAGAGGGGAAGCAGCAGCACAAGATAAGAGAGAACCGAATACAAGCTGAAGGTCAGGGGCCACAAGCAGACAAGGATAACGAAAGAACGAGCCAAAGGTCAAGGGTCACGAGCAGACAGGGATAGTCGGGGACAAGCCAATAACGTAACAGAGAGACAGACGTAGCACACGGCAGGCAGGAACCCAAACACACAATGCCTAACAAACACGTTGATCAGCAAAGCAGGCTTGCAGTGCACAGGTTAATATAGTGTTCTGTGATAGGGCCTGGGGTGGAGTCTGGCTGGGAGGAGATTATAAAGGAAGCCAGGTGAAAGGGCTCAGGCCTCTAAGATGAACACATGGGAAGGAAGGTAAGCTGACAGACAAACACTACTGCATATCCATGACATTAGTGTTGGAAAGTGTTGTGAGTGAAAACCCATCACATGTATATGGTTGACAACTATTATTTATGTGACACTTGTAAAATAAAAAAAATAAATTAAATAAAATGAAACATGAATGAAAGAAACAATCCCTTGGGAGCCAAAAAAGTAACCCAGAGAGAAAGAAAAAGAAAGACTGTGGTTATTACAATTGTTGTGTATGTGAAAGTGTGATATAAAAAATGTTTTACTAGTGCAAAAAATAAACTAAAAATAGTAAACTATGTATATACATGTAATATGTGTGTATATATGTGTTACAGTGTATTTATGATGATATACGGTGAACTAATGAAGTGTATGTGTGTGTTGATTGTCCATTATACAAAATAAAAATAAAAATAAATAAAAATAAATGAAATTAAAAGTAAGGATGAAATAAAATGTGTGTGAAAATATTATATGCTAGAGAATATAGTAAATTAATGTATAGATATATAAATGTAATAAATAAAATCGGTGCTAATTATGATAGTAGACAATGAACTAATAAAGTGTATATGTGTGTTGATTGTCCATTATGCAAAATAAAAGATGAGATTAAGAATGAAATAAAAATGTGTGTGGAAATATTATATACAAGGGAATGTAATAAATTAATGTATAAAAGTATGAATGTAATAAATGAAATTAGTGATAATAGTGAAAGGTAAAACTAATGTGAAAATGAACTGTGTGAATGATGATACATATGAACTAAGATAAGTGAAAATTAATACATACTATAAACATAAATATAATTGTAAAGATAATGAATAGTTATAAATAAAAATGAGAAGTGAAATGTAAAAAAATAAAAAATGAAATAGTTGATGTGAGAAGAAAAAAAAAAGTGTCTCTATACATAAAAATATATGTCCGTGAGGTCAATGAGTGTGTCTTACACACTGTTTGTGGTCTATTAATAAAAACAAACTAGTGTATAAATGTATTGTGCAAGCTATTGTTAACATGTTTTACATATATATGTATATATTTGTATATTTTTATCATTTGTTAATAGTTATCGTCATAGTATCCCCAGAACTGGATGTTATTAATTTGTTTGTGTATACGTATTTATTCACATACTAAAAATATACTAATATAGCTAAAACAACATTTGTACCCAATTACTAAGAAACCATAAACGATACCAATATTTCAATGTATAAAAGATTATTTCAATATATAAAAAACATTATAAAAACATATGTAGCACAATAAAATGAAAAAGGGAAAGAGGTACAAAAAGAATAGTGATCGTAAAAAATAATGTTATTTATAACTGCTCCGACATTTGCCATCATAGTCTATAGTTTCTTGCTGCTTAATAGCATGCAAAAGTAGACATACTACCGTCCTGGCAAATCTGTGTGTTTTTCCACTTTATCCCGATGTAACAAAATATCTAATTTTAAGAGGGAAAATAAAAGGTGAAACACTCGTGAGCATAAGCGATCATTCTATTCTTTAATTTTTATTATTTTGTGTGTTTTTTAGTAGAACTCAGATTACTATAAACAAAGCCTTATATTAATTTTGTTGGACAAATCCTCATAGGTGCAACTATAGGGTATACGGTGTTGCTGTGTTTTTGATATTATCAGCCCCAGTCCTATCGCAGTATGTGTGGCTGTGTGTATATCTAAACAGCTAATTATCCCAGGGACTGCGCATGGACGTGGGGGATGGAAATGGCAATCATGTCGTGCAAAAACCATCCCAATACATCTATGTGTGGGTGAGCACAGACATTGATTGCAAATAATGCTGGACCTATTCGACTGTGGTCGGTCCAAACATATTTTCCATAGTTGCTGATAAAGAAAAACAAGAAATGGAAAGAGAGGGCAGAAAAAGAGAGGTAAAATAGGACACAATGGAACAGCCAAAGTAACCAGTAGAGGAGGGAGGAGCAGAGAAACGACAAAGAGAATAGAGCATAGAGGATAGAGAATAGAGAATAAACCCAAGGGGAGAGGGGGGGAGGGAGGGGACTCTCCTTATGTGATTTAGTCATAATAGTGAGAGATGTCCCACTCAAAATTTAACCCCTGAGGTATTCTAGTATTAAGGGAAAAAATCCAGAATACTTCTCGTTTACAAAGCCTTTATCCCCTCCTCTTATTGAAGTGGTGATTCTCTCTATTCCCTGGATCGACAGGCTTGATGTGTCCTTAAAATGGACATTGTTCCAATGTTTGGCTACATTGGTGTTGCGTTCTTTTTCTATGTCATACAGATGGTCGTATAACCTATCTTTTAGCCTGCGAATGGTTCTACCCACATACTAGATTTTGCAGTGATCACAATTAATCACATAAACTATATACCTAGTATTGCAATTAATGAACTCTTGTATTAAAAAGCTCTTTTCGGTCACATATGAGTGGATGTGTGGACCTGTTTTTATACGGATGCAATATTGGCATCCCTTTACTCCACATTTATAGGTTCCTTTGACCGATAACCAATTGGAACCAATTGGTTTTGTATGGAACAAACTAGGTGACAGTTTATTTCCTAAAGTGGGTGCTCTTCTTGATACGGTTTTAATTCCATTGGACAAAATATCTTCATATGTTTCATCGTTGTAAAGTACCGGAAGATATTTTGTAACAATGGATTTTATCTGTTGAAATTCCGTGCTGTATGGTGTGGAAAAAATTGGCACATTTTTATAAGGCGTGATGATTTTTTCTTTTTTATTTCTATTTTTATTGTCACTGCTGTTTAGGGATGAGCCGAACACCCCCGGGTTCGGTTCGCACCAGAACCTTCGAACGGACCGAAAGTTCGCGCGAATTTTCGAACCCTATTCGTTATAATGGACGCGAACGTTCGAAATCAAAATTGCTAATTACAACGGGTTTGGGGACCCGGGTCCTGCCCCAGGGGACATATATCAATGCAAAAAGAAATTTTAAAAACTAAAGTTTTTTCGGGAGCAGTCATTTTAATGATGCATAAAGTGAAAAAAAAAAAAGTGAAATTTTCCTTTAAATATGGTACCTGGGGGGGTGTCTAAAGTATGCCTGTGAAGTGGCATGTGTTTCCCGTGTTTAGAACTGTCCTTGCACAAAATGACATTTGTAAAGGAAAAAAAGAAGCCATTTAAAACCACTTGCGGCTTTAATGTCATGTCTTGTCCTGGCCGCCATATGGCTGAAAATCCTTGAGAAAAATGGCATGGCTACCCCATCACCCCCCCCCCACCCCAGCCCCTTTGGGTCTTGTATGGATACTAAGGGGGACCCCGCACCCAAAATAAAACCCTATACCTACAACCCTATATACTCTGAACAGCAGTATATAGGTGGTGCAAACAAGACATGGACTGTAGGTTTGTTCTTAAGTAGAATCTGAACAGGTACATTATGAAGTGTAGCTACATCCCAAAAAAATCAATTTTTAAGCTTTTTGGAGAACATAGGGAGGGGTTATCACCCCTGTAACATTTGCTGTCTTTGCACATCTGTTCAGAACATGTCACCTCACTTTCCGTCCCAATGACAAATGTTTTTGGAAAAGTGGGGTTTTAATTGAAACAAGGATTGGTGATAAAGCATCAGTAGAGAGGAGATACCTTTTTCCCAAATTAAATCTAACAGGATAGAATTTTCCTTCCTAGGGGTAGATTTCCTCTCACTTCCTGTTTTCTCTTGCCGTTTGCAAGTAGGAGTCGTTTGTAAGTTGGATGTTTGAAAGTAGGGGCCTGCCGTATATACTCTGCAGAAATTTGCCCTATTAGATGTTGGTGTAGCCACAAGACTGGTGGGCACAGGAATGGGCCCTGCTGTGAGTTAATAGATCAAGATTTATTGATCTAAACAACACCCCAGGACACCATTCACATACTGCTATGCTACAGACCGCCAGGACCAAAGGCAAATCTCCTCACACCCTTTACCGAATTCATCTCGACATACACTTTAAAAACCAAAAACTTCCTATTACTCGGGGACTTCAATCTCTGGGCTAACTCCACTCAGGACCCCATCGCCACCTCCTGCATCAACCAATTGGAAGAATTAGGTCTGCAGCAACTGATAAATGCCCCCACGCATGGATCGGGGCACATTCTGGACCTCATCTTCAAACAAAATCTGGACATCAACACAGTGGACAACATGCCGTTACCATGGACGGATCACCACGCTATCAAATTTAAACTTACCACCAACACCATCTCCCAAATATCAGAACACTCAATAACAACAAAATGGACAAGATCTCAGAAGAAACTACACTCGGAACTCTTCAAAACTACTCTATCAAATAAAATAGGAACGCAAAATCTCAACCACTCAACGGAACAAACACTCAACTCCTTAAACAAAGCATTACTACAAACAGCAGACACAGTCGCTCCGAGACGCAGGGCCCTCATTCGCAGAAACAACTCCGGCTGGTTTAATGACACTCTTACCCTACTGAAGCAAGAACGCAGAAGAGCCGAAGGAGCCTGGAGAAGAAACCCAACTAAGGAAAACCACATTAATTACAAAGCACTCACTAAGAAATATCACAAAGCAATTTTCAAAGCAAAAAAGGAACATTTCTCAAACACCATCAAAAAAGGCCTAAACCGACCTCGTGAACTCTTCAAACTAGTAACTCAAACTATGAACCCCACCTGCCTAGAACCTTCAGCAAACGAAACACAAGAGTTCTGTAATGAGCTATCGGACTTTTTTATCGACAAAATCGAAAACATTCGAGAATCAATTCAACAGAAAAAAACAACCAACCCTGCTCTGCCAAAGCAAATAGAGGAAATCAATATGAACACTATACAATTGACAAAATTTTCGCTGGTCCCGATCACCATCGACACCACCAAAAATATAATCAGAAGCCTCAGAGACAGCACATCTCCAAATGACATAATCTCTACAAAACTCCTGAAAGAATGTACCGACATTTTAGCACCCACCATAACACACCTCGTAAATCAATCATTCAAAGAAGGTATTGTTCCAATCTCTCTCAAGCAAGGCATAATCAAACCCCTCCTAAAGAAACCCAACCTGGACCCCAAAGACCCAAACTACCGCAGACCGGTAACAAGCCTCAACACCATCTCCAAGATCATGGAGAAAGCAGTAGTACAACAGCTACAACTCTATTTGGACACCCACAAACTCTTGGATCCACTACAATCAGGCTTCCGCCCAGGCCATGGCACAGAAACAGCACTTCTTAAAATATGGGATGACACCCTCGAAGCAGCAGATGACAGAGAATCATGTCTCCTGGTGCTGCTGGACCTCAGTGCAGCGTTCGACACAGTAGACCACAAAACTCTACTCATTCGCCTTAAAGAAGTAGCCGGAGTCGCAGACCCTGACCTACACTGGTTCGCATCCTTCCTAGACAATCGTTCCCAGACAGTGAAACTAGGAGCCTTCACCTCTGAAACTCGCACAATTTCTTGCGGAGTCCCCCAAGGATCACCCCTGTCACCCGTGCTCTTTAACATCTACCTCCGCCCACTCCTCAAAATCATCAGCAAACAGGGCCTGTGCTACCACTCATATGCTGACGACACCCAACTCTACTTTCGTATCACCGGGAAAAAAGACCAATATCACGGATTGGAAACCTGTCTCACATTGATCGATGAATGGATGACTGAGAATTCCCTCAAACTCAACGGATCCAAAACAGAACTCCTTCTCCTCAACGCAAACCGAAAGACAAAAACTAAGACTTCTTGGACACTCCCCACTATCCTTGGACAGACCGTTACCCCGAGCACCAAAGTCAAAAGTCTCGGAGTCATCTTTGACTCGGAGATGTCGATGGACGCACAAATTGGATCAGTAGTCAGCGGAGCTCACCATCTCCTCCGTCTACTACGTAGACTCATCCCCTTCATCCCAAAAGAGGATACAGCAGTAGTAGTTGGAACAATTATCAACTCCCGACTCGATTACGCAAACGCCCTCTACCTCGGACTACCCAAATACCAGATTTCGCGCCTACAAGTCATCCAGAACACGGCTGCCAGGCTGGTAACGGGAAAAAAACCTTGGGAATCCATCACCCCATCACTAAGGACCCTTCATTGGCTAACCGTAAAGGATCAGATCACATTCAAGACCCTCTGTCTCACCCACAAGTGCACACAGGGAAACGCTCCACAATATCTATGCGAGAAGATAAAACACTACACCCCCAATCGCAATCTCCGATCAACCAACCAAAACCTCCTTCACATCCCCAAGTCCCGCTACAAATCAAAGGGAGAACGAAGATTTGCAGTCCAAGGACCACGGCTATGGAACGCTCTACCCACCAACATCCGCATGGAAGAAAACCAACGGGCCTTCAGGAAAAAACTTAAGACCCACCTATTCTGAAGGGTCAGGATGTCACTGGATGCAAAGCGCCTTGAGGCGATTTAGTTCGCATTTGTAGCGCTATACAAGTTATTCACTCACTCACTCACTCACTCAAGATTTGTACTTGCATGCACCTGTTGAACCGGGCAGAAAAATTGGGCCTTTGGTGGTGGTGGTGGTGGTGGTGGACGGTGTTGCCACAAGACTGTAAGCCCTCACAGTTACTCTTGGTGGGTGCAGGAATGGGCCCTGCTGTGAGTTATTAGATCAAGATTTGTAATTGCATGCACCTGTTGAACAGGGCAGAAAAATTGGGCCTTTGGTGGTGGTGGTGGTGGTGGACGGTGTTGCCACAAGACTGTAGGCCCTCATAGTTACTCTTGGTGGGCGCAGGAATGGGCCCTGCTGTGAACTATTAGATCAAGATTTGTAATTACACGCCCCTGTTAAACAGGGGCTGAAAAATTGTGCCTTAGGCATTGGTGCTGGTGCCACAACACTGCAACCCCTCACAGATACTGTACTTGGAGCACAGCAGTCACACCTGTTGCGAAGCATCTTTTTAAAAAATTGTAATTACACGCCCCTGTTATACAGGGGCTGAAAAATTGTGCCTTAGGCACTGGTGCTGGTGCCACAACACTGCAACCCCTCACAGATACTGTACTCTGAGCACAGCAATGAGACCTGTTGCAAAGCATTGCCTAAAAATTGTAATTACACGCCCCAACAGGGGCTGAAAAATTGTGCCTTAGGCACTGGTGCTGGTGCCACAACACTGCAACCCCTCACAGATACTGTACTCTGAGCACAGCAGTCACACCTGTTGCGAAGCATCTTTTTAAAAAATTGTAATTACACGCCCCTGTTATACAGGGGCTGAAAAATTGTGCCTTAGGCACTGGTGTGGTGGCATGGATCATTGAGGAGGAGGAAGAGGATAGTCAGTGAACATAACAGGACAGTCACTCAGCATCAGCATAGGCAGTCTTGAAGGGATGTGACATTATAAATTATTCCGTTATATCCGCTTCAGGTGTCTGGTAGCTGGTGGTGATCCAAGACTGATTCATTTTTATGAAGGTCAGTCGATCAACCGAGTTGGTGGACAGGCGCACCCTATGATCGGTGACAAATCCTCCAGCAGCACTGAATGTGCGTTCCGAAAGAACGCTGGATGCAGGACAGGCCAGTAGCTCAATTGCATACTGTGCAAGCTCTGGCCAGTGATCCATCCTCAGGACCCAGTAAGCCAGAGGATTTTCGGTGGGAAAGGTGTCCAAGTCTGACCTTGCCCCTAGGTATTCCTGCACCATGTATATCAGACGCTGGCGATGGTTGCTGGAACCGATCATACCTTGGGGCTGCGGACTAAAAAATTGTCTGAACGCATCGGTCAGACGTCCACCTTCCCCACCGCTCCTTCTGCTACTGACCGAAGCCTCAGCAACTCGTCGTCCAGGACCAGGAGTTTGTAACCTCCCAGTTTCTGGGAACGCGTTGCACAGACCTTTCTGCAAGGCCTCCCTGAGATGTCTCATCCTCTGCTCCCTCTGCGACGGCAAGATAAGGTCCGCAACCTTACCCTTGTACCGTGGATCAAGGAGAGTGGCCAGCCAGTAATGGTCACTCTCCTTGATCCGAAGAACACGAGGATCCTTCCGCAGGCTTTGCAGGATCAGGGAGGCCATGCGGCGTAGGTTAGCTGAGGCATTCGGTCCGGAGTCTTCTGGGTCACTGAGGATGACATGATCGCCAGCCACCTCCTCCCAGCCACGTACAAGTCCACTGGTTTGTTGGGACTGTACATCATCCCTAAAAGACTGCTGCTGCTGATGCTGAGTGCCAGGCTCCACCTCCATGCTCACACAATCCTCCTCCTCCTCCTCCTCCTCCTCCTCTTCCTGTGTGATGGGTGGGACAGAAGGAACATTGTCTGGATAAAGGGGGCCTTGAGAGACAAGGAAGTCCTCCTCTTCCTGCCTCTGTTCTGCCTCAAGTGCCCTGTCCATTATCCCACGCAGCGTATGCTCCAACAGGTGGACAAGAGGTACAGTGTCACTGATGCATGCACTGTCACTGCTCACCATCCTCGTGGCCTCCTCAAATGGTGAGAGGACAGTGCATGCATCCCTGATCATGCTCCACTGGCGTGGGGAAAAAAAGCCAAGCTCCCCTGACCCTGTCCTGGTGCCGTAGTCGCAAAGGTACTCATTGATGGCCCTCTGCTGCGTGTGCAGTCGCTGCAGCATGGCCAACGTTGAGTTCCACCTGGTGGGCATGTCACATATTAGGCGGTTCTTGGGCAGGTTCAGCTCCTTTTGCAGCTCAGTCAGCCGAGCACTGGCATTATAAGATCGGCGGAAATGCACACAGACTTTCCTGGCCTGCCTCAGGACATCCTGTAAGCCTGGGAACCTGCCCAAGAACCGCTGCACCACCAGGTTGAGGACGTGAGCCATACAGGGCACATGGGTGAGCTGCCCCTGTCGCAGGGCGGAGAGGAGGTTGGTGCCATTATCAGAAACGACCATTCCTGGCTTAAGCTGGCGTGGCGTCAACCACCTCTCGGCCTGCCCCTGCAGAGCTGCCAGAACCTCTGGCCCAGTGTGGCTCCTGTCCCCCAAACACACCAGCGCAAGCACGGCATGGCATATTTTTGCCTGCGTACTCGCGTAGCCCCTTGTACGCCTACGGAGCACCGCTGGTTCCGAGGACAGAGCACTCGAAGAGGACATGGAGGAAGAAGAAGAGGAGGGGGTGGAGGAGAGAGGTGTGTCACAACCAGTAGTAGCATTTTGGAGGCGTGGTGGCGGAACAACCTCCAACACTACTGCACCTTGTCCTGCATCCCTCCCAGCTACCAATAGAGTGACCCAATGGGCCGTGAAAGAAAGATAACGTCCCTGTCCATGCCTGCTGGACCATGAGTCAGCGGTAATATGCACCTTACCGCTGACCGCCCTGTCCAGCGAGGCATGGACATTGCCTTCCACATGCCAGTAGAGAGACGGAATCGCCTTCCGTGAGAAAAAGTGGCGTTTGGGAACCTGCCACTGAGGAACCGCACATTGAACAAACTCACGGAAGGGGGCCGAGTCTATCAACTGAAAAGGCAGCAGTTGAAGTGCTAGCAATTTAGCCAAGCTAGCATTCAACCGCTGGGCATGTGGATGGCTGGGAGTATACTTCTTTCGACGGTCCAGCAGCTGGGGCAGGGAAATTTGCCTGCTACAATCGGACGTCGGTGTACTGCAAGTACTTGGTTGTGACACACCTAATTCTACACCTTCAGTCCTCTCAGAGCAGCTTTCAGAGAGGACTGAAGATATAGTGGGGATGGAGATCCCAGCTGATGAGGAGCAAGGAGAGGTCCGCTTTGTTCTTTGGTGTGGGTCTTTTATGTGTGCTTGCCAACGAGCTGCATGGCAGGTCGACATATGTCTGCTCATGCTTGTGGTGCCCAAGCGGCTGATGTTTTGGCCACGCGAGATACGCTTGAGACAAATATTGCAAATAGCAGTGGTGCGATCTGATGCACTCGTCTCAAAAAAGGCCCACACCAAAGAACTTTTGTGATAACGTGCAGAGGCAGCGCCCTGCACAGGCGGAGCTCTGCGGTGTGGTACAGTTGCTGTGCTGGCCTCTAGCTGGCCTCCAGGGGGCATCCTGCCTCGTTGGACATGTGACGCTGCATCCTCCTCCTCCTCCTCCTCTCTCCCTTCAGGCACCCACGTGGAGTCAGTGACCTCATCATCCCCTCCCTCTTCACCACTAGAGCAAACCTGGCAGTAAGCTGCAGCTGGTGGAACACTACTGCCAGATTGCTGTCCTTCAGCATCCCCTCCCCCTGCGCGCACACTACTGACTTCCTCAAGCTGGGTATCATCATCCGAGCCTTCGAATCGTTGGGCATCCTCCTGGAGCATGTACCCAACACTGTGCTCAAACAGTTCGGGGGACTCCTCAGGAGGACATGGTGGGTCTAGGGAAGGGGTGGCTGATGATGCCATTGAGTACGCGTTGGCAGCTGCTCTGCCAGTACCCTGAGCCTGGGTGAGAGAGGATGAGGAGGATGAGGAGGGCTTGGTCATCCATTCTACCAAGCCTTCGGCATGATGCGGCTCCACATGTCCAGCTGCCGAAAACAAAGACAAGCGTGTCCCATGGCCACGTGCTGATGACGATGCACGACCACGTCCACGGCCAGCACTGTTGTCTCTAGAAACAGAGCCTGCCTGCCCTGTGTTCTTGCCTCGGCACGCTCTGCCTCTCCTTGGCGGTCTTCCAGCCATTGTAGTCGGTAGTGTATATAGTATAAAAAATAGAACTCCTATGTGTGCTCACAACACACTGTAGGTCCTATGGGTGCTGACACTAACACACTATAGGTACTATGTGTGCTGCTGACAAGAAAATATAGGAGCTCTGTTTGCTGCCACTAACACACTAGAAGTCCTATGGGTGCTGCTGAGAAGAAAATATAGGAGCTCTGTTTGCTGCCACTAACACACTAGAAGTCCTATGGGTGCTGCTGAGAAGAAAATATAGGAGCTCTGTGTGATGCCACTAACACACTAGAAGTCCTATGGGTGCTGCTGAGATGAAAATATAGGAACTCTGTGTGATGCCACTAACACATTAGAAGTCCTATGGGTGCTGCTGAGAAGAAAATATAGGAGCTCTGTTTGCTGCCACTAACACACTAGAAGTCCTATGGGTGCTGCTGAGAAGAAAATATAGGAGCTCTGTTTGCTGCCACTAACACACTAGAAGTCCTATGGGTGCTGCTGAGAAGAAAATATAGGAGCTCTGTGTGATGCCACTAACACACTAGAAGTCCTATGGGTGCTGCTGAGAAGAAAATATAGGAGCTCTGTTTGCTGCCACTAACACACTAGAAGTCCTATGGGTGCTGCTGAGAAGAAAATATAGGAGCTCTGTGTGATGCCACTAACACACTAGAAGTCCTATGGGTGCTGCTGAGAAGAAAATATAGGAGCTCTGTTTGCTGCCACTAACACACTAGAAGTCCTATGGGTGCTGCTGAGAAGAAAATATAGGAGCTCTGTTTGCTGCCACTAACACACTAGAAGTCCTATGGGTGCTGCTGAGAAGAAAATATAGGAGCTCTGTTTGCTGCCACTAACACACTAGAAGTCCTATGGGTGCTGCTGAGAAGAAAATATAGGAGCTCTGTGTGATGCCACTAACACACTAGAAGTCCTATGGGTGCTGCTGAGAAGAAAATATAGGAGCTCTGTTTGCTGCCACTAACACACTAGAAGTCCTATGGGTGCTGCTGAGAAGAAAATATAGGAGCTCTGTTTGCTGCCACTAACACACTAGAAGTCCTATGGGTGCTGCTGAGAAGAAAATATAGGAGCTCTGTTTGCTGCCACTAACACACTAGAAGTCCTATGGGTGCTGCTGAGAAGAAAATATAGGAGCTCTGTTTGCTGCCACTAACACACTAGAAGTCCTATGGGTGCTGCTGAGAAGAAAATATAGGAGCTCTGTTTGCTGCCACTAACACACTAGAAGTCCTATGGGTGCTGCTGAGAAGAAAATATAGGAGCTCTGTGTGATGCCACTAACACACTAGAAGTCCTATGGGTGCTGCTGAGAAGAAAATATAGGAGCTCTGTTTGCTGCCACTAACACACTAGAAGTCCTATGGGTGCTGCTGAGAAGAAAATATAGGAGCTCTGTTTGCTGCCACTAACACACTAGAAGTCCTATGGGTGCTGCTGAGAAGAAAATATAGGAGCTCTGTGTGATGCCACTAACACACTAGAAGTCCTATGGGTGCTGCTGAGATGAAAATATAGGAACTCTGTGTGATGCCACTAACACATTAGAAGTCCTATGGGTGCTGCTGAGAAGAAAATATAGGAGCTCTGTTTGCTGCCACTAACACACTAGAAGTCCTATGGGTGCTGCTGAGAAGAAAATATAGGAGCTCTGTTTGCTGCCACTAACACACTAGAAGTCCTATGGGTGCTGCTGAGAAGAAAATATAGGAGCTCTGTGTGATGCCACTAACACACTAGAAGTCCTATGGGTGCTGCTGAGAAGAAAATATAGGAGCTCTGTTTGCTGCCACTAAGACACTAGAAGTCCTATGGGTGCTGCTGAGAAGAAAATATAGGAGCTCTGTTTGCTGCCACTAACACACTAGAAGTCCTATGGGTGCTGCTGAGAAGAAAATATAGGAGCTCTGTGTGATGCCACTAACACACTAGAAGTCCTATGGGTGCTGCTGAGAAGAAAATATAGGAGCTCTGTTTGCTGCCACTAACACACTAGAAGTCCTATGGGTGCTGCTGAGAAGAAAATATAGGAGCTCTGTGTGATGCCACTAACACACTAGAAGTCCTATGGGTGCTGCTGAGAAGAAAATATAGGAGCTCTGTTTGCTTCCACTAACACACTAGAAGTCCTATGGGTGCTGCTGAGAAGAAAATATAGGAGCTCTGTGTGATGCCACTAACACACTAGAAGTCCTATGGGTGCTGCTGAGAAGAAAATATAGGAGCTCTGTTTGCTGCCACTAACACACTAGAAGTCCTATGGGTGCTGCTGAGAAGAAAATATAGGAGCTCTGTGTGATGCCACTAACACACTAGAAGTCCTATGGGTGCTGCTGAGAAGAAAATATAGGAGCTCTGTTTGCTGCCACTAACACACTAGAAGTCCTATGGGTGCTGCTGAGAAGAAAATATAGGAGCTCTGTTTGCTGCCACTAACACACTAGAAGTCCTATGGGTGCTGTTGGGGTGCAATGCTGTGCTAACAGCACTGCGGTTGGTACTACTGCAATACTGTACTAACAGTAAGCACGCACCAGACTAATCCCCAGCAGCAGCTAATAACACACTAACTGTGCAATCAGCAGCAATGAACGATCAATGACTTAGGTAGCAATGGTTTAGCAAAGAAATAGCCAATGGTTTAGCAAAGAAGAGCAAATCTTTCAGTATCAAGCAAAGACAGAATCAGCAGACTAATCTCTCCTAAAGCCGGAACTCATGTGACCGGGGCCGATGGCGTGGCGGCCTTTTAAATGGTGGGGCGTGTACTAAAGCCCCTGAGCTGTAATTGGCTACAGGCGTCCTGCCTGTAGCCAATTATTGCTCTCCGAGTTTCGGGCGCTGTGATTGGCCAAGCATGCGGGGTCACAGTGCATGCTTGGCCAATCATCAGCCAGCAATGCACTGCGCCGGCCGCGCCGGCCGCAATGCATTGCGGGGCCGCTCGCATCACACGAATGTGATGCGAACGGCCCAAATAGTTCTGGGCTCGACGAGCGAGCGAACGCCCGATGCTCGATTCGAACATGGGTTCGAATCGAGCACCGGGCCCATCCCTACTGCTGTTCTTATTCTTATCCAATAGTAGGGAATTTCTAGATATTCATTCCACTTTGGACAAGGCTTTTGTGATCATTTTTATTGAATAGACTTTCTCAATAAATCTCTTAGACATTTCTGCTGCTTCCCTAGTGAAATCCTTGGCTGTGCTACACAGGCGTTTAAGCCTGAGAAATTGGCCAAAGGGTATCCCCTCAATAGTGTGTTTGGGATGGGCTGAATCAGCCCTGAGCAACACATTGCCTGCCGTACTTTTTCTGTGTAAACCTGTGGTAATGCCACTCTTGTTGCCAGTAAGTTTAACATCCAAGAAGTCTATGGTTGTTCTTTCTAGATTGCCAGTAAATTTTAGATTTAAGCTGTTATCATTAAGATAAGTAAGCCATGTTTCCAAATTGGCATTACCGTCCGTGGTAATAAACAGGAGGTCATCTATATAGCGACAGTAAAATGCTGTATCAATGCGACGGGGACTACCATGTCCAAAAATGCGGGACCTCTCCCACCAGCCCATGTAAAGATTGGCTAGGGAGGGAGAAAATTTGGCTTCCATGGAGGCCCCGCATTTCTGGAGATAGTAGCCCCCGTCAAACATAAAAAAATATGTGTTAATAGATAATCCAATGCCTGCAAGATGAACTCCTGTAAAACCAAAGACAGTTTCCCTGACTCCTTCAAAAAAACAGAAACGGCTTGTAAGCCCAGGTGATGTGGAATGCTCGAGTATAGGCTGGACACATCAAAGCTGATCCATCTATACTCATCCATCCATATGAAATCTTTCAAATCCATCAATAGCTGCTTAGTGTCCCTAAGGAACCCTGGGAGTTCTGTGACTAGTGGCTGTAGCTGATCATCCAGCCACTTGCCCAGTCTCTCATTAAGGGAGCCTATACCCGCCACAATTGGTCTACCTGTGAGCGGGTGTAACCCTTTGTGCACCTTTGGTAGGTGATGGAACACCGGCATGATGGGATTAATGGGGACAAAAAGATCTTTCTCCTTTTCAGAAAAAAATCCTACTGATACTGCTCTATTCAAAAGTTCATGGAGTATTTTAGTGAATGGTAGAGTGGGATCTGATGTGAGTGGTAAGTATGTATCTATATCTGACAATTGTCAGAGAGCCTCTTCCTTATAGGTAGTTGAATCCAAAACCACTACTGTGCCTCCCTTGTCTGCATTCCTGATGGTAATACTGTGGTCTGTTGCTAGCGCTTTTAATGCTGTTCTTTCCAGCCCAGATAAATTATCAGGAGACTTATCTTTATGACAATGGCGGGCCAGATGTGTGAGGTCCCTCTCCACTAGTTTTTGGAATGAGTCTAGATCCTTGCCCCTAGATTCTACAGGATAAAAGTCTGACCGCAGTCTAAATGGAATTGTATTTGTTGAATCTATTGGATCAAGGGGACAAGGATCTGACTCCATAGCCAAATCAGTAAGTTCTTGTAAAGCACAAACTTCTTTAAATAATATAGGAGAGGGAAAACACTCACCCAAATCCAGACCGCCATTGGAACAGACCGTTTCCTCTGGTATGGAAGCTGAAAAATGGCTTTTGAGGGTCAGGCTGCGGCAAAACTTATTGATATCCAAATTAGTCCCAAATAAGTCAAAATGTTTTGTGGGACAAAAGTTGAGGCCTTTAGAAAGCAGCATGTTCTCTTCGGTGTTCAAAGTCCTGTTGGAAATATTGAGAACGTTAGTTATTATCGTTTCGTCCTCCCTCGTAGGGAATTTTGCATGCTCCTCGTTCTTGTGTTTGATTCCTCCCCTTCTTGTCTTCCTTGTCTTCCTCTTTTTTCTGCCCTCTCTTTCCATTTCTTGTTTTTCTTTATCAGCAACTATGGAAAATATGTTTGGACCGACCACAGTCGAATAGGTCCAGCATTATTTGCAATCAATGTCTGTGCTCACCCACACATAGATGTATTGGGATGGTTTTTGCACGACATGATTGCCATTTCCATCCCCCACGTCCATGCGCAGTCCCTGGGATAATTAGCTGTTTAGATATACATACAGCCACACATACTGCGATGGGACTGGGGCTGATAATATCAAAAACACAGCAACACCGTATACCCTACAGTTGCATCTATGAGGATTTGTCCAACAAAATTAATATAAGGCTTTGTTTATAGTAATCCGAGTTCTACTAAAAAACACACAAAATAATAAAAATTAAAGAATAGAATGATCGCTTATGCTCACGAGTGTTTCACCTTTTATTTTCCCTCTTAAAATTAGATATTTTGTTACATCGGGATAAAGTGGAAAAACACACAGATTTGCCAGGATGGTAGTATGTCTACTTTTGCATGCTATTAAGCTGCAAGAAACTATAGACTATGATGGCAAATGTCGGAGCAGTTATAAATAACATTATTTTTTACGATCACTATTCTTTTTGTACCTCTTTCCCTTTTTCATTTTATTGTGCTACATATGTTTTTATAATGTTTTTTATATATTGAAATAATATTTTATACATTGTAATATTGGTATTGTTTATGGTTTCTTAGTAATTGGGTACAAATGTTGTTTTAGCTATATTAGTATATTTTTAGTATGTGAATAAATACGTATACACAAACAAATTAATAACATCCAGTTCTGGGGATACTATGACGATAACTATTAACAAATGATAAAAATATACAAATATATACATATATATGTAAAACATGTTAACAATAGCTTGCACAATACATTTATACACTAGTTTGTTTTTATTAATAGACCACAAACAGTGTGTAAGACACACTCATTGACCTCACGGACATATATTTTTATGTATAGAGACACTTTTTTTTTTCTTCTCACATCAATTATATTTATGTTTATAGTATGTATTAATTTTCACTTATCTTAGTTCATATGTATCATCATTCACACAGTTCATTTTCACATTAGTTTTACCTTTCACTATTATCACTAATTTCATTTATTACATTCATACATTTATACATTAATTTATTACATTCCCTTGTATATAATATTTCCACACACATTTTTATTTCATTCTTAATCTCATCTTTTATTTTGCATAATGGACAATCAACACACATATACACTTTATTAGTTCATTGTCTACTATCATAATTAGCACCAATTTTATTTATTACATTTATATATCTATACATTAATTTACTATATTCTCTAGCATATAATATTTTCACACACATTTTATTTCATCCTTACTTTTAATTTCATTTATTTTTATTTATTTTTATTTTTATTTTGTATAATGGACAATCAACACACACATACACTTCATTAGTTCACCGTATATCATCATAAATACACTGTAACACATATATACACACATATTACATGTATATACACAGTTTACTATTTTTAGTTTATTTTTTGCACTAGTAAAACATTTTTTATATCACACTTTCACATACACAACAATTGTAATAACCACAGTCTTTCTTTTTCTTTCTGTCTGGGTTACTTTTTTGGCTCCCAAGGGATTGTTTCTTTCATTCATGTTTCATTTTATTTAATTTAGTTTTTTTATTTTACAAGTGTCACATAAATAATAGTTGTCAACCATATACATGTGATGGGTTTTCACTCACAACACTTTCCAACACTAATTGGTTCTTAATTGGTTCCTAATTTGAGGCTTTAGATCACATGAGTGTATGTCTTTTCTTTCTATATTAGAGGTGTGATGTTTGTAACAAATTAGCTATGAGTAAGCACTGATTTGCAGTGTGAAACATGTGAGCAGTTACCCCGGCTATGCTGTGATGATTTTTGGTGTAATCTTCCATCCTTTACAATAAAGGCGACCGTAAAAGGTTTTTGGAGTGCGGCTGTCCATATTTTTTATTTTTCTTCTTTATATATATATGATGTTTAGCCATGGATTGTTTGGAGTCTTGATAGACAAGGCGATTGGGGCTAGGCTCCCCCCTCCCTCTTCCTGAACAATTGATATGTAAATAAACCAGTTTGGTTTTTTGAGAGCCGAGCATGTAACATGAGGTTCTTTTCAGCATTTTATGTATCAACAGGAAGTTGGTGGGAGGAGCTTGGGGTTTTAGAGGTGAGCCATGAGATTTGTGCTTGGAAGGAAAATGGAAAGCATTTTGGCGTTTAAAAGTGTTTTATATTTTGTTCCAGTTTTGTGAAGTTTTGTACTGTAATACAGTTTTGGGTAGAGAGCAAACAGGGGGGCATCACCATTGTTTTATCATCTAGATACAGAGAGAAGCCACATTGTTTCGCAGGTGGTAAACGGGTGTAAGTGTTCTGTGTGGTTTAGTCTGGCGACACAGTGTATGGGTGTATAGCGGAAAACGCTTGGGTATGCATACACTGTGAGGGGTAGAGGCCTAATTCGGGGGGGTGATAATGCCTCGGTTAGGGTTTCTAGTTGGGGGACTTGACCAGATAGTGGTTGTAGTCCTTCAATCCACCGTAGAAGAAGACACCGGGCGGTGCTCCCCGAAATGGGTGCAACGGTTTAACCTGGATGCAGGTTTAAGACGATAAGCCGATTCGAATCGCCATGGACACAAGAAGGTCTGTGCAAGGGAAGGAATGGAGGCTTCCCACAGTCAGACGGTCACACGGTGAACGAAGCCTAGTTTTGGGGCAAAGGCCTTTGAACCCCAAAAAGATTAACATAGGTGGTCCAAGGATACTATTTTGGGTATCTCTCTGGAGTGGATGTAGTTCAGCTGTGGCTTCAGAAATCTGTAATGATGAGTGTTGATGGAGGTGTAGTACACGCTTTTGTGATTCTCAGAGGAGGAACGGTGGTTAAACTCTCATGCCCGTTTGTTTGAACTTTGTATGGCTGGTCCATGCAAGGTTCTCAAGCTGCTCTCATGTTTGTCCCATTGTATTTTTTTTCTATTGCTGAAAGAGTGAAGGGAGAATTCTGGCTGCTTTTGTTTTTTTCATTTTTGGTGTTGGAAACTATGAAGTATCTCCCCCACATTTGTATCTGAATGTTTGTATGTAGTAACGTGAATATGTTCGAACTTACCGTGGCGATCCTCCGATGCATCGCGGCTGTTGTATTTTTGTAGGAACGGGAAAAGTAAGGGTTACAGAGGGTTTTCATTGAATCGGTTTTGAAAGAATGTCATTGACAATTTACCAATGTACAGGAATGTCATTATTCTTTACCATTCTTTGCAGGTTAAATATGAAGGATAGAGTAATGATTTTGCTTATAAGTATTTTTCAGGTCCAAGGAGTTTTTTTTACACAGAGAGCAGGTGTATGTAGACAGCTGTACATATGGATAAATACGAGTCTAAGGAGGTAAAAGTATCATAGGCTATTTCATTGTTTCTTTTTTCCTGCACCACGCATTTCTTCCTTCAGTCTGTAATAAGGAAGAAAATGGGGGGAGAAGTGATAAATGTAAGAATGACAGTTTTTTTTTTTCAAACAAATAATGTTAACCTCTGAAATTCTAACCAAGTTTGTGCCAAGACTGTCTTTCTTTGATAGAATTTGAAACCGCAAGCAGCAGTCTGGTGAAGTAGGTTCCCATCCCAGATGCTAAGAACCTTTTGTCAATGGTTCCAGGTATTGTAAGCCACACACAGGTTAGGCAGTGACCACAGTCCCGGTGTCTAGGTTATTGTCATATGAGGGTTGTTTGGAGGTCAATCAAAACCAGAGTCGTACTTTCCTCATTAGCTGTCACTTATATTCTCGGCTGATGGGGTGGGTGCGATCGCTGTGACATGAACTTCAAAATGTCCACCACAGGGTTCACTAGTCCCTCCTGGACCCTGACACAATAACCAGTTTACATTCTTTTTAACCAGGTGACTGGATCATTGTAAAGAAGCTTGAGGGATGAGACCACGCCAGCCACTGCAAGAAGCGACTCAACCACACCAAAGGACTGAGTAGTATCTTTGCTTATTTATATTTTTGTTGTTTAGTAAATTTTAGCAAGGGTAATGATGAAAAGCATCCCAAGTTATTATTTAAAGTGTATTTCCTGACTAGCTCAGAAATCAAACAGGACCGATTGCTAGGTCTGTTCTGAGTCTCCACCGAGTTTTAGTCCCCAGCGATGACAGCGGTATATGCCATTTATGATGTTATTATGGGTATGAGGAGTTTTGACAAACTGGTGAAGACTCCAAACAGACACTTGTCAATGGAATCTAACAATGCATTTTTAGAGGGTAAAATTGTTTATAGTTTTAATAACTCTGCCTCTTGTCGGTTTGGGTATCTAGGCAGCCCACAAGTTTGTTTGAACTTTAGTTTGGTGCTTATGCGGATCTGCAGCTTATAAGGTAATTCCCCCAAAGCAAGAGGTTCATGTGTGATGGTGAAGCTGTCCCAGCATCTTATGTCGCGGCCGATCGCGAGGATCTGATGGCGCGGGAATTTAAGAATGGCAGGGATGGCTAGAAGGGGATTGTTCACCAACCCCGACCAGGTCTGGGCATGGTTTTCTGCATGTACAAGGTGGGGGGGGGCTCAAGCTTAGGATACGATTGAACAATTCTCATCCATTAAGGATAGGGTTCTTCATGTAACTGTTGAAGCCAGAGCTGTAGCTAAGTGAAGGTTGGGAGTCCTTTTAAGGGTCTGGGAATCTTTGGGGATCTAATTTTTATTTTACAGCGGATCGTGGTTAAAGGAAGTGGGAATATATATACTCATGTCATTTTTATTTCTATTCTTTCTATGTCATGACGAGGTGCTCCTATTTCCTGATTGGACGCGTGACCAGAGCCCGAGCAGATGAGCACATCGTCCTTGATGAGACGCTCCGAAGCCAGATCCACATACAAGACACAGAGGATCACAGACAGATCGGCGATTACTACAGCTCACCATGTCGTGTCCTTCTTTATAAGTCATGCTCCTTAAGCCGTGTTTTCCTTTTTATGGACTGTAAGGACTGATTCATTTCCAGGTGTAAGAAGCAGATCAAGTTTCATCGATGGACATGGGGTGCATATGACAAAAAAGGGAGGACTGTTCTGGAAAAATGTATTAATGTATGTTGTCAGATGTCCCCCAATGTCAGTTTTGCTGTAATGCACTCATATGAGCGTATTTGCACATACAGACGTTGGTGGAAGATCGGTGGCGGGAAAATCTTCCTATGGAAACAGCGATGTTTGCTCCATTTAGAGATGTTGTTTTATGCATCGTCAGGGGACTGGCCACTTCTTGACGTTGGCATTAAATGACTCCAAGCGGACAGATCTGTGTCCACAAGAACAGTAGCATAGCTATACGATAATTGTGGTCCATTGAGGCATAATTCTCGTATAGTTCCCATCATTGGAAGCAGTGCATGCCACTGATAGTCTATTTGAATGTATACATGTCTGTGATTGGTTTGTTTGTTTTATGCATGTATTGTATTATTATTGTATTATTGTATTGAATCCTTTAAGCTGTATTTCTTGTGTTGTATTCTGAGTTGAGCTCCTGTGAGCTCCACTTCCTATGGAGGGTGGGTCACATGTTGTGACATCACTTCCTTCTGAGTTTAATAAAAACTGTTTATGGGCGTCGGCTTGGTAGTCAGGCTGGGATGCTGAGATGAGAACATAGCTGTGTGGTGCTGCTTTCTTGGGATGATTGGGACGAATGGTGGTGAGTGAAACTTAGCGTAAAGATAGCATTATTGCAATGAGATGAAATCTGAAGTGTGTGCTTATTTAGCACAGGAAATATGGACTGTGTGCTCTGAATACAACCTATGTTTCCACGACAGGTGGTGGTGGTGGTGATGGTGCCACAACACTGTAAGCCCTCACAGTTACTCTTGGTGGCCGCAGGAATGGGCCCTGCTGTGAATTATTAGATCAAGAATTGTAATTACGTGCCCCTGTTGAACAGGGGCATAAAAATTGTGCCTTAGGCACTGGTGCCACAACACTGCAACCCCTCACAGATACTGTACTTGGAGCGCAGCAATGAGCCCTGTTGCAAACTATTGCATCAAAAATTGTAATTACACGCCCCTGTTAAACAGGGGCAGAACAATTGGGCCTTAGGCACTGGTGCTGTTGCCACAACACTGCATCCCCTCACAGATACTGTAGTTGGAGCACAGCAATGAGCCCTGCTGCAAAGCATTGCATCAGAAATTGTAAATACATGCCCCTGTTAAACAGAGGCTGAAAAATTGGGCCTTTGCCCAGAACCAAAAATGTTCTTTCAAGCTATCAGCATGATTATTGAGGAGGAAGAGGATAGTCACTCAGCATAACAGGATAGTCACTCAGCATCAGCATAGGCAGTCTTGAAGGGATCTGACATTTTCCAAAAAATTATTTGGTTACATCAGCATCAGGTGCTTGGTAGCTGGTGGTGATCCAAGACTGATTCATTTTTATGAAGGTCAGTCGATCGACCGAGTCGGTGGACAGGCGCACCCTGTGATCGGTTACAAATCCTCCAGTTGCACTGAATGTGCGTTTCGAAAGAACGCTGAATGCAGGACAGGCCAGTAGCTCAATTGTATACTGTGCAAGCTCTGGCCAGTGATCCATCCTCAAGACCCAGTAACCCAGAGGATTTTTAGGTGGGAAAGGTGTCTAAGTCTGATCTTGCCCCTAGGTTTTCCTGCACCATGTAAACCAGACGCTGGCGATGGTTGATGGAAGCAATCATACCTTGGGGCTGCGTACTAAAAAATTGTCTGAACGCATCGGTCAGACGGCCACCTTCTCCACCGCTCCTTCTTTGACTGACCGGAGCCTCAGCAACACGTTGTCCAGGACCAGGAATTTGTAACCTCCCAGTCTCTGGGAACGCATTGCACAGACCTTTCTGCAAGGCCTCCCGAAGATGCTTCATACTCTGCTCCCTCTGCGAGGATCCTTGTGCAGGCTTTGCAGGATCAGGGAGGCCATGCAGCACAGGTTTGCTGAGGCATTCGGTGTAGAGTCCTCTGGGTCACTGAGGACGACATGATCCGCAGCCACCTCCTCCCAGCCACGTACAAGTCCATGGGTGTCTTGGAACTGTAATTGATCCCCTGAAGACTGCTGCTGATGCTGAGTGCTAGGCTCCACCTCCATGCTGACACAATAATCCTCCTCCTCCTCCTCCTCTTCCGGTGTGATAGCCGGGCCAGCAGGAACACTGTCTGGATAAAGAGGGCCTTGAGAGGTAAGGAAGTCCTCCTCTTCCTGCCTCTGTTCTGTCTCAAGTGCCCTGTTCATTATTCCATGCAGTGTGTGCTCCAACAGGTGGACAAGAGGGACAGTGTCCCTGATGCATGCATTGTCACTGCTCACCATCCTCGTGGCCTCCTCAAATGGTGCCAGGACAGTGCATGCATCCCTGATCATGGCCCACTGGCGTGGGGAAAAAAATACAAGCTCCCCTGACACTGTCCTGGTGGCATATTGCAACAGATACCCATTGATGGTCCTCTGCTGCATGTGCAGCCGCTGCAGCATGGCCAACGTAGAGTTCCACCTGGTGGGCATGTCACAGATTAGGCGGTTCTTGGGCAGGTTGTAATCCTTTTGCAGGTCAGCCAGCCGAGCACTGGCATTATATGATGCCCACAGAGTTTCCTGGCCTGCTTCAGGACCTCCTGTAAGCCCGGGTACCTGCCCAAGAACCGCTGCACCACCAAGTTAAGGACGTGAGCCAAACAGGGCACATGGGTCAGTTGGAGGGTGGAGAGGAGGTTGGTGCCATTGTCGGAAACCACCTTTTCTGGCTTAAGCTGGCATGGCGTCAACCACCTCTGAGCCTGCCCCTGCAGAACTGACAGAATCTCTGCCCCAGTGTGGCTCCTGTCCCCCAAGCACACCAGCTCAAGTACCGCATGGCATCTTTTTGCCTGCGTACTTGCGTAGCCCCTTGAACGCCTAAGAAGCACCGCTGGTTCAGAGGACAAAGCACAGGTAGAGGCCATGGAAGAAGAAGAAGAGGAGGGGGTGGAGGAGAGAGGTGTGTCAGAATCCCCAGTAGAAACATTTTGGAGGTGTGGTGGCAGAACAACCTCCAACACTACTGCACCTTGTCCTGCATCCTTCCCAGCTGCCAGAAGAGTCACCCAATGCGCCGTGAAAGATAGGTAATGTCCCTGTCCATGCCTTCTGGACCATGAGTCAGCAGTAATATGCACCTTACTGCTTACCGCCCTGTCCAGCGTGGCCAAGACATTGCCTTCTACATGCCGGTAGAGAGCCGGAATCGCCTTCCATGATTAAAAAGTGGCGTTTGGGAACCTGCCACTGTGGAACCGCACATTCAACAAACTCAAGGAAGGGGGCAGAGTGGAAGCAGCAGTTGAAGTGCTAGCAATTTAGCTGAGCTAGCATTTAACCGCTGGGCATGTGGATGGCTGGGAGCAAACTTCTTTCAGCGGTGCAGCAGCTGGGGCAGGGAAGATTGCCTGGTACAATCGGACATCGGTGTACCGAAAGGAGATTGCCCGCAAGTACTTGGCTGTGACTGTGACACACCTAATTCTACACCTTCATTCCTCTCAGTGCATGTTTCAGAGAGGACTGAAGGTATAGTGGGGTTGGAGATCCCAGCTGATTAGGAGCAAGGAGAGGTCCGCTTTGTTCTTTGGTGTGGGTCTTTTAGGTACGCCTGCCAATGGACTGCATGGCAGGTCGACATATGTCTGGTCAAGCACGTGGTACCCAAGCGGCTGATGTTTTGTCCACGTGAGATACGCTTCAGACATATGTTGCAAATGGCAACGGTGCAATCTGCTGCACACGTCTGAAAAAAGGCCCACACCAAAGAACTTTTGGAATAACGCGCAGAGGCAGCAGCGCCCTACACATGCGGAGCTCTGCGGTGTGATGCAGTCGGTGTGCTGCCCTTAAGCTGGCCCCTGGAGGGCATCCTGCCTCCTCCTCCTCCTCTCTCCTATCAGGCACCCATGTGGAGTCAGTGACCTCATCATCCCCTCCCTCCTCATCACTGGAGCAAATCTGGCAGTATGCTGCAGCTGGGGGAACATGACTGCCAGATAGCTGTCCTTGTTGGGCACCCCCTCTCTCTGGGCTCACGTTACTGCCTTCCTCTAGCTGGGTTCCATCATCGGATCCTTCAAAACGCTGGGCATCCTCCTGGAGCATGTACCCAACACTGTGAAAAAACACCTCAAAAACCAGCGCACAATAGGCTTCAATGCAATTATGAAAATGGCAGATGGCCCTTTATTATATAAAAATAAAGTTAGTCAAGCAGGGGACTTGGCAAGTTCCTGTGTAAATGTACAACATACAAAAAAGTCAAAAACTGAATGAATATAAAAACAGGAGATAATATGTAAAAAGAATGTACAAAATTAGGACCTGACATCCACTGTCGAGAGGAGCTGAATCCAGGCTGTTTAAGATCAGCATATGTGCCTGCAGCGTGCGGGGACAGGGAGAATGAGAACACAGCCACCTGGTTTACTGGAGCTCAAGTGAGCCTGTAGATGAAAAACCCACAGGAAAGCGGAAGTCACAGGGACTTGTAGTGCAACTGAGACGGCAGGTTGTCATCCGAAGATATGGAAGCCGTGATGGAATCAAGCAGGGTGGCACAAGGTACATGAGAGCAGACAGGCTGAGGTCTGCAGTCCTCTGCGGGTGGACGATCCAGGAGAGCACTCTGTGCGGTGTGTGGTGAACACAATCAGGCAGCACTTCCACTGGTGAAAGCAGACCAGCTGCGTGGCCAGCGGGAGGAAGCAGGGGGGAGGGCTGGAAGCCGCAAATCCGTGACTCTGGAAGGGAGAAATCCACAAGGCAGGAAGACAAAGCACTGATGGTGAAAGGACAGTGTCACCCGGATGGTATCGTGTCCTGGGGGGATAGTGGCTGGAGGAGCTTCTGGATAGCTCTGATGTCACGCTGCAAGCTGATGATGGCTGCCACAACAGCAGGAAAAATAAATAATAAAATAATGCTCCTCTGACAGTGGGGTCAGTTTGAAGGGGAAAAGGGATGGTCCTGGATAACTCCGACTACGCGTTTCGCGCTTCAAGCGCTTTGTCACTGTGGTCAAACAGTTTGGGGGACTCCTCAGGAGGACATGGTGGGGCTAGGGAAGGAGTGGCTGATGCCATTGAGCCGAGGGAAGAGGCCACTTTGCCAGCTGCTTTGCCAGACAAAGTACCCTGAGCCTGAGTGAGAGAGGATGAGGAGGATGAGGACGGCTTGGTCATCCACTCTACCAAATCATGAGCATGTTGCGGCTCAACATGGCCAGCTGCCTAAAAGAAGGACAAGCGTGTTCCACGGCCACTTGCTGATGAGGATGCACCGTGTCCACGACCAGCACTGTTGTCTCTAGACACAGAGCCTGCTTTCCCTCCTTTATTGCCTCGTGACTGTCTGCCTCTCTTTGTTTGCCTTCTAGACATACTAATGGCCTGCAGTGAGATGTAGCTGCACAAAGGTGGGATGTAATATATATATTGTAAACTTTTGGGGATTATAGCTCCACGGGACCAAGTGCATAAACCGTTGAACTTGAACAAAAAGGCTTTTATTTGTAAATAAACCAAAAATAAAGCTTCATTCAGCACACAGGAAAAATATAAAAACAAAGTCCACTTATCTCCAGCATAAAGTAAAGTCCTGCTTGTCTTCAGCACAAAACAAATTAAAGAAAAGGCACATACAGTTTTTGTAGAGGGATCTTCGTCCCAGCACTTCCAGAGCCCTTGCTGAATCCTTAAAAGCTCCCAACAGACACACAGCTCATCTTCACAGGTGCAATCTCCATACTCCTTTCACAACACCTCTTGCACCACTTCCTGTTTTATGAGCTGTTTCCTGGAAGCCTTTAACCCCCTGTGTGCTGACTCCCAGTGGTCAGGAGTGGAGGCTCTATCCCACCTGAATATCACTTTAGAGCCTCCAAAATTCCGGGCCCCAAATAACTCTATATCAAGACAAAGAGGACTGCGAGCCAGTCCTCTCTGGACTACTTCTTTTGCCGGGAATTCCTCACCCATTCTGGGTGACCTCCTGAACACCATCACCACTCCTTGAAGGGACCACAACCCAAATATTAGTGCTATATAGCACCCGTCCAGGACCCAACCTTGGCGTCCTGTACATATCCCCCCCCCTCTGCCTCAACGCAGAGGTGTTGGAGGCACCACTCGACATCATACAATGGACTCGGGAGAGGGCATCGGCATTCTGATGTTGTCTCCCGGGTCTGTGCTCTACCATGAAATTGAACTCCTGGAGAGAAAGGAAACACCTTGTGACCCTGGCATTGGTGTGCTTGTTTTGCCTCATCCAGGTAAGGGGAGCGTGGTCTGACATCAAGCGAAACCTCCTACCTAGGAGGAAATATCGTAGGGAGTCCAAAGCCCACTTGATGGCAAGACACTCCCGCTCTACAGCATAGTTTTTCTCAGCTGCCGTCAGCTTCCTACTAAGAAAAACTACAGTGTGCTCTTCCCCATTGATTTCCTGCAACAGGACTGCTCCCAACCCCTCACTTGAAGTGTCTGTCTGCACTACAAAATCCTTTGCGAAATCCGGAGCTACAAGCACCGGATCGTGGCACAATGCCGTCTTAAGCTTTTGAAAAGCTTTCTCGGCCTCAGCATTCCACTTTATCATCACTGACTTTCTGCCCTTGGTCAAGTCAGTCAGCGGTGCAGCAATGGTGGCGAAGTTGGGAACAAACCTCCTATAATAGCCAACTATGACCAAAAATGCTCTGACCTGCTTCTTGGTTAGGGGACGGGGCCAGTCCTGTATGGCTTCCACTTTACTCATTTGGGGCTTCACCAGTCCCCTACCCACAATATACCCTAGGTACTTGGCTTCCTTGACCCCAACGGCACACTTTTCCGGATTGATGGTGAACCCTGCTCTTCTAAAGGAGTCTACGACTGCCTGAACCCGGGGAAGATGGGACTCCCAATCAGTGCTGAAGATGACTATGTCATCTAAGTAGACGGAAGCATACCGTTGATGTAGACGCAAAGTTTTGTCCATGGCCCTTTGGAACGTGGCAGGGGCAGAGTGTAGACCAAATGGCATCCTTTTGTATTGGAAGTGGCCTTCCGGGGTAGAGAAGGCTGTTTTCTCCCTGGCTTCCTTGGTCAGGGGAATCTGCCAGTACCCTTTTGTGAGGTCCAGCGTGGTGATATACCTGGCAGGACCTAACCTCTCAATTAGCTCATCTACCCGTGGCATGGGATATGCATCAAACTTGGAGACTTCATTACGTTTTCTGAAGTCGTTACAGAAGTGGAGGGTGCAGTTGGGTTTGGGTACCAACACGATTGGACTCGACCACTCGCTCTGTGACTCTTCAATGATTCCAAGTTCGAGCATTCTTTTTTTTATATAATCTTTATTTTACAAAAGAAAAATATACAACCAGACAAGTCCAACAGTTTGCTAAAAAAAAAAAAAAAAAAAAAAGGGGGAAAATTAAAAATAATAAGTAAAATAAAATAGGAAAAGCACAGACCCGTCTGGTGTGCATAACCAGCATATAAACAAGTTGAACAAAGAAATAGAGTACATCAATAATAGCAGTATCTTGTATGCCTTATGTGGGGCGGCCGATGGGCCACACTAGTTAGTAGAGTAAGGGTGCCACCATAGGAACAGTGGGTGCACAACTGTGGTAGGCGCGGAGGGCACATGGAATGTGGGGGCCTCACATATTACCGTCCCACCACTGATAACAAGCCAGGGGTGTTGTCCATGTGACTATAATTAAGACATGGTCCCCCGACCCGCGGCCGGGGCGGGGGGAGGGGGGCTCAATAGCCTCCATCTGACCTCTCCCCACTCCCCGCACGCAGCGGGGGGCACCGATATGCTACGGTGCACGCTCTGGCGGGACACCCTGTGCCCCCTGTAAAGGGGGGCCCATCCCGCGAGCGCGGAGGCTCATGGTAATTACAACACCCGCCAGCATAACAGACATTTCTTTAACTGGCATAAATGCATACCATTGCAAAACATATATAAGAAGAGAAAAAAAAAAAAAAAAAAGGGGGGGGGAAAGAGGGGAAGGAAAAGGACAAGGAAAGGAAAGGAGGAAAGGAAGGAGTGATCCGAGCGTACCTGTCTTTCTGTAGGAGGCCTCATTCCAGGCCGCACCGAGCACACCCTCAAGCGTAGCCATCAAACCAGGTAAACTCCATTAGTCTCACTATGTCAGAGGGTAGCTCTCAGTCTTCTAAGCTCTCGACAGCCTGCGGTTTTTAAGAGAAGGTTCTGCCAGTTCCAATAAAGCTATGTCTAGGCTAGATGGCACGTATCCAGGATCTGTGACGTAATCGGTCCAGGGTGTCCAGATACCGGCAAACCGGTCTCGGGAGTCCCTACAGGTCGCTATCCAGTCTTCAGCCTCTCGGACTGCATTTACCCCACCGATCCACTCCTCCCGGGTAGGGACTCTGGGCTGCTTCCAAAAAGTTGGGAGCAGGCGTCTAGCCGCATTTAATAAGTGGGGCAGTACGCTCTTCCTATATTGACTGAGTGGGATCGGAGGGACATGCAAGAGGAAGTGCGTCGGAGAGAGGGGAACATCGATCCCCGTTATGCTCATTATTTGGTCCTTGATGTCTTCCCAAAAGGGCCTGATTAGGGGACATTCCCACCATATGTGGATAAGCGTACCCCTGTGCCCGCAGCCACGCCAGCAAAGCTCCGATCCAGAAGGATATATGCGTGCCATATCCGCTGGTACCCGATACCAGCGGGACAATATCTTATAGTTTGTTTCTTGAGCTTTTGAGTCTATGGAGGACGAGTGAGTAAGGTCGTACAGGTGAGTCAACTGTGAGTCAGTGAATTCCTGTCCTAAGTCTCTTTCCCAGCTTCGAATAAAAGCAGGTTTAGGCTGATGGGCAGCAGAGCCAAGAAGTCGGTATAGTTCCGACACCATGTGGGGGATAGGTTCCTCATTAACGAAGAGGTGCTCGAACGGGGTGAGGGAGGTTGGGTCCCTAATTGAGTGGCCATGTTTCTCAAAGAAGTGGTGTAACTGCCTATACCTCCAAAAGTTCATACGGGAGCCCTGGTGTCTGGCCTGCAGGGCGCTAAAGCTCAGGAGCTTACCATCTTTCATGAGCTTGCCGCAGCTGGCGTTTCCATCATCCACCCAGGGCCCAAAAAAGGCCATCTGTTCACCTGGGGGGAACCACAGGAACCCACCCAGTGGGGCCAGCGGGGACATAGGGGGGGCAATTTTCAAAACCGAGTTGGTCCGGTCCCAGACTGAGAGCACCTGGGCTGTCAGTGGGGAGGTTGTTACCGATAGCCCCCTATATTCCCGGGGTAGCCATGGTGCATAGGATAAATTCCTGCCCACCAAGCATTTCTCCAGGGAAACCCATAGTTTTGAGTGGGTATGGAAACGCCAGTTTAGTATTCTCTGGAGGGCTATGGCCCTGTAGTAGCGTCTGACATCGGGGATCCCCAGGCCGCCCTCCCGTTTTTGGCGCCTCAGCACCCTTAGGGCTATTCTAGGTTTCCGTGCGTTCCATACGAACGCGGACAGCATGCTGGACAATCGGTCAAAGAAGAGCCTAGGTAGGGGTATCGGTAGCATTTGTAAGTAGAAGAGTACACGTGGCAGTATATTCATTTTTATGATGTTTACTCGTCCCAACCATGTGAAGGCAGTCTGCGTCCATTGTGAGAGGTCTCTCTGGACCGCAGTAAGCAGCGGGGGATAGTTGGCCATATACAAGGTGTTGAAGCGGTCCGTGAGTTGCACTCCCAAATATCGTAGAGATGATTCAGCCCAGGTAAAGGGAAAGGCAGACCGGAGGCTCTTAGTTAAGAGGGGGGGCAAATGGATGGGCAGGAGTTCAGACTTTGTATAGTTTATTTTAAAGTTTGAGAGTGAGCCAAATTGCTTAAGTTCCTTCATCAGGTTAGGCAAAGAGATCAGGGGGTCCGAGAGGTGGAATAAGACATCATCGGCGTATGCCGAAAGCTTATGTTCCGTGTTGCCCACTTTTAGACCCTTGATGTCCTTACTGGCCCGCACGGCGCGAAGCAGAGGCTCCAGCGCTAGGGCGAATAAAAGGGGTGAGAGGGGGCACCCCTGCCTCGTGCCGTTCCTGATGGGGAAGCTGGATGAGAGGGTCCCGTTCACTTTAACCTGCGCGCAAGGTGTAGAGTATAGAGCCATGATTGATGTCAGTATTCGCGGCCCCAGTCCTATGGACTCAAGTACCGCTTTCAAATAGGACCAATCGACCCGGTCGAAAGCCTTTTCCGCGTCAGTTGATAGTATTATGTATGGCTGGGGATCCGGGCGGGTACGGGCCCAGTGAATAAGTTGGATTGCTCTAAGGGAGTTGTCCCTAGCCTCCCTGCCTACAATGAAACCTGTTTGGTCGGGATGGACTAGCTCAGGCATAAGGTGTTTAAGTCTATTGGCCAAAATTTTTGCCAGGAGTTTTATGTCCACATTAAGAAGTGAAATGGGGCGATAGCTTTGGGGGATAGTGGGGTCCTTTCCCTCCTTTGGGATCACTGTAATGTGGGCTAGTAGAGCCCCCGGGGGGATGGCAGTACCCCCCGCCACGGAGTTGAAATATTTGCACATAGGTGCCGCTAGGTGAGAAAAGAAGGCCTTGTAGTACCTTTTAGTGAGCCCATCCGGGCCGGGGCTCTTCCCATTGGGCAAGGACTCCACCGTCGCACCCAGTTCAGTTGGGGTGATCGGGAGCTCTAAAGCAGCGCGTTGGTCTTCCGTGAGGGGGGGGTACCAGCCGCCGCCAAGTAGGCCTGGACCGCCGTTTGTCTGGTATCTCGTGCTTCAGGTGGGAGCTCGGATTCCAAATTGTATAGTTTGGCGTAGTATTCTCGGAACCCTGCGGCGATTTTAGAGGACTGTACCGTCAAATCCCCGGGAGAGGAGCGTAGTTTGTGTATGTATGCCTGCGCATGTTTTTTCCTGAGTGCCCGTGCGAGCATACGACCACATTTATTTCCGTGCTCGTAAAATTTATGTGACATAAATCTAAGCTGTTTACGAGTTTGGCGGTCTAAAAGACGTAGGAACAGTTCCCGTAGCTCAGTGAGAGCCTGTAGTGCTTTGGGGTCTCCATTTGCCTTGTGTTGGAGTTCAGCTTTCTGAAGGGCTGTGTGCACCCTCTGGAAGTCTGCCTGGCGGTCTCGCTTTAGTCTGGAGCCCTGGGAGATCAATATTCCCCTGACCACAGCTTTATGAGCCTCCCATACTACACCCTCGCTGACATCAACAGTGGAGTTTTCTTTAAAGTAGTGGGTTAAGGTGTCATTTACCTCCTCCACCACCACTACATCATCTAGCAAATTTTCATTCAGCCTCCACGTCCAGGTTCTATAAGTACCTGATGGCATGGTGAAGGCAATTGTGACTGGGGCATGGTCAGAGATAGTGATGTTGCCAATGGACGCAGACTGCAAGAGCTCCAAGGTGGTACAGTCTACATATATATGGTCTATGCGCGTGTAAACATTGTGTACCTTGGAGTAGTAGCTGAAGTCTCGATCTGAGGGATGCAATTAGTGATGAGCCGAACACCCCCGGGTTCGGTTCGCACCAGAACCCGCGAACGGACCGAAAGTTCGAACGAACATTAGAACCCTATTAAATACAATGGATGCGAACGTTCGAATTCTAAAGTGCTAATTATAACAACTATTATGCATGTTATTGTCCTAAAAAGGGTTTGGGAACCCGGGTTCTGCACCAGGGGACATGTATCAATGCAAAAATAAGTTTTAAAAACGGTCGTTTTCCGGGAGCAGTCATTTTAATGATGCATAAAGTGAAAAAAAAAAAGTCAAATATTCCTTTAAATATCGTACCTGGGGGGTGTCTAAAGTATGCCTGTGAAGTGCCACGTGTTTCCCGTGTTTAGAACTGTCCCTGCACAAAATGACACTTCTAAAGGAAAAAAAAGCCATTTAAAACTGCTTGCGGCTTTAATGTAATGTCTGGTCCCGGTAATATGGATGAAAATCTTTAAGAAAAATGGCATAGCTACCCCATGACCCCCCCCCTACCCCAGCCCATTACCAGCCCCTTTGGGTCTTGTATGGATATTAAGGGGAACCCCGCACATAAAATAAAAAAGGCCCTATATACTCTGAACAGCCGTATACAGGCGGTGCATACAAGACAGGGACTGTAGGTTTGTTCTTATGTAGAATCTGTTTGTAATTTTGAACAGGTACATTGTTGAAGTGTAGCTCCAGACCAAAAATCTATTTTTAAACTTTTTGGAAAACATAGGTAAGGGTTATCACCCCTGTAACATTTGTTTTGCTGTCTGTGCCCCTGTTCAGAACATTTCACCTCACTTTCCGTCCTAATGACAACTGTTTTTGAAATGTGGTGTTTTTCTTGAAACAAGGATTGCTGATAAAGCATCAGTACAGAGGAGACACCTTTCTCCCATATTTATTCTTACAGGAGAGAATTTTCCTTCCTAGTGGTAGATTTCCTCTCACTTCCTGTTGTCTTCTTGCGTTTGCAAGTAGGAGTCGTTTGTAAGTTGGATGTTTGAAAGTAGGGACCTGCCGTATATACTCTGCAGAAATAGGCCCCTTAGTTGTTGGTGTTGGCACAACACTGTAAGCACTCACAGTTACTCTTGGTTGGTGCTGGAACGCCCTGCTGTCAACTATTATATCAGGAATTTTAATTACATATAATTGTTGAACAGTGGTAGTAAAAATTGGGCCTTTGATGGTGGTGCTGGTGCCACAACACTGTAAGCCCTGACAGTTACTCTTGGTGGGTGCAGCAATGGGCCCTGCTGTGAATTATTAGATCAAGAATTGTAATTACATGCCCCTGTTGAACAGGGGCTGAAAAATTGGGCCTTAGGCACTGGTGGCACAACACTGCAACCCTTCACAGATACTGTACTTGGAGCACAGCAATGAGCCCTGTTGCAAAGTATTGCTTCAAAAATTGTAATGACACGCCCCTGTTAAACAGGGGCTGAAAAATTGGGCCTTAGGCACTGGTGGCACAACACTGCAACTCCTCACAGATACTGTACTTGGAGCACAGCAATGAGCCCTGTTGCAAAGTATTGCTTCAAAAATTGTAATTACACGCCACTGTTAAACAGGGGCTGAAAAATTGGGCGTTAGGCACTGGTGGCGGCACCCATAAACAAAAATGATCTTCCAAGCTATCATCATCAATCGTATCATTGAGGACTCGGAGGAGGAGGATAGCCAGTCAACATAACAGCACAGGCACTCAGCATCAGCATCAGTCTTGAAGGGATGTGACATTTTAAAATCAATTAGTCTGTTATATCAGCATCAGGTGTGTGGTAGCTGGTGGTGATCCAAGACTGGTTCATCTTGATGAAAGTCAGTCGATCAACCGAGTCGGTGGACAGGCGCACCCTGTGATCCGTGACAAATCCTCCAGCAGCACTGAATGTGCGTTCCGAAAGAACGCTGGATGCAGGACAGGCCAGTAGCTCAATTGCATACTGTGCAAGCTCTGGCCAGTGATCCATCCTCAAGACCCAGTAAGCCAGAGGATTTTCGGTGGGGAAGGTGTCCAAGTCTGACCTTGCCCCTAGATATTCCTGCACCATGTTTATCAGACGCTGGCGATGGTTGCTGGAACCGATCATACTTTGGGGCTGCGGACTAAAGAATTGTCTGAACGCATCGGTCAGACGGCCACCTTCCCCACCGCTCCTTCTTTGACTGGCCGAAGCCTCAGCAACTCGTTGTCCAGGACCAGGAGTTTGCAACCTCCCAGTCTCTGGGAACGCGTTGCACAGACCTTTCTGCAAGGCCTCCCGGAGTTGTCTCATCCTCTGCTCCCTCTGCGACGGTAACATAAGGTCCGCAACCTTACCCTTGTACCGTGGATCAAGGAGAGTGGCCAGCCAGTAATGGTCCCTCTCCTTGATCCGAAGAATACGAGGATCCTTCCGCAGACTTTGCAGGATCAGGGAGGCCATGCAGCGTAGGTTTGCTGAGGCATTCGCTCCGGAGTCCTCTGGGTCACTAAGGACGACATGATCCGCAGCCACCTCCTCCCAGCCACGTACAAGTCCACTGGTTTCTTGGGACTGTAAATCATCCCTAAAAGACTGCTGCTGATGATGCTGAGTGCCAGCCTCCACCTCCATGCTGACACAATCCTCCTCCTCCTCCTCCTCCTCCTCCTCCTCCTCCTCTTCCTGTGCGATGGGTGGGACAGAAGGAACACTGTCTGGGTAAAGGGGGCCTTGAGAGGCAAGGAAGTCCTCCTCTTCCTGCCTCTGTTCTGCCTCAAGTGCCCTGTCCATTATTCCACGCAGCGTGTGCTCCAACAGGTGGACAAGAGGTACAGTGTCACTGATGCATGCACTGTCACTGCTCACCATCCTCGTGGCCTCCTCAAATGGTGCCAGGACAGTGCATGCATCCCTGATCATGCCCCACTGGCGTGGAGAAAAAAAACCAAGCTCCCCTGACCCTGTCCTGGTGCCGTAGTCGCACAGGTACTCATTGATGGCCCTCTGCTGCGTGTGCAGCCGCTGCAGCATGGCCAACGTTGAGTTCCACCTGGTGGGCATGTCACATATAAGGCGGTTCTTGGGCAGGTTCAACTCCTTTTGCAGCTCAGCCAGGCGAGCACTGGCATTATAAGATCTGCGGAAATGCACACAGACTTTCCTGGCCTGCCTCAGGACATCCTGTAAGCCCGGGTACCTGCCCAAGAAGCGCTGCACCACCAGGTTAAGGACGTGAGCCACACAGGGCACATGGGTCAGTTGTCCCTGTCGGAGGGCGGAGAGGAGGTTGGTGCCATTGTCGCAAACCACCATTCCTGGCTTAAGCTGGCGTGGCGTCAACCACCTCTCGGCCTGGCCCTGCAGAGCAGACAGGACCTCTGCCCCAGTGTGGCTTCTGTCCCCCAAACACACCAGCGCAAGCACGGCATGGCATCTTTTTGCCTGCGTACTTGCGTAGCCCCGTGAACGGCTACGGAGCACCGCTGGTTCATAGGACAAACCACAGGAAGAGGCCATGGAGGAAGAAGAAGAGGAGGGGGTGGAGGAGAGAGGTGTGTCACAACCAGTAGTAGCATTTTGGAGGCGTGGCGGTGGGACAACCTCCAACACTACTGCACCTTGTCCTGAATCCTTCCCAGCTGCCAAAAGAGTGACCCAATGGGCCGTGAAAGAAAGGTAACGTCCCTGTCCATGCCTGCTGGACCATGAGTCAGCGGTAATATGCACCTTACCGCTGACCGCCCTGTCCAGCGAGGCCAAGACATTGCCTTCCACATGCCGGTAGAGAGCCGGAATAGCCTTCCGTGAGAAAAAGTGGCGTTTGGGAACCTGCCACTGAGGAACCGCACATTGCACAAACTCACGGAAGGGGGCCGAGTCTACCAACTGAAAAGGCAGCAGTTGAAGCGCTAGCAATTTAGCCAAGCTAGCATTCAACCGCTGGGCATGTGGATGGCTGGGAGTGAACTTCTTTCGACGGTCCAGCAGCTGGGGCAGGGAAATTTGCCTGCTAGAATCGGACGTCGGTGTACTGCTAGCAGAGTGGGCGCAAGTACTTGGCTGTGACACACCTAATTCTACACCTTCATTCCTCTCAGTGCATGTTTCAGAGAGGACTGAAGTTATAGTGGGGTTGGAGATCCCAGCTGATGCGGTGCAAGGAGAGGTCCGCTTTGTTCTTTGGTGTGGGTCTTTGAGGTAGGCTTGCCAACGAGCTGCATGGCAGGTCAACATATGTCTGGTCAGGCATGTGGTACCCAAGCGGCTGATGTTTTGGCCACGCGATATACGCTTGAGACATATGTTGCAAACAGCAGCTGTGCGATCTGATGCACTAGCCTCAAAAAAGGCCCACACCAAAGAACTTTTTGAATGACGGGCAGAGGCAGCGCCCTGCACAGGCGGAGCTCTGCGGTGTGATTCCGTCGGTGTACTGCCCTTACGCTGGCCACCAAAGGGCATCCTGCCTCGTTGGAGATGTGCCTCCTCCTCATCCTCCTCCTCCTCCTCTCTCCTATTAGGCACCCACGTGGAGTCATTGACCTCATCATCCCCTCCCTCCTCATCACTGGAGCCAATCTGGCAGTATGCTGCAGCTGCTGGAACATGACTGCCAGATTGGTGTCCTTCTTGAGCATCCCCTCTGTCTGCTCTCACGCTACTGCCTTCCTCTAGCTGGGTTTCATCATCAGACCCTTCGAAACGCTGGGCATCCTCCTGGAGCATGTACCCAACACTGTGCTGAAACAGTTCGGGGGACTCCTCAGGAGGAGGACATGGTGGGTCTAGGGAAGGAGTGACTGATGATTTGTCTGACATTGATACCAGGGAAGACGACGCTTTGGCAGCTGCTTTTCCAGTACCCTGAGCCTGGGTGAGAGAGGATGAGGAGGAGGAGGAGGGCTTGGTCATCCACTCTACCAAGTCTTCGGCATGATGTGGCTCAACATGTCCAGCTGCCGAAAAGAAGGACAAGCGTGTCCCATGGCCATGTGCTGATGACAATGCACCGCGTCCACGACCAGCACTGTTGCCCCCAGACACAGAGCCTGCTTGCCCTCTTTTATTGCCTCCTGACTGTCTGCCTCTCCTTGTTTGCCTTCCAGACATTCTAATAGATGGCCTGCAGGGAGATGGGAAAAAAGCAATAAGGGCTACCTTCAGGTGTCCTTCTCTGTCCCTTGAAACAAGGACTTTCACAGTGAAAGAAACTGACACTGTCCCTACCTAGAGTTTTCTGTCCCTAGAATAAATGTTTTTTTTAAGCACAATATAGCACAAGGACAATTAACTCACTGTCCTTACAGGTCCCTGGAAACAAGGACTTGCAGAGTGAAAGAAAAAAAACACTCTCCCTACCTACAGTTTTCTGTCCCTAGAAAAAATGTTTTTTTTAATCACAATATAGCACAAGGAAAATTAACTCACTGTCCTTACAGGTCCCTGGTAACAAGGACTTGCAGAGTGAAAGAAACTGACACTGTCCCTACCTAGAGTTTTCTGTCCCTAGAATAAATGTTTTTTTTAATCACAATATAGCACAAGGAAAATTAACTCACTGTCCTTACAGGTCCCTGGAAACAAGGACTTGCAGAGTGAAAGAAACTGACACTGTCCCTACCTAGAGTTTTCTGTCCCTAGAATAAATGTTTTTTTTAAGCACAATATAGCACAAGGACAATTAACTCACTGTCCTTACAGGTCCCTGGAAACAAGGACTTGCAGAGTGAAAGAAACTGACACTGTCCCTACCTAGAGTTTTCTGTCCCTAGAATAAATGTTTTTTTTAATCACAATATAGCACAAGGAAAATTAACTCACTGTCCTTACAGGTCCCTGGAAACAAGGACTTGCAGAGTGAAAGAAACTGACACTGTCCCTACCTAGAGTTTTCTGTCCCTAGAATAAATGTTTTTTTTAAGCACAATATAGCACAAGGACAATTAACTCACTGTCCTTACAGGTCCCTGGAAACAAGGACTTGCAGAGTGAAAGAAAAAAAACACTCTCCCTACCTACAGTTTTCTGTCCCTAGAAAAAATGTTTTTTTTAATCACAATATAGCACAAGGAAAATTAACTCACTGTCCTTACAGGTCCCTGGAAACAAGGACTTGCAGAGTGAAAGAAACTGACACTGTCCCTACCTAGAGTTTTCTGTCCCTAGAATAAATGTTTTTTTTAATCACAATATAGCACAAGGACAATTAACTCACTGTCCTTACAGGTCCCTGGAAACAAGGACTTGCAGAGTGAAAGAAACTGACACTGTCCCTACCTAGAGTTTTCTGTCCCTAGAATAAATGTTTTTTTTAAGCACAATATAGCACAAGGAAAATTAACTCACTGTCCTTACAGGTCCCTGGAAACAAGGACTTGCAGAGTGAAAGAAACTGACACTGTCCCTACCTAGAGTTTTCTGTCCCTAGAATAAATGTTTTTTTTAAGCACAATATAGCACAAGGACAATTAACTCACTGTCCTTACAGGTCCCTGGAAACAAGGACTTGCAGAGTGAAAAAAAAAAAAACACTCTCCCTACCTAGAGTTTTCTGTCCCTAGAAAAAATGTTTTTTTTAAGCACAATATAGCACAAGGACAATTAACTCACTGTCCTTACAGGTCCCTGGAAACAAGGACTTGCAGAGTGAAAGAAAAAAAACACTCTCCCTACCTACAGTTTTCTGTCCCTAGAAAAAATGTTTTTTTTAATCACAATATAGCACAAGGAAAATTAACTCACTGTCCTTACAGGTCCCTGGAAACAAGGACTTGCAGAGTGAAAGAAAAAAAACACTCTCCCTACCTACAGTTTTCTGTCCCTAGAAAAAATGTTTTTTTTAATCACAATATAGCACAAGGAAAATTAACTCACTGTCCTTACAGGTCCCTGGAAACAAGGACTTGCAGAGTGAAAGAAACTGACACTGTCCCTACCTAGAGTTTTCTGTCCCTAGAATAAATGTTTTTTTTAAGCACAATATAGCACAAGGAAAATTAACTCACTGTCCTTACAGGTCCCTGGAAACAAGGACTTGCAGAGTGAAAAAAAAAAAACACTCTCCCTACCTACAGTTTTCTGTCCCTAGAAAAAATGTTTTTTTTAAGCACAATATAGCACAAGGACAATTAACTCACTGTCCTTACAGGTCCCTGGAAACAAGGACTTGCAGAGTGAAAGAAAAAAAACACTCTCCCTACCTACAGTTTTCTGTCCCTAGAAAAAATGTTTTTTTTAATCACAATATAGCACAAGGAAAATTAACTCACTGTCCTTACAGGTCCCTGGAAACAAGGACTTGCAGAGTGAAAGAAAAAAAAACACTCTCCCTACCTACAGTTTTCTGTCCCTAGAAAAAATGTTTTTTTTAATCACAATATAGCACAAGGAAAATTAACTCACTGTCCTTACAGGTCCCTGGAAACAAGGACTTGCAGAGTGAAAGAAACTGACACTGTCCCTACCTAGAGTTTTCTGTCCCTAGAATAAATGTTTTTTTTTAAGCACAATATAGCACAAGGACAATTAACTCACTGTCCTTACAGGTCCCTGGAAACAAGGACTTGCAGAGTGAAAGAAAAAAAACACTCTCCCTACCTACAGTTTTCTGTCCCTAGAAAAAATGTTTTTTTTAAGCACAATATAGCACAAGGAAAATTAACTCACTGTCCTTACAGGTCCCTGGAAACAAGGACTTGCAGAGTGAAAGAAAAAAAACACTCTCCCTACCTACAGTTTTCTGTCCCTAGAAAAAATGTTTTTTTTAATCACAATATAGCACAAGGAAAATTAAGTCACTGTCCTTACAGGTCCCTGGAAACAAGGACTTGCAGAGTGAAAGAAACTGACACTGTCCCTACCTAGAGTTTTCTGTCCCTAGAATAAATGTTTTTTTTAATCACAATATAGCACAAGGAAAATTAACTCACTGTCCTTACAGGTCCCTGGAAACAAGGACTTGCAGAGTGAAAGAAACTGACACTGTCCCTACCTAGAGTTTTCTGTCCCTAGAATAAATGTTTTTTTTAAGCACAATATAGCACAAGGACAATTAACTCACTGTCCTTACAGGTCCCTGGAAACAAGGACTTGCAGAGTGAAAGAAAAAAAACACTCTCCCTACCTACAGTTTTCTGTCCCTAGAAAAAATGTTTTTTTTAATCACAATATAGCACAAGGAAAATTAACTCACTGTCCTTACAGGTCCCTGGAAACAAGGACTTGCAGAGTGAAAGAAACTGACACTGTCCCTACCTAGAGTTTTCTGTCCCTAGAATAAATGTTTTTTTTAATCACAATATAGCACAAGGAAAATTAACTCACTGTCCTTACAGGTCCCTGGAAACAAGGACTTGCAGAGTGAAAGAAACTGACACTGTCCCTACCTAGAGTTTTCTGTCCCTAGAATAAATGTTTTTTTTAAGCACAATATAGCACAAGGACAATTAACTCACTGTCCTTACAGGTCCCTGGAAACAAGGACTTGCAGAGTGAAAGAAACTGACACTGTCCCTACCTAGAGTTTTCTGTCCCTAGAATAAATGTTTTTTTTAATCACAATATAGCACAAGGAAAATTAACTCACTGTCCTTACAGGTCCCTGGAAACAAGGACTTGCAGAGTGAAAGAAACTGACACTGTCCCTACCTAGAGTTTTCTGTCCCTAGAATAAATGTTTTTTTTAAGCACAATATAGCACAAGGACAATTAACTCACTGTCCTTACAGGTCCCTGGAAACAAGGACTTGCAGAGTGAAAGAAAAAAAACACTCTCCCTACCTACAGTTTTCTGTCCCTAGAAAAAATGTTTTTTTTAATCACAATATAGCACAAGGAAAATTAACTCACTGTCCTTACAGGTCCCTGGAAACAAGGACTTGCAGAGTGAAAGAAACTGACACTGTCCCTACCTAGAGTTTTCTGTCCCTAGAATAAATGTTTTTTTTAATCACAATATAGCACAAGGACAATTAACTCACTGTCCTTACAGGTCCCTGGAAACAAGGACTTGCAGAGTGAAAGAAACTGACACTGTCCCTACCTAGAGTTTTCTGTCCCTAGAATAAATGTTTTTTTTAAGCACAATATAGCACAAGGACAATTAACTCACTGTCCTTACAGGTCCCTGGAAACAAGGACTTGCAGAGTGAAATAAACTGACACTGTCCCTACCTAGAGTTTTCTGTCCCTAGAATAAATGTTTTTTTTAAGCACACTATAGCAGAAGCACAAAACACACTGACACTCTCCCTACCTATCCTTCTCTTTCCCTAAACTAAAGGAATCCAGGTTAAGCAAGAAAGAAATAACAGTCACTGTCCCTGCCTATGCTACTCTATCCCTGCTCCGGAACACACTACACTAGGCCGCCGTGCTGGCGGCCTTTTATAATGTGGGGCGTGTACTAAACACCCTCAGCAATAATTGGCCACAGGCATCCTGCCTGTGGCCAATCATTGCTCTCCTCGCTGCCGGCGCTGTGATTGGCCAAGCATGCGGGGTCACAGTGCATGCTTGGCCAATCACAGCGCCTGGATGACACTGCGATGGCGTAGTGCATTGTGGGCCGTTCGCGTCACTCGAATTTGGCGCGAACGGCCCAAATCGTTCGATCTTCGTCGAACGATCGAACAGCCAATGTTCGAGTCGAACGTATGTTCGACTCGAACACGAAGCTCATCCCTAGATGCAATACCCGCCAACTATCCACCAAGAGGTGGGATTGGAGGGTCTTGCGAAAATGTTTGAGGAACGCATAGGGGTGTGAGGGTTTTGCGTGAGACGTGTCAAGCAGGGGGTCTGGGCTGACGTTAAAGTCTCCCCCGAGGATCAAGAGGCCTTCTCGGAAGTCGGCCAGTTGCTCCAAGGTCGAGTCAATGAAGGAAAGTTGGGCGGTGTTAGGGGCATAGATGGTTGCAAACGTGTAGGTTTGTCCTGCTATACTACCCTTCAGGAAGACATACCTACCCAAAGGGTCGATTTTATTACCCGTGGGCTGGAAAGGGCAGGACTTGTGGATTGCTATGGCCGTCCCTCTAGATTTGGAGACAGGGGAGTTACTGAGAAACCACTGATTAAAGAGGTGAGTGGGCAGCTTAGGAAGTGATTGGGGCGTGAAGTGGGTCTCTTGAAGGAAAACTACCTGTGCCTTGAGCCGTTTTAGTTCCCACCATAATTTGCTGCGTTTGTGAGGGGAGCAGAGGCCTCTAACATTATATGAGCTTACCTTTAAAGTAGCCATGGGGAGGTCTGGGAATGGTCGAGGTGCCAAAGTCGGTGGTGTGCTCGGCGCGGGTGGCAATGCAGTGGAACACTCCTGAGAGAGGGAAAAGAGAGAGGAAGGAAAGGGAGGGAGAAAGTGATAGGACAAAACAACAAAAAAGAAAAGAAAAAACATATGAGAGCAGTATCAAAAACATATTGAGCAAGACAAACTGGCCGAAGCCATTTTAACATGTAAAACATCTGAGGGTCGTGTTCGAGACCCCGCCCCCTATAGGGGGGGGAGTCCCCGACCACGGACCCGTGATCCCAATGGGGATCTGTACCCAGAAAGAGGGCGGCCTACTCGGGGTACGTGAACCAACATAGGGGGGAAGGTGAGGGGTCACTGTCTCCGTCCACCGCATCTAACTATGTGCGGTATAGGGGGAGTAAGAAAGGGGTCACCCATACTCGGTCCCCATGGGGTGCGGGCTCTACTAAGTCTGTCGCGAGTGGTCGGAGTGCCACTTAAGCTTATGAGATCCCAACCAGCTCAATCAGGCGGCTGGGCAAAAAGAGAGATTGAGTTAGTTGCCAAAATAAGTGCGAGCAAACAAGGTCCATCTTCAGCAGCATAGGGGAGTCCAAGGCACAGCCTTCGAGGGGGAATCTTTCAAAGGTGGGGCCCGTGCACCGGCATGGGCTAATTTTGCCATCAGTCTCTCGGGGCCGGGCCTGGTGAAGAATCGGAGGGATGTCGTCTGCGGTCTCGTCTGCGGTTCTTGCGCCCAGCTTGCAGCCACGGTTGAGTTGATTGTGGCTTAGGGTCTAGGTGGTTGGATGTTCCCCGCCAGTCTGGGAAGTCCACAGGGTCTAATTCAAGAGAGGCCAGGAAGTTTGGCAGGTCATCTTTGGTGCGGAGGGTCACCGTCTTGCCAGCTTTGGTGACTTGGAGGTAGAAGGGAAAGCCCCAGCGGTACTGCAAGCCCGCTTCGTGTATAGCTACTAGGAGGGGGCGAAGTGATCGTCGTTGCATGAGAGTGCGCCTGGAAATATCTTGATAGAAGGTTAAATGTGCGCCATCAAAGTCAAAGTAGGGCTTGCCGCGCATTTTTTGCATAATGCGGTCTTTAAGCGTGTATTTATGTAGCTTACATATGATGTCCCGTGGGTTATTCACGTCTTGGGATGGGGGCTTAAGGGCCCTGTGCGCACGATCTATTTCCACAGAGTCAGTAGCAGGCAGACCCAATATTTCCTTAAATATGCCCTCCAAGCTAGGGATAATGTCTCTAGTTGTTGTCGCTTCAGGCATTCCTCTTATTCTGATGTTGGCCCTGCGACTGCGGTTCTCCATATCATCTAACTGACAGAGCAGGGCCTCAATCTGGTGATCTTGCGTGGTGCACTTATCCTGGAGCATGGAAATCACTGGGATGGTGTCCTCCAATCTTTGCTCTAGGGCCTCCACTCTACCCCCCAGGTGCAAGGTATCAGCTTTAAGTTGAGCAATGTCCTCCTTGAGGGCCTTCTCTACCCTGTCTGCGAAGCGCTCCAGGTCATCTCTGGTGGGGAGAGACCAAATATGGCGCCTGAGGTCTGCATCAGCCAGCGGGTCTGGGGCTCCAGAGTCTCTGGCCAGGGTTTCGAGCATTCTTTTAACCTCTTCAGATACTGCCACCCTATGAGCTTCTGGGATACGGTAAGGCTTTAACCGGATTTTTACATTGGGCTCGGTTACAATGTCATGCTTGATGACGTTGGTGAGACCGGGCAATCCTGAAAACATGACCCTATTTCTTTTCAGAAACTCTTTTGCTTGCTGGGTTTGGGGTGGCAGCAACCTGCACCAGGTCGATCCCTGCATGGTCCCCTGACTGTACCCCTACCACCGCGGATACCTGTTCTCTGTCTCTCCAGGGTTTCAACAAATTTACGTGATAGATTTGGTAGGGTTTTCTTTTCCCTGGCTGGTGTACCTTGTAGTTCACCTCACTTACTTTCTCTACTACCTCAAACGGGCCTTGCCACTTGGCCAAGAATTTGCTCTCCACCGTGGGTATTAGAACAGCCACCCGGTCTCCTACTTGAAACTGTCTAATTTTAGCCGACCGGTTATACACTCTTCTTTGGGCATCCTGAGCCTTCTGCATGTGCTCCCTCACCAGCGGCATCACCTTAGCCACCCTCTCTCGCATTTGAGAGATATGCTCTACCGCGGTTTTATGCGGTGAGGACTCACTTTCCCACGTTTCCTTTACTAGATCGAGCAACCCCCGGGGCCTTTGTCCATACACTAGCTCAAACGGTGAGAAGCCTATGGATGCTTGTGGAACCTCCCGGATGGCAAACAACAAGGTAGAGTGTAACATATCCCAATCCTTCCCGTCTTTCTGGACCACTCTTTTCAACATGGACTTTAGAGTTTTATTAAACCTCTCGACTAGGCCATCGGTCTGCGGGTGATAGACGGACGTCCGCAACTGCTTAATCTGAAACAGTTTGCACAAGTCCGCCATCACCTTTGACATAAAAGGGGTGCCCTGGTCTGTCAGCATCTCTTTGGGGAACCCAGTTCGTGAGAACATTTGAAATAACTCCCGGGCAATGGCCTTAGAGGAAGCTTTCCTCAAAGGGATTGCTTCTGGATTCCTAGTTGCGTAATCTAGGATGACTAATATGTATTGGTGCCTCCTTGCCGACTTTACCAGGGGTCCCACCAGATCCATAGCGATCCGCTCGAATGGGACTTCAATAATTGGCAAGGGTACTAGAGGGTTTCTATAGTGGGGCACTGGGGCAGTTAACTGGCAAATGGGACAAGATGCACAATATCTTTTAACCTCGGCCTTCACCCCTGGCCAGTAAAACCAGTCGGTTATCCTGGCCTCTGTTTTCTCCGCCCCCAGGTGTCCTCCCAGTGCGTCATTGTGGGCTAGATCAAGGAGCATCCGCCTATACAGTTGGGGAACCAGCAACTGCTCTACAGTTTCCCCTCGGCTCTCAGCTACTCGATATACCAAGTCCCCCTTCAACGCAAAATGAGAAAACCTCTGATCTGCCCTGGCATTTGTAAGACCCCATCAATAACAGAAGCCTGCTCTCGAGCATTGATCAAGGTAGGATCCTGTAACTGGGCGGTGCCAAATGCACCCCTGGATACATCCAGGTCTGGATGCATTGGCCTCGGGGATGTTTCCCCATCATCTTCCTCAACCGGAGAGAGCTCCTCATCATCCTCCCCCAGCATAACTTGTAATGGGAAAACTCCCCCCCCCTCAGAGATCAACTCGGTTTTGAGACCTGGAACAGGAACATTATCATCCAAATTAGCATTCTCTGTAATTTCATTGTCAGTGACGGGTATCTCCATATTAGAGGGGTGTGTTGTGGGGGTTATAGGCCCAGACCCCTCAGACTCTGTCCCTTCCAGGCCCAGTGTCCACAGTTCTCCTGGCAGCCCGTCTGTACCTGGTTCCACAGTTCGAGAAATAGTGGTGTCCCCATGGATACACACTACCCATAGAGTCTTATTTACTGGGCCGTGTCTCCCGACCACCCTGGCATGTACAAGTGTTACCATGCTACCGGAGTCTTGTAGAGCCATGGCAGGAAGGTGGTTCACCCACACTTCACACACGAACCGTCCTGCAGCCAGATCAAGATGAGTGGCACACGCTCTTTGCACATAGAAGGAGCTTTTATGACCAGTCCCACAGTCCATAGGCTTCTCCTGCAGCGGGCACTGTGCCCAGGTATGCCCCCAAGACCGACATCGCCAACACTGTAGGTTCCCCATTCTTGGGACAGGAACCAACCTTTGCGGTTCTGCGGAAGATGATGTAGGTTTGCGGGTTTCAATGTCAGGCAGGGCTTCTCTCCTAGGTGCTGTGGCTGGTCTGGTTGCCCTTGGTGTGGGTTCCCGATACTTGGCAGGCCCAAGCAGGTCCTCTACCATGGTATATTTTTCGAACAACTCAACCAGCTGGTCAGCAGTTGCAGGGTCTCCATGGCTTACCCAGCGCTGTAGGTCATCTGGCAGGGACCGCAGGTACCAGTCCATCACCACCCGTTCCACCATTTGTGGGCCCAACAATTTTTCCGGCTGCAGCCATTTTTTCACCAGCTGCACTAGTTCGTGCATTTGGGACCTAGGTGGTCAGTCAGGTTTGTACCGCCAGCGATGCACCCTCTGAGCCCAGACGGCTGTGGTCACTCCCAGGCGGGCCAGGATCTCTGCCTTCAGCGCTCATAGTCGCTGATGTGCTCAAAATAAGCCCTTTGCGGGTCACCAGTGAGGAAAGGGGAGATAATGCCAGCCCATTGGTCACAAGGCCACCCCTCTCTCTCTGCTATCCTTTCAAAGGTAGTGAGAAAGGCCTCTATGTCATCACTGGGTGTTAGCTTTTGTAAAAAATGGGTGGCTCTCACGGACACTTGGTTGCCAGCAGCAACGACCGCTTGCTCTCGTCCCTGAGCCAGCCGCTGTACTGCCTCCTGCAAGGCAGCCACCTGTGCTTGAGTGGACTCCTGCTGGGCTGTAAACTGGGCGGTTAGCAGCCGTGTGCTTTCCTCATGGAGACAGTTTGCCTCTGCTAAAGCTTGCTGTTGGGTCGCAGTGGCTTGCTGTTGGGTCGCAGTGGCTTGTGCCAAAGCCTTGATGACCTCCTCCATGCCTTTGTCTGCTGTTTGCAATGTCTGAGCTGACTTCACCCAAACCATAAGCATACTGTCTCTTTAAGTGTCAGTTTGTTTTAAATGGTTTTTGCAGCTGCAAATGCACTTTGCCTGCATTCTCCACCAGTTGTAAACTTTTGGGGATTATAGCTCCACGGGACCAAGTGCATAAACCGTTGAACTTGAACAAAAAGGCTTTTATTTGTAAATAAAAACAAAAATAAAGCTTCATTCAGCACACAGGAAAAATATAAAAACAAAGTCCACTTATCTCCAGCATAAAGTAAAGTCCTGCTTGTCTTCAGCACAAAACAAATTAAAGAAAAGGCACATACAGTTTTTGTAGAGGGGTCTTCGCCCCAGCACTTCCAGAGCCCTTGCTGAATCCTTAAAAGCTCCCAGCAGACACACAGCTCATCTTCACAGGTGCAATCCCCCATACTCCTTTCACTACAACCTCTTGCACCACTTCCTGTTTTATGAGCTGTTTCCTGGAAGCCTTTAACCCCCTGTGTGCTGACTCCCAGTGATCAGGAGTGGAGGCTCTATCCCACCCGAATATCACTTTAGAGCCTCCGAAATTCCGGGCCCCAAATAACTCTCTACCAAGACAAAGAGGTCTGTGAGCCAGTCCTCTCTGGACTACTGCTTTTGCCGGGAATTCCTCACCCATTCTGGGTGACCTCCTGAACACCATCACCACTCCTTAAAGGGACCACAACCCAAATATTAGTGCTATATAGCACCCGTCCAGGACCCAATCTTGGCGTCCTGTTCATAATATATATATATATATATATATATATATATATATATATATATATATATATATATATATATATTGTATATATATATATATATATATATATATATATATATGTATATATATATATAGCTGCTATCAGACTCCACTGCCTGATGTGGTATTAGTATGAGAAAAGCAGCAAAGGTCTTCAGTTAGTTTTAGGTGAACACTGTGCAGAGGACACAGTACACTAACTGAAAATACTAGCAGCTCTCTGCCTGTGGTTTTATTACGAGAACACCACAAATTGTATTCAGGTTCCTTTAAGTGAACGCTCTGCAAAGGACAGAAGTACTGTAGTACACTACATGAAATTAATGCAGCACTCTGCCTGTGGTTTTATTATGAGAACACCACTAACTGTATTCAGGTAAGCTTTAGGTGAACACTATGCAAAGCACACAGTACACTAAGTGAAACTCTGCTGCAGCTAGCACAATCACCTGCCTGCCTGTCACAGTATAGAGAACAACAGTAACGGATCTAACAAAAATAAATACAGTGTATAAATAAATATACAACGCATAGGATGCATATATATTCTCTACATACTGTAACAGTAGCTAACTGACTCGCCTGCCTGCTCTATCTAACTCAATATAAATGACACTGTCTCTCTCTCTGTAACTCTCTCTTTCACAAACGCCAACACACTACACAAGGCCGAAGTCTAGGCGGCCTTATATAGTGTGGGGCGTGTACCTACTCCTCTGAGCCATGATTGGCCAAAGCTACACTGGCTTTGGCCAATTACGTCTCTCCGTTATTACCGCGCTGTGATTGGCCAAAGCATGCGGGTCATAGTGCATGCTTGACCAATCATCAGCCAGCAATGTACTGCAATGCTGCAGTGAATTATGGGCCGTGACACGCCACTCGAATTTGGCACGAACAGCCCATAATGTTCGATCTTCATTCGAACGATTGAACAGCCAATGTTCCAGTCGAACATGGGTTCGACTCGAACACGAAGCTCATCCCTACTCGAGACAAGGCGATCAAGTTTTCTCCGCAGCTGCTGGTAGGCAATGTACTTACCAAGCTGTTTCCTTTTTCCTATGGCCTTGAAAAATCCACTAAACCGGCTTTTGGTAAGCTCCCACCACTCCGACCTTACTGCTGCAGAAATCCAGGATGGTTACCTGAGCCTGAAAAAAATCCTCAAAAGATTGTCTTACCTCCTCGTCATACAGCAGAGCCGAATTCATCCTCCAAATACCCTTTCCTTTAGGTGGCATATCTGAAGAATTGAGAATAACAGACAGCATAAGGTGATCAGAGAACTCCACCATACGACACTCAGGAGCCGAAAAGGCAAAGTCCCCCTTTAAAAAAAAACTATCTATCCTGCTCTCACAACTGCCTCGCTTAAATGTGTACCCCGTGCTGTCTGGGCAACGCTTAATATGCGCATCTTCTAGACATGTGCAATTCATTTAGTTTCTAATTCGTTTTTCACGAATTTAGAGAAATTCGTTAATTCCGAAATTTCTGAATTTCCAAATTTTTCAATTTCCGAATTTTCGGATTTCCGAATTCTGAATTTTGAAAATTCGAAAATTGGAAATTTCCAAAATTCGAGATTCGAAAATGGGAAATTTGGAAAGTTGAATTTCTGAATTCCGAATTTTTAGGATTTCCGAATTTCCGAATTTCCGAAAAAGATTTTTTTTCGTTTTTTTTGCTTTTTTCGGAAATACGAAAAAAAAATTTTTTTCGTTTTATTCCTTTTTTTGGAAATTGGGAAATTCGGAATTCAGAATTCGGAATTACGAATTTCCCGAATTTCCGAAAAAAGAAAAAAAACGAAAACGAAAAAAAAACAATTTTTTGACAGTGCAAATGTCTAGCATCTTCCAGACCTGCTTCCCTGGCTATCGTATTAAGAAAGACGCTATCATATCTCAGGCTGTCATAGGAGCCTTTCCTGTCTTTGGGCCTAGTAACGGTGTTAAAATCATCTCCAAAGACAACTTGCCGAGATGTAAAAAGGAAAGGCTTAATATTTGTAAAGAGGCATTTCCTCTGCCATCTAGTTTGTGGTCCATAAATATTTACTAAACGTAGATCATGTCCCTTCACAGAGACGTCCAGGACCATACACCTTCCAACCTCTACCTCGATAACCCGCCGACACGTTACCATGCCAGTAAAAAGTACTGCAACTCCGCTGTAAGGCTCGGCCGCAAGAGACCAGAAGGAGGGCCCACGCCTCCACTCCCTCTTTGCCAGGTGGACATCGGCAAGGCTATTTAGCCGGGTCTCTTGTAAAAATAAAACATCAGCATCCATCTCGCTGACCAAAAATAAGGCTATGTTACGAGCCCATACAGATTTTATGCTGGCAACATTAATCGTTGCCACCTTTATCGGAGTGGGGACTGCCATCAGGATGATTGAGGTAGGCATTTCTTGGCCTGAGCTCCCTCCCCCCTTACTGGAGACCTTGACCTCTTTAGGGAACACTCTACCTCATCCTCCTCCATCTGAGACACGGAATTAGAAGACTCCTCCTCCCCCTCAGATAAGGACCCAAACTTGTTTCCCAGAGGTAGATCATCTACCTCTAAAGTTGAAACTAAGGAGGCAGAGGTCAGGACTACATTATTCCTCCTTCTGCTCACCTTGGTCCACTCTCCCTCCTCCCCTGAAACATCATCCTGAAAGGCCTCATCTACATCATTAGCAGTGACAACTTCCCCTTTCTTCCCCTTCGGACCTCCACTAGAGGTCTTACGTTGCCTCAGGGAAGGCCCAGGTGAAGCTGCCACCTCAGATCGGCATGAATCCACCCCTTTGGCAGCCTCAGCCAATCTGGATGACTTATTTACATTTGGAACACTGGGCACCTGAAACACTGGGGAAGAACACACAACAGAAGTAGACACTGACACAGTAGGGAGCACAGACTGGGGAGGAGACACAAGAGGGGTCACACTTTCACATTAGGAAACTGACACCTGAACAGCTCCACCAACCCCTTGCTGCCCCCCACGTTCCTCCTCCTCCATCCTCAGCAGTTCTTCCACCACCTCTGGCTGATTATGGAGGGCTTCAGGGCAAAGGCTATAGGGGTGACCTAACTTGTTACAAAGATTACAACGAATACTATTGCAGTCCTTTGCAACATTTCTGCACCCAACATGAGCTTGAAAAATGCCCCTTTTCACCACAGTGATGACACAGCTTTGATTGCCCTGCATAAAAGGTACTAATCCTGTCACGACCTATAAAGGCAAGCGAAGGGATGTGCTTAACAACATTACCCGTGACATGCAGTTTTACTAACACTGTCCATCCTCCTGTCCATATCCCCCTGTCATCTATAACTTTCCTCAAGAGGGCTTGGACATCCGCATATCTCCCCAACCACACCACCAGATCTGCAGCAGGAATGGACTCATTACGCACTAGAATGGTGACGTTTTTATATAATGGCTGGCGGGGGACTACTTTAGGTGACAAACCTGCCCATCTTGGGGACTCCTTCCACCTCTGCTCATACCTCTCCCAAAAGACATCTAAACCTTCTGCCTTGACAAAGGAGAGGTCATACTCATATGACCCATTTGGGCTAATAAGGGCAAAAATCTCCTCCGCTTTAAAACCCATCCCCAGAATATGGTCCACCACATCTCTCCTATTTGGGGGGGGGCCTTCTCCAGTTCACCTCAATTGGACCAGATGGTGTCAGATTGGCCTGACCTTCACTCACATCACTCACATCACTCCTAGCGACCGCAGAATAACTGGCCCTACTCACCCTCGGGACAGGTGCAGCCAGTGCTGCAGTATAGGAAATAACCGCACTCCTTGCAACATCCCGTACATCACTTTTAGGTACAGACCCCTCTTTAGATAAAGTAGTAACAACATTATTGTCAGAACAGATGGAGCAGAGACTTCTGACACAGAAATGTCATTTACATTACCCTTGGTAATTCTTACTTCACTACCAGTAACTAAAGGGTTACCAGTAGTGGAGATGTCTTTATCAGCACTCTTCACAGCAGAGTCTGCACTAGCTGGCTGTACACAGGTGGAAGTCTCAGCCAGGAGATGAGCTTGCTCTCTGCTGCTCTCTACTGCACCCTCCATAGGAACTGCACTTACGTTGTATAGGCAAGTCATGAACAAAAACCTATTTTTCTGTCATCCGATGTTTCAAAGGTTTTGGGGGGGACATCATTATCCTCTTCCTACTCTTCTTCCTCTTCTTCATCCTCAGATGATCCGGACACTGCAAACTTGCGACCATGCAAAGGTGATTCCATTTCTGAAATGAAGTTTAGCATACCTGCTCCCTCCACAGGCTCAGATGGATCATCTTGCTCCATAGCCTCCTACTGCGGTGGTAAGGGCACAGAACTTCCTTGTCCCGATGACATACTGCCAGTCAAAACACCTGACTGCTGATCACCCGCGGCCTGTGTGCCAGAGCTTTCTCCACTTTCTGCAGGCATACTGATGCTTGGCTTGGGATGCAAAGATCTTCCAGCGCGCTAGCCAGAAACACAGTCCGAGCCCACAGAAATTTTTTTGCTTTGCACTGACCTTGGCTTCTCGCACTCTGGTGATGCCTGCCCTCCACTGGACTCTATGGCTCCTCTGCACATTGCACGGAAGCAATCATCATTGCCATACTTCTCCTTGAAAGCACCGCTGGTTTCTTTCAATGTGGCCACCAGCAGACTCTGCTTTTCCACTTTGGCCTCCAAAGCCATTAACTCAGGCCGCATCTGTTTTCTCTTAGAACCGTGAAGCCGGTCACTTGCAATTTTTTTATGCTTGAAGTCAAACAACTTCGCCAGTACTTCTTCCTCCTTGGCGATTCTCGCAATTCTAGCACAAACCTTCTTTCTGTAGGTTGCCAGGCTTTCCCCTTTAGCTGGGCCATTTCCCAGGTCCTCAAACACTGGTATGGGAGGACTAGTACTCTGGCCATCCGAGGGATCCTCCCCCGGGTCCACCCCAGGTTCCTGCATCCACTCTGGGTATAGGAAGTTATCAAGCTCCCTGGATCAATAGGCCTCACTGGAGCTCAGGAGATCAGCAGCAGTGCAGCCACCCCCTTTGCAACTATAACAGCTTCAACTCTTTTGGGAAGGCATTTTTGAGGTCAGGCACTGATGTGAATGAGAAAGCCTGGCTCACAGTCACCGCTCTTATACACTCCAAAGATGTTCTATCCAGTTGAGGTCAGGACTCTGTGCACGCCAGTCAAGTTCCTACACCCCAAACTCGCTCCAGTAGAGATTGATTTTAGCTTTTCCTTGTTCACGTTTATTGCAAAAAAAAGAGACTCTGTCAACATGTAAAAAAGAAAGGTCTCTCTCATTCCCTGTCTTTTTTTTTTTTTAAGAACCATGATTAGATTTTTCACACTATTTTGTTTATCACTATCTTTGCCATTTGAAAACATCGGACTTGTTTTTATATCAAAGCAAAAGGTCAAATGCTTGCAGATGTCTTACTTTGCAGAAATAAAGGGCATTGTTTCCTCAGAATTTATTAAATGACATTACTGTCTGCAACCTACACTTTCTCAGTCAGGAATTGTGGTTGGTAAATATAGTTTATCTTTATTTTAAACATTTTACATTTTTGTACTATTGCAGTGAGTAATTTGCCAGATTTAGGATCAATTTATGAGAGTGATTTACAATCAATTATATAAAATTACCGTATTTATTGCAACTTCTGCTATATTCATATAAAAAGTCTTAAGCATGAAATGAGTCCTTGCATTTATACTGAAAGGAAGTAATTTTGAATTCAGTTATTTAGAGACCCTGTCCCCGTAATTTTTTCTTTTTAGTTAAAATTATTTACATGCTATTTCTTGACATGCATGTCTTACCAGTAGTTGGCCTGGCAAGAAGAAAATGCAGTGTGCTTAGTGCTGGGTACTGCCATACTTGTGATGTCAGTAGCCAGGGATCCTTCCATCAAGAGGCAAAAGTGCTTGGTGTTCTGGATTATGCTGGTGACTGTGCAATGGCAGTTTATAATAATAATTTTTACTCTTTTACTTTTGCCAATCATATGGTTAAAGCGCAGCGTCATTGGTTCTTTACAGAGATCGGGGTAGAACAGTGTCCTAGGAACATGGCAAGACCGCGATCACCATGCAGCATGCCCCTGTGGGCGTGCGAGAGCTGCCGTTCTGGAGCAACGTCATATGACGTCCACCCAGAACGAGAGCTGCACCGCTTCTCCATCATTTGACGGTGGGCGGGCGGCAAGCGGTTAAGGTGCACATGGAAGGGCAACGCACATCACAAACAAACAAAAGATTTTTCAGCACACTCACCAGCCAGCCTGCAAAATAACCAAATTGACCCTATCTGTAAGAGAAGCCCGGCCAACAGACGCGCGCCTGCGCACAAGCACGGGCACACCAGTGTGTGCACAAAGAAAGACTTGTATTGGTGTATGCGCAGGCGCGCGCACATGCGTGCACGTATGGGTGCCAAGTAACCCTATTTAAATGGAACACTGACACATGAACATTGCTGAGTGGTCTTTCAGCTAGTGTCTGTTTACCCAATCTGATCCAAGTTTCCTGTGTCTTGACCTGGCTTCACCTGAACCTACTCTTTGACCTCCGCCTGCCTACCTGATCCCGGCTTTTGTCTGACTCTGCTTCTGCCTGATGTTCCTGTACCTTGCTGCCTGACTGTGTACCGAACCCTGCCTGTATCCCGTCTCTGCCTCTCGTCTCGGTACCTGCTCTGTCCGGCTGTTGATGACCTCCTGGCTTACGTCCTGGCTACGCCTCCATCTGCTGACCCAGCGATACGGAGCTCCTGTTCTCAGAGTCTGCTCAATGCTCTCCATCCACCTGGTTCCTGCCAAGACTCAGCCAGCGCCATCCATTACTTCGGCCCTCGTGCCACTCTGTGTCTGTCACTCCTACCACTACCAGGGGTGTCAGACAGGAGGTGCAAGAGAAGCCACCTCTCCAGCTTGATCTCCACCAGGTACGTGATACTATCCAACAATTTACATTAAAAACAGACAGTTTTGTTTGCACACATTGTGTAAGCTGCAGTGCTCATGTCAAGGCTCCTCTGTAAACTGCAGTCCTATCTCTATAATTTTCACAGCCTCCTAAATAGGAGCACATACAGCAGTGGATAGATAAAGGGCAGGTGTGCTTGGAGGAAGCCCACCCCTCCTTAATGGTAAAGGGGTGAATGCGACGCCCCCGAAAAAGCACAATGGCAGCAAAGGGATCCAGTGTGTCCCCACACCTAATTCAACTAACTGTAAAAAAAAAGTGGCAACCACCCCAACCTATAACTAGCATTTGCAGTAAGGTGCACATGGAAAATATTTAGATATATTAACTCTTTGCTAAACTCTTTCTTATGGGGTTCCAGGGCGTCAAGGGTTTCATTGGATTTCTTGCAACTGCCAATTGATCAGGAAGGACTAGCGTTGCCAGACTTTCGTCTATACTACTTTGCATCTCAACTAGTATACATTCATTGGCCGATGTTTCCACAAATGAATAATGCGGCAGTAGCAGTGGAGGCAGCAGTTGCTTCCTCATATAAGGCCCTATTGATTTTTTTCTACATAGGGGAGGTACCTACGTTAGGGGCAAGGAGATACTTAAGTCTGCTAAATGCATATTGGGGATATGCCTAAAACATATTGCTGATCAACCCCTCTTCATGTGCTCCACTTTGGTTCAACCCATGTCTAAGTGAATTTTTTCACTTGGAGGATGGGTACAGATGGTCTCAAATATCTTCATCAACTATATGACATGGGTAGACTCAAATTCTTTGCACAACTATAAAAAGAGCTGGGGATACCTGATACTTGGCGGTTTCAATATACAAGACTACAACATGCAACACGCTCTCAGTTTGGGACTGAACCAATTACATTGGCTAATACTAACTTAGAAAAAATCTTATTAAGTCCTGAACACTCCAAACTGATTTCAGCCAGGAATAATACCCTTTGATAAAGTCGCAAGTGAGTGACGAAAGGCATCAGGGACGGGGCTTGTGACGTCATTGCATCGTTTGTAGGAAGTACAAGATCACCCATAAGGGCAGCAGGGCTGAGGACTTGCAGATGATTTTGTGACCCCAGGGATGGATCTGTATATTATCAAGTTCATCACCTGTATGCACCAGGGATAGAGCATTCCTAAATGTGTGTGGAATAGTTGTTTGTGTTTTAAATAAATTTTGTTTTAGAGTATTACACTATGCTATTTCCTTTTTTACCCTTATGTTGCCATTCTATATGAGAGATTGCACTTGCAGGAGTCCACTATTGGGAGCTTAAAAATCCTGGATTGAAACCCCAAAGGGGAAAGTGCTACTTGGCCCAATTGGGGGCCACTCTGGGAGGTGAGAGCATAGTGTGACCGGTGGAGGGTCCACGTGGTGTTAAGTCATTTATTTGTTATCATTTACCGTTTGATTGTGTGGACAGCATTTTTTCACAGAAGATATCACTGGATTAATGGACTTTGTCTGACATTTATATGTATTATAATTTTTGTAACCACTAGAGGTCACTGGTTGTACATATCAATGTTATTTAGTGATCTCGCGAACATAAAATTTTCCGTTCGCGAACGGCGAACGCGAACTGCCGCAAATGTTCGCGAACGGGCGAACCCGGCGAACCGCCATAGACTTCAATAGGCAGGCGAATTTTAAAACCCACAGGGACTCTTTCTGGCCACAATAGTGATGGAAAAGTTGTTTCAAGGGGACTAACACCTGGACTGTGGCATGCCGGAGGGGGATCCATGGCAAAACTCCCATGGAAAATTACGTAGTTGACGCAGAGTCGGGTTTTAATCCATAAAGGGCATAAATCACCTAACATTCCTAATGTGTTTGGAATAACGTGCTTTAAAACATCAGGTATGATGTTGTATCGATCAGGTAGTGTAAGGGTTACGCCCGCTTCACAGTGACAGACCAAACTCGGACAGACCAAACTCCCCGTTTAACGCACCGCAAACAACTGCAAACAGTCCATTTGCACAACCGCAAGGCTTTAATGATCACCTTAGATGATCACAAAGAAAATTTATGTTTTTTCTATGCAAAATTATCAAGCCGATCGCTTTTGGTCTGTTCACAATGAAGCAACGACCTTACCATCTGGGGTGTGCCAACAACGCCATTGCCAACACACTCATAGAGGTGGTCGCTTCATTGTGATACGCAAGCCCCTTCACCACAACAAGGTAATGATCACGAAGGGGAATTGACACAGGTATGTGTTTTTTTGTTTGTTTTTTTTGCAGCCACAGTGCAGCACCAGAGGCCAGAAAAATTAGGCATGTACACATGCCTGTAAAATTAGGTATTGTTGCAGCCGCTGCTGTAGCAGCGGCCAGAAAAAATTATGTTTTTCAGGCAGAAAGTGCCCTAAAACATTGCGGCTTGTGGACCATTTTTAGCCCAAGGCAGCTCATCTCATCAGGCCTTTTTTAGTCAAATGTATCGCCCACTGTCAGTCCCTTCGGGATCCATGCCTCATTCATCTTAATAAAGGTGAGGTAATCTAGACTTTTTTGACCTAGGCGACTTCTCTTCTCAGTGACAATACCTCCTGCTGCACTGAAGGTCCTTTCTGAAAGGACACTTGAAGCGGGGCAGGCCAGAAGTTCTATCGCAAATTGAGATAGCTCAGGCCACAGGTCAAGCCTGCACACCCAGTAGTCAAGGGGTTCATCGCTCCTCAGAGTGTCGATATCTGCAGTTAAGGCGAGGTAGTCTGCTACCTGTCGGTCGAGTCGTTCTCTGAGGGTGGACCCCGAAGGGCTGTGGCGATGCGTAGGACTTAAAAAGCTCCGCATGTCCTCCATCAACAATACGTCTGTAAAGCGTCCTGTCCTTGCCGGCATGGTCGTGGTAGGAGGAGGATTACTTTCACCTCTTCCCCTGTTAGATTCCCGTTGTGCTGTGACATCACCCTTATACGCTGTGTAAAGCATACTTTTTAATTTATTTTGGAACTGCTGCATCCTTTCCGTCTTCCTGTAATTCGGTAACATTTCTGGCACTTTCTGCTTATACCGGGGGTCTAGTAGCGTGGCCACCCAATACAGGTCGTTCTCCTTCAGCCTTTTTATACGAGGGTCCCTCAACAGGCACGACAGCATGAAAGACCCCATTTGCACAAGGTTGGATGCCGAGCTACTCATGTCCTGTTCCTCGTCCTCACTGATCTCACTGAAGGTCTGTTCTTCCCCCCAGCCACGTACAACACCACGGGTACCAGATAGGTGACAACGAGCACCCTGGGATGCCTGCTGTGGTTGGTCTTCCTCCTCCTCCTCAAAGCCACATTCCTCCTCTGACTCCTCTTCCTCAGACTCCTCTTCCAGCGTTGCCGCAGGTCCAGCAAGCGATGCTGATAAGGCTGTTTCTGGTGGTGGTGATGGTGACCACAACTCTTCCTCTTCCTCTTCACGCTCATCTACGGCCTGATCCAGCACTCTTCACAGGGCACGCTCCAGGAAGAAAACAAATGGGATGATGTCGCTGATGGTGCCTTCAGTGCGACTGACTAGGTTTGTCACCTCCTCAAAAGGACGCATGAGCCTACAGGCATTGCGCATGAGCGTCCAGTAACGTGGCAAAAAAATTCCCAGCTGCGCAGAGGCTGTCCTAGCACCCCGGTCATACAAATACTCGTTGATGGCTTTTTCTTGTTGGAGCAGGCGGTCGAACATTAGGAGTGTTGAATTCCAACGTGTCGGGCTGTCGCAAATCAAGCGCCTCACTGGCATGTTGTTTCGCCGCTGGATATCTGAAAAGTGCGCCATGGCTGTGTAGGAACGCCTGAAATGGCCACACACCTTCCTGGCCTGCTTGAGGACATCCTGTAAGTCTGGGTACTTATGCACAAAGCATTGTACAATCAGATTTAACACATGTGCCATGCACGGCACATGTGTCAACTTGCCCAAATTCAATGCCGCCAACAAATTGCTTCCGTTGTCACACACCACTTTGCCGATCTCCAGTTGGTGCGGAGTCAGCCACTGATCCACCTGTGCGTTCAGGGCGGACAGGAGTGCTGGTCCGGTGTGACTCTCTGCTTTCAGGCAAGTCAACCCCAAGACAGCGTGACACTGTCGTATCCGGGATGTGGAATAGCCCCTGGGGAGCTGGGGGGGTGCTGTTGATGTGGAGCAAGACGCAGCAGCAGAAGAGGACTCAGCCGAGGAGGTTATCGAAAAGGATGGAGTAGGAGGAGTAGAGGAGGTGACAGCAGGCCTGCCTGCAAATCGTGGTGTTGTCACCACCAACTCCTCTGCAGAGCCACGCATTACATGCTTGGCAGCCGTCAGCAGGTTTACCCAATGAGCAGTGTAGGTGATATACCTGCCCTGACCGTGCTTTGCAGACCAGGTATCAGTGGTCAGATGGACCCTTGCCCCAACACTGTGTGCCAGACATGCCATGACTTCCTTTTGCACAATAGAGTACAGGTTGGGGATTGCCTTTTGTGAAAAGAAATTTCGGCCGGGTACCTTCCACTGCGGTGTCCCAATAGCTACAAATTTTTTGAAGGCCTCAGACTCCACCAGCTTGTATGGTAAAAGCTGGCGGGCTAAGAGTTCCGACAAGCCAGCTGTCAGACGCCGGGCAAGGGGGTGACTCTGTGACATTGGCTTCTTACGCTCAAACATGTCCTTGACAGACACCTGACTGTGGGCAGATGAGCAGGAACTGCTCAAGGCGAGAGACGTAGTGTCAGATGGTTGAGAGGGGGCAAGGAGGACAGCAGTGGTTGACGTGGCTGAAGATGCTGGACCAGGAGGAGGATGGTGGCTTTGAGCTTGTGTGCTGCTTGTACTCGTCATCATGTGTTGATCCCATAGGCGTTTGTGATGTGAGATCATGTGCCTTCGCAAAGCAGTTGTACCTAGGTGGGTGTTGGATTTCCCATGACTCAGTTTCTTTTGGCACAGGTTGCAAATGGCATCGCTGTTATCAGAGGCAGACACACAAAAAAAATGCCACACTGCTGAGCTTTGCAATGGCGGCATTCTGGTGGTGGCAACAGCATGCGTTGATTGGCGTGCTGTCTGGCTGACCCCGGGTGCCGATACATGCTGTCTGACTGTGCCACTAGCTCCTTGCGACGACCTACCCCTCCTTCCAACTCGTCTCCTCCTCCTCTCTGTCTCCCCATCTGAACTTTCCCCCTGTTCTTCTTCTCTTCGAGCGGGCACCCACGTGACATCCACATCGTCATCATCAACCGCTTCACTTGTATCTGACAACTCAGCAAAGGAAGCAGCAGCGGGTACAACATCATCATCATCACACCGTACATCCATGTGTGTAATGCTGCCTGACTGAGACATATCCCTTTTATCTACATCCTCTGGCAATAATGTTTGCGCATCACTCATTTCTTCCAACTCATGTGTAAATAACTCCTCTGACAGATCAAGTGAAGCAACTGTGGTGCTAGTGTTGGTGGTGGCAGCAGGCGGGCGAGTGGTAACTTAAGAGGTGCCCAAAGCTGAGCTGGAGAAGGATGGTGCGTCAAGGTTCCGAGCGGAAGCTGTAGAAGATTGGCTGTCCTGTGTTAGCCAGTCAACTATGTCCTCAGAACTTTTCGAGTTCAGGGTACGTGGCCCCTGAACACTGTGCATTATTCTTGGGCCAAAGGGAATCACAGCACCACGACCACGACAGCCCCTGCGGGGTGGCCTGCCTCTGCCTGTCATTTTTTTTAGATTAGTTTAGTTGTACTATGCGTGCAAGCTACTGTGACACCAGATATGAGTGGCACTGTGCACTGGCAGAAGTTGGCACAGTAGACACTGTAGGTCTGACACACACGCTGGCAGGCAACTGACTGCTCATCTACTGCAGTCAAAACTGTTGTGTTTTTTTTTATGTAAGCTACTGTGCCGGGGAAAAAAAACAAGCAGACTGGTGTTTTACCAGCCCTAAAAAGGGCTTTTTGGGGTGCTGTCAGGACGCTGTGCTTACAGCAGAGATCAGATGAGTCTTTCAGGAGTGGAGTGAACACTGAATACACTGGCCTAGCCTAGCTTTCCCTATAAAATCAGCAGCAGCTAAACTGTCCCTCCTCTGGCTAACACTGTAGCTTAAGTTCAGACTGAATCTAAAATAGATGCTGTCCAGGAAAAAACAAAAAAGCAGACTGGTGTTTTACCAGCCCTAAAAAGGGCTTTTTGGGGTGCTGTCAGGATGCTGTGCTTACAGCACAGATCAGATGAGTCTTTCAGGAGTGGAGTGAACACTGAATACACTGGCCTAGCCTAGCTTTCCCTATAAAATCAGCAGCAGCTAAACTGTCCCTCCTCTGGCTAACACTGTAGCTTAAGTTCAGACTGAATCTAAAATAGATGCTGTCCAGAAAAAAAAAAAACAAGCAGACTGGTGTTTTACCAGCCCTAAAAAGGGCTTTTTGGGGTGCTGTCAGGACGCTGTGCTTACAGCAGAGATCAGATGAGTCTTTCAGGAGTGGAGTGAACACTGAATACACTTGCCTATAGCTTTCCCTATAAAATCAGCAGCAGCTAAACTGTCCCTCCTCTGGCTAACACTGTAGCTTAAGTACAGACTGAATCTAAAATAGATGCTGTCCAGGAAAAAACAAAAAAGCAGACTGGTGTTTTACCAGCCCTAAAAAGGGCTTTTTGGGGTGCTGTCAGGACGCTGTGCTTACAACAGAGATCAGATGAGTCTTTCAGGAGTGGAGTGAACACTGAATACACTGGCCTAGCCTAGCTTTCCCTATAAAATCAGCAGCAGCTAAACTGTCCCTCCTCTGGCTAACACTGTAGCTTAAGTTCAGACTGAATCTAAAATAGATGCTGTCCAGAAAAAACAAAAAAGCAGACTGGTGTTTTACCAGCCCTAAAAAGGGCTTTTTGGGGTGCTGTCAGGACGCTGTGCTTACAGCAGAGATCAGATGAGTCTTTCAGGAGTGGAGTGAACACTGAATACACTGGCCTAGCCTAGCTTTCCCTATAAAATCAGCAGCAGCTAAACTGTCCCTCCTCTGGCTAACACTGTAGCTTAAGTTCAGACTGAATCTAAAATAGATGCTGTCCAGAAAAAAAAAAAACAAGCAGACTGGTGTTTTACCAGCCCTAAAAAGGGCTTTTTGGGGTGCTGTCAGGACGCTGTGCTTACAGCAGAGATCAGATGAGTCTTTCAGGAGTGGAGTGAACACTGAATACACTGGCCTAGCCTAGCTTTCCCTATAAAATCAGCAGCAGCTAAACTGTCCCTCCTCTGGCTAACACTGTAGCTTAAGTTCAGACTGAATCTAAAATAGATGCTGTCCAGGAAAAAACAAAAAAGCAGACTGGTGTTTTACCAGCCCTAAAAAGGGCTTTTTGGGGTGCTGTCAGGACGCTGTGCTTACAGCAGAGATCAGATGAGTCTTTCAGGAGTGGAGTGAACACTGAATACACTTGCCTATAGCTTTCCCTATAAAATCAGCAGCAGCTAAACTGTCCCTCCTCTGGCTAACACTGCAGCTTAAGTACAGACTGAATCTAAAATAGATGCTGTCCAGGAAAAAAACAAAAAAGCAGACTGGTGTTTTACCAGCCCTAAAAAGGGCTTTTTGGGGTGCTGTCAGGACACTGTGCTTACAGCAGAGATCAGATGAGTCTTTCAGGAGTGGAGTGAACACTGAATACACTTGCCTATAGCTTTCCCTATAAAATCAGCAGCAGCTAAACTGTCCCTCCTCTGGCTAACACTGCAGCTTAAGTACAGACTGAATCTAAAATAGATGCTGTCCAGGAAAAAAAAAAAAGCAGACTGGTGTTTTACCAGCCCTAAAAAGGGCTTTTTGGGGTGCTGTCAGGACGCTGTGCTTACAGCAGAGATCAGATGAGTCTTTCAGGAGTGGAGTGAACACTGAATACACTGGCCTAGCCTAGCTTTCCCTATAAAATCAGCAGCAGCTAAACTGTCCCTCCTCTGGCTAACACTGTAGCTTAAGTTCAGACTGAATCTAAAATAGATGCTGTCCAGAAAAAACAAAAAAGCAGACTGGTGTTTTACCAGCCCTAAAAAGGGCTTTTTGGGGTGCTGTCAGGACGCTGTGCTTACAGCAGAGATCAGATGAGTCTTTCAGGAGTGGAGTGAACACTGAATACACTGGCCTAGCCTAGCTTTCCCTATAAAATCAGCAGCAGATGAACTGTCCCTCCTCTGGCTAACACTGTAGCTTAAGTTCAGACTGAATCTAAAATAGATGCTGTCCAGAAAAAAAAAAACAAGCAGACTGGTGTTTTACCAGCCCTAAAAAGGGCTTTTTGGGGTGCTGTCAGGACGCTGTGCTTACAGCAGAGATCAGATGAGTCTTTCAGGAGTGGAGTGAACACTGAATACACTGGCCTAGCCTAGCTTTCCCTATAAAATCAGCAGCAGCTAAACTGTCCCTCCTCTGGCTAACACTGTAGCTTAAGTTCAGACTGAATCTAAAATAGATGCTGTCCAGGAAAAAACAAAAAAGCAGACTGGTGTTTTACCAGCGCTAAAAAGGGCTTTTTGGGGTGCTGTCAGGACACTGTGCTTACAGCAGAGATCAGATGAGTCTTTCAGGAGTGGAGTGAACACTGAATACACTTGCCTATAGCTTTCCCTATAAAATCAGCAGCAGCTAAACTATCCCTCCTCTGGCTAACACTGCAGCTTAAGTACAGACTGAATCTAAAATAGATGCTGTCCAGGAAAAAAAAAAAAGCAGACTGGTGTTTTACCAGCCCTAAAAAGGGCTTTTTGGGGTGCTGTCAGGACGCTGTGCTTACAGCAGAGATCAGATGAGTCTTTCAGGAGTGGAGTGAACACTGAATACACTTGCCTATAGCTTCCCCTATAAAATCAGCAGCAGCTAAACTGTCCCTCCTCTGGCTAACACTGTAGCTTAAGTTCAGACTGAATCTAAAATAGATGCTGTCCAGAAAAAAAAACAAGCAGACTGGTGTTTTACCAGCCCTAAAAAGGGCTTTTTGGGGTGCTGTCAGGACGCTGTGCTTACAGCAGAGATCAGATGAGTCTTTCAGGAGTGGAGTGAACACTGAATACACTGGCCTAGCCTAGCTTTCCCTATAAAATCAGCAGCAGCTAAACTGTCCCTCCTCTGGCTAACACTGCAGCTTAAGTACAGACTGAATCTAAAATAGATGCTGTCCAGGAAAAAACAAAAAAGCAGACTGGTGTTTTACCAGCCCTAAAAAGGGCTTTTTGGGGTGCTGTCAGGACGCTGTGCTTACAGCAGAGATCAGATGAGTCTTTCAGGAGTGGAGTGAACACTGAATACACTTGCCTATAGCTTTCCCTATAAAATCAGCAGCAGCTAAACTGTCCCTCCTCTGGCTAACACTGCAGCTTAAGTACAGACTGAATCTAAAATAGATGCTGTCCAGGAAAAAAAAAAGAAGCAGACTGGTGTTTTACCAGCCCTAAAAAGGGCTTTTTGGGGTGCTGTCAGGACGCTGTGCTTACAGCAGAGATCAGATGAGTCTTTCAGGAGTGGAGTGAACACTGAATACACTTGCCTAGCCTAGCTTTCCCTATAAAATAAGCAGCAGCTAAACTGTCCCTCCTCTCGCTAAGACTGCAGCTTGAGAATGAATCTAAAATGGATGCTGTCCAGGAGGTGGGAGGGTCTGGGAGGGAGGGTATGCTGCTGATTGGCTGGAATGTGTCTGCTGACTGTGAGGTACAGGGTCAAAGTTTGCTCAATGATAATGAATAGGGGGCGGACCGAACATCGCATATGTTCGCCGGCCGCGGCGAACGCGAACAAGCTATGTTCGCCGGGAACTGTTCGCCGGCGAATAGTTCTGTACATCTCTAATGTTATTGTGATATATGTGTTGTAATTTTTATACCCACTAGATGTCACTGGTTGCACATACCACTTTTGTTGTGATATATTTAATATATTTTTGTTGTCATATGCAATACTGCCACTAGGGGTCACCACTTTATTTTATTTTATTTATTTTGTATCTACACCACATAGTATTTTTTGAAAAAGAGGGAGCGCTTCACATATTTTCCTTTTTACTCTCAACTGCTAAAAACAGTTGGTGTTAAGCAGCAACCTCTTAGATTTAATATATAGCACTTACTTTATATTAGTAGTGCAAAATGGGGTGGAAAGGAACTCCTAACTGTCATAATAATGTCGTACAATGGAATGATCCTTTTTACATATGGTTTGGGAATGCAGAAGAGTTCATCTCCTATGGTCTCAGGTCACTCACTTCATTGCAGACACTTTTGACCTTGATGGGACTTTTGGGGATAATTGAAGACGAGCTTTTGGACAATAATATGAGAACCCTGTTACGACCTTACATTATCAGCCTGGAAAGCCCTAGTCAATGCCAATGTCACATTATACAAATTACTTATGATGCTAGGGGATGTCCAATTTTTTAAATAAAATCTGGGCCAAATGGGTAGATTCTATGGAAACTGTGACAGATAGCCCAATGGGGGGCTGCAAGCTAACTATTAAGTATATGTATTCAGAGTACCAAATCCAACTGTAGTATAAAATAAGAAGACAGGTAAATAGCACACTCCACAATTGTTCTGAGGTAATTACCCTCTCATGTTTTTTTAATTTTATTGTGTGTTTGTTCTTTTAAAATAAAAAGCTATATGTATTTATAGGACTATCGATGTAAGATACATGGACGGATTGTCCAGTGCTGGAAAAGCAATGTTTATACCAGATTTTTTTTTCTTTTTTTGTATAACAAATATCTGTTATTTGCTCCTCTCTTGTTTTTGTACACGTGGCAATAAAAACTCTGTTAAAAAATGTTTTTGTTATAGCAGCAGACGGGAAGTCCCTTTAATGTTGCTGGAACACAGCGCTGTATACTGTATGTAGCTGATAATACCTACAGTTTATATAGCACTGACAGCAGGTATATTTCTTACTGAAAGAAATAATTCATTTTGGCCAGCTTGGCCCAAAACAAACTACTTAAAGTAAAATCTGGAGTTCTGCTTTAAAGCAATTATTTACTCTATTTCAAAGTTTTCAAAGTATAGGTCCAACCTATGAACATGCACCACAAGATGCTTGCATTCACCTTTATTACCCAACATGGCATTTTCTTTCTCTCTGATTTAGTTTTTAGTTGTAACTGTGGCCCTGACGTCAAGGCTAAACATTGCCATTCTATTATCTAATCATCCCCAGGGGCCAGTAAGGACACTCTTAATGGATGGGTGGCAGCAGTTGGTGGAGCTTAACTATTAATTCAATTGAGTTTTAGGTTTAGTGATTATTTAAAATATTGTTGTATAAATCACTGGAAAAAAACACATCAGAACAAAACTTGGGTTAATTGTCATATCTCTTCAAAGGGTCTGTTTGAATGAGCTTCCTTCAATTTATGAAGAAACTTCATTACATTATTAATAATTTGATACACTTGTGCAATTTTAGTAATCAGTTTGGAAGCATAAAAATAGAGCATTTATTATGTAACCAGTGTTGCGTTTATGAATTGCTGAACCAATAGACTGTGTATACACAACACTTCTTTATTTTGTAGTACATTAGGCTTCTGCTGCTTTCAATGGACCAATCTATAATAGTTTACAGCAAACTCTAAGTTGTCTATGATTACTTGGAGCTGCTGCACAAATGTACAAGTATATATATATATATATATATATATATATATATTTCAGCCATCAACAGTTAAATAAACCATAACTAGGAATGGACAAAATGTACCTGGGTTCAGTTTGAGGCAGGTTTGGGGAAAAATGTGAGTGCGGAGTCCAAATCACATTAAAGTCAATAGAAGCAGAAAAAAAAACAGTAATGCAAATTTTGTAGACTAATAGGCAAGGGATTGGGCAGTGCTCTGGGGAACATTTTTAAAAAAAATTCAGTTTGGCAGTAGCAGTAGCGACTTTTATAATGATTAAAGGACAACATTAAAAATTAAAAATTTCTTTAAATAATGTACCTGGTGGATGCCCTTAACCTACCCGTGAAGTGGCACATTTGTACAATGCAAACAACCTACTACAGCAAAACTGATATTTCCAAAAAAAATTGTCATTTAAATTTTCAGTAAATTACAGCTCCCATTCACTTCTGTTTGTAAGTAAACTGTGGAGTCTCTTCACCTATAACAAACTCTTATTTATCTTAGATGAGAATTTGCTTTGTTAACCGCTTAAGCCCCGGACCATTTGGCTGGCCAAAGACCAGAGCACTTTTTGCGATTCGGCACTGCATCGCTTTAACTGACAATTGTGCGGTCGTGCGACGTTGCTCCCAAACAAAATTGACGCCTTTTTTTCCCACAAATAGAGATTTAATTTGGTGGTATTTGATCACCTCTGCGTTTTTTATTTTTTGCGCTATAAACAAAAATAGATCGACAATTTTGAAAAAAAAAAAAAGCAATATTTTGTACTTTTTGCTATAATAAATATACCCATTTTTTTTTTTTTAAAAAGGAATTTTTTTCTCAGTTTAGGCCGATATGTATTCTTTTACATATTTTTGGTAAAAAAAAAAAAAAAATCGCAATAAGTGTATATTGATTGGTTTGCACAAAAGTTATAGCGTCTACAAAATAGGGGATAGTTTTCTGGCATTTTTATTATTATTAATTTTTACTAGTAATGGCGGCGATTAGCGATTTTTATCATGACTGCGACTTTATGGCGGACACATCGGACCCTTTTGACACATTTTTGGGACCATTGTCATTTTTTCAGTGATCAGTGCTATAAAAATGCACTGATTGCTGTGAAAATGACACTGGCAGTGAAGGGGTTAACCACTAGGTGGCACTGAAGGGGTTAAGTGTGTTCTAGGGAGTGATTCTAAGTGTTAGGGGGAGGAGCTACCAGCGACCCGTCACTGATCACTGTTTCCGATCACAGGGAACAGTAGATCACTGACGTGTCACTAGGCAGAATAGGGGAATGCCTTGTTTACAAAGGCATCCCCCTGTTCTGCCTTTGCCAACCACAATCGCAGGCCACCCGAGAACATCGAGTTCCCGGGACCCGCAAGCGCATTCGAGAGGCACACGGCGTGCCCGCTGAGCGGCAAATTTAAAGGGACGTACAGGTACACCCATTTTCCTGTCCGTGCCATTGTGTCGACGTACATCCTCGTGCGGCGGTCGCCAAGTGGTTAATGGGGGACCTAACACAGAGGTCACATGCCTGATGAAGGAGTCCTGTGTGGCTCCGAAACATTGCTGTTTGCTGTAATGATGTGATCACTGAATCACTGAATAAAGCTTTGGGCCCATTCACTGGCTGGAACTATTTACAGTTCCAGCCAGTGATCGCTTCAGCACCCACTTATACATACAGCCATTTCTACAGGAGCGTGTGCCTTGGTACCAGCAAAAAAAAAGGCATGGGGCTCCCCCATATTCTTAATGAAAGTCCTGTATTGATGTCAGGAGGGACCCCTCGCAAACTAAACAAAACAAAAAAACCATGCCCTTATGTGAGCAAGCAAGCTTTCTGACCAGGAAGGGGGATATGCGAATGAGACCCCCCCCCTCCTAAATGTTACCAGAAAATAGCATTTTTCAATGCCTGTTGCTAAAAGAGAGTAATTGATCAAATATGGACATGAGCTGAATTTAACAGGGTGGGGATGAGTTATGGTTGTTAGGATGCCAGGCCAACTCCAATTTAGTTTGGTTGTTTGCCAAACCTCATAACTAGGGATAAGGTTCAGATTTGCCAGTTCCAAGGAAAGTCCTTTGGATTTCAAGATTTGGGGTCCTGGCATATTTATGCACAGATTTGTCTAGGAGAATTTTTTAAATCATAATGCACACATTGCCTCGGGACTATGGTCAACAGGCTTAGAAAGACCAAAGAGAGGGCTTTTGGTTAAGCCAGACTCCTAGTCATAAAAAAGAGAGCACGGATCCATCATAGGGGAGGTTTACTAAAACTGGTGCACACTGAATCTGGTGCAGCTGTGCATAGTAATCAATCAGCAGCTAAGTTTTATTGACAAAGTGCACATTCTTTTTGCCTTTAGTAAATCAACCTCATTATATCACTCATATTCAGCACACCCCCTCTATCTCCATAGATGAAAAAAGTTAGACATATACCATTCAGGTCTATTATCCCTAATAAAAAAGTTACACTACTGTCCAATTTCACCCTGCTGAATCCTCTGTGGTATTTTATTTTATTTTGTGAAACTCTAGCCTTTCCTTTTTGACTCTAGTAAATTTGGGCCTAGCCTTGCTCTTAAAAATTGACCTGCTGCTGGCCAATTTTACAATACCTTATAGTTTGCTGTTTCTTAATTCCTATAGAAAACCACAATCCTGTACTGTTTGTCTCTAGTACATTTTGGCAGACATTGACCTAATATGGCTATGTATATGGTCATATTAGGTAAGTGATATCATGAGCATCCCCACCCCTTTGTGTACATGCACCTGTGTGGTGGAGAATGCCTCTGCCACAGCTGATTGGGCGGCATTTACAACTTCCTTCCAGGTTCGGCTGAACATGGGTTCATCTCATCCCTAGTCAGGAACCCAAAAACTTTATCAGCATTGCAAGGATTTCTATCCTAACCCTGCACATCAAAAATAAAAAAGTTTAGGCAAAGTTGTCAATTGTACACATTTTAGGGTTGATTTACTAAATGTAAAGAGAAGAGAACATTCACTGAGTAAATAAACGGAATCCAAGTTCACCTTGAATCACGTGTGAATAAAATTGAAATAGCAAGATTGTTGCTTTCATAAGATTGAATTATTAAGTAAATACAGCTTTACCTTATTTACCAAGCATTATACATCTACTTTGCTGAGTGAACACTCTGTACCCATTGCGCGGGGCCCATTCCGACGCCGTTGTTTAAATCGGCGATGACGGTGGTACCGGGACTCACATCCACTGGGATGACGAGGGGGCCACATGAGGGATATTCCATGCGGACGGCAGGGGGAGGAACCCAACACCTGACTTTAATCCTGGCAGGATCTGATGTCCAATCAGCTGTTATCAACAGGTATTTTAGGCACACTCCCCATTAGGATTTGTCAGATGACTTCCTGGGAGCATACTTTACTGCCCATTCACCGTTTGAGAGGTAAGCGTTGAGCTAGTAGGCCATGATTATCAATCCCTCTGAGCACTCTACATGCATTAATGAATCAGATTATTGATGAAACCTTCCTTTTCTTTTTCTTGTCAAAATATTTTATTGATTGGATCAACAAGTAAATACAAGCGGTTGTAATAAATAATACAACAGTAAACAAACCATGTTTAACATAAATGGTAGAATTTTAAGGTCCACTAAGTAGCTACTGTTAGGTAGGTTATTTGACCATTACAGAAAAGAAATTAAATTAGTTAATAGAACTAAGAATAATTAACTACAATTTAAATATTGCTACCATATAGAGTATTAGCTTGGACCAGAGCTGTTAAAAATTTGTTTAATAGAATAATACTTCATTACTGTTCAGTAAAAGAATAAAAAATAGAGCCGAAGAGAAAAAAAATATATAAAAGAAAAGAACACACAGAAAAAGGGAGACACAAGAAAAGGAAGAATAGAATAGTGAGGAGAATAGAGAAGAAAGTGCAGGAGTCCACTGGATTAGCTCAGATCGTATGGCTTCCTGTCTGGGGGTGTAAAAAGCATTATAATATTCACAACAGAAAGTAGGGTAGCACCAAGGCTCTGAAAGTTTGGGTTTGGAATTGCAAATCACTTTTATCTGAGTAGGGTTGTCAGCTACCATGGCATGAGAATTGTGTTATCACAGAGTGGTGATAAGTGGTATTTGATCCAAGGATTCCAGGTTTTTTCGAAAGCTGGAATTTGATCTCTTTCTATTGCTAGCATTTTGGCATGAGACATGAAAACGTTTAGTCTGGATTCAGTCTCGGGTACCTCTAGGTTGGGGGTCCTCCACGCCTTTGCGATTGTTTGCTTAGCCGCCGTGAGGAGTTGGTTAAGGAGTTTAAATTGTCTATAAGTAATACAGTCCGGTTTTAGATTGAGCAAGGCTGTGGCTGGGTCAGGTTGCACATTGAGATTAAACATTCTGGAGGCAACTCCAAATATTTTCTTCCAATATATCTGTGCCAATGGGCAGGACCACCATATGTGCAAGTGGGTGCCCGGGTCAAGGCAGCCTCGAAAGCATTGCGCCGTTTGGTTTGGCATAAATTTGGCCAACCTGGAAGGGACGAGGTACCAACGAGTTAAAACCTTATAGTTGGTTTCTACTGCCAGGATATTTGGAAAGGAAGATTTCGTTGCGGACCAAATTTTAGACCAGTCAGCCATATCAAATGTTCTATCCAGGTCCTCCTCCCATTTACGGGTATATGGGGGTTTATCAAGACCAGGGTAAGTTGAAATTTGGGAGTATAAAGAAGATATCATACCTCTTGAGTGGAGATCCTTCAGACAGGCTGATTCAAAGTGTGTGGTATGTGGCGGGGAGGTAGTAGTACTTAGTAATGGTGCGTAGAAATTTTTGATCTGGAGATATCTAAAGAGTTCGGAATTTGGTAAATTATAGGTGTCGCGAAGGGTAGGAAATGTGAGGAAGGATGTAGAAGATATTAGATTACTAAGCCGTGTAATGTTCAGAGAGGTCCAAGCCTTGAATGATTTGGGAAAGACCCATGCTGGGTAGAACGAGGGGTTTTTGGAGAATGATAATAAAGGGTTGTGGGGAGATTGTAGTTGGTGTTTGAATTTGAGTTTGTCCCATAAAGATAGAAAATATTTGGTGATGGGGTTACGCAAGGTTTTGCGTTCCTTGGGGAGGAGCCATAACAAATTGGAGATGGAGAGTGGGTCACATTCTGCGGCTTATATTATAACCCATAAGGGTATTTCATGAGTAGTATGATATTTAGAAAGGCTGGCAATGTGTGCAGCTCTATAATAATTTGCAAAGTTCGGAAAACCAAGACCTCCTCTGAGTTTTGGTAAATGTAACGTGTGAAGTGAAATACAGGGTTTAGTAGAGCCCCACACAAAGGTTGTTGTCCTTTTTTGAAGTAGTCTAAGGTAATAAGATGGGATTGAGATTGGCAAAACTCTAAATAAGTAAAGTAGTTTTGGGAGAATTGTCATTTTGATTGCATTCATTTTGCCAATCCATGAGATCAGGAGATGTGTCCATTGCTGTATAAGTTTTGTAATTTGTTTTGGAATTTGGGGGTAATTTACTGTGAAAAAGTCGGAATAGGAGGCTGTTAGGTGAATTCCTAATTAGGGAATTGACCTCTCAGCCCAAACGAATGGGAGTGAATGTTTAACCGAATCTAATTCTACTTTGGAGAGGGATATATCAAGGGCTCTGGATTTTTTAGGATTTGTTAAAAGGCCTGAAATCATCCCAAATTTGTTGAGGATGGGAAGGAGGTTGGGTCCTGAAACTTGTGGGGAGGACAAAAATAGTAATATGTCATCTGCAAATAAACATAATTTGTGTTGATATCCAGCAGTTTCTATACCTGTGATTGTCGGGTCAGAACGTATTCGTTGGGCTAATGGTTCCACTAAAAGGGCGAATAAAAGGGGGAAAGCGGGCATCCCTGGCGAGTCCCTCTTTCTATATTAAATGGACTAGATTTATAACCTGCATATTTGATGTATGCAATTGGTTTGTTATAGAGTGCCTCAATCCAGGTCAAAAAGTGGGGACCAAAGCCCCATTTTTGTAATGTATAGCGTAGGTAAGGCCATGAAACAGAATCAAAAGCCTTTTTAAAATCAAGAGATAGAAAACAGGAGGGTATATGCCGAGCTTTAGCTATTTGTGCTAGTAATACTGCCCGGCGGACATTATCGCCCGCTTGGCGTGTTGGCATGAAACCCACTTGATCTTTGTGGATGAGTTTCCCTATTATAGTGTTTAATCTGTTGGCTAAGATTTTAGCTAGAATCTTGATATCTAGATTTAAAAGCGAGATTGGGCGGTAATTTGTACATAAAGTGTCATCAGAGGGAAGTTTGGGGATCATGCAAACAATGGCTGTTAATGTTTCTTGCCTAAAGGACTTTCCTTTCAGCAGTACATTAAAGGCTTAAGCTAAGATCGGTGATAAAGTTTCTGCAAAGGTTCTATAATATAAAGCGGAGTATCCATCCGGATCGGGTCTTTTATTTAGCTTTAGGTCTTTGATGACATTGGTGACATCCTCTGGTGTAATTTTTTCTTCTAAGACATTCTTTTGGTTAAGGGAGAGTTCTGGTAGATTAATGTCAGAGAAGAAAGCGTCTGCTAATTTTGGATCGAAGGTGGTGGGTGAAGTATATAGCGAGGTTAAGTGGGAATGAAATCTCTGGACTATTTTGATAGGGTTACTCGTGAAAGCATCTTTTGCCAATTTTAAACAAATTGGTTTAAATGGTTTGCTTAAAGAGTTAAGTGTGCGTGCTAGGTAGGTTCCCGATTTATTGGAATTCATAAAATAATTATGTTTTGAACGTTTATAAGATTTTTCAACTGCTTCGGTCAAAAATAAGTCATATGCGACACGAGATTTGTCTAAGCAAGATTTTGTTAGTGGTGATGGATTGTCTTGGTGGGATAAAAAGGCGGAATTAAACTCAGATTCCAGTTTGCAAGCAAGGGTTTTCCGTTTACGTTTAAATATGGCTGATTGTTTTTGTATTACATTACGTATTACTGGCTTGTGTGCTTCCCAAAGTGTTAAGGTATTAATATCGGGGCTAGTATTGAGTAATAGGTAATCTTTTATGGCTTGTTCAATGGTTTGACAGTAAGATGGGTGCTTGAACAAAATGTCTGGGAGATTCCAAGTTGGGTCATGGCCTTTGGGTAGTGCTGATTTAATGGAAGTGATTACTGCATTATGGTCGGACCATGGGATGAGAATTATCTCTGCTGTGATTATTTCAGGGATCATACCGATAGTTAGAAATATGTGGTCAATCCGTGAGAATGTTTTATGAGGGTGGGAGTAGTATGAATATCTACGTTTTGTGGGATTACATTCTCTCCATGTGTCTACTAAATTATATTTGGAAAGAAGTTGGGAAAAAGACAATTTGGATGTATTGTGGGGTGGATTGTACGGGGATTTATCTAGAAATGGGAGGAGGACATGATTGGAATCTCCACAAAGTATGGCTGTTCCTGTTTTGTGGTCATTCACAATCTGTAGTAGGTGTGACATAAACGGGTTTGGTTGCTTATTAGGCACGTAGTATGAAACGACAGTAATTTCAGTGTCCATAATATGGCCTATGAGAATTAAGTAGCATCCTTCTGGGTCTGTAATTTGAGATTGGAGGGAAAATGGAGTAGAGCGGTGAAAGGCTATGAGGGTACCACGTTGCCTAGAGGTAGCCGAAGCTGTAAAGGTATGCGGATAAAAGTGGGACATAAATTTAGGTGTAGAACAGTTCGTGAAATGCGTCTCTTGTAGGCAAACTATATGTGCCTTTTTGGTATGAAATGTGCGGAAGGCCTTGGTACGTTTTTGGGGGATGTTGAGTCCCTGGACATTCAGGGACAGGATGTTTAGTGGTGCCATGGTAGCTGAGTAGATAAAAGAGACTTACCTATAATCGGGCTGCTCGAGTCAGTTGATACAATCCAGGTGGACTTGAAGGAAGAGGAGAGAAAAGGAATAGGAGTGAGTACTGAAGTGAGGAAAATAAATAAAACAGAAATGGTTAGAGAAAATAATAAGTAATTCAACAGAAAAACACATTCAAACATATCCCGTGAGTGGGGACAAAAATCACCCTCAGGGGAAAGGGTGCTTCCGTCAGACTTCCACATATTATGTGGCTGAATGAGTTAGGCAAAATAGGGCGCACGGATCTCCCGTTCGTGGGAGGAGAGCCTTCTAATGAAATCTTCTTATTAATGTACATAACTGTAAACCACACGACTTATAATGAAAACTATGAAAGTTAAAGTTAACTATAATTAGTTAAAAAGAGGGCAACAGGGGAAATGGGAAATAAGAGAATGGCATCTGACTACCCCAGGGTTTCCTGGTATGGAAGTAAGATGTGCTAAGGGAGTGATTAAGGGATTTGGGGGTGAAAACTGGATCAGTTAACAATAAGGGTATAACAGAAGGATCTGCCAGGAAAGGTAGAGTGAGGAATTCCTAAAATTACAGTGCCAAAACAACCTTAAAACTTCCTAATGATAGGCTAGTGGTCAGCAAAGTCATAAAAATTAAAACAAATGGGACCTTTGGTCATAATACTTCTTATGAATGCCAAAAGACCTTACAGTTATGTCTATTACTTGGGACAAAAATTATCCAGAATAAAAAATAAAAAAAAATATTTAAAAAATAAATAAAAAAACACACTATACATGCAATGGGTTAAGCAAAGAACTTAAAACTATGATTATAATTTGTAAACGCAGTCTTGGTGAGTAAACTGAAACAGAGAGAGTTGAAAGTAAACGTTGAGCATGCCAATCTGGAGGACAACAAGGGAAACAGGATGTAGCGTCTTGAATTGGAGAACTAAAAGGGATAAGGTGAAGCCCTGAGATTCTTTAGAAAGACTAGAAAGTGTGAAAAAGGAGTCAAGTTCACAGTTATAGGAACATCCTTCAGTCCATAGAATCATTTCGTTCCTGAGGAGGTGATGTGTAGCGACCTCTCTTGTAAGTTGGATGGGTACCATTTTTCAGGTTGGGATGGGAAGGGTTTCCCGCGGATGAAAGAGATGTTGATCTCCTGCGGGTTGGGGTATTTCGTGGGACTGGTTCCATGAGATTCAGGTCTAAGAGGGTTTGCTGGAGTTCATCAAAGGATCTACAGGTGTATTTCTTCCCTTTGTAGGCAAAGCGTAGGGAAAATGGGAACCCCCACTAATAGATGATGTTGTGGCGCTGTAATTCCAGGAGAAGGGGCTTCATTGCTCACCTTTTTGCAATCGTTATCTGGGACAAGTCAGCAAATAATTGAAAGTCATTGCCTTGGAAATTCAGCTGCTTTTTGTCCCTGGCAGATGCTAGGAGCTGTTCCTTTGTGTGATAAAAATGTAATTTCACTATTATATCGCGTGGGGGGCCATTAGGCTTTTTTGCAGCCAGGGCTCGGTGGATCCTGTCAAATTCTAACCTCTCAATAGGAATGGCTGGTTGCAATTCCTGGAACAAAACAGTTATGGTGGATTGTAGGTCAGTGATAGTTTCAGGAAGTCCCCTGATACGTAGGTTAGACCTTCTGGCCCTATTCTCATGGTCTTCAAGTTTGGTTTGAAGCAATATATTTTCCTCTTTGAGGTTCTCTATTTCCATAGAGTGTTCAAGAGAGATGTTTTCCAAATCATCTGCTTTAAGTTCTAGTGTTGCTTTGCGCTTGCCAAGTTCTCTTATTTCTCTGGTGAGATTAGCTGTAATTTGATCTGATGTTTGTTTTAAGGCTTTGTTCAACATGTGTTTAAATTGCTTTAATACAGCTGGAGTTACATGAGAAATCTGTATGGGGTCTTGTGAGGTAAATAGTTCACTGTCAGAATAAGCTGGGGAGTCAGGTTGTGTCAGGCTTTGTCTGTGAGAGCACATAGAGGCTGTGTATGAGGAGGGGGGAGGTGCCATTTTAGCTGCAGTTTTCCCCTTAGAGTCCCTTATGAGGGGATTCTTTAACTTCGCACGGCCGCCTCCCAAAGCCATAATTTCGCCCACAAATTGACCAAAATATTCCTGGGTAATAGCTTAACCCCGTGGGTATGTCCAAATACTTGCAGGTTATGTGCAAATATTGGCTCTCCTCCCGAACGGTGTGGATCTCTAACTCTGCATGACCACACTGCTAGACTCCACGCATGCACCTCTCCCTTCCTTTTCTTTTTAAAGGCCTTGGTATACATGCTGCCTTTTTCATTGTAAAGATCAACAGGCTCAACTACGTGAGTATATGTGAATCTCTATACTCATTTTTTGGTTGATGCCCATCTATCTATTTATCAATAACAAATCCTTTATTGCACTTTTTTATTGTTCAACCTCCTACCTGAGTGCTAATCATGTCTTCTGACATCTTTACCACCACGCAAGGGGGTTCTTTCTAACTTTCTTGCTTAGCAGCATTATCCTTAATTACCATCCATCATACACATGGCTTCACACTCAGCATTTATTTGCCCTGTTTTCTACCACACTCCCTCACCATTTACTTCACCTATCATTCAACCACTCACCATTATTTACATTCCTCATTCACATTATCACACTGTACACATAGAGATCTTTATATATTCCTTATATATTTTCATTTTTATTTATTTTTTTCCCATTTTTTTGTAAGTTCATTATAGTTTATTCTAGTGTTTTGGAATACATCACTCATTATGTCACGTCCACCCAACTCCACCTACTCCATTTTTATGCAAGATATATTGCATACTCACACATATTCATATCTTGACATGTTCAAATGTACCCTATTTCTGCAAATTAAGTCTTCCCACTTTACCATTTTTTATCATTATCACCCATATACATCAGTTATTACTGCAACAATTAATACCATATCATATATAAAACAGCTATACATTAATATAAATCATTAACCCTTTCCCTCCCTCCCCCTCTTTAGGGGGCCCATGAATAGTCTGCATCGGCTACACCCGAACCAATGCTGACAGTCTGGTCTTAATACCAGGTATAACAAATACAATACAGTATTTAGTGCCTCTAAAAAACTTCTTGAACCTCCTTGGTTGAGGGCACGTATGCCCAGTGCCGTTTACCCTGTTTTCAAGTTATAATCGAGACTGTAGTACATATGTAATAAAATTATATTGACTAATAGATGACTAAGCGTATTATATGAAACATAGTAAGATGATTCAAATTATAACCTTCAGGTGTTGGCTACATGGTACACTTTTACCCTCCTCTCCGGCTTTCTTGCCTGCTATTGGGATACTCCCGAAGCGTGTGACCCCTTTTGAGTCGGGCGAGCTGTGGAGCGGATCCGCCATGGAGTGGGAGGTGGGCGCCTCGGCCAATACGGACCCTCATTGGGAACCCTGGGAGTGCATACGCAATTACGCTTTTAATACAAAAGTCTCCGGTTTCACCATTCAATTCGATAAAGAGGGTAAATATGCAATTTTTCAATAACGATGATCGATTTAGCAATCTGTTTTCCCTGTACGTCTCTTAATAAATTAATACATTTGAAAAAATTGCCTATCCAATTACCCTTTATGTCAGAAGACGCAGGAAACATGATTAATTTGTATATATAATCTTTTATTTTTTGATGTCCTATAGAACAATTTAATCCCCTTGAGGAAGACCTAGAGAGGTCGAAATGCATCGGGGTCTCGTCTACAGTACATCGTAATGCATTCAATTTGTAATGTCACAACATCCTAAACGTACACCGTGTATGTGAATTGTAGTATTCCTGTGTTCCATTGTTGGATTTTAATTACTGGAGCTCATAAGATTCACAAATCCATCCTTTTATGCTATATGCGTCTTCGCAATCTTTCCAATAAAACTTACATTTTATCTATCATTGATTCCTCTTTGCTGCTTTAAAATCCCACGGGAAAATGTTCTTTTTGTGTTCTAATAGTAAATTTGGGCCTAGCCTTGCTCTTAAAAATTGACCTGCTGCTGGCCAATTTTACAATACCTTATAGTTTGCTGTTTCTTAAATCCTATAGAAAACCACAATCCTGTACTGTTTGTCTCTAGTACATTTTGGCAAAGACATTGACCTAATATGGCTATGTATATGGTCATATTAGGTAAGTGATATCATGAGCATCCCCGCCCCTTTGTGTACATGCACCTGTGTGGTGGAGAATGCCTCTGCCAAAAATGATTGGGCGGCATTTACAACTTTATCAGCATTGCAAGGATTTCTATCCTACCCCTGCACATCAAAAATAAAAAAGTTTAGGCAAAGTTGTCAATTGTACACATTTTAGGGTTGATTTACTAAATGTAAAGAGAAGAGAACATTCACTGAGTAAATAAACAGAATCCAAGTTCACCTTGAATCACGTGCGAATAAAATTGAAATAGCAAGGTTGTTGCTTTCATAAGATTGAATTATTAAGTAAATACAGCTTTACCTTATTTACCAAGCATTGAACATCTACTTTGCTGAGTGAACACTCTGTACCCATTTAGTCAAACCCATAGTCTTGCTGTTTATTTTGGAGCAGTGACTGAAGGTAAAAGTAAGATTTCAATGTATTAATTTGAGAAGAATGTCTTGTTTCAGTATAGCATTTTGATTGCGAGAATGTCTAATTTTTCTTTTTTGTGTGTCATGCTATTATGCATCTGTTGTGTTTGTACCTGTGAAATATGTCTGTTCATAAAGAAAAATTCCCTCACCAAATTTAAATGCAAGCCGTATACTGTCTGACCTTTTCAGTCTTTGGGAAAAATCATAGTGGCAGTGTTAACGTGTGAAACCTAATCTGATACCTGAATAAGTTAATTATCTGCTGACAATTAAACCTTATAAAATAGCATACTAAAGTTAATTAGAATCCATTTATTTGTTGCTGAATTACCCTCATAATAGCCTTCAAAAAAGCAGTTGATTACTTCATCCTTAAATAGTATTTCAGTATTTGGACAGACTATGATTATTTGAATAGAAACCATAATGGTTTTGAGTCAAATTTATTTGACAGTTTGTAAAGTTTTTTACACTGCTGTGTTTCAACTCCGGTTTTTGCTATTTGTATTAAATATTGTTTACAAATAAACAGTTGCTTCCATTTTGATATCCGTGTGGGTGCAGGTGCATGTCCCTGAACTCAAACTGTCGGGGACATGCGCTCCCAACCACACAAATGTCAAATTTGGAAATAATGTGTGTAAAAATGTAGGTCTTGGGGCTTATTCACATGGGCACTGTGGCCCATACAACACGAATGAGCAGTTTGTTTATGCTGCTGCAGCCACCTGGAGCTGCATGCAGGCAGTTCGTGTTACCCTATATCAGGGGTCTAAGACACTTTTGGGACAGAGAAAGACAGATTCCTCAGGTTTCCTTTTCTGCACGTTCTCTTATATGAACAGGAAGTCTTCTGTACAGAGGCTTCCTGCTCAGTCACCCAGTTTACTATGCTTTAATGATGAATGATCACAGGAGTGATCACTCTTTGGCGAACATGTTTCCTGACATCCTACACTCCATCCTGAAAACCAACTCGCATATACCCAAAGCTGCTGGCAGCTGACAGGGGGGGGAAATGATGAGAAGCCAGGAGTGGCATTGGTAGGCCACTAAGGGATCAATGTGGCTGTAGGAAAGCCTGAAGGGGGATTGAAGACACAGGGAGGGGGAGGTTAGAAGGGGGTAATCAGTCTTCAGCAGCATAGGCTGCAGGAACACAACAGAAAAATAGTGCAGTTTGGGTAGTGGTAGCAGTGTGGAGGCGGATCACATTTTTAATGAATAGCAGTGATTAGCAGTTTGCCAGCTGCGGATCCCAGATATTTATTATTCAGCAGAGTCTGCCAAAAAGTATTGAAGTGACCTTTAGCCAGTATGCCTTACGTTAGTGGCAGTGAAAGGGTTAATGTAAAGTTATTCATTCTCAAGGATCAGTACAGTTACAAAACAATTCAATACAGGAGGAATCAGAGGGCCCTGCTCATTGGAGCTTACAATCTATTAAAAGATAATATATCTATGTACAGGTGAAACTCAAAAAATTAGAATATCCTGCAAAAGTTCATTTATTTCACTAATGCAACTTAAAAGGTGAAACTAATATATGAGATAGACTCATTACATGCAAAAGCAAGATAGTTCAAGCCGTGATTTGTCATCATTGTGATGATTATGGCTTACAGCTCATGAAAACCCCAAATCCACAATCTCAGAAAATTAGAATATTGTAAAAAGGTGCAATATTCTAGGCTCAAAGTGTCCCACTCTAATCAGCTAATTAAGCCATAACACCTGCAATGGGTTCCTGAGCCTTTAAATGGTCTCTTCATGGGAAAGACTGCGGACCTGACAGTTGTGCAGAAAACCATCATTGACACCCTCCATAAGGATGGAAAGTCTCAAAAGGTAATTGCAAAAAAAGATGGATGTTCCCAAAGTGCTATATCAAAGCACATTAACCTCCCTGGCGGTATGATTCTGTCTGATTTTAGGTGCTGAAAGCGGTACAATTATTTTGCATGGAAATTTGGCGTTTTATATTGTAGGCCTGCAATTCTTATGCCGCGTACACACGACCGTTTTTAATGTCATTGAAAAAAACGTAGTTTTTCTCGACGTGATTCTTCTAAAGCCTGCCTTGCCTACACACTATCGTGAAAAAAAATGCTTGAGCAAAGCGCGGTGACGTACAACACGTACGACGGCACTATAAAGGGGAAGTTCCATTCTGATGGCGCCACCCTTTTGGCTGCTTTTGCTGATTTCGTGTTACCGCGTGTTAGTAAAAGTTTGGGAAGAGACGATTCGCGCTTTTCAGTCTTCGTGCTTTAAAGATCATTTTCTGATGTTCAGTTTGTGCTTGTGGGTTCGTATCTGTCTTTCAGTGCTTGTAGTCAGTTTGTATCTGTTTTTGCAGTGCGTTCTTGTCCGCTCGTTACTGTTTTTCAGGTCGTTCTTCAGAGGCCTTGCTGTTCTTCAGTGCGTTCTTTTAGTTCATTCTGATTAGACGACCGTTTTGTAGCCATGTTGCGGGTACGTTCTTGTTGCTGAGATCGTGCTGTGCTTGGTGCTGGGATTGTTGCTTTATCCCAGCTCAGGTCCATGAACAGGGTGAGGAGGAGTTCATGGACCAAGAATTGGTTGCTCCAGCGGGACCAATTCTGTCATATGCCTCTGTTGCGGGAGATCCAGGAGAATAATCCTGATGACTACAGGAATTTTATTAGGATGTCTGACCCCGTTTTTCAGCAGCTCTTGGCTTTGGTGTCCCCCTATATCACCAGGCAGGACACTGTTATGCGGGAAGCCATCACTGCTGAGCAGAGGCTAGTTGCTACTTTGCGCTACCTGGCAACAGGGAGAAGCTTGCAGGACCTCAAGTTCTTGACAGGCATCTCCCCCCAGGCTCTGGGCGTCATTATCCCAGAAACCTGTTCTGCCATAATCCAAGTCCTGCAGGAGGACTATATTAAGGTAAGTTTTGTCCTTTAACCTCACATTCTATGTATTTAATGCTTGCTAATGTCTAGTATTTTTTTAAACAGTCCCTATTTACCATGATTGTAATATGCTGTGAATGTCCCCTTTGTCCCCATGCATGTTGTAAGCTTTTAATGCTCCTTTTTTTTGGCCTACATGCATATTTCCAAAAACCAACCTCTCCAGCATTCTATCCTGGGCCCAAACGCACCTAGCCTAGTCACTTCCCAATGTTTTTTGTCAGCTCCATTGTAGCGCTTGACCATAGGCGTGTGCACAGGGTGTGCCAGGTGTGCCCAGGCACACCCTAATCACACTGTGCAGCACAGAATCCCCCTACTGCCCTGGCTCCCCCCCTCCTTCCCCTTGCAGCGCTTCCAGCTTCCCTACTCTCCTCTCCCACCGGCTGTTGCTGCTGGGGATGTTTTAGGATGAGTGGGGAAAGGGGCAGGTAAATATGTAACTTACTGGCCCCTTCCCTTTCATCGTGAGTGATCGGTAGTATAAGTAGAGCTTTGGGGTGCACACCCTAATGCATGGGTGCTCAACCTGTGGCCCTCCAGCTGTTGCGGAACTACAAGTCCCATGAGGCATTGCAAGCCGCTGACAGTTACAAGCTTGACTCCCAAAGGCAGAGGCATGATGGGAATTGTAGTTTCGCAACAGCTGGAGGGCCACAGGTTGAGCAGCCATGCCCTAATGCAATAGGCTGTGCACGCCTATGTGCTTGACCCCCCCCCCTCCAAACATTGTTGAGTTTATATGATTTTTTAAAAATCTGACAGAGTGCTAGAGCCTTTATTTATGATGTCCCCAACTCATCTCAACCCCCCCATAAAATAATTTAATTGGTCCATCAGAGGGGGTGCTGAATCCGAGTCTTGCTCATTTTTAGCTCTTATTAAAATGCTCCTTCAAAATTAATGTTATACTGATGTTTTTCCAAGAATGTTTTGTAATAATCTGCTTGCACTGTTTAGGTCTCAAAGTATTAATTTTTTTTTTGGTTTGACGCCACAGTTCCCTTCTATGCCACAGGAATGGCAGAATGTGGCATCTGAGTTTTCTCAGCGTTGGAACTTTCCCAACTGTGGAGGAGCCATTGATGGCAAGCACGTCCGCATCGTGCCACCACCCCGTTCGGGATCTTTTTTTTTAATTACAAAGGGTTCCACAGTATTGTGCTGATGGCGGTGGTGTCTGCCAATTATGAGTTCCTTTATGTGGATGTTGGGAAAAATGGGCGGATGTCTGACGGTGGAGTTTTTGCCCAGACAGATTTCGCCGACCGGCTTCAATCAGAAGACCTGGCATTGCCACCTGCGGCAGAGAATGAAGATGGACTACCCTTCGTTTTCATCGCAGATGAGGCGTTTGCGCTAGGTCCCCATTTGATGAGGCCTTTTCCACAAAGGACCCTCACCCCTGAGAGGAGGGTCTTTAATTATAGGCTGGCCAGAGCGAGAAGGGTGGTAGAAAATGCCTTTGGCATCATGGCCAGTCGTTTCCACCTTTTTCAGACATCTCTAAATACGGCGGAGTACAAGTGGAACCACATAGTAATGTGCTGTTGCATACTCCACAATTTTTTTAAAAGACACTCAACTAATTATCTCTCTTCAGTTGGCCTTCAGGCCACACAGTACTCTGATGGAGCATTGCCAGCCCATGAAGCTGGCCCTACAGGCTTGGCCCCCCAAAGCGGGCGTGATGTAGAATATTTTATGGGTAGGGGGGGCCATTGCAATGCCTGATGACCTTTGAAACTCTTTGTAATAAAAATATACTTTATAATGAAAACATCTTGTTTTGTTTTATTTGGGTTGATTTGATCTTTCTCATAGGTCAGTGATGGTGAACCTTGGCACTCCAGATGTTTTGCAACTACATTTCCCATGATGCTCAACTCCACTGCAGAGTGCCTGAGCAACATGGGAAATGTAGTTCAAAAACATCTGGGTGCCAAGGTTCACCATCACTGTCCAAGGTTATCCTAGTGCACTTGTAGTGCCATGTTTATTTTTCATAAGTAAATAACCATCATTGTCAGTGTAAACACCCCCATTTTTTATATTTTTGGGGCAACATTTATATAAGAAGCCACACATTGTTGATTCCAAAATAATTTTAATTGGAGCTCAATATTTTTTTTCTCTTGTTATAAAAATAGAAAAAGGTATACTTTTTTGAATTTTTGGTATTTTTCTTGCTAAAACGCAGGAACCATATGTAACTAGTAAAGTTCAACATGTACAATAGTACTAAAAACAATTAAAACCTTACAAAACAAAATCTCCAAACATCAAACAAAACCAAATATAATTTTTGCCCATATTAAAGATTTAAACTCTCCCAAGAACATCTCTTATTTTTTTAATTCTTTGCTCCAGCTGCTTGCTCTTTTGCCTGATCTGGAGCAAGTTTTGGTTCATCTGATCCAGGTCACGAGAGCAGACCATGAGTTCTTGAATCAACATCTGGGCACTGTGACTGGTGAATGTTTCTTGGGCCACAGGCAGAAAAGCACCTAAAATTTAGAAAAACACCATGTCTTATAAATATGCAGGCCTACATCTATTACCTGAGGCTGTGGTGTATGACACTGACCTGTTGTGTTGCCATTTTCCACTTCTTCCTCCACATGCTGCGGTTGTGGGTCTTGGGTTGGTGGTGTGGGGTTCCTAGCCTCCTGTCTCGAAGCTCTTTGAAGCCCTATGAGATTGAACCCAAAGGTAGACTTGAGTAAATAATTATTTTTAGGCCTGAAAGAGGATTATTAATCATTCTTTGGAAGTGTGGTACAATTGTCTTTTTTGTCAATAGTTCTAAGCTGAACACATGATTGTATCCATTACCAAAGCTGGTAGATTGATCTATTTTGGTCAGGTTTCACACATGGAAACACACCAAGTATCCACTGGATCACCTGTGTGTGACACCATAAAAAGGTTGTTCTTGTGGCCCACACTTGTGCTAAATTAGTCCAGATGTGTAACCAGCTGCTGAGCATACTCTCCTAACCATACACTGAATCCAGTTACATTAGTTAAATATAGTTACCAACACATATACACATCCATGTTTCAAAAATATTCTCACATAAACAGTTCAAGATGTCAAGTTTCATGTTCTTGGGCACAATAATCAGTCGTAGGAATCATCGTTCAATAATTACGATGTTTTGGTTTGATACAGTGTTAACTACATTTGATCATTCCTAAAAAGGCATGTTCAAATTTAGTTAAAACTGTATTCTAAAAAAAACATCGTATTATTGAGAAGGAACGATGATTTTTATGATCGATTCTTGTGCCCAAGAACATGAAACGACATCTTGAACTGGACTACATTAAAGAAAAAGCACATGCAGCACCATGCTAGTAATAAAAATATGAGTAACTGTAAATCTACTTACTTTTTCTAATCACTTTTTTGATTTTCCTGTATTGCTCTGGCTCCCTCAACTTGATGTCAGACCATCGTTTGCGGAGCTGTTCTTTGGATCTGCGAACACCAAATTTCCTGTGCAGAGTTTTAACCACGTTATCCATAATTTGAGCCTTGACCTGATTAGGCTTTTTGTATGGGCCATGTTTAGCATCGTAATCCTCCCTCCTCAATATTGCCACCATTTCGACCATCTCCTCGAACGCCATGTTTGTGGCCTTGTATCTCCGGGATCTGAGCCATAACCAGAGCGCGCCATATCACCCATCTGTTTGTTTTATATCTCCGGGATCTGGTCTGTGGTTTTTCCACACTTTCCTCCTCAATTCGCAGAGTCTCTGCCATGTTGTGTAGCATTAGGACGAGTGAGAAGGGGCGGGGAAAGTAGTATAACGAACGTCAGGGGCGAGGAAAGCGTGCAGAGCGTCACGCATGCGCACTGTATATAACGGAAATAGGCATCGTTGAAAATGACGTTAAGTGAGTGGAAGAAGGTCGGAAGCAGAGAACGTGTAGATCGAGGGTACGTAACATTTTTTATACTTGATGTAAGGTTTCCTGTGATAGGTAGTGTCCGAAGTGGAACTTGTATGCTGAGGATTCAGGCAAAAACGTAGTCAGGCAGATTAGGTTGGCAACAGATCAGGCAAAACGGTACACGATCAAAATCCAGAGAGTGGTCAGGCAGGCAAAGGTCATACACGAGCTGGCGGTGAAGTACAAAATCAGCAGGCTAGAGAGAGTAGTCAGGAATTCAGGCAGAAGTTCAACACAAAAATCAAGATCAAAAAGCAGTCACAACACCCAGGGAGCTATTCCACACAAACGGCCCTGAGAGATAGCATTGCTTCCTTTTTATGGGCTGCTTTGATTGAAAATTGTTCACAGCTGGCAGCAGGTGGGGCTAGTGAGTCCAAGGTAATGCTTAATACTAAGAAAACATTTTCAAAACTCCAGATCTCCTCCATAGCACAACAGGTAAGGCTTCAGCTGTGGGACCAGGAAGATCCCAGTTCCAATACACCCAGGTACATGACACTTGATGTCTGATCAATTGCCGAGTTTGTGGCCTATATATGGTGATAAAGATTAGTAGTAGTCTTGACTGACATTATTATTTTTGTCTGGTTTTTTAATTGCAGAAATCATGCAGGTATTCAAAGACCCTGATTTTATGGCAGAGTTCTTACAAAGGTGAAAATATCTACCAGTTTTATAGGAGACCAAATAAAAAAATAAAAAAAAGTAAATAAGCCAGGAAGATAGCACTGGAGACCATGCTTGAATTTGTAAAAAACACAGATCCCCACAGCAACAATCGAGGATGTCAAGAAGAAAATTGGGACCATTAGGGGCACATATCGGACTGAACGCAACAGAGTCCGAACATCTATATGGTCAGGAGCAGCTGCAGATAAAATATACAAGCCAAATCTGTGGTACTATAGTCAGCTGAACTTCCTTGATGACCACCTTGAATCAAGGGAATCCCTTTCCAGCCTTCCCCCCAGAAGGAGCTCCTGCCTTCCCTGCAGCCAACCCTCCAGCCTTCCCTGCAGCCAACCCTCCAGCCTTCCCTGCAGCCAAGTTCAACCTTCTTTGGAGGAACAAGCTGAATTCCAGGAGGAGCCTGATTTGACCATTGGGAGCCAGGTATAGTATTTAGCTAAAGATTTCTTGGACTAAAAGTATAATGTTGTCAAAGAGATGTTAAACTTGTGTGAAAAATTTGACCATTTTTCAAAAAGTGTTTGACATATCAATAGACAGTAGTAGCCAAAAATGATGGGGACAAGAATGAAAAATTCTGGGGTCAGAATGATTGTCTTTAATATTTATTAGCATTCAATTTGCAAATGTCATGAGGTGACAAATGTGTATGATAGATGAAGCCAAAAATTTGTACCTTTTTATACAGGATGAGGAGGGAGCAAATTGGAGCCAGGAGGAGGCAGGCCCCAGTGGGACACAGCGGAACACCAGGCCCCAGATACCTCCTCTGCGTATTCCCCAAAAAAGGGCCAGGAGGCTTATGCAGATGGAGGAGGAGACACAGGCCCTAATTAGGGAGGCTACTGCGGCCCTCAGAGAGCCCCCCACCGCTGCAGAGGGATTTGCTGCCCTTATTGGGCACAAACTGCCAGAAATGGAAATGGGCCAGCGTCTAAAATGTGAGACCCTCATCTTGAAGGTAGTGAACATGGGCATGATGGGAAAGTTAAATGACTTCACAGACGTAGATATTTCTTATGTTCCTGCTCCTGTTCCTGCTCCAGTTCCTGCTCCAGTCCCTGCTCCAGTCCCTGCTCCTGCTCCAGTCCCTGCTCCTGCTCCAGTTCCTTCTCCTGCCACAAGATCTCCTCCACGGACACAGCCTCCAGGGAAGGCTGCAGGAAAGGCTACAGGGAAGGCTACAGGGAAGGCTACAGGGAAGAGCAAAAAATAAGTCCATGATATGTCCTTCTGATGGTCCCAATTTTCTTCTTGACATCCTTTGTTGTTTGCTGTGGTGATCTGTGTCTGCACTAATTCAAGCAGGGTCTCCAGTGCTGTCTTCCTGGCTTCTTTCGTTTTCCTTTACCTGTGGTTTTGTTTTGCCTTAACCTTTAATTTGTTTTTATACCAGAATAAATGGTTTTTTAGTTTCCTGCCAAAAATTGAACATCTGTTTTTTTATTCAAAATAGAGAGTTTGCTAGTGAGTAGGCAGGGACATTGCAAAAAATCATTTTGAAATTACCAAGGGAGACTAACCTCCTTGAGGGTAAATTAAAATAAATAATAATGTTGTTGTGGTAACTTGACACACTCAAAATATCAAAAAATAATGGAAAGCAGTCTAATATATTATCCAAATAATAAGCAAAAATAACATCTTCAATACAAGATGGTAACCCAAAAATGTTTGCTCTTTAGGGAGATCTGGCTTACAATAAATATAGATTAATCATGAGAACACAATAAATAATAAAGAAAAAACTGTCATAACTCTGAGAATATCAGCAGCAAAAGATTTGGATTATTGCAGCATTATAACGAAGAAAAGAATGCGCTGCCTTAAACGAGGCAATAATTTACAGCATGACGAATGTGCTAGCTCCATTACGACGTTAGTTTTACCAGAACGAGCGCTCCCGTCTCATACTCGATTCTGACCATGCGCATTTTTTTTCACGGCGTTAAAGCCCACACACGGCCGTTTTTCATGACGAGAAAAACGACGATGTAAAAAACAACGTGAAAAATTACAGCATGTTCCAATTTTTTCACGCCCATTTTTCACGTCGTGAAAAATGCTCTGAAGCCCACACACAATCATTTTTAATGACCATTTTAAAAAATGGCATTTTTCTCGTCATTAAAAAACGGTCGTGTGTACGCGGCATGAGGAATAACTCACTTAAATCTGTCCAAACTAGAGTCTAGTAGACATCCCAGGTATGATAAAAGTTTGAAACACAAAATCATAAATTATATTATAATAAATAACTATAAATAATTATAACAAATAATAATATAAAAATAATAAAAATGATTCAATAATGTAATCAAATCAAAAACACTGAAATTTGCTCAGTTGCAGAATTGTCTCTGTCATTGCTTTCAGTGTTTGATGACGAATTTCCCCACAAATCGCTATCGCTCAAATCTTTTTGTGATTCTAATTTATTATCGCTGTTTTCTAGCTGGTCTAAAACCACTTTTGACATAAAGGGACACTTTCTGGTTGCTATGGACAATCTCCAAATTCCAGGCAGAAAAAAAATGTATTTATAATATAAAAGTGCATGCAGAGCACTGGACAGACCACTAGGGACAAAGGGGATGTGTAATTTTTTTATACAGTACTGTAATCTCTAAGATTACTGTATGTGTATTGTGTTTTTACTTTTTTGAATTTGGCACTGATCTCCATCCCCGTGCGCTGCAACGTCGCACAGAACGGAGCTCGGCGTCACTGTGTGTGAATCGAGCGAGGAGACAGATTGCACACACTGCGGGGAGACATCGCAGGATCCAGGGGACAAGGTAAGTTACTCTCCCTGTATCCTGCGATGCAGCCCGAGTCTGGCTTGGGGTTACCGCTTATGGTACTGAAATCTTACCCCGATCCAGACTCGGAAATACCGCCAGGGGGATTGATAGAAATTTATGTGGAAGGGAAAAGTGTGGAATAAAAAGGTGCACAAGCAGCAGGGATGACCGCAGCCTGGAGAGGATTATCAGGAAAAGGCCATTCAAAAGTGTTGGGGACTTTCACCCGGAGTGGACTGAGGCTGGAGTCAGTGCATCAAGAGCCACCACACATAGACGGATCCTGGACATGAGCTTCAAATGTCGTATTCCTCTTGTCAAGCCACTCCTGAACAACAAACAAAGAAAAACAGACCTGGTCTGTTGCTCAGTGGTCCAAAGTCCTCTTTTCTGATGAGAGCAAATTTTGCATCTAATTTGGAAACCAAGGACCCAGAGTATGGAGGAAGAATGGAGAGGCACACACTGCAAGATGCTTGAAGTGCAGTACAAAGTTTCCACAGTCTGTGTTGATTTGGGGAGCCATGTCATCTGCTGGTGTTGGTCCACTGTGCTTCATTAAGTCCAGGGTCAATGCAGCTGTCTACCAGGAGATTTTGGAGCACTTCATGCTTCCTTCCACAGACGAGCTCTATGGGGATGCTGACTTAATTTTCCAGCAGGACTTGGCACCTGCCCACACTGCCAAAAGCACCAAAACCTGGTTCAATGACTGTGGGATTACTGTGCTTGATTGGCCAGCAAACTCACCTGACCTGAACCCCATAGAGAATCTATGGGGCATTGCCAAGAGAAAGATGAGAGATATGAGACCGAACAATGCAGAAGAGTGAGTGAGTGAATAACTTGTATAGCGCTACAAATGTGAACTAAATCGCCTCAAGGCGCTTTGGATCCAATGACGTCCTGATCCATCAGAAGAGGTGGGTCTTAAGTTTTTTCCTGAAGGCCCGATGGTTTTCTTCCATGCGGATGTCCGTGGGTAGAGCGTTCCATAGCCGTGGTCCTTGGACTGCAAATCTTCGTTCTCCCTTTGATTTGTAGCGAAACTTGGGGATGTGGAGGAGGTTTTGGTTGGTTGATCGGAGAATGCGATTGGGGGTGTAATGTTTTATCTTCTCGCATAAATATTGCGGAGCATTTCCTTGTGTGCACTTGTGGGTGAGACAGAGGGTCTTGAATGTGACCTGATCCTTTACGGTTAGCCAATGGAGGGTCCTAAGTGAAGGGGTGATGGATTCCCAGGGTTTTTTCCCCGTTACCAGTCTGGCTGCCGTGTTCTGGATGACTTGTAGGCGCGAAATCTGGTATTTAGGTAGTCCTAAGTAGAGGGAGTTTGCGTAGTCGAGTCGGAAGTTGATAATTGTTCCAACTACTACTGCTGTGTCCTCTTCTGGGATGAAGGGGATGAGTCTACGCAGCAGGCGGAGGACATGGTGCGATCCACTGACTACTGATCCTATTTGTGCATCCATCGACATCTCTGAGTCAAAGATGACTCAGAGACTTTTGACATTGGTGCTCGGAGTAATGGTCTGTCCAAGGATGGTGGGTGGTGTCCCTGAAGTTTTAGTTTTTGTCTCTCGGTTTGCGTGGAGGAGAAGGAGTTCTGTTTTGGATCCGTTGAGTTTGAGGGAACTCTCAGTCATCCAATCATCGATCAATGTGAGGCAATTTTCCAATCCGTGATATTGGTCTTTTTTTTACGGTGATACAAAATTAGAGTTGGGTGTCGTCAGAGTATGAGTAATAGCACAGGTCCTGTTTGCTAATGATTTTGAGGAGCGGGCGGAGGTAGATGTTAAAGAGCACGGGTAACAGAGGTGATCATTGAGGGACTCCGCAAGAAATTGCGCGAGTTTCAGAGGTGAAATTTCCTAGTTTCACAGTCTGTGAACGATTATCTAGGAAGGAAGCGAACCAAGGTCAGAGTCTACGACTCCTGCTACTTCTTTAAAGGCGAATGAGTAGAGTTTTGTGGTCTATTGTGTCGAACGCTGCACTGAGGTCAAGCAGCACCAGGAGACATGATTCTCCGTCATCTGCTGCTTCGAGGGCCTCATCCCATATTTTGAGAAGTGCTGTTTCTGTGCCATGGCCTGGGCGGAAGCCTGATTGTAGTGGATCCAAAAGTTTGTAAGTGTCCAAATGGAGTTGTAGCTGTTGTACTACTGCTTTCTCCATAATCTTGGAGATGGTGTTGAGACTTGTTACCGGTCTGCGGTAGTTTGGGTCTTTGGGGTCGAGGTTGGGTTTGTTTAGGAGGGGTTTGATTATGCCTTGCTTGACGGAGATCGGAACCATACCTTCTTTGAATGATTGATTTACGAGGTGTGTTATGGTCGGTGCTAGAATGTCGGTACATTCTTTCAGGAGTTTTGTACAGATTATGTCATTTGGTGATGTGCTGTCTCTGAGGCTTTTGATGATGTTTTTGGTGGTGTCGTTGGTGATCGGGATCAGTGAAAATTTTGCTGATTGTATAATGTTTGTATTGATTTTCCCGCTGTTTGCTTTGGCTGAGTGAGGTTGGTTGTTTTTTTCTGTTGAATTATTTCCCGAATGTTTTCGATTTTGTCGATAAAAAAATCTGATAGCTCATTACAGAACTCCTGGGTTTCGTTTGCTGGAGGTTCTAGGTAGGTAGGGTTCATAGTCTGAGTGACTAGTTTGAAGAGTTCACGAGGTCGGTTTAGGGCTTTTTTGATGGTGTTTGAGAAATGTTCCTTTTTTGCTTTGAAAATACCTTTGTGATATTTCTTAGTGAGTGTTTTGTAGTTTGTGCGGTTTTCCTCATTTGGGTTTCTTCTCCAGGCTCCTTTAGCTCTTCTGCGTTCTTGCTTCAATAGAGTAAAGCCCTGTACACACGATCGGTTTTACCGATGAAAACAGTCCGATGGATTGTTTTCATCAGACAAACTGATCGTGTATGGGACCCATCGGTCTTTTTTCCATCGGTTTTAAAAAATAGAACTTGTTTTAAATTTTTCCGATGGATCAAAAACCGATGGAAAATTCCGATCGTCTATGGGCAAGTCCATCATCGGTTAAAAAACCCACGCATGCTCAGACTGAATTAGGAGACGGGAGCGCTCGTTCTGGTAAAACTAGCGTTCCTAATGGAGAGAGCACATTCGTCATTCTGCAAGTTATTGCCTCGTTTAATGCAGCGCATTGTTTTTTGCTTTAGAATGGTGTTTAAAATGTCGTTTTTGCAGCAGATCTTTATCACGAGTTCTGTCAAACTTATGTCTTTCTTCTTTCTTGTGATCTTCTGAATAATTTGTTTATTCTTAAAGGCCGACCTCACAAATTACACAAAACCTTTTTTTTTTGTGTTATTTATTTGTTGTGCATTTTTTGGTGTGTCAATTTCTCACAACAACATTTATTTTTTTACTTTTCCTCATGGAGGTTGGTGTCCCTTGTTATTAATTACACATTGTATTTATGAAATGTTATTGCTACTCATAATAAAAACCCATCAGGCAAGTATGTTGGCTGAAATCAAATCTCCATTTATTCTGGCAAAAAAGCAAACAAAAAACGAAGGGCAATTCAGAAATTAGCAGAAAATATGAAGTCATTGGACCCCAAAGGCAGACATGACTATGATGAACAATAAGATAAACAACAGCATGAAATCAGGAGCAGCAGCCAAAGACATACATCATCCCAAGCTGTGGTACTCCATCAAACTGCAACTTCTGGAAGAGCAGCTCGAGGCCAGAGAATCACCTCCTGCCATTCCCTGTAGCCTTCCTTTCACACTTCCCTGCAGCGTTCTCTCCACGGCCCCATCCAAGCACCCTTGCAGGCCGGGCCACTGTGGGTGGTAATGTGGCAGGAGGAGGAGGAGAAGGAGGAGAGGGATTGGCCTGCTGAGAGATATGGGTGGCCTCAGTCAGCTTCCCCCTCACCCCCATGTGTACGGCCATGTAGATAATGTGCTCACAGAGGGAACGTTGTCCCGCCTCCATTTGGAGCAACTTATCGGCAAGATAGCTACTAAACCCCTCCGCAGGGTTGAGGGGGGCCCTCATGATGGCAGCAGCCTCACGGATCATCTTTAGTGACTCCTCCTCCACCTGTGTCATCCGCCGATGTTTTGGCGGTCTGACATGGAGGGGAGCCACTTGTGAGACTGTGCTGCCACTAGGCCTGGGGACCTGCAGAGTCCCACTTGGCCCTGCCTCCTCCTGGCTGACACTCACCTCTGCCTCCTCCTGCCTGCCACATTCCTGAGCCTCTTCCTCCTGGCTGGCCTCATCCTGTGTTGGTAAAAGCACATAGTTAGATTTTTTTTGGAATCTATCACACACATTTTGGATATCATGACTGATGCCTTTTTTTTCTTTGGGGGGGGGGGGATGTTATCATTTTGGAAGAATAAATCAATTTCATCACAATATTACTTTGAGGGCAATAATTATGTTCAAAAATACTATACCTGGCTGAAGATGCGAAGATCAGGCTCTTCAAGCTCAGGTGGCTCCTCCTCCCCCTCTGCAGGGGTGGAGGGAAGGGTGGAAGAAACGCTGGAGGGAAGGGTGGAAGGAAGGGTTGAGGGAAGGCTGGAAATTGATTCCCTGGCCTCAATCATGTCATCCAGAAATTGCAGATTTTTGTAGTACCACAGCTTGGGCTGTACTACATCCTCTGCTGCTGCTCTTGATTTCTTCGAAGCGCGCACTTCTTTGTATTTTTTTATATGAATTGCGCAGGTTGTTTATCTTAGTATTCATCATAGTGTAGTCTGCATCTGGGATCCAGGGCTTCATATCCTCTGCTAATTTTTGAATTGTTGCCGACGTACATCACTCTTGTGGTACGCTGGATGTTTCAGTTCCCACAGGTTGCGTAATTGTTTATATTTGTCAATAAAAACCAACATGATCTCTGGCTCCCGTAACTTATGCATTTTGGAGTGTCTGCAAGTAAAAAACACAGAAAAAAACATGAGAGGTCAAATGACATTCTACTCAACTTCTCACAATATTGGCCTATACAATCATGAACAATTATAGGCCACTGCAGGCCCCAGTTCCCTTCTTACCTTAGTTGTGTTCCTTCCCGCACTTCCGGTCGTCCTTACTTTGCGCATCCCTAATAACTTCGTTCCCCTTTTTATACCTTGCGCATGCGTGTAACTCCGCCCTCGTCGCCCGCCCATGATGGTCTTTTCCTGCATTTCCCCGCCCCTTAACGTTCGGCGCACAGTGTGAGACGGCGACATGTCGCAGACACAGGTGGATTCTTTATTTGAAATTACCGACGAGGAAAGCCCGGAGGCGGCAACGTCCCGATCCAGGACTAAAAGATACAAGGCGACTAATATGTCATTTTCTGAGATGGCGGAGATGGTGGACATTCTGCGGAGAAAGGATTACGATGGGAAGCATGGGCCATACGACACCCCTAATCTCCGGAAGTCGCAAATAATGGACAAAGTGGCGAGGACTCTCTATGAGAAATTTGGGGTCAGGAGATCCAAGGAGCAGCCCCGTAAAAGGTGGTCTGACCTGAAGCTGAGGGAGCCGGAGCAGTATAGGAAGCTTAAAAAAAGCATTGAAAAAAGTAAGCTTTTATTTTTACTGTGTTCTTTCACATTGTAATATGTATTCTTCCATGTTTTGCTCCATGTGCTTGGCTTGACTGGTTTCACATTTTCAAATGACAACTTTTATGTTAAGTTGAGGGTCCACTTATTTGGTAAATGTGTCGTTAAAAAAACGTGATCGTCTTCCCCAAAACATGCTTGCCACATATCCACGTAAACTACATGTGGGCATGCCTCATTTTAATTAAACAATGTTTATCTACACACTGTTGGATAGATGATGTGTTATAAGTAGAGTTGAGCGGACACCTGGATGTTCGGGTTCGACGGGTTCGGCCGAACTTCGGAAAAAAGTTCGGGTTCGGGACCGAACTTTAACCCGAACCCGAACCCGAACCCCATTGAAGTCAATGGGGACCCGGACTTCTGAGGACTAAAAAGGCTCTAAAAAAGTAATGGAAAGGGCTAGAGGGCTGCAAATGGCAGCAAAATGTTGTTAAGAGCATGGCAAGTGCTCTGCAAACAAATGTGGATAGGGAAATAACTTAAAATAACATAAAAAAAATAAAAAAATTAAAAAATATGCTGGAGGCCCCTTTTTCAGCAGAAGAGGTACGGGAAGTCATTAAGAACCTCAGAAACTCAACGGCACGATGCCACACATATGGTGGGAATGCCCCAGAATACGCCCTTTCTGGAATAAATTATTCAATTTAATTGATAAGCTAGTGGGAAAATAAAATACTTTGAAATAAAAATGTAGTGGGGTGCTAAATTTAACCACTTCTCTACTGTGCACGAAAACCCCCTTCCTGCCCAAGCCATTTTTCAGCTTTCAGCGCTGTCACACTTTGAATGACAATTGCGCGGTCGTGCGACGTGGCTCCCAAACGAAATTTGTGTCCTTTTTTTCCCACAAATAGAGCTTTCTTTTGGAGGTATTTGATCACCTCTGCGGTTTTTATTTTTTGCGCTATAAACACCCATTTTTTTTTTTAAATAAAATTTTCCTCAGTTTAGGCCGATACGTATTCTTCTACATATTTTTGGTAAAAAAAAAAATCGCAATAAGCGTGTATTGATTGGTTTGCGCAAAAGTTATAGCGTGTACAAAATAGGGGATAGATTTATAGCATTTTTATTTTTTTATTTTTTTATTAGTAATGGCGGCGATCTGCGATTTTTTATTGTGACTGCGATATTGCGGCGGACACATCGGACACTTTTGACACATTTTTGGGACCATTCACGTTTATACAGCGATCCCTGCTATAAAAATGCATTGATTACTGTATAAATGTGATTGGCAGGGAAGGGGTTAACCACTAGGGGGCGGGAAGGGGTTAAATATGTTCCCTCAATGTGTTCTTACTGTGGGGGGAGGTGACTGACTGGGGGAGGTGACCGATGGTTGTCCCTATGTACAAGGGACACACCATCGGTCCCCTCTCCCTCACAGGACGTGGATCTCTGTGTTTACACACAGAGATCCACTTTCCTGCTCGTTTCCCGGGCAATCGCGGGTGCCCGGCAGCAATCGCGGCCGCCGGGCACGCGCACCGGGGCCTTGTGAACGCGGCGGGCACGCGCGCGCGCCGCTGGCGGCGAGCGCGCGCCTCCTAGCTCGTTTTAAAGGGAGGACGTCATATGACGTCCTCCCAGAACGAGAGTGTCCTCCGCCCGCCGTCAATTGACAGTGGGCGGGGGACAAGTGGTTAAGGGAAGTGTTTGAGTGGTAAATAGGCTCAAACACCCTAATTCTGTAGGATTCATGGACCATTTTGTCCTCAGGGGACAGTATTGGTGTGCAGTTCCCTGCGGTCTACAGTTGGCGCTGCCATGGTAGGCTAGGGTTGAACCGCGATACAGTGCTGTGCTTTTTGTGTCCCCTCTTGGCAGTAGTACAGCAGGGCGGTGAACCTGCTGTGCATGCCGGGAGAGCATATAAAAGGGGCAGACCTTTGACCTGGGGGCTGATGTCCAGTGGGGTCCGCGCCCAGGTGCCTTCGGCCTGGGTGCATGTGTTCCTGTTCCATCTCGGGCACCTTTAGCCCGGGGTGAGGTACTATCCTGGAGTTCCTGCTGCCCTGGGTATGGAGGCCTAGGGGCGGGAGTAAAGCCTGGAGTCCAGAGCCTTCGTCTAGAGTCCGCTAAGGGTCGAGGAGTCTTAGGGTGCCGCCTCGTGTAGGGGACCCTGTTCCAGGGAAGGGAGGATCATTCTGATGGACCGATGCGGGAGTCACGGTGAAGGAAGGGTCTGTTGACTCCCTGGAGAGATGTCTTCCCCTTGATATGGGCTAGGTACGTAGAAGGAGAAGCTCAAGGTCATCTTGAGTGTATCAGAGGCCTTATTCACCCGGCCCGTGGCAGGGGCCTTATACACCCTGGTCTGTGGCAGAGACCAAAGTTCTCCAGGACCGTGGCAGGGGCCTTGTACACCCGGTCTGTGGCAGAGACCAACCTCAAGGTCTGTGGCAGAGACCGTGCACCTAAAACTGTTTGAGAAACCTAAGCAGTGAAGTGAATGTGCTACGTTTGTGCCTGGACCTCCTCCACACCTTAAGCTGTCCTGTTTCTTTGCTATAACCTTTTCTATCCGTGTAGAGTTTATTTTGCCATGAGAGAATAAGAGTTGTAGTTTCAGCTGGTGTGGACATTGACTTTACTGGGAATTAAAGGACTTGCCTCTACCTACAGTAGAGGTGAGAATCATCCTCTGGAGGAGTTTTGACTCCGGCTGTGGACACGGCCCGTCAAGTACACCGCTCAACCTCTTTATATAGGAGGGTACGGGCTGGTAGTGCAGTGTGCCTTTCTCCCTCCTGCGAGGAGCCAACAACATAAAGGCAGGTAAGGGGGAAAGTATCTGTGGGCTACAAAAAAATAAAATAAAAATGATAATCTTGACCTAGGAGGACGAGGTCCATATGGAGTAGGAGGTTGAAGTGGCGGTGGATGTGGCTGTGTAGGTGGAAGCGGCGGTGGAGGAGGACGAGGTAGCCTACACTGGTTCAAAAATACAACAATGGCTGGGTAAGGCCGGTGATGTGTCGAATGTTGTTTTTTTAGCATAGCACAGTAGAAGACAAATATATAGAAATTGTTTATTTCACACACCTCCAGATATGTATTTCACACTGCAAAATATTTTTTGTGGCCCTAAATGGCGTTTTTTGGAAGACCACAACACACCCACAGTACGTAACCGCTGAATCGCACAGCTACAGAACTGCAGAAAATGCTATTAAAAAAAAATGGTTTTTTTTAGTATAGCACAGTATAAGTAAAATATATAGAAATTGTTTATTTCACACACCTCCAGATATGTATTTCACACTGCAAAATATTTTTTGTGGCCCTAAATGGCATTTTTTGGAAGACCACAATACACCCACAGTACGTAACCGCTGAATCGCACAGCTACAGAACTGCAGAAAATGCTATTCAAAAATTTTTTTTTTTTTTAGTATAGCACAGCACAAGTAAAATATATATAAATTGTTTATTTCACACACCTCCAGATATGTATTTCACACTGCAAAATATTTTTTGTGGCCCTAAATGGCGTTTTTTGGAAGACCACAATACACCCACAGTACGTAACTGCTGAATCGCACAGCTACAGAACTGCAGAAAATGCTATTAAAAAAAATGTTTTTTTTTTTAGTATAGCACAGTACAAGTAAAATATATAGAAATTGTTTATTTCACACACCTCCAGATATGTATTTCACACTGCAAAATATTTTTTGTGGCCCTAAATGGCGTTTTTTGGAAGACCACAATACACCCACAGTACGTAACCGCTGAATCGCACAGCTACAGAACTGCAGAAAATGCTATTCAAAAAAAATGTTTTATGTATAACACACTGCAAAATATTTTTTGTGGCCCTAAATGGCTCTTTTTGCAAGCGTGCATTAAAGTGCAAATTTTTTAATTTTTTTGCCCTAAACGGGTCTTTTTTTGCACGTGCAAAATAAAATGGATTTTTTTTTTTTTTTTTTGCCCAATGGGTCTTTTGGAAAAGAGCACAATAAAGTGCCTTTTTTTTTTGTCCTAAATGGATCTTTTTCCAAGAGCAGAATACACCCACAGTATGGAAACGGTGTATCTCTCAACGTAATATATGCAGTGCTGGTGCACTGAGCTTGCAGATAAAAGGTAGATTTTCTCTGACACTGGGCTCATAGCAGTGTAAAAAGACTGCACTGCAACACAAACAGGTAAACCTATGCAGATCGCCGAGTTATATCTCTGAATCTGGACTCCTATTCCTATATAATATATCTCTCTCCCTAAAAGCAAAAAACAGGAACCTGGCCCTACACTACACTGTCTCTATCTTTTCTCTCAGATTCCAGAATCAGGACTAACTCATGTATTTTTCTATCTCTCCCTAAAAGCAGCAGCAGCAGACTAGATCCTCTCCCTATCTATTCTGAAGCAGAGTGACATGTTGCACTGACCAATCACAGCCATGCCATTAGTAGGCATGGCTATGATGGCCTCTAAGGGCACACCAGCTAATCAAAAGGTGATTGGCTGGCCCCTGAAGCATTTCTAAATGCGTAATTAGATTTCCGAACCTGAACCCGGACTTTTGCGCAAAGTCCGGGTTCGGGTTCGGGAAAAAGCTAAAGTTCGGTACGGACCCGAACTTTACAGTTCGGGTTCGCTCAACACCAGTTATAAGTAAAGTAGAATGTGAATGAAAGGCTAAACTGGATTCTGGGTAAAGGAGATGACACTCCAGAAGTTGTGTACTCAGCTTTTTGTTCTAGAGCAATATACTATAGTCTGGGCCACATGACAAAATTTTTAACGGGGTCACACACAGGTGGTCCAGTGGATACCTTGGTGGTTATCCAAGTGTATTTTTGAGTGCCCTAAAAAAAAACATGCTGCTTTGTAGAGTTCGCAAGATCTCATATGTTCACCTTGTAACTCTGGCCCAAATTTCAATTGTACCACACTTCAAAACAATGTCTAGATTTTTGGGCCTAAAATCTCTGTGTGCTAAAGGATACATTATTTTTGCCATTCCCATAGGGGAGAGGAGACTGGGAGGACACCAATCTGAGGAGACGAGGAAGCACAGACCACAGACACTCCCCGAAGATCACAAACCACACCAGGATCAGCATGTTCAGGAAGCGGAGGTGGAGGAAGCGGAGGTGGAGGAAGGGGAGGTGGAGGAAGGAGAGGTGGAGCTTATCACCACAACAGGTCAGTGTCTGTCACCACAACTTCCAGGTAAATACAGATGTAGGCCTGCATATTTCTAAATTTCTCTTTTTTTGTAGGGGCTGAACGTGGTGGTGTGTCAGGAACTCCAAATCCTCCATTCTCTAGTGCTAGTGCCAAAATAATTATTCAAGAAATAATGGAATGTAGTAGCGAAATGGACATTATGAGAACTCGAATGAATGTGATTGAGCAAAAATATAAAAATATTGTAGATATTTTGGGGTGAATAGTCTGACCCCCCCCTGTTTTAGTGTGCTTTTTTGCATACAAAATTTGCAACGGTATTTCAACCCGCCCAAATGTGAAGATGCACACAGTGACTCCACATGTGCTATCTTCCGTCACAGGATATCTATGTCCCTGTTTGGGGGGTGCAACCTCTTCCTACCTACTAAAGGTGAGAGGAAGGCTTTGCACCCCCAAAGCACGTCCATTGATTGATCCCCCATGATGGCAGATAACACATGTTTACCCTAGCCATTGGATCAGGTTGAAAATATCCATTTCAGCCGCAAAAAGAAAGTGTGTTTCTTCACATTTGGGATGGATCAGGGGTGACATCACCCCATCTCATGTTTGTATTTTTCACTTTGTTATTTTTGTAATATTTTTTTTAAAAAGTTTGTGATTTTGACCCATGCATGTTTCTGCAAAACAATCCTCCAAAAAAACAAAAACAAATAAGATGACCAAAAACTGTCTACATTGTAATTCTATAAAACCTCAAAAATATGTGGTGCACAGAGTAAAAAGTTTCTGGAAGTCTCAAAAAGGTGTGGCTTGTTCTTTCTATGCTCAATAGCAGTTCTGAAAATGCCAAATCAATGTTTTTTAGAGTGAGAATTGAGGCTATTTACTAAGGCCAAATACACTTGACACCACTAGAACCTGGGAGACACATAAACCCAAAATACAAGAATGACAAAACAAGTTTGTAGAAAATAGAATAAAAATTTATTTCACAAAGCAAAAGGTCAGATGTGGTCTGGCATTGCGATGGCCCCCCTACTCGTGAAGTACTCAACGTATTTCTCACGTACTTCACGGGCACTTTGGGGAGCCAAGCCAGTACGGGCAGTGTTGAGGCCGGTCAGAATGGTCATCTCGGATGGACCGGCCTCAGGCCCAACTGTTGACACATATGTAGGGGAATAATGTCTTAGAAAATTGTGCATTATGCAGCAGCAGTACACAATGGAGTTCAGCTTGTATTCCGCCAAATAGATAGCTGTCTGAAAACAGGCGGAACCGGCTGGCCATTATCCCGAAGGCATTCTCCACAACTCTCCGGGCTCTGGCCGGTAATTAAAAACCCTCCTCTCCGAGGTGAGGGTGCGTTGGGGAAACGGCCACATCAGGTGTGGTCCCAGTCCAAAGGCTTCATCCGCAATGAAAACAAACGGTAGTCCATCCACGTTGTCTGCATCTAGAGGCAGTGCAAGACCCCCAGACTGCAGACGGTGAGCGAACTCCGTCTGCACGAATACTCTGCCATCGGACATCCGGCCGTTCTTCCCCACGTCCAAATACAGGAACTCGTACTGTGCCGACACCACCGCCAATAACACAATACTATTGAAACCTTTATAGTTAAAATAGTATGACCCCGAACGGGGGTGGCGGCACTATGTGGACGTGCTTGCCATCAATTGCCCCTCCACAGTTGGGGAAGTCCCACCGCTGGGCAAATTGATCAGCCACAGTCAGCCATTCCTGTGGTGTGCAAGGAAACTATGGAGTCAAACAAAAAGACAAAAAGAAGACATTAGTATGTTTTCAAGTTACAGTGCAAACAGATTACACAAAAAGACATTGTTGACCAACATCAGGCTACCATGATTAGTGAAGGGAGTATTTCATAGCCAAAAATAAGGCCCACTTAGCAGATGCCTCACCCCCGCTGAGTGGACATTAGAAAATATTCTAAGGGGGGGGTGTTTGAGGTGATTTTGGGGGCTCAAAATAAAGGCTCTACCACTCTGCTGATCTGGATTGAGAATTAAAAAAGTTTTTCACATTTTAGGGGGGGAGGGTTGTAAAACTACGAGGACAATGACCCAAAAAAAAAATAGGAAAAAAGAAGGCTAGCTGGGTTTGGGCCCAGGATAGCATGCTGGAGAGGTTAGTGAAGGGAAATAGGCATGTAGGCCCCAAAAAAGGCCATTACAGGTAAAAACATGCATGGTGAAAATGGGGACATTACCAGGATATTACAAACAGGCAAATTTGGGAAGAAGGATAAAAAAAAAATAACATTAGCAAACAATCAAAACATATAATGTGATGTTACAGGAGCAAACTTACCTTTATATAGTCCTTCTGCAGGACCTGAATAATGGGCGAACACGTTTCAGGGATAATGATCCCGAGAGCCTGGGGGGAGATGCCTGTTGTGAACTTGAGGTCCTGCAAGCTTCTCCCAGTCGCCAGGTATCTCAACGTGGCAATAAGCCTCTGCTCGGCAGTGATGGCCTGGTGCATCACAGTGTCCTGCCTCGTGATATAGGGGGACAGCAAATCCAACAGACGGTGAAAAACGGGGTCCGTCATCCTGAGATAATTCCTGAAATAATCAGGATTATTCTCATGGATTTCCCGCAGCAGAGACATATGAGAGAATTGGTCCCGCTGGAGCAACCAATTCTTGGTCCATGAACTCCTCCTCACCATGTTCACGGACTGAACTCGGCTTACATTGTTAACCGCAACACCAAGTCCATAGCCAGCACGAGCTCGAGAACGAGAACGCACTTCAAACATGGTCTTAAACCGGTCGCCTGGTCAGAACGAACTCAAACAGAACGCACTGTGGAACAGCAAGGCCTGAGAAGAACGACCTGAAAAACAGTAAACGAACGGCCAAGAAGGCACTGCAAAGCAGTAACGACCTGACTGCACGCACTGAATAACAAATACGAACCCACAAGCACAAACTGAACACCAGAAAACGATCTGCAAAGCACGGAGACTGAAAAGCGCGAATCGGCTCTCACCAAACTTTTACTAACACACGGTAACACGAAATCAGCAAAAGCAGCCCAAGGGGTGGCACCATTAGATTTGTTCTTCCCTTTTATAGCGCCGTCGTACGTGTTGTATGTGCCCTCGTTTTGTTGCCGTCAGTTTTTGGACTGATGGTGTGTGGCCAAGACTGATGAAAAACAGTTTCATCGGATTTCCGATGGACAAATCCATCGGACGAAAATCCATAGGATATCCGATCGTGAGTACAGGGCTTAAGAGTGTCATCAAACCAGCCCGAGTTGTTTTTGCGGATGAGTGCTCTGCGTCTCAGAGCGACTGTGTCTGCTGTTTGTAGTAATGCTTTGTTTAAGGAGTTGAGTGTTTGTTCTGTTGAGTGGTTGTGATTCAGCGTTCCTATTTTTTTCGATAGTGTAGTTTTGAAGAGTTCAGAGTGTAGTTTCTTCTGAGATCTTGTCCAGTATGTTGTTATTGGGTATTCCGGTTTTTGGGAGATGGTGTTGGTGGTAATTTTAAATTTGATAGCATGGTGGTCCGTCCATGGTAACGGCATGTTGTCCAGTGTGTTGATGTCCATATTTAGTTTGAAGATGAAGTCAAGAATGTGACCCGACCCATGTGTGGGGTCATTTATTAATTGCTTCAGACCTAGTTCTTCCAATTTGTTGATGCAGGAGGTGGCGATGGGGTCCTGAGTGGAGTTAGCCCAGAGGTTGAAGTCCCAGAGTAATAAAAAGTTTTTGGTTCTTAAAGTGTATGTCGAGATGAATTCGGTGAAGGGTGTGAGGAGATTTGTCTTTGGTCCTGGTGGTCTGTAGCATAGCAGTCAGGGCCGTTCCTGGACGGGGTGCAGGGGGTGCTTCGCACCCGAGCGCTGCAGAGGGGGGGCGCCAAAGTGCTTCCCCTCCTTCCTCCTCTCCTTGTGTGCGGTGGCGTCGCCAGGGACGCTGATAGAGGAGGACCCGGACAATGATGCAGAGATCAGTGTGGTGTGACAAGTAGTACAGGCAGGGGCGGGAGGGGGGAGATTCCTTATCAATAAAACGGCCGCAGCGCTGTCTGTTACTTTAACTTTTTTTTTCGGCAGTGACGAGTCTCCTCTCTGCCTGACAGCAGCTGGATGAGCAGAGCAGTGTCAGTGTATCAAAGCTCCTCCCCTCCTTCTCAGTCCGTTCTGTACACACACGAGGAGGAGGAGGAGGGGGGAGAAAGGACGCTCTGAATCTCAGGTCTGCAAAGTTTTTCTAATACTCTATACTGTAGATGGGGGAGAGAGTGTCTGGAAAGGAGGACAAGGTAGATGTCATATGAGTGATCGAGGGGTTAGGAGGATGTGCTGGGAGGAGGAAGGCAATGCTAGAACTTCAGTGTGGATTAGATTTGAAATCTGGCAACCCCTCTCTTCCTTCCCAAAACACCTCTCCAGCACATATCCTACCCCCCTACCCATCCCCCTTGCACTGGCTCTTTTCTCTCTCAAAGCGCCCTCCCCCCAGCACATATCTGACCCCCCAAGCACATATGAGGCGCAGTGGCTGCATATGATGGGCGCAGTGGCTGCATTTGATGGGGCACAGAGGCTGCATTTGATGGGGCGCAGAGGTTGCATTTGATGGGGCGCAGAGGTTGCATTTGATGGGGCGCAGTGGCTGCATTTGATGGGCACTGTGGCTGCATTTGTTGGGCACAGTGGCTGCATTTGATGGGCACAGTGGCTGCATTTGATGGGCACAGTGGCTGCATTTGATGGGGCACAGTGGCTGCATTTGATGGGGCACAGTGGCTGCATTTGATGGGCACAGTGGCTGCATTTGATGGGGCACAGTGGCTGCATTTGATGGGGCACAGAGGCTGCATTTGATGGGGCGCAGAGGTTGCATTTGATGGGGCGCAGAGGTTGCATTTGATGGGGCGCAGTGGCTGCATTTGATGGGCACAGTGGCTTCATTTGATGGGCACAGTGGCTGCATTTGATGGGCACAGTGGCTGCATTTCATGGGCATAGTGGCTGCATTTGATGGGGCACAGTGGCTGCATTTGATGGGGCACAGTGGCTGCATTTGATGGGGTGCAGAGGCTGCATTTGATGGGGCGCAGAGGTTGCATTTGATGGGGCGCAGTGGTTGCATTTGATGGAGCGCAGTGGCTGCATTTGATGGGGCGCAGTGGCTGCATTTGATGTTTCTTTTTTTTCAGAATTAGTTTGTTTGCGCCCCCCCAAACAAATTTGATCACTGACCGCCACTGCCCCCCAGCACATATCTATCTCTCCCCACCCCCCTGCTAGCACTAGCCCTCTCCTCAGGACATATCTGACCCCTGCATTCCATGCAGAACACTCGCAATTCAGCCACGTGCACTGTTTGCTGCGGCGAGCTATGCGCCACATTACTACTCTTTCAGGCCACCAAAAGTGTCCCAGGTCTTTTAAATCTTATAGGGTATACCCCCACCCCAAAAAACAAATGCCATCGCTAAAGGGTTCAGGTTTTGCTTGAAGAAAAGGTGGAAACCCTAGTAGGTCTGGGTTAAACAGTACTAGAAGGTGGTCGCTGACTGGCTGGGCTGCGCTGCACTCTGGGAGTTGTAGTCTTGCCGCACTGAAGTTCCTGGCAGTAGGAGCAAACTACAACTCCCACCTCCCAAGAGTCTCAGAGGCAGCCAGCACATCACACATGACCTGAGCGGTTGTGGGCTGGGACCGGGCGTTCTGTCATATTCCCCAACTCGTCAGATTCTCCAACAGAGTCTCCGGAGTGGCAGAGAAGACTGAGATTCATCACCCCCCCTCCTCCGAAGAGGCCGTGCAAGGAAAGTACCTAGCTGTAACACATACCCAGACCCTGACACACTCCCAGCTGACCCCTCACATCCCATGGGCACGGATCAGGCTGTACTGATGATGGCACTGTCTGCATGGGTGAGGTGGCACTGATCAGGCTGCTCAGATTATGGGCACTGATCAGGCTGCACTGATGCCTGGGCACTGTCTGCACTGGTGAGGCTGCACTGATGGGCACTGTCTGCACTGGTGAGGCTGCATGAATGGGCACTGATCAGGCTGCACTAGTGAGGCTGCACTGATGGGTAATGATCAGGCTGCACTGGTGAGGTGGCACTGATGGGCACTGATCAGGCTGCACTGGGGAGGCGGCACTGATCAGGCTGCACTGGTAAGGCTGCACTGATGAGCACTGATCAGGCTGCACTAATGAGGCTACATTGATGGGCACTGATAGTAAGTTTAACCACTTCAGCCACGTAATGATTTACCCGCTTCCTGACCAGGAAATTTTTTGCGATACTGCTCTGCGTTGCTTTAATTGACAATTGATGTGAGATGTTGTACCCAAACATAATTGACGTCCTTTTTTTCCCACAAATGGAGCTCTCTTTTATTGGTATTTGGTCACGTTTTTTATTTTTTGCGCTATAAACAAAAAAAGAGTGAAATTTTGAAAAAAAAAACAATATTTTTAACTTTTTGCTATAATAAATATCCCCCCAAAAAATATATTTCTTCATCAGTCTAGGGCCCAATATGTATTTTTTTACCTATTTTTGGTAAAAAAAAAATATTGCAATAATCGTATATTGATTGGTCTGCGCAAAAGTTATAGTGTCTACAAAATAGGGAATACATTTAATGACATTTTTTTTTCTTCTAGTAATGGCAGTGATCAGCAATTTTTAGCAGGACTGCGACATTGCGGCGGACAGATTGGAAACTTGACACTTTTTTGGGACCATTGACATTTATACAGCGATCAGAGCTAAAAATACCCACTGATTTTTGTATAAATGTCACTGGCAGGGAAGAGGTTAAAGGGGTTGTAAAGGTTCGTTTTTTATTTTTTAAATAGGTTCCTTTAAGCTAGTGCATTGTTGGTTCACTTACCTTTTCCTTTGATTTACCTTCTAAATGTTTTTTTCTTTGTCTGAATTTCTCACTTCCTGTTTCTCCTCACTAAACTTCACACCATCATCCGAGTGGTGTGGAGTCAGCCAGAACAGCTTACTGAACAGCTTACTGAGGAGGAACAGGAAGTGAGAAATTCAGACAAGGAAAACAAAGAAAAAAAAATATTTAGAAGGGAAATCGAAGGAATAGGTAAGTGAACCACTAACTGGGGGGGGGGGGGGGTGTAGTGACTGGGAGTAGAGAGATCGATGTTCCTGATCACTAGGAACAGCAGATCTCTCTCTAACTCCCCTGTCAGAACAGGGATGTCTGTTTACATTGACAGATCGCCCTTCTGTCTCTCTCAGGAGCGATCGCGGGTCACCGGCAGATATCGCGGCCGCTGGCCATGCGCATCGGCTCCAGTGTCACGCCGTGTGCGCCGGGGAGCCAACCTTATGCTGTATAACGACGGTGGCTGATCGCCAAGGTGTTAATGGGCCACTTGACTGGACTTGCCCCCCAGGCCTAAGGCTGCCAGCCCTCCCCTGAGTACAGGAACGATGCCCTGTGTGTCTCTCCCTCTGGCAGCTGAATGTGGGAGTGAGAGACACACATGGCATTGTTCGTTCCTGTACTTGTCACACCACACTGATCTGCTTCATTGTCCGGGTCACATCTGCCCTGTGTGTGCCTGGGCGCTTTCCTGTCCCAGTGGATGTGTCTGCAGTGAGAGGAGGGGCTGTCTTAATGTTCAGGCACCTCTAGGAACTGCCCAGGGGTCCTAGGTGCATGAAGGGGCCATGAAGTTTTCTCCCAGCAGTCACTGTCCTGCCAAGTTGCCAACTGTTCCCCTTGCTGTGGTCGGCTCTTTTGCATGTCAGGTCAGTCACCTTATCCTTCTCTCATATCTCCAGACTCTGCTCTCTCCCTCCTACCGCCTCAGCCACTTTCCTTTCATCCTCACACAGATCCATCCATCTCTGCCAGTCACACTGCTTTCCTCTCAGCCTTGTTAACCCTTGCTACTTTCTCCCAGCCAGTTTTCCAACATGATAGCAGCCATGATAATATATAGCCTCTTCCCTAGCTGACTGGAATTCTCTTTCTAACACCTTCCCAACAATAGTCCCTCACTCCCCTCCCCCCTCCCAGTCTTCTTCTCTGGAGGCACTTCACATTCACACAGGTGTGTGCCCCCCCCCCATACACAAACATTGCAAATGGCCATAATCCATCCCTCTCCAGCCCCTTCACCTCCATTTATTTGCCTCTCCTCCCCCCTTCCCTCATGCCAGTACAAATCCTCCTCCTTCTGTATCCCTATACAGACCAGGATCCCCCAGTTTCACACCAATTCTCGTCTACCCACCCCCCATCTCTTACCCACTTCATCCTTTTTACCCCCTCTTCATTCTTCCCTACCCCATTGTTCCCATCCCCCGCCCCATTTTTTTCAGGGGTTAAGGAAGAACCCAGAGGTGGAGGATCTTATTACTGCTGCTGCTTGTGTGGGTGGGATGTGTACTGCACCAATCCCTGCTCATCCCCCCTCTCCTATTCATCCTATGTGATTGGTGCAGTACACATCCTACCCACACAAGCAGCAGCAGTAATAAGATGCTCCACCTCGGGGTTCTTCCTTAACCCCTGCAAAGTGCCAGAAGAGACCCAGAAACTCTGCAGGGGAAGGTAGAGGGGGATATGTCATTCCAATTTTTATTTAGCCCAGTGACAGCCTGCCAGAATAGGTGGGATCTGTAACAGCAACTTCCCTGAGCAGCTCTGCTTGAGGAGACCATATCTGTTTAATACATTACTGCCCCTTTACTGTACTCCCCTGACCCCTGTACTAGGTCTGCTTACCCTCCCCCTGTACTGTATCATGTCTGCAGTCTCTGACCTTCTCCTGTATCATGTCTGCAGTCTCTGACCTTCTCCTGTATCATGTCTGCAGTCTCTGACCTTCTCCTGTATCATCTCTGCAGTCTCTGACCATCTCCAGTATCATGTCTGCAGTCTCTGACCATCTCTTGTATCATGTCTGCAGTCTCTGACTATCTCCTATACTATGTCTTGGGGCTCTTTCTAACAGACTCTCTAACAGAAGCCCTCTCTGTGTCCATTAGAGAGACCCCCCTCCACGTCCCATTAGTGCAGGGGTCTCAAAGTACCGGCCCGCGGGCCATTTGCGGCCCGCGGACCGGTTATAAATGGCCCGCAGGGAGCGCGGGGGTGCCGCGGAAGGGGGGGGCGCAAATTGTCAGTGTTCTACTGCCAGGCATGTACTGGCCGGAGATCCGCAGCGATTTACCCGTCAATCGCCTACTGCTGGCGCCTGACGGTAGATCGAGATGCATGCAGAGTAGCGCAGGAAGCGTCTGTCATAAGTTCACTTCTCTCTCATGTCACGCTGTTGCTCCCCGGCGGCCCCTCCTCTCTTCGTCCATCCCTATTTGCTTGTGACATCATCTGGGGAGCAACAGCGTGACATGAGAGAGAAGTGAACTTATGACAGACGCTTCCTGCGCTACTCTGCATTTGAAGAAAACGACAACAAGTAAATGCTGACCTGTGCCCCATGTACCCTGATTGTGCCCTGATGTGCCCCATGTACCCTGATTGTGCCCTGATGTGCCCCATGTACCCTGATTGTGCCCTGATGTGCCCCATGTACCCTGATTGTGCCCTGATGTGCCCCATGTACCCTGATTGTGCCCTGATGTGCCCCATGTACCCTGATTGTGCCCTGATGTGCCCCATGTACCCTGATTGTGCCCTGATGTGCCCCATGTACCCTGATTGTGCCCTGATGTGCCCCATGTACTCTGATTGTGCCCTGATGTGCCCCATGTACCCTAAATGTGCCCTGATGTGCCCCATGTACCCTAAATGTGCCCTGATGTGCCCCATGTACCCTGATTGTGCCCTGATGTGCCCCATGTACCCTAAATGTGCCCCATGTACCCTAAATGTGCCCTGATGTGCCCCATGTACCCTGAATGTGCCCTGATGTGCCCCATGTACCCTGATTGTGCCCCATGTACCCTAAATGTGCCCTGATGTGCCCCATGTATCCTAAATGTGCCCTGATGTGCCCCATGTACTCTGAATGTGCCCTGATGTGCCCCATGTACCCTGATTGTGCCCTGATGTGCTGGGCTCTGTGCCCTGATGTGCTGTGCCCTAATGGTGAGTGGTCAGTGTGCAGTGTAATGTGAAGTGCAGTGTAGTGGTCAGTGTGCAGTGTAGTGGTCAGTATGCAGTGGTCAGTGTGTTGTGGTCAGTGTGCAGTGTAGTGGTCAGTGTGCAGTGTAGTGGTCAGTGTGCAGTGTAGTGGTCAGTATGCAGTGCTCAGTGTGATGTGGTCAGTGTGCAGTGTAGTGGTCAGTGTGTTGTGGTCAGTGTGTAGTGTAGTGGTCAGTGTGCAGTGTTGTGGTCAGTGTGCAGTGGTCAGTGTGTATTGTTCAGTGTGCAGTGTAGTGGTCAGTGTGTAGTGGTCAGTGTGTTGTGGTCAGTGTGCAGTGTAGTGGTCAGTGTGCAGTGTAGTGGTAAGTGTGCAGTGGTCAGTGTGTAGTGGTCAGTGTGTAGTGGTCAGTGTGTAGTGTAGTGGTCAGTGTGTAGTGTAGTGGTCAGTGTGCAGCATAGTGGTCAGTGTGTAGTGTAGTGGTCAGTGTGCAGTGTAGTGGTCAGTGTGCAGTGTAGTGGTCAGTGTGTATTGTTCAGTGTGCAGTGGTCAGTGTGTAGTGTAGTGGTCAGTGTGTAGTGTAGTGGTCAGTGTGCAGTGTAGTGGTCAGTGTATAGTGTAGTGGTCAGTGTGTATTGTTCAGTGTGCAGTGTAGTGGTCAGTGTGTAGTGGTCAGTGTGTAGTGTAGTGGTCAGTGTGTAGTGTAGTGGTCAGTGTGCAGCGTAGTGGTCAGTGTGTAGTGTAGTGGTCAGTGTGCAGTGTAGTGGTCAGTGTGCAGTGTAGTGGTCAGTGTGTATTGTTCAGTGTGCAGTGTAGTGGTCAGTGTGTAGTGGTCAGTGTGTATTGTTCTGTGTGCAGTGTAGTGGTCAGTGTGCAGTGTAGTGGTCAGTGTGCAGTGGTCAGTGTGTATTGTTCAGTGGTCAGTGTGTTATTGGTCAGTGTGTATTGGTCAGTGTGCAGTGGTCAGTGTGTATTGTTCAGTGTGCAGTGTAGTGGTCAGGTTTAATAATGCGTTTGCGGACACCAGTGCTGGGGGTTAATAGTGCGTCTGCTGACACCAGTGCTGCTGTTTTTGAAGTTTGAATGTTTGCATGCGGCCCCCCATGGGATATGAAAACTTGTCTTGTGGCCCTCAGGTAATTTGAGTTTGAGACCCCTGCATTAGTGTATTCTCTTCCTGTATTTTGTTTATTGTTAAGAGATCGTGGGAGGATCCCAGGGTAACGAAGACTCCTTAGAGGAGCATCTCTGTGTTTGAGTCATTGCCATAGAAATATTTGTAAAGGGGAGGAGTAAGTAAGATGACCACGCCCATGTGGGGGCGCCAGAAATATTTCTGCACCCAGGCGTCTGTGATCCTAGGATCGGCCCTGATAGCAGTATGTGAATGGTGTCCTGGGGTGTTGTTTGGAGTTGCAGAGTGAGTGTCTCCATGAACAGCAATGAGCTCTGTAGAGTTGGTTTGGTGAGTGAGAGGTGCGATTTGAAGATAACTGCTAAGCCTCCTCCTCTTTGTCCTATTCTATGCTCAGTTAGGATGCAGTAGTTCCCAGGTACTAATTCTGTTAGGATGGTGTTACAGTCGGGTGTTAGTCAGCTTTCCGTGATAAAGAGGCAATCTATGTCGTTTTGCGTGATGAAGTTGTGGATTTCCTGTCTGTGCTTGACTGCCGATCTGGTGTTGATCAGGGCGCATGATAAATGTTGTAGTTGAAGTGGTGTCTTCGTGTTTTTGATAGTCGATTGTCGATTGATCCTTAGCAGTTGTTCTTTTCGTAGTATTTTTTGGGTGGAGGTTGGTAGTGTTGAGGCAGTATTCCTTAGCCTGTGGAGGGTGTCCGCTGAGTATTTAAAGTTGCACATGATGGGAAGAAAAAGGTGATGGGGATCCCAATGACCTAGCTGACCCCCTATTGGTCCAGAGGAAGGAGAAAAACCACCAGCGGAGTCTAGGCCAATTGCTACAGCAGGGGGAAAATTCCTTCCTAACCCCCCGAGAGGCGATCGGGTGAACCCTGGATCAACTTCCTACTGGTTGGAGGTGCCCCGATGTACTTACCAGGTCGGCACACGCGGGTCCCCTGGAGAGAGAATTGGGGAGAGGGTAATAGGATGGCCGGAGCTAGGCCGCAGCCACGGTCTGTCCTGCAGGTCTAGAGGCGGGCGCCCAGATGGCTGCAGGCGGCAGTCGGCAGGTGTGGGCGGCACGATGGTGAGCTGGGGGATCTGAGCTAGGGGAGAGTGGGGTCCAGGGGAAGCCACAAGTCATCAGGTTCATGTTTGCTGGAGGAGCAGAACGCCAGGGGTCCAAGGAGGGTCTTGGATGGCCAGAGCTCCTGCCACACACGTCTGTCACGTTTGACCGTGTGTGCGGATTGCTCTGTGAAGAGCTGCAGGCCGCTATTGAAGCATCCTGGTCTTCCATAACACCTCAGCAGTGCCACAGGCTGATAGCTTCCATGCCACGCCGCATTGAGGCAGTAATTGTTGCAAAAGGGGCCCAAACCAAGTACTGAGTAAATATGCATGCTTATACTTTTCAGAGGTCCGATATTGTTTTATGTACAATCCTTGTTTTATTGATTGCATGTACCGTATATACTCGAGTATAAGCCGAGTTTTTCAGCACATTTTTTTGTGCTGAAAATTCCCCCCTCGGCTTATACTCGAGTCTGTGTCCATCTTCACATTTGTGCGCCTGATCCCGGCCAGCCATAGTTTCTCTGGACCCCAAACTTGGCACACATGTAGCCCCACTCTTCCTCCACAAGTGTGCAAAGTTTGTTGTCCGGGGGACCTACGGCAGGGGAGCACCGATTTTTCAAAGCCGAGCACCCCTTCCATAGACTCCCATTTTAAACGTCAGTCTAGTCACACAGCGCCGGAGTTCAGGTATGAGGCATGCACATGGACACAGTGAGGCAAAGCGAGGCAGTGAGGCATGCAGATGGACACCCTAGGCTTATACTCGAGTCAATACGTTTTCCCCTTTTTCTGTGGTAAAATTAGGTGCCTCGGCTTATATTCGGGTCGGCTTATACTCGAGTATATGCGGTAATATTAAAATTTTCTGAGATTGTGGATTTGGGGTTTTCATGGGCTGTAAGCCATAATCATCACAATTATGGCAAATCATGGCTTGAACTATCTCATATATTAGTTTCACCTTTTAAGTTGCATTAGTGAAATAAATGAACTTTTGCACGATATTCAAATTTTTCGAGTTTCCCCTGTACACATGGGCGTCCGCTGAAATTTTTCGGGGGGGGGGGGGGGGCGCTTCAGCAGCGGCAATACACAGTCGCATTTTATCCTTTCTTCGACCGCTACCGCGGGTTAAAAGCGATCCCCCCATGTTAAAATGTAAAAACACCCCACTGTGCCCCCTGCATCTTTCAATATCTCTTTGTCACTACTGTGTACCCCCTCTCCACAACTGCACCTCTGGACCCCTTTACATTACACAGCACCCCACAGGTCTGGACCCATTTACATTACACAGCACCCTGCATCACTGGACCCTTTACATTACACAGCACCCTGCACCCCTTTACATTACACAGCACCCTGCATCACTGTACCCCTTTACATTACACAGCACCCTTTTACATTACACAGCACCCTGCATCACTGGACCCCTTTACATTACACAGCACCTTGCACCCCTTTACATTACACAGCACCCTGCATCACTGGACCCCTTTACATTACATAGCACCCTGCACCTCTTTACATTACACAGCACCCTGCATCACTGGACCCCTTTACATTGCACAGCACCCTGCACCCTTTTACATTACACAGCACCCTGCATCACTGGACCCCTTTACATTACACAGCACCCTGCACCCCTTTACATTACACAGCACCCTGTATCACTGGACCCCTTTACATTACACAGCACCCTGCACCCCTTTACATTACACAGCACCCTGCATCACGGTACCCCTTTACATTACACAGCACCCTTTTACATTACACAGCACCCTGCATCACTGGACCCCTTTACATTACACAGCACCTTGCACCCCTTTACATTACACAGCACCCTGCATCACTGGACCCCTTTACATTACATCGCTCCCTGCACCTCTTTACATTACACAGCACCCTGCATCACTGGACCCCTTTACATTGCACAGCACCCTGCACCCTTTTACATTACACAGCACCCTGCATCACTGGACCCCTTTACATTACACAGCACCCTGCACCCCTTTACATTACACAGCACCCTGTATCACTGGACCCCTTTACATTACACAGCACCCTGCACCCCTTTACATTACACAGCACCCTGCATCACTGGACCCCTTTACATTACATAAAACCCTGCACCCCTTTACATTACACAGCACCCTGCATCACTGCATCCCTTTACATTACACAGCACCCTGCATCACTGGACCCCTTTACATTACACAGCACCCTGCACCCTTTTACATTACACAGCACCCTGCATCACTGGACCCCTTTACATTACACAGCACCTTGCACCCCTTTACATTACACAGCACCCTGCATCACTGCACCCTTTTACATTACACAGCACCCTGCATCACTGGACCTCTTTACATTACACAGCACCTTGCACCCATTTACATTACACCGCACCCTGCACCCCTTTACATTACACAGAACCCTGCATCACTGGACCCTTTTACATTACACAGAACCCTGAATCACTGCACCCCTTTACATTACACAGCACCCTGTATCACTGGACCCCTTTACATTACACAGCACCCTGCACCCCTTTACATTACACAGCACCCTGTATCATTGGACCCCTTTACATTACACAGCATCCTGCACCTCTGGACCCCTTTACATTACACAGCCCTGGGCGCCTGTATGTTACACAGAGACCCCCCTTACATTTCTGGACCCCCTGCATGTTACACAGACACCCTACAGTGCAGACCCCCCTACAGTACAGACTCCCCCTACAATACAGACCCCCCTACAACACATACCCCCCCACAGTGCAGACCCCCGTACAGTGCAGAATCCCCCCACTGTACAGACCCCCCCTACAACACAGACCCCCCACAGTGCATACCCCCATACAATACAGACCCCCCTACAGTGCAGAACCCCCCTTACAGTACACTAGAGACCCCCTACAGTACAGACCCCCCTACAGTACACTACAGTCCCCCCCTCCAGACCCATAATTTACCTTGGGCCTTGGCTCAGAAGATCAGCGCAGGACATAATGCACAGTCAGTGACAGCACGTGTAGACTACACAGAGGAAGGGGAGGCGGCGCCGGAGGCTTCACTCTGCTCGGCTGTGTGAGACATCCGAGACAGATCAGAGCCGTGGTGCGGCCACGAGAGAAGGGGATCGTTTGTTGCTGGTCCCATGTGTCACTCGGGTGCGGCGAACCCCCCCCAATTTGCAAAGACACTAAATGCTCTGTTTGTACTGTGTTCTTACCTGGCTTGCCGCTGCCTGTCACCGCGCTGCTTAAATCCACCCGTTGTCTCCCCTTCAGTCGTGGAGGGGCGGGCGAAAGCCTGACACCCCCCAGTGTGTGTGTGTGGCACCCAGGGCAGCCCGCCCCCTACTTAGTATGCCACTGACCTGAGGGCAGGACTCACATGAGCTAGCACAGGGAAGCCGGTAGAGGAAGTAAGTTGTGGAGAAAACTTCTTCTACCGGCTATTGTGTTACCCATCAAGTCGGAGCAGAGAGGGCTGCCATAGGTTCCGGAACAGTGTTCCGCTGCGTTCTGTTAGAAAAAAGCCCTGCTCTTCAATACCTTCTCGATTCCAGGGGGGTCAATCGCCCCCCCTTGCCCTATGGAGCGGACGCCCATGCCTGTACATCTCTTCAATATATGCACACTTCCATATGTTTTGTTCCTTTAAAAACATGGCAAGTACTGGACAATACCTGTTGTTCCTGCATGAAATTCAGTGAGCTCTGAATCTTCTACTGCTGGCTAACAAATTTGCCCCTGCTGCACTGAAATCCCCTACAGTGTTATCATTCCTGCCTAAGTTCTTTAAGTTTGGTTGTCCTTTTATAAATCCCCCTTTCCCTTGAGTATAGCTCATGCATAGATGTGAATGGAGCCATGGTGCTCGAGCACAGTATAAACAGGACCCAGTAGGGATGCTTTCTGAGCAAAGGCTGTGCTGGGCGGGCTGCACAGTGAGTATCACTGGAGTGGAGAGAAAGGTAAATGTTTTACTGAAAGGTTGCACTCAGAGATATGTGTGGGGCGGGGTAACATAGTTAGTCTGGTTGAAAAAAAGACACAAGTCCATCTAGTTCAACCAATAAAATGGAAAAAAAAATATACAATCCTATATACACAATCCCATACCGACAGTTGATCCAGAGGAAGGCAAAAAAAAAACCAGCAAAGCGTGATCCAATTTGCTCCAGCAGGGGAAAATAATTTTCCTGATTCCCCAAGAAGCAATAAGGTTGGGGGATAATTAAAGGAAAGTTGTACTAAAGGTACAGTTTTTCTTTAACTGCTTTCGGACAACGATATACGCCGGCAGAATGGCACGGACAGGCATATGGGCGTACAGGTACGTCCCCTTTAAGAAACAGCATTGTGGGCGCGCGCCCGCCGCGAGCTCCGTGAGTTTGCCTGTGGGTCCCGCGGATTCGATGTCCCCTTGGAGTCCCGCGATCGTCTCACAGAGAGGAAGAACGGGGAAATGCTAATTTAAACAAGCATTTCCCCATTCTTTCTAGTGACAGGACACTGATCACAGCTCCCTGTAATCGGGAGCGGTGATCAGTGTCGTGTCACACGTAGCCCATCCCCCTACAGTTAGAACACACCCCTAGGACACACTTAACTCCTTCAGCTCCCCCTACTGGTTAACCCCTTAACTGCCAGTGTCATTTACACAGTAATCAATGCATTTTGATAGCACTGATTGCTGTATAAACAACAATGGTCCCAAAATGGCATCAAAAGTGTCCGATGTGTCCGCCATAATGTCACAGTAACGATAAAAATCGCTGATCGCCGCCATTACTAGTAAAAAAAAAAATATTAATAAAAATGCCATAAAACTACCCCCTATTTGTAGACGCTATAACTTTTGCGCAAACCAATCAATAAACGCTTATTGCGATTTTTTTTTACCAAAAATATGTAGAAGAATACGTATCGACCTAAACTGAGGAAAAAATAATTTTTTTTATATATTTTTGGGGGATATTTATTATCGTAAAAAGTAAAAAATATTGCTTTTTTTTCAAAATTGTCACTCTTTTTTGTTTATAGCACAAAAAATAAAAACCGCAGAGGTGATAAAATACCACCAAAAGAAAGCTCTATTTATGGGAAAAAAAGGACGTCAATTTTGTTTGGGAGCCACGTCGCATGACCACTCAATTGTCAGTTAAAGCGACGCAGTGCCGAATCGCAAAAAGTGCTCTAGTCTTTGGGCAGCCAAATGGTCCGGGGCTGAAGTGGTTAAAAATACAATATAAAAATAACTTTTTTACAGGTTTAAAACCCAAACTTTAGCCAAAACATTTTATTTTGAACAGGGAAAAAAATTGTCTCTTATTATGTTTTTATTTCATCTGTGTTTGTTTTGGAAGGAATTTCCCTACATTTCTTTATTTTTTTTATCATCAAAGTTTATTGAAGAAAAAAAAGTATTACATGCATACAGATATGTAAATAACAATTGGAACTTACAAGTTTGGTACGAAGAGAAGTACCAATATACATCGAATACGTGTGCAGTCAACATAGAGGTAGATGCTTCTATTAGATATAAACCAGAGGCAGCAACTCAGGCCTCGTGAAATCAGAGGTGAGCATCTCCTGATATCATTGGGTATTTCCACATATAACCTTTCAGGAGAAAAATAACATAGCTAAAGAAGAAGTTAGATGGAGAAGGAAGAAAGGAAAGGAGAGAATCAGCGAGTGGATATTAGGGGTATAACCCCTAGGGAGGCGGCCGGTGACTCTAGAGGATCTTCTTATGATGTGTCAATCAAACAGTTATGCCCAGCTGTCATGGTGTGGGTTAAGTGGGTCAAGTGGGCAGTTAGCTGCAATCAGCTACCAGAGAGGCCAGGTGTTTATGTGTGGTGGGGGCGAGACCCTAGATGAGAAGTAATCGTTAGGACCTCTTCTCCAACCAGCCAATCGCCCAGGGGGGGATTACCAATCAAGGTGTTATAGCCCGGGGAGTATTTAAAAGCAAACCAAGGAGACCATGTTTCATGAAATCGTTCAACGTTTTCGTTGGATTGAGCAGCGGTATCCTCCATCTCACAGATTTCGGACACCCTGTGTAGCCACTGAGAAATGGAAGGGACCCGTGTTGATTTCCAGTACAGCGGAATGAGCGACTTGGCCGCTTTCAGCAAATGCCTGGAGAGGGATTTTTTGTATCTCTTAATGGAGAAGTGCGAAATATGCAGTAAGCAGCACGCTACATCAAGTGAAAGTTCGGTCTCCGTGATCTGTCTAATAATCTCCCTCACCCCAGACCAATATGCTGTTATCATATCACAATGCCACCAGATATGCAGTAAGGATCCCTTTGCATTGTGACATCTCCAGCATTCGTCAGAGGACTGGGGGTACCATCTATGTATTTTCTCCGGAGTGGCATACCATTGGGTCAAGATCTTGTATGATGTTTCCTGCATTCTCGTGCTGAGCGAGCATTTGTGAGACATGATGCTCGCTCTGGACCACTGGGCCTCTGTAATTACTACGCCCAAGCTTTCGGACCATCTCTCTCTGCGTCTGTCCCAATCAGGCCCACCCAACCCCTGTAGCCAAGCATAGGCGGTAGAGGTCGACCTGGGCATCTGTTCCCCTTGTAGGCACACCGACTCCAACTCAGTGAGGGCCCTGGTGAAATGACTCTTACGTATCTTATTATTGGCAAAGCTTTGTATCTGTAAGTATGACCACAAAGGTAGAAGGGGCATATTGTTGTCCTCTCTAAGATGGGTCAGTTCTTTCATTGTCTCACCATCGAAACAGTGTTGGGCCAGAAGCGGCTTCATGCTGTCATTGGTTATCATATGAGGGTTCCCTACTCCCGGTGGGAAGGCTGGGTTGTTTGCGAGTGGTGTGAGAGGGCTAAGGGGCGAGGAAAACTGTGGATGATGAGTTAATTGGTGAAAGATTTCGAGCGTAGTGCCAATCAGTGGGTGGGAGGTCATGGTCCGCGGGTAGTTGGCTTTTGGTATCCATGGAGAGAACTGTAAGGGGATGGGGCTTAGGCTGGATTTGATCCTGACCCAGTCCTTAATGCCTGAGTGGCAGTGCCAGTCCACGAGTCTGGCTACATGTGAAGCCTGGTAGTATTTTTTGTAGTCTGGAATTCCCAATCCCCCAACCCATTTGTTTCGGGTTAAGAGAGAGGCTTTAATGCGAGGCGGTTTGTGTGCCCAGATAAATCTCATCTGCATGGAATGGAGGGAATTAAAAAAACTTGGGGGATCCTAACCGGTAGAGTGCGAATCGAATATAGAACTTTCGGAAGGACCGTCATCTTGCAGATCACTCTCCACGCTTTTAAGGAGAGGGACAAAATTGTGGTTGAAAATTGATGAGAGACTAGGAATGAGCCACACTCCCAGATATTTATTGGCGGACGAGACCCAAGTAAATGAGTTATTAGTTTGAGCGGCTCTCAGCTCAGGTTCTGGCAATGTGATATTTAGCGCCTCGGATTTGGAGTAGTTTATTTTGAGGTTGGAAATTCGGCCGTAAGTTGAGAACTCCTTAAGCAGAGAAGGTATAGAGATGTGTGGACTCGACAAGAAAAAAAGGAGGTCGTCCGCATATGCGGCTACCTTGAACTCCTGGTTTCCCAACCGAAATCCCTTAATAGACTGGTTGGCTATGATTCGTCTAACAAACGGTTCCAATTAAATTATAAAGAGCAGGGGCGACAAAGGACAGCCCTGCCTGGTTCCATTTTTGATATTTACCACATCTGAAAGGGTGCCGTTTATTTTAAGTTTTGCTGATGGATTCGTGTAAAGCGATGATATCCACGCCCTCATGTGCGGGCCCAGACCTATATGTCTACAGGTCTCTAGCATGTAGTCCCACGCTACTCGATCGAAGGCCTTCTCCGCGTCTGTTGATAGGAGAAAGCCCTCGATCTTTCGCTCGTGGGCCGCATGGATGAGGTTGAGAGATTTAGTAACATTGTCCCTGGCCTCCCTACCCGGCATGAAGCCAGCCTGACTGGGTCCTATCAAGTGTAGGAGTAGAGGTCTCAGCCTGTTGGCGACAATTTTCGTCATCAGTTTGATGTCTATGTTTAACAAAGATATCGGCCTGTAGCTTGTGCAATGTACTGGATCTTTGCCCGGTTTAGGCAGGACGGTGATGTGTGCTGCCAGGAAGTCAGACGGTATATCTCTTGGGTCAGTGAGGGTGTTCAGGGCGTCTCGCAACGGGGTTGTGAGAATGTCTATGAATGTCTTGTTGTATATAGCACTAAACCCATCCGGGCCGGGGCTTTTACCCGTTTTAAGTTCTTTAATGGCAAGTCTGAGTTCAGAGGCGTCTATAGGGCTCTCGAGAAGTGTTGCGTCTTCTGCAGTGAGTGTGGGTAAAGAGGATTCCTTAAGATATTCCCGGATACCCTGTATTCTAGAGTTAGTGGCATTCGTAGGGCTGTGTTGTGTCGGGAGATTATATAAGTTGGTATAGAAATCCTGAAAGTGTCGTGCTATCTTGTCAGTCTCCCTATCGATCTTCCCATCCCTATTTTGTATGCCCGTTATGTTGTGATTTACAACCGAGCCTCTGAGGGCCCTAGCCAGTAAATTGCCCGGTTTGTCTCCGTGTTCGTAATATAGTTTTTTCCTGAAGAACAGGAATTGTTTTGTTCTGATGTCTAAGATCTGTCTAAGGGCTTTCCTGGACTCTAGAAGGGAAGTTGCCGATTTAGCTGTCAGGGACTGTTTATGGGAGGCTTCTAGCGAGCGGATGTGTTGCAGGAGATATGAAATTTCCCTGTCTCTCTCTCTTTTTCTCTGCGAGCCCATTTTAATTAATTCACCCCTAATCGTACATTTATGGGCTCCCCAAACCATTAGGGGATCGGCAAGCAAGGGAGAGGCGCCTCTGAGTGCAGACGTTTTAAAACAATTTAATAAAAGATAGTGCTACAAGCAACTCACATTTGTATGGTTAAAAACGTGCATTGTACGAAATCCAGTTAGAAGAGGAAGATGTCATCAGGTCTGTCACGGAGTATCTCCTCCTGCTGGGGCGCTGTGCTGCTGATAGTCAGTTCACTGCTGTAGATGGTATGGATACGGCCGTCAGCGGTGAAGAAAAGCAGTGCAGGGCCTTGGAGATGTTGATTGAATAGCAGGCGAGGGCCGATGACGTCACTGGCGTGCGACGCGTTTCCCGAGCCGGCGTACTGCGTGTAGTGTGGCAGTCGCGCTCCTTTGTCAAGCTAGTGAATGGGTTGGAGGAGCTAGTATTTGATAGACAAGGCAGTGGGCGGACGGAAGCGGAGGGGGCGGAGATAGAAGAGAGACGGAACTGGGGCGGGGGAGGGGGGGTTTGTTTGGAAGTGTCAGCAGAGAGAGCTCTAGATAATGGGACCAGATGAAGGTGGTAGTATGGGGACAAATTGAACATGAAATGACATATAAAAAAATATATAAAATAAAAACGGAAATGGAGAGGGAACTGATAGTGTGGGAGGAGGGCAGGAAATATACATATACAAATGTATTCATGGGGAATAGCAGGGGCCAGCTGGGGTAGATGGTAAAAAAAATAAAATAAATAAATTAAAATTAATCTGTGCATAATAATGGTTTGAGGGGGGGGGGATGTTTATGGGTTATTAGGGGGCTGTTTATGTTATTGTATTATATTAGCTAACACATATATTTGTATTTATATTTATATGGGGATGGGGGGGGGAAAGGGGGGGGAAGGATTGGTATAGTGACCAGCAGCGGATGGTGTATGTGCATATGGATGCCGAAGGTGTATGGAATGGGACCATAATGTCTAGAGGGGTATATGAACATGAGGGACGGAAAAATATACATATATATATATATATATATACACATATACACACATACACATATACATACATATATATGTACATATATATGCACATGCACAAAACACACACATAAAAACATGCATACATAGAAAAGCATGTACAAAATATGTATGAACGACCAAGGTAATGAAAGTTATGTGTGCACATACATACATATACATACACGCACATACAAATGCAAGTACATGATTGAAAATAACATGGGGTACATACTAGTAGTAGTAAATATGGCATTACAACAATACACAGATATCGAAAAATATGAAGAAATGTGTATACGTATGCATATATACACATATATACACATACACACATATACACATACATGAACAGCAACAGTAATCAATCAGGAAAAGGGGGGGGGCGGGGGTTAGAGAAGGGAAGGGGATAATAAAGAAAAGAAGTAGGAGAGGGGGTGGGTAGAAACAGCAAGAGGGGGGGGGAAGGGGGGAAAAAAAAAAAAAGGAAGGGGGTAGGGGGGAAAAGAGAAAGAGGGGTGGTGATTAGAAGAGAGACAGAAATATAGATAGGTGGCACAGGAGGGAAAGATAGAGAGGGGTCCACGGGGGGGGGGGGGGTTGTTGTTTTTGGGGGCTATACTTACACACACCCGCCACCCCCAAGTATCGAAACAACAATATACGGTATATGATAACCTGTAAAACACATATAGTATCAGAAGTGGAATTACATGTGGAATTACATGTTGGCAGGATAGGTTATCACATTATTAAAGATATTAAAAATATTATTAAAAATATTATGTATTGGAAATGGTCTCAAGATTGTTAGATTAAAGTTAATAATAGCAGCAGTAGCGTGGGAGAGGGAAAGAAAATATTAAAATATTGAAATATTAAAATATTAAAATATTTTTTTAAAAATATTATAAGATGGTGTGTATTTCGATGCTCTCATTGATACCTCCAGGTGAGAGAACATCTAGGCTATTACTACTACTATGTACCCCATGTTATTTTCAATCATGCACTTGCATTTGTATGTGCGTGTATGTATATGTATGTATGTGCACACATAACTTTCATTACCTTGGTCGTTCATACATATTTTGTACATGCTTTTCTATGTATGCATGTTTTTATGTGTGTGTTTTGTGCATGTGCATATATATGTATATATATATGTATGTATATGTGTATGTGTGTATATGTGTATATATATATATATATATGTATATTTTTCCGTCCCTCATGTTCATATACCCCTCTAGACATTATGGTCCCATTCCATACACCTTCGGCATCCATATGCACATACACCATCCGCTGCTGGTCACTATACCAATCCTTCCCCCCCCCCCTTTCCCCCCCCCATCCCCATATAAATATAAATACAAATATATGTGTTAGCTAATATAATACAATAACATAAACAGCCCCCTAATAACCCATAAACATCCCCCCCCTCAAACCATTATTATGCACAGATTAATTTTAAATTTTTTTTTTTTTTTTTACCATCTACCCCAGCTGGCCCCTGCTATTCCCCATGAATACATTTGTATATGTATATTTCCTGCCCTCCTCCCACACTATCAGTTCCCTCTCCATTTCCGTTTTTATTTTATATATTTTTTTATATGTCATTTCATGTTCAATTTGTCCCCATACTACCACCTTCATCTGGTCCCATTATCTAGAGCTCTCTCTGCTGACACTTCCAAACAAACCCCCCCCTCCCCCGCCCCAGTTCCGTCTCTCTTCTATCTCCGCCCCCTCCGCTTCCGTCCGCCCACTGCCTTGTCTATCAAATACTAGCTCCTCCAACCCATTCACTAGCTTGACAAAGGAGCGCGACTGCCACACTACACGCAGTACGCCGGCTCGGGAAACGCGTCGCACGCCAGTGATGTCATCGGCCCTCGCCTGCTATTCAATCAACATCTCCAAGGCCCTGCACTGCTTTTCTTCACCGCTGACGGCCGTATCCATACCATCTACAGCAGTGAACTGACTATCAGCAGCACAGCGCCCCAGCAGGAGGAGATACTCCGTGACAGACCTGATGACATCTTCCTCTTCTAACTGGATTTCGTACAATGCACGTTTTTAACCATACAAATGTGAGTTGCTTGTAGCACTATCTTTTATTAAATTGTTTTAAAACGTCTGCACTCAGAGGCGCCTCTCCCTTGCTTTTCTTTACAGTACCCTGGAACATGGTTTCTGTTTCACCTTGAATGGCAGCCCTGAGCTTGCACATGTGACTTCTCCTATTATTATTACTATTCTTCCAGCCTCCGCTTCATCCCTCTCCCCCCGGAGCCTGGACCCCATGTTCACTGACTGTACATCTTTTTGTACATGCGCCATTTGATTATATACCTTTGAGATATTAGTGACTTTGGACTCATGCGCATTTTTTACTTGTGTTACATTAGGGGATCGGCCCCTGGTGTAGCATTGAGCCTGAAGAACTCGAGGAGTGACGAGTTCAGTGTTGGAAGCAGAGTGGGGTCTGTCAGCAGGGAGGAGTTTAGCCTCCAAACATTAGATCTAATAGGGGGGGCAGTGAGATTCAAAGAGAGGGAGACAGGAGCGTGATCCGAAAGAGTCTGTGTTCCTATGCAGGATCCGGTTACGGTGTGGAGATCTCTCTGTGAAATGAATATATAATCTATTCGGGAGTATCTGTCATGGGGGTTGGAGTAGTAGGTGAAGTCCTTGTCAACTGGGTGCATGAAGCGCCACGTGTCTACTAGGTCCAGAGAGTTAAGTAGAGACTTAATTTTTTTCAGGATTCTGTATGTGATATATGTTTTCCCGGACGATGTATCCTCTATGGGATTGAGAGGGACATTAAAGTCTCCCCCAAGAATTAACCTACCGGAGCTGAAGCCCGACAGCTCCCTAATCAAATTTTTGCAGAAGGACTGGTGCGAGGTATTGGGGAAATAAGCATTCGCTAGTGTGATAGGGATCCCACTACATTTCCCTTTAAGAAAAATAAATCTGCCCCCAGGGTCTATTATTTTGTCAGTCAGCTCAAATGATGCAGTTTTGCTAACTAAGATTGAGACCCCTTTGGATTTGCCTGCGTCATTGGTGGCATGATGGGCTTCTATGAAGTAGGAGTCGGTGAGCCTTGGGATCTGGTTCGTTCTAAAGTGAGTTTCTTGTAGAAAAACAAAGCTGGGCCTACCTTTTTTGAGTTCCCTCAGCATGGTAGAGCGTTTCTCGGGAATGTTGAGTCCTCTAACATTGTGAGAAATCACCGTGGGGGTGACGCCAAGATCGGAGTACGCCATGACACAAACACAGAGAGGGAGGTTTCCACACCTAAAGGGCAACTCAAATATAAGCGATTTATACACAGAAATCACCGGCCGTCCTCGACTGAAAAAACCTTAAAATAAAATAGCAGGATAGAGAGAGAGGATCAAAGAAGAGTAGAAATTATATAGAAGTGAGTAGGGAGAAATTGAGGAGAACACTTCTCCCAGACGTGGTCAACGTCCTGGAGAACTCAAATTAGTGCGTCTAGATGAGCCCAAAGGATCCACCCAAACGCTCTATGTGGGAACGAGGTAGACACACCAAGGGTCTAGCAGCCAAACCTATATCTCTTGAGATATGTGTAGGTTATACCAAATGTAACTTGGAAACAGTCGGAAAACGGCCCATTAGTATGACATAATAAGTGCTTAAGGGTCTACTCTGCATAGGTAGAAATAGCAGTAACTGTAAACAAACTAGTTTAGGTTAGAATGAGCAAATGAACAAGTGAACCCGAGACATGGCCGAGCAAGGTCAGCAGGTGGCGCAGTCGGGGAGAGCAGTAACTCGCCTCTCCCCAACCACGCCCCTGGGACCCCCTCAGTTTAGCCGTGATGACATAATAAAGGATAAATACATGACACATAAATGGTGGCCCCGATCGCCTCCCCGGCCCGTGCCCTCCCGGACTTGCAGTTTAATAATGCCTCACCGGTCCCTGGCTATATAAATGATCAGGAAAGCAACATTATCATTATGCGTTTGGACAGTAGTGTCACTTGCAGTGTGGTGAACAGCTAGCAGGAAGTCCGGTAGGGGATCAAGAAAAGGCTGATTGCGACCTTGTTGGGGAGGTTGCGGGTGGGTAGTCTGGCAAAAGTCTATTATGCGGGTAGGGTGGGGGGGGGAAACATAAATCCGAAGGGAGAGTACAGTCCTAAGAAAGGCGTGGGCTAAGTGGGCTGTAATTATAGCCATGAGACTGGAGCCAATTGTTAAGCGAGGGTCGAGTAGTCTCATGACTTGGTCCTTCCGGACTGAGTTACCATCAAGTGCGAGCAGTCTATGTATATACATAACACACAAAGGTTGCTTCGAGTTCTGTCCAAGTCTAAATCTACCCTGACTTGTAGATTAATAAGACCTCAGCGGACTCCCGCTGTATAAATGCTCATGAAGGTAACATTGTTATTGTGCATATGGACAGTAGTGACACTTGCGGTTTGGTAAATATCCAGCTAGCCAGAAATCCAGTAGGGCGACAGGAAAAAGAGCTGGCTGTGACATAGTAGGGGAAGGCTGCGGATGGGTGAGCTAGCAAAAGTATATAAAGCTAGGGAGACGCATAATCAAAGGAAATATAAAGTCCCCGGAATAGCGTGGGATAATTGAGCTGCAATCATGGCCAGGGGTCCGGAACCAATTGCTGGGTGGGGGCCGAGGAGGCCCGAGACCAGGTCCTTCAGAGTAAGGGCACCATTAAGTGTGTGCAGATTATGTCATCCGGAGGTCGGGTGTGGCAAGATCTCAGGTCTCCAGCAGATTCCTGGAGGAGTGAGCACGGCCGCCCGGGGTCCCCTGCACCCGGCTGTCACATCTGTCAGGCCTTTGTTTCTTTGCAGACTATTTCTCAGGCGTCGAAAGGGGACAGTGCGGAGGGCTCCTGTCTGTAGGCGGTAGGGAGAATTCCTGGTAACACTCTGGGAGCTCTACCCGGCCCAGCTGTAGTGCATCGCAGAAATCATGAAGATCATTAGGCGTACGAAGAGTGTGCTGTCTGCCCCCATGTGTGGCCAGCAGCGCGAAAGGGAAGCGCCATGTGTACCGGAGATCTTTTTCCCTCAGCTTGTCCAAAAGAGGCCGCAGGGCCCTGCGGTTCTTCAGAGTGATCTGAGAGAGATCCTGGAACAGTTTGATGTTTTCCCCATTAAACTCAATATGTTCACTTCTCCTCGCTTTAAGCATAATGTCCTCTTTGAGGCTGAAATTTTGCAGACAGCAAATAATGTCCCGAGGTGGCAGCGTGTCTGGGCCTCTGGCTCTGAGAGCCCTGTGCGCTCTGACAAAATCTATGACTGTATCCTCCGGGCGTTCCAGGAGGCTGTTAAATACTCTTTGGAGGACAGGCGCAATTTGGTCGGTATCCACCGACTCCGGGATACCACGCACTCTGATGTTATTGCGCCTTCCCCTATTGTCCAGGTCCTCCAAATGTCTGTTAACCTCTATAAAATGGAGAGCTTGGGTAGAGACCACTCTGTCTAGTCTCTGTATTGCCTTATCTCTAATTCTGCCCTCTGTCTCCGCAGTCGCCATCTTTTCTTGTAAGACCATGAAGCTGGTTTTCAGGTCTGTGATTGCGGCCGAAAAGGAGGCTTTAATGTCAACCGCGAAGCCTGACATGTCGCCATAGGTGAGGGGATGATCAGCTTTAGTGTTTCTCCTACCGTAGTCCTCCATGGCTGGTTGTGAGTCCTCGCTGGACGCCTCCTCTGTGTGGGTCGGCGCCATCTTGCTTCCCGCCGCGACTCTCAATACTGCAGCCTGGGTCTTGAATATGTCGGAGATATTCCGGCCGGAGCTAGCCGCCAAGGAACGCCTGGAGCGGGTCTGATGATAGTGGCGGATCTGTTTGCTCATTATCAAGTGTCTACCGTGCAGAGAGATGGGTTAGGGCCGCGGTCCCGACGGAGCTTCTCTTCTAGGCTGCCATCTCCTCCGCGCGCCAAGCCACGCCCCTTCCCTACATTTCTATTCAGATGGGAAAACTCAAATAAGAACACATTTTAGTAGAATTGAGAAGGGATAGAACCTCTAACAACATTTTTATTGCTGTATGTGCCTTCCAGCCTAAAGATAACTACACCCCCCCCCCATTTCTTCAAGTGTCAAAGGGTAGGAAGTTACCCCATAGGAATCATGGGCAGAAATAAAAACCAGATAGCTTTAACTCTTCCCTACTCTATCCCCCCAAAAAACACAAATTTTAGATATAAAAATACTTGAAATATTGAATAAATTGTGTATGAAGCATATTATGAATTGTTATACTACTCTCGATTTTAAGGCTGTAGTCTAGGCCAGTGCCAAGCTGGAAGCATGTCAGTTAGTCATTTATATTTATTTTGTATGCACTTAATAATAACTATGTACTGTATCTTGTTTTCCTGGCATATTCCTTGGGTACATAATAATAATATAGAGAATAATAAATACAGGGAAATTGTTTTATCTATGTGCCAAAATATCAATTTCATGTACAAGAGGTTGCTTGCATACAAGAATGGTAAAGACAAACAACATTATATTAAGATATATTGGAAATCTAAGTGTATGAAAACTTTAACAGTGCACTGTAATTTTCATATTTTATGGACAATATTGTCTTTTGTTCACTTATTTTCATGTAGACAGTGAATATATTTCAGAAGACAAAGGAACAGGTACATACAGCTGGAAATCGCAAATTGTTTGCTCAAATGAAGCATAAAATACCCAAGCCATCTGGATTTAGAAATGTTGTACAAGCATTAAAATTTGCATATTGGAAAATAAAACAATTAATATTCAAAAATATAAAGCATTGTGTAAATAATTGTCATATTTCATTAGCTACATAGAACCACATGTTTAATAATAAGCATCAATTTTTTTTAATGATTTAAATTAAAAAAAAATTCAGCCCAATTCATTTACAATTGAGATGTTATCAATTGTGTTTAAAACATTAAATGAATAAAATAAATAAATAATATATGCCAATAACAGTTTGTTATACTTGAAATGAAAAAATCTGCAGGTAATACAGTAAGTTGCCTATAGAAACCATATGAACAGGTTGCTCCTGCTAAAGATGAAAAAAAAATCTAAAAAGTAGTCCATCATGCATAAAAATATGAAGCAGATATTTCAGACTCTTTCTGAAGTCACCTTCAAAAATTAAATCTCAGGTGTTAAAAATAAAGTTTCTTCAACATAAAAATGCACAGAAAATATTCTCTGAGCAGGAGCAATACACGATACATATGAAATGCTTTAACAGATAAGATTTTGCCTAAAAATATAGCTTTGTGTGATCTTGGCAGAGGTAGAGATGAATATATTGCCTATTAAACTAATTTAAAATACAGTATACAGTTGACAAATTTCTTGAAATCCTTCCAGTTTTGAAATATGACATGATCTCTCTACCTCTTCATAGAAACATAGACAAGCGATGGCAGAAAAAAGACCAAGTGGTCCATTAAATCTGCCCCTAAGTTTATTTTTTACGTTTTTTGTTTGCGTATAGACTTGTTTTTGTCCCAAGCTTATTTGAATCCATTTACTGTTGACCTACCTCTGCTGGAAGTCTACTTCAAGTATCAACTACTCTTTTGGTAAAATTATACTTTCTAAGGTTAGTTTTGAATGTTCCACCTGCTAGTTTCATATCATGCCATGTCCCCATTTTCTTGATTGTTGCTTCCTATTGAAAATACTTCTCTCCTGAACCTTGTTCACCCCTTTGATGTATTACAGGGACAACTTCCTCCATATGTACACAACCCTGAACTATCCTTCTTCCTGGACACAGACAGTCTTTGATAATCAAAAAATGCAAATGCCCCTTAAGGACTAGGACTTCTCAGTCCCTTTAAAAAGTAGCACAGTGTGTTGCAAGCTCCATACAGGAGTATGTCCAACTCCACCGTAGAAACTGCTTCCGGCTCTACTGCCTGCAGGAACTACCAGCCCACCTGGCTGCTCTGAAGATCTCCCTAAGTAAAGGATAGGAAGTGTTAAGTACAACGCTGTCCTCTGTTCCTTTCAAACCGCACTGCTCTCAGGATCTTCCCAAGCCAGCCCAAGCCCAGCCTGAAGGCAGAGCCCCCTCCCTCCCCAGACACAGGGGTCCTCTCCTTGGCGACTGACAGTCTCCTCAGTGCTCCATCTTCCACCTGACTCCCCTGCTTGCATGGCTCTCCATATTTAAGGGCTGACTGAACCACCCTGTCGGGCCCTCTACCTGGGGATTGGCCAAGTTCCCTTAAGTATGCAGATCAGCTCTGCTGACCTCTGCCCACTAACTTCTAGAAGTTTCTCAAAACTTCCAGATCCAGGGGGAGGTACCAGAGACATGCATCTGTGAGTCATTCAGCCTGACCTGCAGTAAACCCTGACCCAATTTCAGACTCACAAATTAACCATGAGTCATAACATAGATTTGACTGCACTAACACTAGTAGCACACTAGAGGTTGATACATATATGTAAAAAATCATTTTAGGCCTGAATATTACATAAAGAACCAAAACATTATATATTTTCGGAAAGCAAAAACCTTAGAGAATAAAATATTTCACCTCTCTTCTTTTCCTCTCTTCCCTATTTTCATTTAACTACCATTGATATGACGTGTGATCTATCCTTCCATGGGCACTTTCCTCTTACTTACCAACCTGCTCGGATTAGCTGTGATTTATTGTTCTGTTTGTACACTTACCTGTACCTTTTAAATATCTGATGTCAATACTGCTCTAAGTGGTTTATTGTTACCCCTTTTTATGTCTCTGTTAATGAAAAAACCTAATGAAAGTATTTTCATTTTTTTAGAAAAGAAGGTCAGACACATGGGAATACCTATACGAAACAGCTGCATGCGTTCTGCACATGTGTGACGGTGGCACGCAACTGATGTCATGACGTCATTGCTTTGGCACCATTTTGGGCACTGGGTGGGGCATGGTTGAAGGCCATGGGAGTATATAGGGGGCTAGCGCTGGTTACTGGGCGTCCTGGATGGTATGCTGCATATGTGGGGTCTCTTTCTTGGTACACTAAAGTTCATTTTGCTGCACATAAACACAATCAATTACCCTTTTTTTGTAAAATATAAAAGATGAGGCTGCACTGAGTAAATAGATACCCAAAATGTCAAACTTAAAATTATGTGCACCCGTGAAATGGTGACAAATTTTGGTACCCTATATTTTTCATAGGTGACACTTTAAAACCCCTTCAGGTTATCAGTTTAGAATTACCCATGAATATTGGACCTAGATTAAATTGCTCTTCCTTTGGAGTGCGTGGCAATATAAAGCACATGTACTGTAATCAATGTTTTTATGCATAGGCTCCCCCCAGGCCTTCATTTAAATTTGTATATGCATATATGTGGGGGTGCAGGGCTCAAAAATATTTTTGGGGGGATTTTAAGTGCTTGAGTGGAACCTTAATTTTTAACTTTTTTGTAAAATGTTTTACTTTTTTTATCACATAGGGGACAAAAAAGTCCCCTACGTGATGTATTTTTGGTGGCAGGTTCTCTATAATGAGACATCGGGGGTCTAAAAGACCCCTGATGTCTCAGCTGTCCTCCAATGAAGCACATGGAACACAGATCATGTTCCATTAGTTTCCTCCCTAGTTATAAAGGCTGGGGAATGGGACCCAGGGACCCAGAAATGATGCTCACTAATCTCCCTGCAATTTATTTAGTGGCTTTTGCCATGCTTATCCTGGGTCTGTCCATGGGTGTGCAAAGGCTATGAAACATAGCGGGGTGTGTGGAAGAGATTGGGCAGTTGTACAGCCATTGGATACTAGCTTCCATTTGGCAGCCAGCATTTGACTTGTCTGAAACATGTGTGACAAATGCAATGTCAGACGCCCCCCACCTTCACCAACTTGTGACAAATGGTTGATCAAACTTCCACCACATTGTCACTGATATGCGACAATGACAATTTAAGCCTCACACTGCAGAAAGTATTTTCAGCTCACAGGACCACAATCTAAGTGCCAGCAGATTGAGAGTGATCATCACTGGGTATTGTAAACTGCACAGTTAACCCTTTATACCCCAAATCAATCACTGTTACCAAATATTTTTATTGGAAATATCAAATATTCACACTAACAATTATGACTTATGCCTTATACATACGGCTGGGATTTCCGATGGGAAAAAGTCAGCCGGGAATCCCGACGGGAAAAAAGAGAGCTAGTTCTCTTTTTTTTGCTGGTGGTTTTTGGCAGTTTTCCCGTCAGAAAAACTGCGAGGGGGCATACACATGGCCGGGATTCTCGGCCAAAAGCTCTCATCACAGTTTTCCTATCGGAAAACCCGGTCGTGCATACGAGGCATCACAATAACATTTCTGTAATATCCACTGTCACTACAGACAGGAATATCAAGAGATTTACCATATAGTTGGGCTCTTTAAGGGATTATTTAATTTTGGCTTAGTACATTAGAGACAATAATAACAATTTTAAAATTGCCAAAACCACGAGGGAAGTATCCAAACTGGAGACAAAGTGGATCTACGATGTGAAGTCATATGTCCCCTATGGTCTCAATGTAGCTTGGGATGTCAATGAGTTTATCAATAATGCTTGATGCCTCAATGGGATGTTTTTGTTTTGTTTACGTTTTTTTACCTTTTATCAAAGTGGGTTTTTTATTGGGACATCATATATTCATATTGTCCTTGGATAGATATTCCTGAGATTTATAACCTCTCTCCTAAGGCTTTAGTTTTTATTGATTAAACCTTTGGTGAAGATTTTGCTTTTTGCTACCTTTATTACCTCTATTTTTTTGTCCATAGTTTCATTATCAGTTTAATCTTATTGGATTATCTTATTATCTCTTAATTATAGTCAGACTGGCTCTTGGTAAAAAAAATCTATATATATGTGTGTATATATATATATATATATTTTTTACTAATGGATATTTTATATCCACAAGATGGTGTCAACACAATATTTCTATAGTGTGAAGAGAGTTGTGCTTAATTTTTATTTATATATTTGGGATGAGTTGTAATTTTATAATATACTTTTTATAATATACTTTTTTCATCCCTTGTTTTTCTCAGATGAGTGCATTGTAATTATATGCTTTGTCTTTTAGTTTATTTTGAGTTTGGTTCGGTCTCCAGTCTGGCTAGGTACTGAGGTATTGAGATCTGGTCTATTGCTGACTGTGTGGCTGTGTGGGCAATGTAATTTACTACAGCCAGCACAATCAATGTTTTGTGAACCAAAGCGAGGCTTGGTTTCAGCTTGGAAGTGACAAGCATAGAGTACATAGGCTTAGATCCGGAACGAAAGTGAAGCTTGGTTCTGTTAGACAGTGTATTAAATTGCAATGACTCTGTATGGTGCCCGGTGCCCCTAAAGATGTCTTTTGATGATGAAATGCAGTCATGGTTACCGGCGGCCCCTCCGCCTGATCCCCGCAAAGAATGCAGCATTCTTTACCAGCTAGAATGTAAGCATATCAGTGATTGGTGATACACCCGGGGAGGTGCCAGATGACATCAGAGCCAGACAGACATCTCTGTGTTAGTAGAGGAGTTCTGTGAGTCCTGAGTCTACTCTATCCTTCGTGTTAATATTTGTACAAAGTGTTTTTTATTCATTCAAAGGTGAGTGCAATTTTTTTTAAAGCATTGGAGTTCTTTTATATTACTATACTATGGTATCTCCTCTGTTTCTCTGAGCCTTATTCTATAGATCTCTGACAATGGTGGAGTGAAGTTCATTTCAGCTGAGAGTATTTTGAGTGGACGGGTGAAGTTGAGATATCCAGAGGCTAATTATCCCTAAGAGGTGGGGGAAGTGCTTGTTTGACCTATATGATTTATAGGTCATCCCATTAAGATGAGGGCACATCTAAACCTTACACTAGAAGTGGTGCACAGGGTATTAAACAAAGGGCAAGCACTGAAATTGTGGATTCACTGTTGTTCGGAGAATTGCAACATTAACAGCACAGGGACCCTGGGATCACTTCTCTGTAGGGAATGGTGGACTGAAATAGCATAATTATGCATTACACAGATTATCTTTTAGTGTGTAGACACTATTAGATGCACTGGAGTTATTATCACGTTATGCGGTCTTATTTATATGCATGTTATTTAGTGTTTTGTATCATTATGACCAGTGATTAGCTAGTGTGGTTATCTGTAATATTGTAATTACTTAGCCTGGGCTTGAAGGTTTTATGACAGCTATTAGGCCCCTTTCACACTGACATGTTTTTCAGGCAAAATCGTGCAAAATCGTGCCTTGCAGTCTTCAATGTGAAAGCCCGAAGGCTTTCACACTGAAGCGGAGCGCTAGCAGGACCGCTCCAAAAGTCCTGCTAGCCGCATCTTTGCAGCGGTGAAGGAGCGGTGTGTTTACCGCTCCTTTACCGCTGCTGCCCATTGAAAGCAATGGGAAACCGCGGTAATACCGCGGGCAATGCGCCTCTGCAGAGGCGCATTGCGGGCGGTATTAACCGTTTTTCGTCCGCTAGCGGGGGTTAAAATCACCCCGCTATCGGCCGATATCGCGGTAAAAACGACGGTATAGTGACGCTAAAAATAGCACCGCTATACCGTCAGCGCACCTCCCTGCCCCAGTGTGAAAGGGGCCTTAGAGTGAAACTGGATGTGAATTGTGTTAATTTCTGAGAAGGGGGTTAATAATAGCTAATCCCAATTCACTCAGTGGGAAATGCTGATAACCTGTGTAGATGTTTATTGTTAACAGGCGTGGAGAAGATAAGCAAACACTGACACACTACTCCATTCTACACCTCCTGTTAGGGCATTCAATTAGACAGATTGAATAAATCCCTGTTTATTAGTTATCTGCTAAATAATGATCAACAGAATACCATATATACTCGAGCATAAGCCGAGTTTTTCAGCACATTTTTTTGTGCTGAAAATGCCCCCCTCGGCTTATACTCGAGTCACCTTTTTGTGCCTGATCTCCCAAACTTTGGGGAGCTGGTACTGGCCGACCGTAAGTTCTCTGGACCCCATACTTGGTACACATGTAGCCCCACTCTTCCTCTACAAGTTTGCAAAGTTTTTTGTCCGGTGGACCTACAACCGGGGAGCACCGATTTTCCAAACCCGGGCATACCTTCCATAGACTCCCATGTTAAATGGTAATTTCTCTGGTGACTTTAGCGACCCGGTACCGGCCGGTCGTAGGTCCCCTGGACCCGAAACATGGCACACATATAGCACCATTTCTCCTCTATAAGTGTGCAATGTTTTTTGTCTGGGGGACCTACAGCCGGGGAGAAACGATTTTTCAAAGCCGGGCACCCCTTCCATAGACTCCCATGTTAAATGTCAGTCTAGTCATGGACACAGTGAGGCATGGGCACAGTGAGGCATGGGCACAGTGAGGCATGCAGATGGACACCCTAGGCTTATACTCAAGTCAATAAGTTTTCCCAGTTTTTTGTGGTAAAATTAGGTGCCTCGGCTTATATTCGCGTCGGCTTATACTCGAGTATATACGGTAGTTGATGCTGCTATTCCAAAGTTCTTTTGAAGTGTCCAGACCCTTACAAACTGTTTACTCAAGTTAAATGATTATTTAAATGCACTCGTGGGATTATAGCTTCATATGTTCTGGAAGGGGGGGGGTCACAGCTGCTCTGTCTCTTATTCTAAAAATGTCATGGATGACCAGTGTCCTCTCACCCAGTTTTGGTGTGCCCAGTTGGCATTATCACAACATGCAAACTCCCTGTGGCTGAAGCCACCAAGAGTATGGGTAAAACCCCAAGCTGCCGGTGACATCGTTTTTATGTTGGTGTCAGTAAAAGGGTTAAAGGTTTACCTTCCCTCTTTTCATCCCCATGGAATAAAAGCTGAATCACCCCCTAAAACTCAATCACCTTCCTCTCCTTCTGTAGAGTAAAGCAAAGGGAGATTGGTGGAAGCACTATACTAAAATGTCACACAGTGTGACATATGACCTAAGACCTGCCCTGCAAAGTCTTATACTACTATTACACCAGAACTGGATTCAGAAGCCCATGTTGTTGGGGTGGTGAGGTATTCAAGTTCCAGCTGTATGAAAATTTTAATTTGTTGGTGGTCTAGCCTGAAGGTGGCCTGAACATTACTAATAGTATTCAGGTAGCCATACTGTGCTAAATTTTCAAGTCCAGCCCAGTCCACCACAGAATTTCCTATTGCTGTCACTCCCACTGTCGACTTCTACATGAGAGTACATTTGCATCTGTTGGTGGGACATGGTATTCATTTGGATGAGCTGTTTTTGCTGATACTCATTGATCAAGTCATTTAAAGAAATATTAAACCCAAAACCAAAAATGTTATATATTGTAGCTTACCTCTAATGCCCCATACACACGATCGTTTTTCATGCCGTTAAAAATGCCATTTTTAAAAATGGGCATTAAAACCGATTGTGTGTATGCTCCAGAACATTTTTTACGATGTGAAAAACGGGCATTAAAAATTTCGAACATGCTCTATTTTTTCACGTCGTTTTTCATGTCGTTTTTTTTAACGATGTGAAAAACGATAGTGTGTATGCTTTTACGAGGTGAAAAAAAACACGCATGCTCAGAATCAAGTATGAGACAGGAGCGCTCGTTCTGGTAAAACTAGCGTTCGTAATGGAGATAGCACATTCGTCACGCTGTAACAGACTGAAAAGCACGAGGCTGAAAAGCGCGAATCGTCGCTCAACAAACTTTACTAACATGAAGGGTGGCGCCATCCGAACGGAACTTCCCCTTTATAGTGCCGTCGTACGTGTTGTACGTCACTGCGCTTTGCTTGAACGTTTTTTTAAATGATCGTGTGTACGCAAGACAGGCTTGAGAGGAAACATGAAAAAAAACGACGAGAAAAACATTGTTTTAAAAAATGGCATGAAAAACGATTGTGTGTACGCCGCATAAGGCTACAAAATAAAATGTATTAAATGAATGGACATAAAAGTTTCAAAACATATTCGTCTGCAACCCACCATGTGAAGTCCCCTCTACCACACACCTCCTCCATCACCCCAATGCCCCCAGCTGACCCCTATCCCACTCAAATATACCCTGAACCCACACCCTGCTCCTACCTATACCTCCTAGAACCCTAGTTCCCCCTAAGATGGAGGAACTTGGGTTATCTACATATCTGCATATGGAACAATGTCATCAAGAAAATATGCCTTTTAAAGGGGTTGGCTATACATGGGCTGCACCTGCAACTGATGATGCAATGGTGCACAGTGAATTTAGAAGGAGTATATGTGAGCCCATGTATATCCATCCTCCTTTTAAGGCATATTTGAGGGGAGTGGGGAGTGGGCAGGGGGTTGGCTGGGGGGGGGGCTGTTGGCGTGATGGGGGCGTTGTGTGGTGGAGGGACTTCCCATAGTGGGTTGTGGACCATTATGGTTTCAAACTTTTACATCCATTAATTTATTAAAACTGCTTCTGTAGCCTCAGAGGTGCTCTATCCTTGTGGTGTTTTTGTTTTGACATGTTTTTCTTTAATGCACCTCCCCAGATTAGGGTCTGGCACTTGCATGATTACCACTCTCAGGATTCTGATTTGGTGGGTGTTTTTACTTTGAATACATTGCAGCTTACCAATAATTAGATGAGGTGGCTGCATTTGTTTTCTTGTTTAGGCCTTTTCCCTATGTTAGAGTGCCCCCACTCTGAATGAAGGAGCACAGGGGGCACCTTTGGACAGCAGCCAAACTCCAGCTCACACGTTATAATCAGTTACAGCAAATAGATTTTTTTTTCTCTTGTGGAATATAGGTTTTACATAAATAAATTTAAAAAAGCTTATCACTGTAAGCCCCCATGTCAGCGGTAAATGGTTTGTCTCATTATGCACTGTGTGCTCTGCTTCTGTTTTTATTTTTGTTAAAAATCACACACTTGCTGCAGTTATCCTTATGGGTAAAATATTCCCTTTATCACCAACTGCAAGGCCAAGCTCTAACAAAAAAAATAAAAAAAATAACAGCAACTAATGTAAATTACAAAATCAGTTATAAAAAAAAGTGTTCAGTTGCATTGACATAATTCTACACTCTGCTAACACCCACTGGGGGTCATTTACTAAAAATCCCAGGAAGTACTGGGTGCTCTAAATGTAATAGCTCCCATTTCAGGCAATTAAGAGTTCATCTAGGTGAACATGTGAAAGAGAAATTGCGCTATTAGCGGCAAACGTGCCTTAGTAACCTAACTATATATATGTAGCGGACCCTCACTCTCCCTCTTTCCTATTGTGGATGGCTTGTGTCTAGGGGTACCTGGGAGAGGAGAGTGCAGGAACACTACGCCAAGCTCTCCCCTCGTGTGTATGAGAGGGTTGAGCAAAGTTAGTTGATTTACCTCCCGGGTCTGTCCACTGCATACAAAGCCTCTGCTGTTCCATGGAAACGTGTCTGCCAATAATACCGCCCCACACCAATCGAAAGTCCAACACTCCTTTATTTCTCATACAATACGGTGAACACACGCAGTTGAACTTCCAATAACAGACGAACATGGGGGTGTGGGAATGAGTAGGCCCAGGCACAACTGAACTCTCCTATTCCTTTTCTAGCGAATAGGCCTGGCGCAGGGTCTCTGCCACCGACCGTGAGTTTTGGTCTCTGCCACCGACCGGATGAACTGTTGAGGCCCCTGCCACAGGCCTAATAGCAGGCCCCTACCACTGACCTGAATTGAAATAGCTGGACCGCTGCCACCGGTCATTGAACGTGGACTGAACTTCCTCTTTGAACTTGGCCCCTGTTTGGGAAAGATATCCCTCCGGGCGGTCTCCAGAGGTTCACCCGGCACTGGCAATCTGCTGCACCAGGTCTTCGGTTGAGTCCCTCCTCCGGTCCCTTACGCCTCTGGATTCGGGCACCCCACTCCTGGGGCCCCCTAGGATGATCCCTTCCTCACGGGACCCAGCGGAAGGTACTGGGCCCCAGGCCTCCGGCTGAGTACCTCACCCCAGACTGAAGGTGTCTGGGATGGAACACGAACTCCAAGTGTCCAGGCCTAGGCCGCCTGGACACCGACCGCAACCACAGCCCTCAGGCTGAAGGTGCCCGGGACTAGAAACGTGTGGCGAAGAATGTCCGCCCCCTTTATACCATCCCCCAGGATGCACGGCGGGTTCCCCGCCCCGCCGTACAACCGCTGTGAGAGGTCACAAAGGGTACAGCACTGCAGCGATGGTTCAACCCCGGCCCAAAGTGACAGCGCCACCTGCTGGGCCGCAGGGAACTATGCATCACTGGTGTCCTCACCAGTTTAAAAAAAGTACATACCCGTTACACTCTCCCCCCTGTTATTTGACACTGGTCCCCAGTGTCTGGAGCAACCCATGCCCAAAAAGGGCCATCATAGCCTGATCCAGAGACCGACTAACGAATTTAAAAAATAAAACGTTTTTTTGAAAGCTAACCAACAGCTGTGCCTGAACCTTACATGAAAGGGAAGGGAAGGAAACAAACAACACATAACCACATTATCAGAATCACATGTTCACAACAACATTCCCTTGAACCCATCCTGACTAAGACCCACCCCATTCTCAGTGGTCTTGATGAGATGTTCTCCTGCAGAGGGGAAAAGAACGATATGCCGCGTACACACGTCCGTTTTTAATGTCATTTTTAAAACCGACGTTTTTCTCGTCGTTTTTTTTCTTGTTTCCTCTCAACCCTGTCTTGCGTACACACGATCATGAAAAAAAACGCTTGCGCAAAGCGCAGTGACGCACAACACGTACGACGGCACTATAAAGGGGAAGATCCGTTCGAATGGCGCCACCCTTCATGTTAGTAAAGTTTGTTGAGCAACGATTCACGCTTTTCAGCCTTGTGCTTTTCAGTCCGTTACAGCGTGACGAATGTGCTATCTCCATTACGAACGCTAGTTTTACCAGAACGAGCACTCCCGTCTCATACTTGATTCTGAGCATGCGCGTTTTTTTTCCCCTCGTAAAAGCATACACACTACCGTTTTTCACGACGTTAAAAAAAATGACATGAAAAGCGACGTGAAAAAATAGAGCATGTTCGAAATTTTTAATGGCCGTTTTTCACGTCGTTAAAAATGCTCTGGAGCCTACACACGATTGTTTTTAATGCCCATTTTTAAAAATTGCATTTTTAACGTCATGAAAAACGATCGCGTGTACGCGGCATTAGACACACATATCCCTGACACATATGTTTGTGTAAGAATGAAAGAACCTCTCCGTAGAGAAACCCTTTCCTTCTCTGAGGCCTCTTACGCACGACCGTTTTTCTCGTCCAAAACAGTCAAGAAAAGTGCCGCGAGAGTTTTTTTGTCTAGAAAAACGTTCGTGTGTATGGTTTTACGACGAGAAAATTGCAGAGAATCTCGACGAGAAAATAGAGAACCTGCTCTCTATTTTCTCGTCAGGATTCCAGATTTCCTCGTCGTGTTTCTCGTCGGCCTGTTTTGTGACGAGAAAATGGTTCGTGTGTATGCTTTTACGACTCTTCCAAAAGCGCGCATGCTCACAAGCAACTATGAGACGGGAGCGCATCTTCTGGTAAAACAAGCCTTCGTAATGGAGAGAGCATATTCGTCACGCTCAAAAATATTTCATCGTTTAAATGTTCTGCATTGAAATCTTCGTTAGAATGTTACATTAATCAAAACGAGTGACCTTCTTTTACTGCTGATATTCACACAGAGTTATGCCTTATTTTTAACCTTTTTCATGCTGCTCTTTATAAGATTTATGTGTATTATATCGTGCAAGTTTTTCGGAATAATTTAAATGGTTAGATTTTTCAAAATGATGTTAATTATAATTTCACAATGTTTTTATAGCGATCTCCCATTTAATTTTGGAATCTATATTATTTAAATTTCCCACCATGTTTTTGTGCTAATCAGATTTAGTTATTCTTTTGGGGGGGGGGTGATATCTGTGCCTTTTATTGTCAGTCAAATGTATCTGCTTACTCCAAAGCTTGATTTTGTTTATTTAAAAATACACATAGTCAAGTATGAACTTAAACAAAAAACACATTTATTCACGTTTATAAATTAAATAAAGAGAAGGCAGCGCTGGAGAAGCTGCTGCCATTTGTGCATCCCAGGGACCCCAGAGCACACAGCAACCCTGTGTGGACACTAAAATTGGGAGCCTGAGAAGGCCAACATTTCTGAACACAATCTGATGCTGGCCTCCCAGAGGTCAGGAACAGCAGCAGGTGATATATATGTCCCAAGTGTGTGGTACTACAACAGGCTGCCTTCTGTCCGACCACAATGAAGCAAGGCCATCACTTCCTCTTCTTCCTGGCAACCTTCCCTGCAGCCTTTCCTGAAGCCTTCCCTGCAGCCTTTCCTGAAACCTTCCCTGCAGCCTTCCTTCTTCGTTTGGCTGGAGGCTGGCCCACTGGAGGGGTACTCCTGTCAGGAGGAGGAGGTGGAGGTGTAGCAGAAGGGGGTGGGGCAGAAGAAGAAGGTGGAGGTGTAGCAGAAGGGGGTGGGGCAGAAGAAGAAGGTGGAGGTGTAGCAGAAGGGGGTGGGGCAGAAGGTGGAGGTGTAGCAGAAGGGGGTGGGGCAGAAGGTGGAGGTGTAGCAGAAGGGGGTGGGGCAGAAGGTGGAGGTGTAGCAGAAGGGGGTGGGGCAGAAGGTGGAGGTGTAGCAGAAGGGGGTGGGGCAGAAGGTGGAGGTGTAGCAGAAGGGGGTGGGGCAGAAGGTGGAGGTGTAGCAGAAGGAGGTGGGGCAGAAGAAGAAGGTGGAGGTGTAGCAGAAGGGGGTGGGGCAGAAGAAGAAGGTGGAGGTGGAGGTTGAGGTTGGGTCAGTTGGGCCACCTCACATATGGCAGTATTGGGTGTAATTTTCTCCATCACCCCCTTGTTGAGCAAGGTGATGAGCAGGGGCTCGCATAGGAGGCGTTGCTCCATGCTCATCACCTTGAACTTAGCCTCCACTAGGCCGGCAATAGCCTCTTCAGGGGATGTGGGCTCCTTGAGGGTGGCATGGGCCTCTTTAATAAGGGCCATTGCTGCCTCACTGGTGGTCCTGTCCCTCCTGCCTCTTTTGTGAAGCCGGATGGGAGGCACCTGGGATCTGGTGCTTCTCCTTTGCCCTGCCACCTCCTGTCTGCCACTGGGCCCTGCCACCTCCTGGCTGCCACTGGGCCCTGCCACCTCCTGGCTGCCACTGGGCCCTGCCACCTCCTGGCTGCCACTGGGCCCTTCCTCCTCCTGCCTGACAGTTTCCAGACCCTCCTCCTGGCTGATTTCATCCTGTGTATGAAAAAGGAACATAGTTTAATATGTTGGTTTAATCTTTGCATCAAACTTTGTAATCCTGATTGAAGCAATTAGAATGTAAATGCATAAATCCTTGCTTTAAATTTACCACTACATCAGATTGACTATTTAGCACCCAATTAAGTGCAGAATAATGTCTACAGATCTTGATTTCACTTGTGGAATCCAAAATAATGTATGTTTCTCATCCTGACATATTTGTCAAACATTAATTTTATCCCAATACATTTTCAGTTAATACTATACCTGGCTCCAGATGGCCAAATCTGGATCATCCAGGATGGCTGCCTCCTCTTGCTCCAGAGAAGGCTCAGGTTGGCTGCAGGGAAGTCTGGGGGGAAGAGTGGAGAGTGATGGCCTTGTGTCAATGTGGTCATCCAGGAAGGACATCCTGTTGTAGTACCACAAAATCGGGACATAAACATCATCTGCTGCTGCTCCTGACCTCTGAGAAGCCAGCACCTTAGAGCGTTCAGTCCTGTAGGTACCTCTCAAGCTCCCAATTTTAGTGTCCACTTGTTTTGCTGTGGCTGTGGGCACCTTGGTATGCACAAATGGGAGCAGCTTCTCCAGCGCTGCTTTTCTCACCCCTTTTTTTTTTATGGATGGGGTTTTTCGTCTCCCACAGAGCCGGCAGCTCCCTTACCCGGTCAATAAATTCCGCAAGGAACTCTTTGTCGCTAATAAAGACATTCATATTGTATCTGCAAGTTAAATAAATTATATTTAACTAATCTGAGGCAAACAGTCTAACCTCCTTAACATCCTAGTCACCATATATATCCTCCAACAATCTCAAGACAGTATAGGCCAACAATTTTTACAAGTCACAAAATCACATACCTTCGTTCGCACGTCCGTCACTTGAACTCCTCTCTCCGCACACCGAACGTACTATAGTCACATGTGTGTTTGCTATATACACACACCACGCATGCGTCAAAATTCGAACACGTCGCTCCGCACACGTCGCCCGCCCATGACGTTCTAACTAACATCTTTTCCCCGCCCCTTCTCTTTCGGCGCGCAGACAGATATGGCGGAGTTACAGCAGGTGTCTGATAATTCCGCAACTAGCGAGGAGACAAGCCCGGAGACCGAGGACACGTCACGATCAAGGAGGAGATTCAAGGCATCGAATATGTCTTTGGCGGAGATGGCGGAGATGGTGGACATCTTGGTCAAGGCTGATTATGATGCCAAGCATGGGCCGTATAGCAAACCAAATAGAAGGAAGGCCAAAATCCTCACTAAAGTTGTGAAGAGTCTGAGGGCGAAGTTCGGGGTGAAACGCTCAAATGAGCAGCTCAGAAAGAGGTGGTCAGACCTCAAACTGAGAGAGCCAGACCAGTTGAGGAGCATAAAGAGGATGCTCACTAAAAGTAAGTAAAATGTCGACGTTTTTACTATTAATCTTTTTATAAACTGACATGTTTTTTTTTTTTATCATATTGGACTCCCTTCCAAAATGTAATATTTTGAACTTGGTTGGGCACAGTAATCGTTCGTTACGTTACCGACGCTTCGTTCGGCCACTATCCGCGGTTTTGGCTTATTTAAGAGCCACAAAAGTAATTAGACATCTGCCATTTTTGATCAACTATTGTGGATAATTTTTTAGTCTAGATGATGTGTTTGTAAAGAGAATGAAATGCAAACTTTTATCAGTGTAAAGGAGAGGACACTCAGCAGCTGCTTCCACATCTGTACTTTGGAGCACTATAGTGTGGGCCACCAGACCCGCCTTTTTTGGGTGTCCCACACAGGTGCATCAGAGAATTTTTGTGGTGCCTCCATGTCAAAAAAATTACATCCAAATGTGAATACTAAACATATTTGGGGTCATAAATAATGCATTCTTCTTTAAATTCCGCACAAACACACACTTGTACCCCACTTCCAAGCAATTTAGCCTGTTTTTATTTTAACAATGAGATTTACAGTGTGATAAATAGACCTTTGGTTTTATTCTCATAGGGGAGAGAAGACTGGGAGGAGGACACTCCAGGGAGCACATGCACCCCACAACTTCCAAGCAACCCCAAACTCCCAAAGACCCACAACCGAAAGATGTGCAGGAAGTTGAGGTGGAGGAAGGAGAAGTGCAGGAAGGAGAGGTGGATGACGTTGTGGATCTGGTCACCACAACAGGTCAGTATCTGACACCACAGCTTCAGGTAAGCGAGGTAGGCCTGCAGAGTTATAATACTTTTTTTTTTTGGTTTTTAGGGGATGTAAATGTTGTGAAGGATAGTACACGGTTCTCTGCTGACAGTGCCCTCCGCCTCTTCCAGCAAGTGATGGAATGTAGCACGGAACTGGACCTAATTAAACAAAGAATCCATGTGATGGAACAAACATTTAAAGACATTCTCGATGTTTTGGGGAGAATTCAATAAGCCATCCAAACACATTTGTTTTTACATGTTTGTTTTTATAATTTTTTATAATTTTTTGACTATCAAACCAGCCAAAAATTGAATATGCACACAGTGTGTCAACATGTGCTATCTGCCATCAGGGGATATCCATGTATGTCTTTTGTGGGTGCAACCCCTTCCTCGTATCAAAAGTCGGTGAACTGAGGAAGGGGATGCACCCCCAAAACACATCCATTGATCACCCCTGATGGCAGATAGCACATGTTGACAATAGGGATCAGGATTGTAAACTTCCTATATGAAAAAAAAAACAAATGTGTGCATATTCAATTTTTGGCTGGGCAAGGGGTGGCAGGACCCCATATTAGGACGGGCACATAGAGACATAGTTTGTGTAAGTGAATGTCTCTGATTGCTCAGAGGTATCCAATGTTGTAATTTTTGAAATGCAACTGTTATTTTTGTATTTTCATAAGCCAAAAATTGCCGGGTTGGGGCCAGGCCAACCCCAAAGTAAAAAAAAAAAAAAAAAAAAGAAGAGAATGTGCACAGAGTAAAATATTTGACCACAAACAATGTGTAGCTTCTTTTTATAATACCCTCTAAGCTTATTTGGTTCTTTTGTAAGGTTACATAGTGAAATGGTTGTTATTTACTAAAGTAAAATACACTTGCCACTACAAATGCACAAAGACAAACTAGGAGACAGGAAAGAACAAATAATTAAAGGTTTAAACAAGATTTTTATTGGGATACTTAGACATAGGCTGGCATAGGAATTGCCCCCCTACCCGTGAAATACTCCATGTATTTGTCCCGAACCACACGGGCATTTTGGGGGGGCAAGCCAAGACGGGCAGATTCCAGGCCCGGAAGGGGATTTGCAGGGGAAAGTCCAGCCTCTGGCAAAACTGAGGCCATATATGAATTAGATTTGCGGCAAAGAAAATTGTGTAGCACACAGCAGCATAACACTACATAGTTTATTTTGTAGTCCGCCAAGTGGATGGAAGTCATAAAAAGGCGGAACCGGCTGGCCATTATGCCGAAGGCATTTTCAACGACTCTTCGGCCCCTGGCCAGCCGGTAATTGAACACCCTCTTCTCTGGGGTCAGGGTCCTCTGTGGAAATGGCCTCATAAGATGCCGTCCGAGTCCGAAGGCTTCATCAGCCAAGAAAACAAAGGGGAGTCCTTCAATATTCCCTGCATCCGGTGGCAATGCAAGGTCGTCACTCTGGAGACGGAGGGCAAACTCCGTCTGGATGAAGGATCCCCCATCGGACATCCGACCATTCTTCCCTACATCAACATAGAGGAATTCATACCGTGCTGACACCACCGCCATCAGCACAATGCTATGAAACCCCTTGTAGTTGTAGTAGTAGGACCCAGAACGGAGTGGCGGCACGATGCGGACGTGCTTCCCGTCTATGGCACCACCGCAGTTGGGGAAGTCCCACCGCGTGGCAAACTCTGATGCCACAGTCTGCCATTCCTGTGGCGTGGAAGGAAGCTGGGGAGTGAAACAAGATGAAATAATATTAGAAAAACAAAGTCATACATTACAAGGAAATTCTTTCCCAAAAAATTAGAGGCCAACATCAATCTAATTATACGTTTATTAAGGTGTGTAAAAAAAGGATAATGGAAGGCTCATTTATCATATTCATCACCCCCTCTGATGGGCCATTACTAAATTATTTTGGGGGGGGGGAGATGTGTTTGGCCACAGGATAGCATTGCAGTGGCGGTGCGTCCAGAGTGGGCGCTGGAGCACTGCCCCCTCTCTCCTGTGCCCATCACTCAGAACAATACATAGGTTCATGCGTTGCATGAACCTATGTATTGTCTATGCCGCACACTATTCAGGTGAATGGCCTCTTGTAAAGCGACCGACATATGAATCATTGCGGCATTTAGGGGGTTAAAATTGCATAGCAGAAACAGGTAGTAAAATAGTCTTGCAAATTACAACCTGAGGGATGTAATTGGCTTCCTAAAAGAAAAATCGGGGACGCAGGGGGGGGGGGCATTCCTTGGGTAAACACTGACAGGCTGCTCTGCCAATCATGTTCACCAAGTCTGTTTAATGGTAACATGATTGGCTGATGCAACATGAAGGGAAGGAGAAGACATCAAGGGCAGAAGAAGGATGGCGCTGTCCACAAGAAGGTAAGTGCAGGGCTGGGGGGAAACTGGCTGCATTAGAGGGGACTAAATGGCTGCATTTGAGGGAACAAAATGGCTGCATTGGAGGGGACAACTGGGGGCGTTTAATAGGCAACAGAGCAAAAAAGGAGGAAGTTTATTTCCTAAATTGGGGTTTGAACCCCCCAACATTTGGAGCAACAGGCGCCCCTGCTGGAAAAGTTAGTGAAGGGAAATATTTAGGGAGGAGAAAAAAGGGGCAATCTAAAGCTTCCAACATGCATGGGGACAAAGGGGACATTCTCAGCATATTACAATCATGGTAATTAGGGAAGGATGAAAGAAATACAATACATTAGCATACATGTAATACCTAAAATGTGATGTTAAGGGAGCAAACTTACCCTAATATAGTCCTCCTGCAGGACTTGGATGATGGCAGAACAGGTGTCTGGGATTATGAGGCCCAGAGCCTGGGGGGAGATGCCTGTGGTGAACTTCAAGTCCTGAAGACTTCTCCCTGTCGCCAGGTAACGCAACGTGGTGATGAGCCTCTGCTCAGCACTGATGGCTTCCCGCATAACGGTGTCCTTCCTGGTAATATAGGGGGACACCAAAGCCAACAGTTCCTGAAAAACGGGGTCAGACATCCTCAGAAAATTCCTGTAGTCCTCAGGATTATTCTCGACGATCTCCCGCAGCAGAGGCATGTGGCAGAATTGGTCCCGCTGGAGCAACCAATTCTTGGTCCATGAACTCCTCCTCACACCATTCATGGACTGGTCTTGGTCCAAAACAAGCAGACCAACACCAAGCGCACGCACAGCACGAACTCGACGACGAGAACGTCCAGGCGACATGGCTAGGAAACGGTCGTCTAATCAGAACGTACAGAACGCACTTTAGAACAGCAAGGCCTATGAATAACGAACTGAAAAACAGAAACGAACAGGCAAGAACGCACTGTAAAACAGATACGACCTGCCTAGACGCCCTGAAAGTCAAGATACAAACCCACAAGCACAAACTGAACGGCAGAAAACGATCTGAAAAGTACGAAGACTGAAAAGCGTGAATCGTCTCTTCCCAAACTTTTACTTCACACGCGGTAACACGAGATCAGCAAAAGCAGCCCAAGGGGTGGCGCCAAGAAAAAAGATCTTCCCCTTTATAGTGCCGTCGTACGTGCTGGACGTGAGCGCGGAGAATAACGAGGAAATTGGGAAATGACAGTGTGTACGCATAGAAAGCTTGACGAGAAAATCGACAAGCTTAACAAGAATCTCGTCGAAAAAAACGACGTGTTTTTTACGACGAGAAACTCGGTCGTGTGTACGAGGCCTAAGTGTGTGAGTGAACAGTGAATATCGATGCGCAACACTGCCACCTGGTGACAGTGTCGCGGTAACTGCACTGGTTGAAGATCTTCTTCTCTCTTTGAACTTTCTAACTACCCCAAAGTCCATGATCACTTTGCGGGATGGAAGAATGAAGAACAAACAACGGCAACAGTCCTTCAATTCCTCCAGAGAGCACAAACACCCATAACATGGGTACAGTCACTGGGTTTTCCTGAGAAACAACCCTGGAAAGTTCAGCAGCAACAAACACTAGGCAAGGAGTCTTTTCTCCTACAAGTAGAATCTGGGATGCGGCAAGACAAGGGGCTTGAAATGCTTATCCACAGTCTCTATGTGATATTCAACATCCTCCCCTTCTTTCCGTCGAATCAACACTTTGTCAGCATGCATGTGCTGACCCAACATCCACTCGGCTTTACAGTCCTTGAACCGCTGAGAGGCTTTGGGGGAACACGCGAGGTACCTGCGGGCATGTGGGACCTGAAGGTGCGTCCACACAAATTCGTTGTACCAGCGGTCCCGGCAGGCTTCCACCCATACTCGGTAGCAACTTTTTGGCCGAAAAGACGCTGAAGTTCCACCAGCGGAGGCACAGTGGCCCGGTCTCCCTCACCCGGTTGGACGATGGAGTCTGGGTGACGAGGTGCCTTGACCACCTCCACTCTAGGCATAGGCGGCCGCAACAACAGTCTCTTTTCCCCGGTGCCAAATGCAGGAGGCACTGGAGGTAGAAGGGCAGACTGGGGACGGGATCCCTCCTCAGGCACTGGTGCCTCCACCCGGGGAAAAATACTATCCCCTGTAGACATGGGTGGATCCCTGACTTTACGGGATGAGGAGAGAGGCATCTTGTCCCAACCCTTCTTAGCGAAAAGTTTATCTATGATGACATCGTCTCCAGGATCGGAGAGCGATTCTAGGTCGGAGGTGTCACACACCTCCGCGGGCAAGTAGCCTGTAGTGGAGGCTGAATTGCTACCTCCCGCGGGCACATAGGGCTGTGACTCCCCGACACCTCCGCCCCAACACCAAGTCCCTTTGTCCGGCTTACCTCGGCCCAAAGTTGAGAAGGGATGTCCGGGACTCTTCCTACCGGATCCATCCGGGGCGGACGTAGGCAAGCAGGGTGATCCACCGCGAACGCTGGATGGGGCAATCAAGCCGATCTTCCTCTTTGGCGGTGGACGCTGGGAAGCAGTGACGACCGAGTCAGCATCCTCGGATTTCTCCCGTACCTCAGTGATTGCGACCTCCCCTGCGGTCACTGCAGTGCGCACAGTGATGGCTGTAAAAGCAACGATTCCTGCTTCATGAGTGGTGTGGCCTGTAGCGTGGTTGAGGTGGATGGTTCTGGGTTTTTCAATGGTTGGTTCCACCTCAAATAAGAACTCTCCGCAGGCCTCGCAGCGTCCAAATGGCTTTAGCTGACACACCAGTCCCGAACATCCGGGACAAATCAAACCCAGGGCCTCAACGTCCATGCATGAGTACACGGCGAATCGTCCCCGGGGCTTTAGCCGAATCACTGTATCTGTTATTGGAGCAGCGGTAGTCAGACTCGTGGTAGTGGGATGAATAGGAATCCACGATGCGTTAGTGAACATGGCGACTCTCTGCTGATCCATTGCGCACTGCCTTGTTGGCGCCAAAGTCCCCACGTGTAATCCTTCACACGATTGGACTCCTTCCTTCTTGTACTCCAGTTCGCGGGCTTTCTCCTTCCCTGGGTCACGCCCACGAACTGAGCAGGGAGGGCGTGCCTGATGGCGCCGTGGCCAATATGGCCGACCTACTCGGTACTCTTTCAGGCAGACACTTTCAAATTCCAACAACTCCCGCTCCATTGTAGCACGAACACATCCCGGACCAGAGCCCTCACGTGTAGCGGACCCTCACTCTCCCTCTTTCCTATTGTGGATGGCTTGTGTCTAGGGGTACCTGGGAGAGGAGAGTGCAGGAACACTAGGCCAAGCTCTCCCCTCGTGTGTATGAGAGGGTTGAGCAAAGTTAGTTGATTTACCTCCCGGGTCTGTCCACTGCATACAAAGCCTCTGCTGTTCCATGGAAACGTGTCTGCCAATAATACCGCCCCACACCAATCGAAAGTCCAACACTCCTTTATTTCTCATACAATACGGTGAACACACTCAGTTGAACTTCCAATAACAGATGAACATGGGGGTGTGGGAATGAGTAGGCCCAGGCACAACTGAACTCTCCTATTCCTTTTCTAGCGAATAGGCCTGGCGCACGGTCTCTGCCACCGACCGTGAGTTTTGGTCTCTGCCACCGACCGGATGAACTGTTGAGGCCCCTGCCACAGGCCTAATAGCAGGCCCCTGCCACTGACCTGAATTGAAATAGCTGGACCGCTGCCACCGGTCATTGAACGTGGACTGAACTTCCTCTTTGAACTTGGCCCCTGTTCAGGAAAGATATCCCTCCGGGCGGTCTCCCGCCGTACAACCGCTGCGAGAGGTCACAATGGGTACAGCACTGCAGCGATGGTTCAACCCCGGCCCAAAGTGACAGCGCCACCTGCTGGGCCGCAGGGAACTATGCATCACTGGTGTCCTCACCAGTTTAAAAAAAGTACATACCCGCTACATATATATATATATATATATATATATATATATAAAATTAGGCAATTATGTTCCAGCAAAAACCAAGGAAGTTTAAAATGTGCACTGAAAATAAGCATACACCATAGTCACATTATATGCAAAGTACATCGTTAACCTCAACATCTGTGTGTCCTGTTAGTTACTGTTACTGCTCTGCAGAGGGGGCTGTGAACACAGCTAGCACAATTCCTCCAATCACAAACATTCATAGGGTGCTAAAATGTGAGTCTACAGAACACAAAACTGAAATGTGTTTCTGTGACATTATTTGTAATTGCAGTTTAAAGAGAGAATAGGTTTCCATTGGTGATATGTGGTAACATGCCTTCACTGCAGATTACCCCCTATGCCTTGAAAATAACCTGTTTGCTACAAATCTTAGGGCTATACATTGAACATTTTAATTGGGTTGCTGGGTATCCAGCAGGAACAACCTGGACTCTGAATTAAATGGCCAGTGCACCCACCCATAGCTGCAGCCAGAAGTCATTAGAAAATATTACCACAACTAAATTAATTAATTCCTGCCCGCTGGCTTGTTTCACACTAATAACAAGTCGGTGGGTGGGCATTCCAACTGATGTCTTCGACCAAGTATGGTTTGTTTGCATTCAGCAACCAGCTTGGGAGATATCATTCAAGAACACCAGTGGGAAAGGATCACACTGGGACATTTATTTCATGAGACATGACTTTTTTGGACATCATGGGACTTTTTTTGTATGTATTGTGTATGTTTGTTTAGTTACTGATTCCAATTTTTTGAGAATAAGTAATCATGGGTACTATGCGCCCCTTACTCATTCATATAGAAGGGACAGACATCTGGGGTCACCTTATTTTAAAGAGGACTACCACAATCTGATAATTCCCCCAGCTGACCCCCACATTTAGGGGAATGGACCAGGGATGTGGGAAAGAAGCTCTTGTCCCACCTAATATGGAGGCAAAGTGCTTTGCCAAAGCCCCCCTTTCTCACATTGAGGGGATGTGATCTAGGGCATGCAACATGGGAGTCCAGGAAAGTGATCAAACACAGAATGTGCACCCTCCTCACTTCTGAATCATACCAGGATATATGCCCCTTAACATGAAGTGGGTACCTTGCAGGGGGGAAACCTGGCAAAGAACCCTAGGGGGGAGTTTGGGACTTTAAATAAAGCACACAGTATGTGCCTCCATCCCTGGTTCATGTATGAGAAAAAGTCCCCTTTCCTTTTTCATCTTGGCAAAGAACCCTGTCCCTAGAGGCCAATAGAAGGAGCAGCCAGCCCTGAGCGCATAGCCTCCTGAGGAGTCCCCCGAACTGTTTGACCACAGTGTTGGGTACATGCTCCAGGACGATGCCCAGCGTTTTGAAGGCTCCGATGATGGAACCCAGCTGGAGGAAGGCAGTGATGTGAGCTCAGAGAGGGGGTAGTAACATGAGCCCAGAGAGAGGGGATGCCCAACAAGGACAGCTATCTGGCAGTCATGTTCCCCCAGCTGCAGCATACTGCCAGATTGGCTCCAGTGATGAGGAGGGAGGGGATGATGAAGTCACTGACTCCACGTGGGTGCCTGATAGGAGAGAGGAGGAGGAGGAGGAGGCACATCTCCAATGAGGCAGGATGCCCTCCACGGGCCAGCTTAAGGGCATCACACTGACTGCATCACACCGCAGAGCTCCGCATGTGCACGGCGCTGCTGTCTCTGCGCGTTATTCCAAAAGTTCTTTGGTGTGGGCCTTTTTTCAGATGTGTGCAGCAGATCGAACCGTTGCCATTTGCAACATATGTCTAAAGCGTATCTCGTGTGGCCAAAACATCAGCCGCTTGGGCACCACGTGCTTGACCAGACATATATCGACCTGCCATGCAGTCCGTTGGCAAGCGTACCTAAAAGACCCACACCAAAGAAAAAAGCGGACCTCTCCTTGCTCCTCATCAGCCGGGATCTTCAACCCCACTATACCTTCAGTCCTCTCTGAAACCTGCACTGAGAGGAATGAAGGTGTAGAATTTGGTGTGTCACAGCCAAGTACTTGCGGACAATCTGCTATCGGTACACCGACGTCCGATTGTACAAGGGAAATTTCCCTGCCCCAGCTGCTGCACCACCGAAAGAAGTTCGCTCCCAGCCATCCACATGCCCATCGGTTGAATGCTAGCTTGGCTAAATTGCTAGCACTTCAACTGCTGTCTTTTCAGTTGGTAGACTCTTCCCCCTTCCGTGAGTTTGTGGAATGTGCGGTTCCTCAGTGGCAGGTTCCCAAACGCCACTTTTTCTCACGGAAGGCGATTCCGGCTCTCTACCGGCATGTGGAAGGCAATGTCTTGGTCTCGCTGGACAGGGCGTTCAGCGGTAAGGTGCATATTACCGCTGACTCATGGTCCAGCAGGCATGGACAGGGAAGTTACCTATCTTTCACGGCGCATTGGGTGACTCTGCTGGAAGCTTGGAAGGATGCAGGACAAGGTGCAGTAGTGTCGGAGGTTGTTCCGCCACCGCGCCTCCAAAATGTTACTACTGGTGATTCTGACACACCTCTCTCCTCCACCCCCTCCTCTTCTTCTTCCTCCATGGCCTCTACCTGTGCTTTGTCCTCTGAACCAGCGGTGCTCCGTAGGCGTTCAAGGGGCTACGCCAGTACGCAGGCAAAAAGATGCCATGCGGTGCTTGAGCTGGTGTGCTTGGGGGACAGGAGCCACACTGGGGCAGAGATTCTCTCAGCTCTGCAGGGGCAGGCTCAGAGGTGGTTGACGCCATGCCAGCTTAAGCCAGGAAAGGTGGTTTCCGACAATGGCACCAACCTCCCCTCCGCCCTCCGACAGGGACAACTGACCCAGGTGCCCTGTTTGGCTCATGTCCTTAACTTGGTGGTGCAGCGGTTCTTGGGCAGGTACCCGGGCTTACAGGAGGTCCTGAAGCAGGCGAGATGGTGAGAAGTGACAGTGCATGCATCAGTGACACTGTCCCTCTTGTCCACCTGTTGGAGCACACGCTGCATGGAATAATGGACAGGGTACTTGAGGCAGAACAGAGGCAGGAAGAGGAGGACTTCCTTACCTCTCAAGGCCCCCTTTATCCAGACAGTATTCCTGCTGGCCTGGCTATCACACAGGAAGAGGAGGAGGAGGAGGAGGAGGAAGAGGAGGATTATTGTGTCAGCATGGAGGTGGAGCCTAGCACTCATCAGTGACACTGTCCCTCTCGTCCTCAGTGACCCAGAGAACTCTGCACCGAATGCCTCAGAAAACCTACGCTGCATGGCCTCCCTGATCCTGCAAAGCCTGCGGAAGGATCCTCGTATTCGTGCAATCAAGGAGAGGGATCATTACTGGCTGGCAACCCTCCTTGATCCACGTTACAAGGGTAAGGTTGCGGACCTTATCTTGCCATCGCAGAGGGAGCAGAGGATGAAGAATCTTCGAGAGGCCTTGCAGAAAGGTCTGTGCAACGCGTACCCAGAGACTGGGAGGTTACAAATTCCTGGTCCTGGACTGAGGTTTCGGTCAGTCAAAGAAGGAGCGGTGGAGAAGGTGGCCGTCTGACCGATGCGTTCAGACATTTTTATAATACGCAGCCCCAAGGTATGATCGCTTCCAGCAACCATCGCCAGCGTCTGGTTTACATGGTGCAGAAATACCTAGGGGCAAGATCAGACTTGGACACCTTTCCCACTGAAAATCCTCTGGGTTACTGGGTCTTGAGGATGGATCACTGGCCAGAGCTTGCACAGTATGCAATTGAGGAACTGGCCTGTCCTGCATCCAGCGTTCTTTCGGAACGCACATTCGGTGCTGCTGGAGGCTTTGTAACCGATCACAGGGTGCCCCTGTCCACCGACTCGGTCGATCGACTGACCTTCATAAAAATGAATCAGTCTTGGATCACCACCAGCTACCAAGCACCTGATGCTGATGTAACCGAATAATTTTTTGGGAAATTTCAGATCCCTTCAAGACTGCCTATGCTGATGCTGAGTGACTATCCTGTTATGCTGAGTGACTATCCTCTTCCTCCTCAATAATCATGCCGATAGCTTGAAAGAACATTTTTGGTTCTGGGCACCGCCACCAGTGGCTAAGGCCCAATTTTTCAGCCCCTGTTTAACAGGGGCGTGTAAATAATTTTTTTGATGCAATGCTTTGCAGCAGGGCTCATTGCTGTGCTCCAACTACAGTATCTGTGAGGGGTTGCAGTGTTGTGGCACCAGCACCAGTGCCTAAGGCCCAATTTTTTCTGCCCCTGTTTAAACAGGGGCGTGTAATTACAATTTTTGATGCAATACTTTGCAACAGGGCTCATTGCTGCGCTCCAAGTACAGTATCTGTGAGTGGTTGCAGTGTTGTGGCACCAGTGCCTAAGGCACAATTTTTATGCCCCTGTTCAACAGGGGCATGTAATTACAATTCTTGATCTAATAATTCACAGCAGGGCCCATTCCTGCGCCCACCAAGAGTAACTGTGAGGGCTTACAGTGTTGTGGCAACACCACCACCACCACCAACAAAGGCCCAATTTTTCTACCCCTGTTCAACAGGAACATGTAATTACAAATCTTGATCTAATAATTCACAGCAGGGCCCATTCCTGCGCCCACCAAGAGTAACTGTGAGGGCTTACTGTGTTGTGGCAACACCACCACCACCACCACCAAAGGCGTAATTTTTCCTTCCACTGTTCAACAATGGCATGTAATTACAATTCTTGATATAATAGTTCACAGCAGGGCGTTCCAGCGCCCACCAAGAGTAACTGTGAGGGCTTACAGTGTTGTTGCAACACCAACACCTAAGGGCCAAATTTCTGCAGAGTATATACGGCAGGCCCCTACTTTCAAACATCCAGCTTACAAATGACTCCTACTTGCAAACGGAAGTAGACAACAGGAAGTGAGAGGAAATCTACCCCTAGGAAGGGACATTCTCTCCTGTAAGAGTTAATATGGGAAAAAGGTGTCTCCTCTCCACTGATGCTTTATCACCAATCCTTGTTTCACTGAAAACCCCAAATTTCCAAAAAACATTTGTCATTGGGACGGAAAGTGAGGTGAAATCTTCTGAACAGGTGCACAGACAGCAAAACAAATGTTACGGGGGTGATAACCCTTCCCTATGTTTTCCAAAAAGCTTAAAAATAGATTTTTTGGCTGGAGCTACACTTAAAAAATGTACCTGTTCCAAATTACAAACATATTCTACTTAAGAACAAACCTACAGTCCCTGTCTTGTTTGCACTGCCTGTATACTGCTGTTCAGAGTATATAGGGCCTTTTTTTACTTTGGGTGCAGGGTTCCCCTTAATATCCATACAAGACCGTAAGGGGCTGGTAATGGGCTGGGGAGGGGGGTACCCATGCCATTTTTCTCAATGATTTTCATCCATATTGCCGGGACCAGACATTGCATTAAAGCCGCTAGCAGTTTTAAATGTCTTTTTTTCCTTTAAAAATTTAATTTTGTGCTGGGACAGTTCTAAACACGGGAAACACGTGCCACTTCACAGGAATACTTTAGACACCCCCCAGGTACGATATTTAACCACTGAAGCCCCGGACCATTTGGTAGCTAAAGGACCAGAGGTGATTTCAGAATTTTGCACTGCGCTGCTTTAACTGTAAATTGTGCGGACATGCAATGTTGTACCCAAACGAAATTTGCGTCCTTTTCTTCCCACAAATAGAGCTTTCTTTTAATGGTATTTGATTGCCTCTGCGATTTTTTTTTTTTTGCGATATAAACGGAAAATACCAAAAATTTTGAAAAAAAATTATATTTTCTAATTTTTGTTATAAGAAAAATCGAATAAACTCAATTTTAGTCATACATTTAGGCCAAAATGTATTCAGCCACATGTCTTTGGTAAAAAAATGTCAATAAGCGTATATTTATTGGTTTGCGCAAAAGTTATAGCGTCTACAAACTAGGGTACATTTTCTGGAATTTACACAGCTTTTAATTTATGACTGCCTATCTCATTTCTTGAGGTGCTAAAATGGCAGGGCAGTACAAAACCCACCCAAATGACCCCATTTTGGAAAGTAGACACCCCAAGGAAATTGCTGAGAGGCATGTTGAGCCCATTGAATATTTTTTTTTCTGTCTCAAGTGATTGAATAATGACTAAAAAAAAAAAAAAAATACAAAAAGTTGTCACTAAATGATATATTGCTCACACATGCCATGGTTATATGTGGAATTGCACCCCAAAATACATTTTGCTGCTTCTCCTGAGTACGGGGATACCACATGTGTGGGACTTTTTGGGAGCCTAGCCGCGTTCGGGCCCCCGGAAACCAAGCACCGCCTTCAGGATTTCTAAGGGCGCAAATTTTTGATTTCACTCCTCACTACCTATCACAGTTTTGAAGGCCATAAAATGCCAAAATAGCACAAAACCCCCCCAAATTACCCCATTTTAGAAAGTAGACACCCCAAGCTATTTGCTGAGAGGCATGGTGAGTATTTTACAGCTCTCATTTGCTTTTGAAAATGAAGAAAGAAAATATTTATTTATTTTTTTCAATTTTCAAAACTTTGTGACAAAAAGCGAGATCTGCAAAATACTCACAATACCTCTCAGCAAATAGCTTGGGGTGTCTACTTTCCAAAATGGGGTCATTGGGGGGGGGGGGGTTGTGCCATCTGGGCATTCCATGGCCTCCGAAACTGTGATAGGCAGTGAGAAGTGAAATCAAAAATTTACACCCTTAGAAAGCCTGAAGGCGGTGCTTGGTTTTTGGGGTCCCGTACGCGGCTAGGCTCCCAAAAAGTCTCACACATGTGGTATCCCCGTACTCAGGAGAAGCAACAGATTGTATTTTGGGGTGTAATTCCACATATGCCCATGGCATGTTTGAGCAATATATCATTTAGTGACAACTTTGTGCAAAAAAAAAATATTTTTTCCGCAACTTGTGTCAACATATAAAATATTCCATGGACTCGACATGCCTCTCAGTATATAGCTTGGGGTGTCTACTTTCCAAAATGGGGTCATTTGGGGGGGGGGGTTTTGAACTGTTCTGGCATTTTATACACAACATTAGCTTACATCCACTCTTCTAACCACTTGAAGACAAAGCCCTTTTTGACACTTTTTGTTTACATGAAAACATTTTTTTTTTTTGCAAGAAAATTATGTTGAACCCCCAAACATTATATATATTTTTAAAGCAAAGGCCCTACAGATTAAAATGGTGGGTGTTGCATTTTTTTTTCTACACAGTATTTGCGCAGCGATTTTTCAAACGCATTTTTGGGGGGAAAAATACACTTTTTTAATTTTAGTGCACTAAAACACACTATATTGCCCAAATGTTTGATGAAATAAAAAATATGATCTTAGGCCGAGTACATAGATACCAAACACGACATGCTTTAAAATGTCGCACAAACGCGTATTGGCGACAAACTACATACATTTTTAAAAGCCTTTAAAAGCCATTACAGGTTACCCCGTTAGATTTACAGAGGAGGTGTACTGCTAAAATTACTGCCCTCGATCTGACCTTTGCGGTGATACCTCACATGCATGGTGCAATTGCTGTTTACATATGACGCCAGACCGACGCTTGCGTTCGCCATTGGGCAAGAGCAGGGCAGGACAGGGGTGCTTTTTTTTTTTATTATTAATTTTGCTTTTTTATTTTATTTTTAAATTGTTCCTTCCATATTTTTTTTTTTTTAGCATTTTTATTGTTATCTCAGGGAATGTAAATATCCCCTATGATAGCAATAGGTAGTGACAGGTACTCTTTTTTTGAAAAAACTGGGGTCTTCTAGACCCTAGATCTTTCCTCTGCCCTCAAAGCATCTGACCACACCAAGATCGGTGTGATGAAATGCTTTCCCAATTTCCCAATGGCACTTTTTATATCCGGGGGGCATTCCCTCCCACTGCTTGTAAAAGCAGTCCAGAGGCTAATTAGCCACTAGGATTGCTTTTACATGAAAGCTGGCCGCTGGCTGAAAAGAATGATACCAAGATGATACCTATACCCGCAGGCATCATTCTGGTATAAACATTCAAAGTCCAGCAACATACCAGTACGTTGCTGGTCCTTGTTGGACATGTATTGTAATCTTTTTTTTTCATGCAGCCAGTTGGCTGAACGAAAAAAGAGATTGATCGGTGGGTATGCCCACCATTAGAATACCGCACTTCATCCACCCACTTCTAATGATGGGTATACATGCACCATTTATATATGCCGAAGCATGGGGGCATCCTCCCGCAAAAAAGTTATGCCGCACACACATGGTCGGACTTTTCCACGGGCAAGCCTCCGTCGGAATTTTGACCGTATGTACGCGGCATTAGGAGCAAAATCGCTCCTCTGCCCCTGCTGCCCCAATGCTTCGGCATATATGCTTCTTTTTTTTTAACTGTGGTGGTGAAATCACCTCCTACAGCACTGGAGTCGCAGGGATCAGGCCTGTCTCTGCGAACGCTGCAGTTGTGTGTTGTGTTTTGTAAGTGACAGTGATCGATCGATACTGCACTTGGGTGGCCTGGGCTGGACGGAGGGGCAAAACGCAGGTGCTAGCAGGTATCTGGGCTGATCCCGCTAACACTGCGTTTTTGGGAACCCTAAACTGCTGGGGACGCTAGTATAGATCTGATCAGATCAGATATTGATCTGTTCAGATACTATACCACTAAGGGAGGTGTATGCTTCACGCGTGGGTGTTAGCGTTACTGGCACTAACCTGACGCTGCCTGGGGTGTGACGCAGACCCTCTCTGATGCTAAAACCTAATTGATATCACCCGCCGGGCGATCAGGGGGTTAAACCTTTATTGGGTTATATATACGGCGGGTGCCCTGACACTATAAAAAGCAAACTAACTAACCAGCGTCACCCGTAGCACTTATATGGTGATCACTGGTGAAAGGGTTAACTAGGGGCAATTAGGGGGTTAAAACCTTTATTAGATAATATATGGGGGTACCTGACGCTATAAAAACCTGCGGTGAACCTAAAAAAAATTACTGGCTAACGATTGGCATCACCGACACTAAGACAGCGATCAGAAAAACGATCGCTTAGCGACAGTAGTGATAGGGGGTGAAAGGGTTACCTGGGGGGCGATCAAGGGGGTTAAACCTTTATTAGATAATATATGGGGGTACCTAACGCTATAAAAACCTGCGGCGAACCTAAAAAAAATTACTGGCTACCGATCTGCATCACCGACACTAAGACAGCGATCAGAAAAACGATCGCTTAGCGACAGTGGTGATAGGGGGTGAAAGGGTTACCTGGGGGGCGATAAAGGGGGTTAAACCTTTATTAGATAATTTATGGGGGTACCTGACGCTATAAAAACCTGCGGCGAACCTAAAAAAAATTACTGGCTACCGATCTGCATCACAGACGCTAAGACAGCGATCAGAAAAATTATCACTTAGCGACAGTGGTGATAGGGGGTGAAAGGGTTACCTGGGGGGCGATCAAGGGGGTTAAGCCTTTATTAGATAATTTATGGGGGTACCTGACGCTATAAAAACCTGCGGCGAACCTAAAAAAAATTACTGGCTACCGATCTGCATCACCGACGCTAAGACAGCGATCAGAAAAATGATCGCTTAGCGACAGTGGTGATAGGGGGTGAAAGGGTTACCTGGGGGGCGATCAAGGGGGTTAAACCTTTATTAGATAATTTATGGGGGTACCCGACGCTATAAAAACCTGCGGAGAACCTAAAAAAAATTACTGGCTACCGATCTGCATCACCGACGCTAAGACAGCGATCAGAAAAATGATCGCTTAGCGACGGCGGTGCTAGGGGGTGAAAGGGTTATCTGGGGGGTGATCAGGGGTTAAACCTTTATTAGGGGGGGTTAGGGGGCTACACTGGACCTAAAACTAACTTTAGTGACACTTTTACAGTCACAAATGTCACTGATTGCAGTGATCAGTAAATAAATGGTCACTGCAATCAGTGACACTGTGACTGGGGGCTGGGGGGTGATCTGGGGGGGCCTGGGGGGGCGATTTGTGTGCCTATGTGTCCTGGTGTCAGTGTGCTGTTTGTGCACTAACCTGTATGTCTTCTCTTGTACGGCGCTCGGTATATGTGAGCGCCGCATGAGAGATGACATCACTTCCTCCTGCTTCCTCTGCCTGTGTTTACATTACAGGACAGAGGAAGCATTTTCATTCGCCGGGAGCGATCGCGGGGGGTGGCCGGAATCGAACGGCCGTCCCCTCATGTCGGATCGCTCCCCAACAAATACCGACCGCTCACTGTATAGGAGGGGGGGTCCGATCGGACCCCCCAACTGTACAAAGGCAATCACGTACACTGTACGTGATTGTGCCTGTCGGTGCCATTCTGCCGACGTACATATACAGTGAGCGGTCGTTAAGTGGTTAAAGGAATATTTCACTTTTTTTTTTCACTTTATGCATCATTAAAATCACTGCTCCCGAAAAAACTGCCGTTTTTAAAACTTATTTTTGCATTGATACATGTCCCATGGGGCAGGACCCAGGACCCAAACCCTTTTTAGGACAATAACTTGCACATTAGTCATTATAATTAGCACTTTTGATTTCGAACGTTCGCGTCCATTGTATTTCTAATAGGGTTCTAAAGTTCGCGCAAACTTTCGGTCCGTTCGCAGGTTCTGGTGCGTACCGAACCGGGGAGTGTTCGGCTCATCCCTAATCACAATTAATTATTGGCAAGTTTATAAATGTTCACATTTCACATTAACCATTTGTTAGAAGTCACTCACTAAGTATAGCCTGGAGAAATATACCTTTAGGTATTTAAATTCACAGTTTATTCCATTATAATTTATAAGAAAACTCACCCCCACTTATCAATATAGGCACACAGCCCACCAGCACGAGGGGTTTCTGAGATCACTTACACCTGTTTAACATATCAGAGGTATTTACACTTGGGAAGAACGATCCGTTGGGTGGGTCCCCCTTCAGGGGTGGTTTTACTTTATTTTATTCTATCTGACGTCATCACGCAATATCTGAACGAGAGGAGGGGTCATGGATGACACAGGAATGAACGAACATAGGAGCACCGAGACGCTGCATTTGTTATTCATCGCTACCGCTATATGATATCGACCCTGCTGTAAGTGAGTTTTCATTACGATTTAAAGCACATGGATACATTTATTTCTTTCCATGTGAGCCTTTGAAGACTACGATTACTCCACTGCTACCGTGGAGACACAAGGGTTCTGGGGAAACCTATTCCCTGTGCTGGGTGAGACTGTTAATTACAGTCACGGCAATCTGGTAAGCAGATTACTTTTCATCAGGGTGATACACCTGAAGCTTTTATGTTCTCCTTGGGATTCGGGAAGATCATCCTTTCCTTCACATCAACTTTTCTTTTTGAAACCAAAAATTTTTTGGGGACTTTTTTTCTTTTGTGTTTTTTCCTTTTGTGTTTTTATTCATAATATCACTTGATTTTTTGAATGGATCAATTGCATTCAACTTCTTTTGTGGTTTCTCATTCTGCATTTTTTTGTATTTAATTATTATAGAATTATTTTTTGAGCATATATCTTTTTCCCCTCATTCACCAGATATTATTCACCTTCTCCTTATATCTAGAGGGTTTTTGTTGGGATATTATATTCATTTATATATTTCGGAACCCTGCATTCGTTTTCCATTTTTTCACCTTCTTTTCACTTAGAATTTTTTTTTCACTTACGGTAATTATTTTTTCATTATTTTTATATAATACATATCATATGTATATTCATTCATATGTTTTATAAACATTTTTTTATCAATTTAGTCATCAATTTATCAGTTTTGATTTTTGATAATCATATATGATCATTTTTTAGCGCTGCACTTCTCTGTTTTTTTTTCTTGCTATTTATAAGTTTCTTGTACTGAACTTATGGTGCTAGCGGCTGTTCTTTCCACTTTTTCATATTTTATCTATCTAACATTGTCATTTAGCGCAGCGTTATCCCTAGGGCTTTCTTTTTCATTAGTGGACACAAACCTGTAATAATTTGTGTCTTTTATATTTGCCTTGAGTTCAGGTTTAAGGCCAAGACAGTGCATATACAGTGGGGATCGAAAGTTTGGGCACCCCAGGTAAAAATGTGTATTAATGTGCATAACGAAGCCAAGGAAAGATGGAAAAATCTCCAAATGGCATCAAATTACAGATTAGACATTCTTATAATATGTCAAAAAAAGTTAGATTTTATTTCCATCATTTACACTTTCAAAATTACAGAAAACAAAAAAATGGCGTCTGCAAAAGTTTGGGCACCCTGCTGCCCCCTTTGGCAAGTATCACAGCTTGTAAACACTTTTTGTAGCCAGCCAAGAGTCTTTCAATTCTTGTTTGAGGTATCTTTGCCCATTCTTCCTTACAAAAGTCTTCCAGTTATTTGAGATTTCTGGGCTGTCTGTCATGCACTGCTCTTTTAAGGTCTATCCATAGGTTTTCAATAATGTTGAGGTCAGGAGATTGTGAAGGCCATGGCAAAACCTTCAGTTTACGCCTCTTGATGTAATCCCTCGTGGATGGAAATAAAATCTAACTTTTTTTGACATATTATAAGAATGTCTAATCTGTAATTTGATGCCATTTGGAGATTTTTCCATCTTTCCTTGGCTTCGTTATGCACATTAATACACATTTTTACCTGGGGTGCCCAAACTTTCGATCCCCACTGTATACAGTTCACAATTTAGGTGAAAAACAAAATGTAGCTGTAGCCAACAATACTTTAACAAGATGATGATAATTATAATCAACATTGTGAGCCAATATCTTGCTGTCATTAACCGCTTAAGGACCATCCGCCGCCGTTATACTGTGGCAGGTTGGCTCCCCCGCGCTAATCGGCGTCACTGTATGGCGGCTCGCGCAGGCACAGTTGCGGGTGGGCGTGCACTCTTGCGCACGCTGCGGGAGCGTGCCCGCGGGTCGGGTGGACTCAATGTCCGTCGGCGGCCTGCGATCGCCTAATACAGAGGCAGAATGGGGATCTGCCTTTGTAAGCAAGGCAGATCCCCATTCTGACAGAGGACATGTCAGAGATCTACTGTCCCCAGTGATCGGGAACAGTGATCTCTGTAATGTCCCAGGCAGTCTATCCCTCCCCACAGTTAGAACACACCTAGGAAACACAGGTAACCCCGTGATCGCCCCCTAGTGTTAACCCCTTCCCTGCCAGTGTAATTTTTACATTGATTGCATTTTTATAGCACTGATTAATGTAATAATGTCGCTGGTCCCCAAAAAGGGTCCTTTGGAGTCAGATTTGTCCGCCGCAATGTTGCAGTCAATGTTGATCGCCACCATAACCAGTAGAAACAACGAAAAAAAAAAAGTCCCTAAATCTATCCCATAGTTTGTAGACGCGATAACTGTTGTATAAACAAAAAAAAGAAAATTAAAAAACTGCTGCAACTGGTACCTATTTTTCTTTTATCCCAGCGCTATGGTGTTAAATTTTGGTAAAACAAGAGTCTAGATCTTATCAAAGTAGAGATGCTGATAAACCTCACTCTTTACAACATATTCTACATCAGCAGCCACATTCACAAATAAACTTATATTCAAAAAAATTACAAAATAGAAAATGACACCATGCGGTATTATTCAAATTATCATATGCGGCGATCCTTTCAATATTTAAATTGATACGGTTCACTATTGTCCCAAAGACAACGGTGTTTAAAGGTACACCAGGTGTATGCGATAAATCCTCAGGGCAAAGTTCGAATTATCACATGTAAAAATTATCACAATAACGTCTGCGGAATGTGCACCTTCCTCCAGATCACTTCAAACAGGTGTTTCAAAACTCCCCATAGGGATTGTACTCACCATAAATCAGAAGGTAACAGGCTCATACGAAATCCAAAAGGAAATCCAAACGAGAGATGTCTCCTGCGTGTGTCCTTTTCATAGAGATGTTCAAGCTTTCTCCAAAGATGGTGTTATGAGGAGAGAGAGAAAACTCCACATAGTATAGTCCAGTTTCAAAAAAAGCTTTAATTTTTTTAAAATTCAATATATATCTCTTTACTCAGCTTATTTCCATAAAAAAGACAATTTAAAAACGTCTTTAGCCAACAGCAGCCTAGGTTCTTGCTAATCTGACAACTTGATGTTTCACAAGCCAAAATCAGTGAGTAGCTGGGGAGAAACCATTTTGGCTTGTGAAACATCAAGTAATCAGATTAGCAAGAACCTAGGCTGCTGTTGGCTAAAGACGTTTTTAAATTGTCTTTTTTATGGAAATAAGCTGAGTAAAGAGATATATATTGAATTTAAAAAAAATTAAAGCTTTTTTTGAAACTGGACTATACTATGTGGAGTTTTCTCTCTCTCTCCTCATAACACCATCTTTGGAGAAAGCTTGAATATCTCTATGAAAAGCGATAACTGTTGTGCAAACAAATCAATATATGTCCATTGCAGTTTTTTTTTACCAAAAATATGTAGAAGAATATATAGCGCCTAAACAGATGAATACATTTTTTTTTTGGATATGTATTTCAACAAAAAGTAAAAAAAAAATTGTTTTTTTTTCAAAATTGTCGCTCTTTTGTTTGTTCAAAGCGCAAAAAATTAAAACCGCAGAAGTGATCAAATACCACCAAAAGAAAGCTCTATTTTTGGGAAAAAAAGGACGTCAAGTTTGTTTGCGTACCGCATTGCACGACCAGGCAATTGTAAGTTAAAGCGACGCAGTTCCGTATCGCAATAAATGGCTTGGTCATTAAGGGGGCAAGTCCTTCCCGTCCTTAAGTGGTTAAAGAAATACACTGGACCTGATTACCAAAAATTGTGAATTGAAATTAAGTGAAGTGAACCTATTTTCATGTCACATATTTAACCATGTGAGAATAAGCCTTATTTTATAAATCCTTTTCACATGATGGGATGTTTGAGCACAGGCTTGTTTCACTTCATCTCACTTCATACAATAATACGTCCCTACTGTCTTCAGATTGTTTGCTTTTAACACAATGTGCTGGTTAAAAATGAATGAACAAAATTGCTGTGTTTCAGCTTAAAGTGCAGCCATCAAATTCAGTGATGAAGGTCATATTAGACATCTAGTGTATTTTTAATTCATTGCTAGTTAAACCAATGGAACATGCCATGTAATTAAAATGGATTTACTTATGTATTATAAAAAGTTCCTTGTTCCATTTTCACTGCATTATCTTGATTTGTTTTAATGCAACAACACTTAATCACTAATACAAAAGGCAAGCTACCAGTTAATTGTATTACTTTACAGTCTAAAAACTTGGTAGAACATTAAATGCCATGTCATGAAAAAAATTGCTTAGATTATTAAACTAATCCTTTAAAACAGTATGAAGTTAAATGGGGTTATTATAAGGAAGAAAAAGCTTTGGGCAAAATAACTTGGCACATATATTTTTTTATCAAGGTCAGTAAAGGTGATAAATGGATTTCCAAAAGCTAACACTAAATGCTTCTAAAATAACATGAGCTGCTGGAAATGAAATACAAGACACAAATACGATTAACTGTGTCATTTATAGAAAATAAAGTAACTTCCCCTAGAGAAAAAGGGCACAGCTCTGATCATGTTGCTAGCTCTTATTAAAATCTAGAAACAATGGCCAATCAGAGCATAATCAATACAGAATTAAGCTGGCATATCTCCCAGGTCAAACAAAGAAGGGACCAACATTTCAGTGTTAAAGAGCTTTGGCAGAATAAGCGATATCCTATTTACATCTCAGCATGATGAATTTATTAGGAATAAATATGACCCACTTCAGGATAATTGTTTGATCAAGGTGAACTCAACTTTGAAATAAAAATATATAGCAGCAAGGTGATATTCCTCCATTGGAAAGACACGACGCCACCTACAGTTTCTATGTGGCTTACGGTTGTGAACTCAGTGTTACCACTCTACAAACTTACATACCTTAATTGAAATTGCCCCGGCAAATTTGATAAAATATGGTCGGGATGGATAGATGCCTGGGGGGAGGAGCCCCTGGAGAATGAGCAGGATGTGATAGCTGGAGATACACCACAGCCATGAATCAATAGGTTGGTTTTCCTATGAGTAGATGACCTGTTATGATATGTCATTTATCCACTTGCACGGGGTTCCTTTCCACCTCCCCATTTCCTTAATGGACGACTCTTCTAAACCCCTCCTGGCTGCCTCTGTCACTGCCCCTATTCTAAATGAATGGAAGGTAAACTTAAATTTCTGTAAAATTAATGAATATTAAACTCAGCGCTGCTCTTGTAACTTAAAACAATACAGTATCTAACATTCAAATGCCTATACCAACATGTATAGTGACATAATGTAATAAAGTGCTCAGTGCAATAAAAGTGCAGACAAATAAAGTGCAGTCATATAAAATCCATCCAATGTGGTGTGCTGAGCTTGTGAAAAGTTGAAATGGTTCTCAGGTGACTTTCCGTGCTCCCCTCCTGGATGTCCGATCACCCTGAAAGCTTGGAAGGATCTAGGACACCTTAAATGCTTTTGAATATATGTTGGTGGAAGATAAGAGTCATTCCTATATAGTGACAACACACACCAGCTCCAACCAGTGTCGGGAGATACAATTCTAAATATACTTACAGACATATTTAAAGCTTCTTTCCGGTGAGTGGGGACCCAGGAGGGGAGCGCAGAAAGTCACCTGAGAACCATTTCAACTTTTCATAAGCTCAGCACACCACATTGGATGGACTTTATTTGACTGCACTTTATTTGTCTGCACTTTAATTGCACTGAGCACTTTATTACATTATGTCACTATACATGTTGGTATAGGCATTTGAATGTTAGATACTATATTGTTTTAAGTTACAGGAGCAGCGCTGAGTTTAATATTCATTCATTTTGCATCATTTGGGGTTTTCACCTTACACTACAGCAGCAGCCCAACTGTATATTTTTTATATCACTATATATTTTATTCCCATAGCGCGGGTCTTTTCCCTTCAAACTTTTCATTTAAATTTATGTAAACCTAGGCTCTTAAGGCATTTATGCAAAACAAAATCAAACTGATATTTGGTGAAGGGGCCCTAAATTTCGATGGACCAGAAAATGCCCACTAACCGCAGGCCTAGCCCTTAAGAATTGTTGAACGACTTCCACTGGGCACACCAATTTATTGTCCCGAGCCTTCAAAGTAATCCCAACACCCTTACCCAAAATATCTGTTTGGATCGCCTGAGACAAATATGCACTCCAGAATGATCTACCGCCACTTGATCATACAAAACACCAGCACAGTCATTTTTTGAACCCGGTAACAGCTCCGAAATGTGAAAAGCCCCATGAAAAGCGAGAAAAAATGCTGTCGTAAACAGTATGGATTCAAAATTCGAGAAGCACACTGCTGACGTTGCCTCACAAAGCCTACCGAGAAGCTCCATAGATATAGGTCTCCTGTCATCTGAAACAAAAGTTACCCTCTTGTAACCCTTCAGCGCCTGCTTAACTGAAAAATAAGATGTGCAGGAAGGACATCGCCAGCCAACGTTTTCATCACATGGCTGTATGAAAACCGCTGCTGCATAAGTGATGCAACAAATGCCAAAATAGACCCCTCTGATGGCCTTCCACCATCACCATTCAGGTTATTAGTGATTGTCATCCAACTACTCCAAGCAGCGGAATAACTCGCCCAGGTCTTAGAAGCGACCGATCCTTTGATAGCTCCTGCCACTAGATTCAGATCACTTCCCACAGATGTTCCGGACATCGAATACCCTCCAAGTCCACTTCTGGAAGTAGCTGCTGGCGAAAGCAGTCCATCTGAAACTGAGATAATGAGTCAGTTAAATTATTCAAGAGTATATTTGGCTTTGAGCCAGAAATGTAACTTTAAACACAAAAAGACAATCTGCCTTAAAACCTTAACCACCAACAAAGATCTGGACGAGAGGCAATTTATCGCAAAAAGGACTCCCTTACTGTTCGTCTCTACCAGAATCTGCCAGTTCGCAAACCCAGGTCCCCAAAGCTCCATTGCAACCAAAATTGGGAATAACTCAAGAAAAACTACATTCTTTGTCGCTTCCCTACATATCCATGTTTCAGGCCACACTGCGCAACACCAATGCTTTTTCCAAATTGCAGCAAAGCCCTTTGAGCCTGCTGTATCAGTGAATAATCTAAAATCCAGAGCAAAAATAAAATCCCTCTGAAAAAACAACTGGCCATTGTAAATGTCTAGGAACCTGGCCCAAACCAACAAATCCTCCTTAAGGGGACCATGTCAATCTAATGTGGGCAAAAGGTGACTTCAAGCCAGATGTAGCCAAGTAAAGGCGAAGAGATAAAATGCGACCCACTGGCATAATCCTGCATGCAAAAGTCAAGATGCCCAAAAGAGATTGCATGTCCTTCAAAAGTACTTTCTTTTTACCCAGAATTAACCCCAGCAAGGATTTCAATTTCAATAATTTTGCCTCCAGCAATCAGAATTCCATCCTGCAGGTATCTATGTGAATATCCAAGAATTCCAAAGATGTGGTGGGTAGACACGTCTTCTCCTCTGCCAGTGGATCTCCAAATTGCTGAGAAATTTCCCTGAATGTCTGCAACAAATTATCGCAAATTATCAAGTCTGGGGGTCCCACAAATAAAAAATCATCCAGGTAGTGGACCACACTATCTCTACCTGAATGAAAACAAATCACCCCGTGAAGGAATGAAGAAAATGCTTTGAAACATGAGCACGACAATAAACACCCCATTGGGAGACATTTGTTGAAAAAATATGAATCTGAAATAAAAACCCAATGAATTGAAAGCTAGAGGGGATATTGGCAAGAGCCGAAAACCGACCTCGCCAATAACGCTCCCGGCCAGAAATCCCGAATTCTAACAACCGCCTCCTCAAAAGTCGCATATGAAACTGAGCAAAGAGCCTCATCAATTTCATCATTAAGTGAATTACCTTTTAGTAAAAGACAAGTGATGAATAATGCGAAACGCATTGTGCTCTCTCTTAGGTTCCACTCCTAAAGGTGATATGCAAAAGTTACTAAACGGGGGTGTTCAAAAGAACCTGCAATTTGCCCCTCCTCAATTTCCTTCAAAACTTTCTACTTTCACGGATTTTAAATCCCCTACCACCGTGCACCCTTCCCCCAAAATGGGGGGTAGAGGAAAGTCATCGGAAAAACCTTTAATGGTCACATTTTTTACAGCCTCACTGGCGTTCAGGCCTTTTTGAAAAATATCCCTCTGACTTTGATTAGCCCTAGCGTTCGCATTTTTCTTATAACACCAGAACCACTGGGTGTACTCCAGAGCAAAAGGCACATTCGTGCCTATATTTACAAGCCATATTCCAGCGGCAATGGCTTTCATTAAAAGCGAATCAACGGCCTCTTCTGTAGGCTCTGTTTAAAGGGTTAACTGAAGCTTGCTTATGCACCACTTGTCTATGGGGGGGCAATTAGATTGAGCCATAGCCCTACGTCCTTCATTCCCCAATTCAGCGAGGGGTGGACTGACAATTTCTGCCTGAATGATTCATCATAAAAATACCACCCGAGCCCCCCAAAACTTTTACATGCCTCCAAGATGTGGTCTAAATGCTGAAACATACCCCCGCACCATTCAGTGTGCTTTTCCGCTATTACTCTTGCATAGATGCAATAGGCTTGGAACCAGTTGGTAAATGACCTAGGGATATGTCTAAGCCTCTCCTCCTCTTGCTTTTCTTCCCCTCTCCTATCCATTTTCACTGTGAAGTCCTTATGTGAGGGTAAAAGGGACAAGATATCTATAAAATCCCCCCTCCATAATTTTTCCTTGTACGATAAGCTCAAATGGTAACCCGGGGGGGGACATTTCACATGGCATGACTTCCTTAATGCATTATTCCAGAATGTTAACTCTGGCTGGAGGAACAGTCAATTCCCTAGCCATACCCCCAGTAACCATGGCATCTGGGCTGTGCTGGGATAGTATGCTAGTAGAATGTGAAACAGAAAAAACAGGAGAAGGGATAAAGATAGGAGCAGATGCAGCTTGTTGAGCTGCATTGCCAGAGGAAACAGAGGCAGGAATCATAGGCGATAGCGTTTTTACCAAGAATGACAGAGAATCCACTAAAACATTCAATGAATTTAACTGATAACACTCACCAGCTGGTGGAGGTTGAGCAGCCTCCTGCTGAGCTGCTTTGCCCAGCAACAAGCCGTGAACTGGCATTTGAGGTACCTGCCTGTGTGGAAGTACCTGTGGCTCCTCTACTATGCAGTAGCTCTCCTGCAAGGACTGCGCTGGCTCCTGCATTCTGGCTGCTTGTGGGGAGAGCAGTCCCCCTCTCCCCGTTCCTACAGTGATCCCATTTATCTCTGCTCCACCCATATACACCGCAGTGTGTAAACAGACTCCTAAGGACTTCCTTTAAGACTGTCTATATATATACATATGTTGTATGGTATTTTTTCATTTTATTTTTATTTATTTTTTCATATTTTTTATTTTTTTATTTTTTATTAATTTTTAATTTTTAATTATTTTTTTATTTTTTTATTCATATTGATTACTTTAGGTAATACATGTTTCTGTGGATATTGTGCGCCACCACTTGTCTATATACCATTCCTACAGTGGGCTGTCCAGCCTTGGTTCCCCTGAATCCTGCAGTTCCCAAAATTTAAAGCAGCAGTAACCAGAAGCGAGCTAAAGCAGCAACCCGGAAGAGGGAGCCCTGTGCTGGAACGCTCCTGCGTTCCAGGCGCCATAGAGGGGAGGAAGAAAAGCAGTAAGAAGGGGAGACAAGCACATGAGGGGGAGACAAACAGGGGCATATATATATATATATATATATATATATATATATATATATATATATATATACACACAAAAACTGCTGCCATGGAGGGATCTTCAGACCTGCCAGCTGATTCACTGTGCATGGGCACATGAAGGCCATCCCGACCACTGGACACAGAGACCTGGAGCTACGCACCCACCCATGGCTGGGCCCATCCAGGCCTATTCCAGCCTTATGACGCTGTTCCCATTCCTCCTCCAGACACTGTATCTAAAGCCATGACAGCCGCTCTGGTCACAGAGCCCTTTGGGGATGTGGGACACGAGTTCCGGAAGGCAAGTCTTGTGCAACTCATGCGATGCCCAGGCGGTCAGGGGAAAGAGACTGAAATTCCAACAGATGGAGTCTCTAGTTAAGCATGTGGCGCAGCAATCCCCAAAGAAGTGGGGTATGACCCACATGCGGAGCCAGTCCATCACTCTATCAGGTTTCCTGGCTGACGAGGCCCAAGGGAATCCAGGCCTATTCCAGCCTTATGACGCTGAGGAGATGTTCCCATTCCTCCTCCAGACACTGTATCTGCCGCCTGGCAGCCACTCTGACCGCAGATCCCACTGGAGATGTGGGACACGAGTTCCAGAGAGCAAGTCTTGTGCGACTCATGCTATGCCCAGGTGGTCGCGGAAAAAGAGACTGAAAAACCGACATATAGTGTCACTGATTAAGCGTGTGGTGCAGCAGTATCTGAAAGAGTGGGGTACAACCCGCATGCGGAATCAGTCCACCTCTCTATGTGGTTCCCTGGCTGATGAGGCCCAGGAGGATTTAGGCCCACTCCAGCCGTTGACGCATCTCCCTGGTCTCCTGACAGCGACTTAGGGGGAGACAAATTTGTCGAGGGTTTTGACTTTGCCCTTGTTTCACTACTAATTAAAGCGGTTAAAGAGGCCCTTAAGTGGGAAGATTCTTCCATTCCCCCGGCTAAGCAAAGTAGTTCTTTAAGCACCTGGGGAAGGAACGATCCAGTTTTCTCAGAATTGAAAGATACCATTAATAAGGAAGGGAGCAAGGTGGATAAGAAGATCTCTATGTCAAGCAAAACCTCCAGATTATACCCCTTCAAGGCAGAGGAAGTGAAACATCTGGAAAAACGCTCCCCTTGTAGACGCAGCATTGATGCGACTGGCCATTAGGCTTGTGCAATTCGTTTCGTAACGAATCGAAATTCGTCCGAATTTAGCAACTTTCGGACATTCGGAAGCATTCGAATTTCCGAACAAAGCAATTACGAATAAAACCGAATCCGAAATAAATTATACCACAAAATAGCGAATGCCCGAATGTCTTCGGCATAATTCGTTATGAAAAAACTTATGAATGTACAAATCCATTGGAAACACAATAACACTCACTCTGCTCTGCTCTCTGCTTCTCCTTCACCGTGCTGAACTCCCTCTCAAAATGGTGTACAGGGGCGGAGGCTATAGCCGCATGTAAAAAACGAAAGTAAAATACGAGATTTCTAATCCATTCGAAGCACAATAACACTCTGCTCTGCTCTCTGCTTCTCCCTCACCGTGCTGAACCCTCTCAAAATGGTGTACAGGGGCGGAGGCTATAGCCGCATGTAAAAAACGAAAGTAAAATACGAGATTTCGAATCGTTACAAATAACCGCTATGTATTTCGAAAAGTACAAATCCATTCGAAGCACATTAGGCATAATAGGCAGCGTCGTCGTGAGAGAGACACAGAAAATTACGAATCAACGAACCCAAAAAAAGTTACGAAAGTAGGAGTTGTGTCCAGAATCAACGAAAAACAACGTACTCTACCGAAAGTACGAATTATAAAGCAACAAGAAATTCAACGAAAAATGTCGCTTGCAAAAATACGAATGAGTCCGAACACGAAAAATCCCGTCTAGCAAAATTACGAATGATTACGAATCAACAGGACCGGAAAGAAACGAACCGAAACGGAACAAATTTTTCCGTTGTGCACAAGCCTACTGGCCATACATGTTACTCTTCCTTTAAAGGACACTGTATCCTTCAAGGGTGGGCTCAAGAGATTTACGGCTAAACGGGCCCAATGGTTACGCCCCTGGCTCGCTGATCCAGTATCCAAACAAGCCTGGGGTAGAATCCCCTTTGAAGATCCTTTGTTGCCTGGCAACAAGCTGAATAGCGCTATAGCCCGAACCATGGGTGGGAAATCGTGCTTCTTGCCCCAGGATAGGCATCTGTTGGCTGGAAGAGGCCCCAGCGGAGAACACACAGTACTGAGCGTTCAAAGGAAGTACACTCTTTCAGGCCTCGGCTGGGACTTCAGGTGAAATTAGATCAGAAGTCAGATATCCTTCCAAAAGCTCGCTTAGAGCCAGGCGTCCAGCGAACGTGTTGCCTTAGTCATTTTCGGATTGGGCCCGCCCAGGCAGGTCAAGTGGGGGCACGTTTGCTTCTCCCGGCACATCTGGGTGGCCTCAATCCTCGAATACTGGACCTTCAAGACCGTGCCACATATGGTCCTTCACCAATACCCCACCAGTGGCCCTTATCAGAACAAAAGTCTGTTATTGTCTCAAGACTTGGAGCAGCTGTTGGTCCACAGGGAGCAAGTGATCTCCACACTGGTTGTTTTTGGGTGGCTCCAAAAAAAAGAAAAAAAAAAAGGAGCCATCTGGAAGCAGTCCAACGCCTGACTTACTTGAGGGCCCAGTTCAACACTGTGAAAAGTACCATCTCCCTCCCAGTAGAGAAGGTCCCAGTCATTTGAGGGAGAATCTCACAAGATCTGTGGTCCTCACGCCTAAAAGCCTCACGGTGCTTAAGAATTATCGGCACAATGGTCTTTACGACCCCCATGGTCAAGTGGTCTCTGTGGAGGTTACAAAAAACAAGTAATACAGGCGCAATGTACCAGTACCTCAGTAGATGGATAGAAATAGAGTACCAAATAGTCCGAGGCCAGTAGAAAGTGAGGTGGTACTCTCAAATATTAATAGGGGGTGGGCAGTTAGGGCAGCCACCAACAGGACCAGAAGCTGGTTTTCCAGTGAGCTAAAACAAAAAAACAAAGAGAGGGGCGCCTCTGAGATAGATATCAATGTAACATTTATTTATAGCAATATTCACTCACATGTAAATGAAGTGGTTGTATTCAGCTGGGTGGAAGAGTAGAGGAACTACAGGTTACAGAAGGTCCATGGAGCTGACATCACAAGAAATCCTGTGGGGGAAGCGTGTGATGATAGGCACAACAGGAGACTTCCTTCTGGGAGTTTCTTTCACGACCACAGCAGGTTCAAGCTTAAAGCAGAGTGAAGAGGTAAAGGTTCAGTCTGGCACTTTAAAAAGGGCAGGTTCCAGATTCCAAAGCAGTGACTGGGGGGAGAACGTCAAAAGCCGGATGGCTGGCTGTGCTGCGCTGCGGCCACAAGATCTCGCTGTGCTGCCGAATAGATGGGGAGGCACGGCCGTGCGATCGGTGTCCAGAACGAGGCTTGGACAGCACAACAGGATGCATGCAACGCGTTTCTGAGCGGGCTTCGCTGTTGATGACAGAACAGCAGCACTCCTTTGTCAAGCATAGGGTGTGTTGGGGGACTGATGTGTAATTTATATAGGCTGACAGATACGATGGGGGCGGGGCCAATGCATAAACAGGAACTGTCAGCAATGGAGCATTTATAAAGAGCATAGAATATATATATATATATAAGAGAAAATATACATAAAAATACATAAAAATACACATAAGGCACAAATAAATAAAGGATATCTATAGCATTTCAAAAAATGGACTACAATTATAATTCATTAAAATACATGGATTAACATAATATATGGTAAAAATAAGCAGATATTGTCATCATTTTTTTAAAAACTTTTTTAGTAGTAAATTATCTTTAAAAGGCTTGTGGCAAGTGCATGTCTGGGTGTGTATTGTTTACGATACCCACATAAACGTATAGGGAGGGAGAGGAAAGGGGAGTGGGTTTTGACTTAGTAATATGATAATAAATCGAATGAGGATAGAATTGGATGTATGAACCAATATGTACACCGTGACATATATAGGATAAGAATATGAGATAAAATTGATGGGATGGAGATAGAGAAGAAGGGATGGGGGGGAACAAAGGGGGAGGGGGAATTAAAAATAACAATAACTGAGCATCCAAATTCTGTAGAAAATCTAGGATAAAAACAGCTGGTAAAGATAAGTTCACAAGGAATATATATATGGATATGTATGATATATATATATATATATATATATATACAAAAAAATATACATATATATATATATATATATATATATATATACATACATATAGTTCTGAAAAATGGGGGGGGGGTAAGGGCACGGGAGGGGGAACTATATGTCCAAATTTTGAAAAAAATCTTGGGCCAAAAACAGGTTACAGGGGGGGGGGGGAGATTAAATATGTATATATGTGTATATGGAGGGAAAAGAAAACCAGGGAAAGGGGGGGGGGGGGAGATAAATAAGCATAGGGTGAGATAAGGTAAGGGTAAGAATGGGGTTCTTAATCTAGATATACTTACTGAAACGATATTCCCGCCACCCCCATATAAGTAAAGAGATAGGTTAAAAACCTGTGATGGGGATGAGATACGTGTTACTATAGATTATATAGACAACAACATATACCGATAATGTTAGTAATTAACAGAGAGATTGTTGTGTATGTATACACCCACATATATAGGTACGTATGCATACACATACAAATACATGTGCCAAGGACAATAGCAACAACATTTTTACAGCATTTTAAAGAATTTTAAAGAAGATAACCAGCATAACTAAAGAACAGGGGCTATTTCGATTCCCTCGTTCAAACCACCAGATGAGAGAACATCTAGGGTATATATCCAAAATGTCTCGCGAGCACATCGTTTTTTGAATCGTTCGGCATCGGTTAGGGTGTTTGGGATCTGTTCTATGACCCAAACACTAAGACCAGTGGTGGATTTTTGGTGGTGTTCTGCGAAGTGCCGTGGGACACTGTGTATATCTTTGCCACCTTCTATCAGGCGTCGGTGTTGACCGAACCACTGTCTCAAAGGACAGATGGTTCGGCCAACGTAAATCAGCCCACAAGGACATGTTAGGCCATATACAACAAAATTAGAGGAGCAGTTGTAGAAGTGGTCTAGCAGATACGTTTTTCCTTTGCAAACATAGGATTTTTGGCCGTGTTGGACAAAGGAGCATGTCTTGCAACGAGCTTTCTTGCACCTGTACATGCCTACCAAAGGAATAAGGATAAGAGGGGTAGTGATGATCTGGTCGGTTTTGAATTTGCTAGGGGCAATTTTGTTTTTTAGGTTGGGAGCTTTACGATACGTTACTCTTGGTTTGGATGGAAGGGTGGTTTTGAGGAGGGGATCTTGTAGTAGGATATTCCAGTGTTTGTCAAGAATATTCTCAATTTTTTTGTATTGGTAGTGGAAAGTAGTGACAAATCTTAGGGAATGGTCAATAGGGTCTTTCTGTATTTTGGCAGGTTTACCTTTGGCATAGTGGTCACAGGCTTGGTCTACCAATGCTTTTGGATATTATTTGTCGGAAAATTTCATTTTAAGTGCGGTACTGAGTGTGTTGTAGTCAGCGTCAAGTGTGCAATTTTGACGTAGACGGCAAAACTGTCCCTTGGGTATGTTTTTTGTCCATTTAGGATAGTGACAACTGTTATAATGAAGAAAAGAGTTGCCAGCTGTGGGTTTGGTGTAATTTTTGGCGATAATCAGTTCCTCATTGTGGCTCAATTCTAAATCTAAGAAGGGTAGGCTGTGTTGCTCAGAGACATGAGTAAAACTAAGGCTATAAGGATTGTTGTTACAATGGCTGACAAAGGAGGTAATCAGGTCAGGTGGGCCATCCCAGATCACAATAAGATCGTCAATGTACCGACCGAAAAAAATTTAATTAGAGGAGTAGGGGTTGTTTTGTGAAATAAATTTATTTTCCCAATATCCCATGGCCAAGTTGGCATAAGAGGGGGCAAAGTTGGCTCCCATTGCGGTCCTTTGAGTCTGCAAGTAGAAATCGTCATTAAAATCAAAATAATTGTGGGTCAAGCAAAAACGTGTGGCTTCTAAAATGAATGTGGCTTGTCTTGGGTTGATGAGGGGCTCCTGTGCCAGAAAATATTTCAACGCTTGCAGGCCAAACAAATGCGGGATAGAGGTGTAGAGGGACGTGACATCTAGTGATAGCCACATATAGGACGGTTCCCACCTATAGGGTGCAAGTAGTTCCAGCAGGTGGGTACCATCTCTAATATATGATGGTAACTGTTGAACTATGGGTTGGAGGTAGGAATCAATGTATTGACTAAAACCAGTAGTGACGCTGTCCATGGCGGCTACAATCGGCCTGCCGAGGGGGGAAGTAAGATTTTTGTGCACTTTGGGTAAATGATAAAAATAGGGGATTTGATAAAAACTCTTTAAAAAATGAGGCTTCAGTTTTATCGATTACTTTGTCGTCAAGGGCTGATTTTATTAGTACATTGACCTCGGCAGCGAAATCAATGGTGGGGTCTTTAGAAAGTTTTTTAGGTTGTTGTATCGGATAACAGTCTCTGTGCTTCATGGACATAGTCAGACTTGTTCTGCAAGACTATGCCTCCATCTTTATCAGCAGATTTAATGATAACATCTGTAGAGTGTATTAGAGAGTCTAGAGCACGAGTTTCAGAGACCGAGAGATTGTGTTGGTGAGGTGAAATGGTAGAGGATTTTTGGCAAAGTAGGAGGAAGTCGGCAATAACTACTCTGTAAAAGCTTTCTAAAAAAGGGCCTTTTGATTGGGCAGGGTAAAAAAACGATTTCGGTTTGTAGGAGGAATGTTGGATAGGGGGGGAGGTGGCAAAGTGTTGCGTGAAGAGACTGATGCTATCATCATCTTCAGTGGCTGGTAGTAGCCCGTTACTGAGCTCACCATCAAATTCAAAAGAATTATCTGTTGAGGAGAACGGCGGGTGATCTGTATCGACTGTAGCTGGTTATCTTTTTTGGCATGAAAAAATCTTTTGAGGGTTAAATTGCGAATGTATCTGTTTAGGTCCTTGAACAGGAGGAAGGGATTGGGTTTGTTAACTGGTGCAAAATTAAGGCCTCTGCTGAGTAGGTTGGTGTCTGCAGCAGAGAGTTGGAGAGATGATAAATTAAAGATCTTTATAATTTGCGGAATTTTTGTGTGTTGTTGTTGTCTGAACTTTTTTGATGATCGTCCTCCTCTGCAGCCTCTCCGGTGAGTTTTATTTTCCGGTTGGCCCGAGGAGGACTGGGTACTAAAAAAGAAGGAGTGGACAAGAATGAGCAGGAGGCAAGTGAGGGAATGGATGTACCATTGTTGCAGTTGGCAGCTGATAGGACATCCATAGGAGAGAAAGTAGAGGTAGATGCTTCTATCTCTAGCGGATAGTTGGAAGTGGTAGCGGGAGCGGTGGTGTCCATGGCAACAGAGGTTCCCTGATCTCTTCTTGCATAGGATGGTCTGTTGTAGAAATTGTTCTTATCCATGAGTAGAGTGTTAGGTTTTGTTGTTTGGTTTTTGTCTGCCAAACGTCTGGGAGGGGCAAGAGGTGTTGGTTTGAAGTGTTTGTGGGTAATTTTAATTTGCATAGGGGGGGCGGGTGAGGTGGGGGAGGTTGTAACAGCGGAGTGGGGGAAAAAGAAACTAAGGACGGAACAGAGATAGGTGGGCGTGATGGAGGGGTGTGTATTGGTCTCTTGGGTGATATAAGGGGTGGGGGATAAGGATGTGGAAGATACTGCTGGCGGGTGTTCATATTAGTGGGTAAGAGGTTCTGTTTCCAATTGAAAATTCTATTTTGGTTGAAATCATCCAAGTCTCTCTTGAATTTTCCCAATTTAGTTTTTATAATCAGATCCTCATCTGATTTGGTGTTTTTCAATAATCGAGGTAACTAAGGTAGAGGCTTCAATTTTTAATTTTTCGAAAAGGTGTAGTCTGTGTTCAATCAGGATCTCCATCCACTTGGATGTGCAAAATTCAGAGATATTTTCCCCTTCTTTTTTACTAGAGTTGTTAAGAAATTGACATTCTTTAGTAACCCTGAGGCCTCGAGGGGAGATTTTGGTCGTTATGTATTTTTCCAGAAAGAATTTATCCCACCATTGTTGATTGGTTTGTTTGATAACTCTTTCTAGATGTTTGAATTTGCCACACAAAGTGTATCTGGTGGCACCAGTTAATTTAACATCAAGGGAAAAAATGGTATTTGGTAAGGTAGCATATAGATCCTCGAGTACATTATGTCTAAATGTTTCTATGTCTTTAAGTAGATCCATGTGTGTAAAGACTGGATAAAATATATGGAAACAAAAGACTATGAGGTGGGTACCGAAAGCATAGGAAGCATAGAAAGACAGAAGGAAAAAGGAGGGGGTAGGGGGTATCTTGGACAGGTCGAGCACTAAAAAACTTTTACTTTACATTCAAATAAAAAAGAGCAGATGCAGAAAACATTTGTTAATAAAATGGCATAAAAATTAATGCTTATAAATTATTATAAAACATCAAGAATAAACATCAAGAAAAAAATGCTGGTTGGAACCAATAGGCAAAAGGGGAGAAGTCTGTGGTGAGTTTAAAAAGGACACGGTGAACCAAATGTAGAGGGTAGTATATGCAGCACTTAAAGCTTCTGAGCTATAGACAAAAAACAAGTAATACAGGCGCAATGTACCAGTACCTCAGAAGATGGATAGAAATAGAGTACCGAATAGTCTGAGGCCAGTAGAAAGAGAGGTGGTACTCTCAAATATTAATGGGGGGTGGGCAGTCAGGGCAGCCACCAACTGGACCAGAAGCTGGTTTTCCAGTGAGCTAAAACAAAAAAAAACAAGGAGAGGGGCGCCTCCGAGATAGATATCAATGTAACATTTATTTATAGCAATATTCACTCACATGTAAATTAAGTGGTTGTATTCAGCTGCGGCCACAAGATCTCGCTGTGCTGCCGAATAGATGGGGAGGCACGGGCGTGCGATCGGTGTCCAGAACGAGGCTTGGACAGCACAACAGGACGCAGCGCCGGGCTGTGACATCATAAGCATGCGACGCGTTTCTGAGCGGGCTTCGCTGTTGATGACAGAACAACGGCACTCCTTTGTCAAGCATAGGGTGTGTTGGGGGACTGATGTGTAATTTATATAGGCTGACAGATACTATGGGGGCGGGGCCAATGCGTAAACAGGAACTGTCAGCAATGGAGCATTTATAAAGAGCATAGAATATATATAAGAGAAAATATACATAAAAATACACATAAGGCACAAATAAATAAAGGATATCTATAGCATATCAAAAAATGGACTACAATTATAATTCATTAAAATACATGGATTAACATAATATATGGTAAAAATAAGCAGATATTGTCATCATTTTTTTAAAAACTTTTTTAGTAGTAAATTATCTTTAAAAGGCTTGTGGCAAGTGCATGTCTGGGTGTGTATTGTTTACAATACCCACATAAACGTATAGGGAGGGAGAGGAAAGGGGAGTGGGTTTTGACTTAGTAATATGATAATTAATGGAATGAGAATAGAATTGGATGTATGAACCAATATGTACACCGTGACATATATAGGATAAGAATATGAGATAAAATTGATGGGATGGAGATAGAGAAGAAGGGATGGGGGGGGGACAAAGGGGGGGGGGAATTAAAAATAACAATAACTGAGCATCCAAATTCTGTAGAAAATCTAGGATAAAAACAGCTGGTAAAGATAAGTTCACAAGGAATATATATATATGGATATGTATGATATATATATATATATATACAAATAAATATATATATATATATATATATATATATATATATATACATACATATAGTTCTGAAAAATGGGGGGGATAAGGGCACGGGAGGGGGAACTATATGTCGTATCTGTCTGCCTATATAAATTACACATCCTATGCTTGACAAAGGTAGTGCCGCTGTTCTGTCATCAACAGCAAAGCCCGCTCAGAAACGCATTGCATGCTTATGACGTCACAGCCCGGCGCTGCGTCCTGTTGTGCTGTCCAAGCCTCGTTCTGGACACCGATCGCACGGCCGTACCTCCCCATCTATTTGACAGCACAGCGAGATCTTGTGGCCGCAGCGCAGCACAGCCAGCCATCCGGCTTTTGACGTTCTCCCCCCAGTCACTGCTTTGGAATCTGGAACCTGCCCTTTTTAAAGTGCCAGACTGAACCTTTACCTCTTCACTCTGCTTTAAGCTTGAACCTGCTGTGGTTGTGAAGGAACCTCCCAGAAGGAAGTCTCCTGTTGTGCCTATTAGGCTTGTGCAATTCGTTTCGTAACGAATCGAAATTCGTCCGAATTTAGCAACTTTCGGACATTCGGAAGCATTCGAATTTCCGAACAAAGCAATTACGAATAAAACCGAATCCGAAATAAATTATACCGCAAAATAGCGAATGCCCGAATGTCTTCGGCATAATTCGTTATGAAAAAACTTACGAATGTACAAATCCATTGGAAACACAATAACACTCACTCTGCTCTGCTCTCTGCTTCTCCTTCACCGTGCTGAACTCCCTCTCAAAATGGTGTACAGGGGCGGAAGCTATAGCCGCATGTAAAAAACGAAAGTAAAATACGAGATTTCTAATCCATTCGAAGCACAATAACACTCTGCTCTGCTCTCTGCTTCTCCCTCACCGTGCTGAACCCTCTCAAAATGGTGTACAGGGGCGGAGGCTATAGCCGCATGTAAAAAACTAAAGTAAAATACGAGATTTCGAATCGTTACAAATAACCGCTATGTATTTCGAAAAGTACAAATCCATTCGAAGCACATTAGGCATAATAGTCAGCGTCGTCGTGAGAGAGACACAGAAAATTACGAATCAACGAACCCAAAAAAAGTTACGAAAGTAGGAGTTGTGTCCAGAATCAACGAAAAACAACGTACTCTACCGAAAGTACGAATTATAAAGCAACAAAAAATTCAACGAAAAATGTCGCTTGCAAAAATACGAATGAGTCCGAACACGAAAAATCCCGTCTAGCAAAATTACGAATGATTACGAATCAACAGGACCGGAAAGAAACGAACCGAAACGGAACGAATTTTTCCGTTGTGCACAAGCCTAGTGCCTATCATCACACGCTTCCCCAACAGGATTTCTTGTGATGTCAGCTCCATGGACCTTCTGTGACCTGTAGTTCCAACCACTTCATTTACATGTGAGTGAATATTGCTATAAATAAATGTTACATTGATATCTATCTCAGAGGCACCCCTCTCCTTGTTTTTCTGTGGAGGTTACGCCCTTTTTCAAACAGGGTTTCTTCAACAAATGGAATTCGAGGGACGACAATCAGTTTATTCACATAACTTCAGTGAGGAGGAACAGCCTCTTCTGGTGGCTTCAGCGCAGAAATCTGCTCTGCTGCCACTCCATTGCCCCGTCTCAGGGGTTGTGGTCATGACCTCTGCCAGCGGTGCTGGTTGGGGAGCCCTCTGGAGGTCAGAACTTGCACAAGGCAAGTGGGATGCCCGTATTCACGACCCAGGTTCAAACGTCCTGGAACTACGGGCAGCCTGGTATACCCTTCAGTCTGTCCATATCCCAGGTATCCTCTTCTTCAGCCGGCGGTCTGGTTTCCGATAATAGTGGTCTCTGCGGCGGATTCGCTGTGAGATCACTTTTATCGGCGGCGGGAAAGGGCCCTCCGCCGCTTACCGAAAATTAGGCTAACTTTACTTTTTCTTTTTTTTTTTTATTCATGAAAGTGTCTTTTTTCCCAAAAAGTTGCGTTTAAAACACTGCTGCACAAATACTGTGTGACATAAAATATTGCAACAATCGCCATTTTATTCTCTAGATTCTCTGATAAAAAAATATATATATATATGTATATATATATATATATATATATATATATATATATATATATATATATATATATATAATGTTTGGGGGTTCTAAGTAATTTCCTAGCAAAAAATATGGATTTTAACTTGTAAACACCACATGTCAGAAATAGGTTTAGTCATGAAAGGGTTTTTAAAGGGCCATTTTTTTTTTATTTTTTTTTTTTATTTTTTTTTTATTTATTGTTGCATTTTAGTGTAAATAGGAGATCTGAGGTGTTTTTGACCCCAGATCTCATATTTAAGACATCCTGTCATGCTTTTTTTCTATTGCAAGGGATGTTTACATTATTATTATTAATATTATTATTATTATTATTATTATTATTGCAAGGGATGTTTACATAGGAATACAAGTGACACAATTAAAAAAAAAAAAAGAACAGTGAAAAAAAATGAAATAAAAGGTAAAATAAATAAGAAAAAAATAATAATATTTAAACGCGCCCTGTCCCGCGGAGCTCGCGTGCAGAAGCGAACGCATACGAGAGCAACGCCCACATATGAAAACGGTGTTCAAACCACACATGTGAGGTATCGCCGCGATCGGTAGAGCGAGAGCAATAATTCTAGCCCTAGACCTCCTCTGTAACTCAAATCATGCAACCTGTAGAATTTGTTAAAAGTCGCCTATGGAGATTTTTAAGGGTAAAAGTTTGTCGCCATTCCACGAGCTGGCACAATTTTGGAGCATGACATGTTGGGTTTCAATTTACTCGGCATAACATTATCTTTCACAATATAAAAAACAATTGTGCTAACTTTACTGTTGTCTTATTTTTTCATTAAAAAAAGTGTATTTTTTCCGAAGTGCGCTTGTAAGACCGCCGTGCAAATACGGTGTGACATAAAGTATTGCTATGACCGCCATTTTATTCTCTAGGGTGTTAGAAGAAAAAAAAAGTATAATGTTTTTGGGTTCTAAGTAATTTTCTAGCAAAAACAACTGTTTTTAACTTAAACAACACGTTTCAGAAAGAGGCTCGGTCCTTAAGTGGTTAAATAAAAAGTTATTTCGGATGCACAAACCATATTGAAACAACAAATAAAGAGTTTGAAAAGTTTACATACAAATCTATATATAAATGTCGTTTCCAGAATGGTATGTTTTTCCCAAAGCTCAGTTGATCTGAAAAAGATGTAATAAGTAATTTCTTCATTACGTTTCTAAAACTCACCTTATTTCTCCTCTAGAATAAAATAAATTCCAATTATGCACAATGTCATCTTTGTTTTAGCTCAGTAAAATGTGTAGTTATCAAACTACAACATGCCTCTACCTAATTTATTAGGTTTGCTAAAAGCACATGGGTTTATTTAGGCAAATCCACTTTGCATTGCAAGTGCACTTGGAAGTGCAGTTGCTGTAGATCTGAAGGGGACATGCGAGGAAAAGAAAAAAACGAATTTTTGCTTGCACATGATTGGATGAAAAAATCAGCAGAGCTTCCCCTCATTTCAGAGCTTCCCCTCAGATCTACAGCGATCTACAGCGACTGCACTTATAAGTGCACTTTCAAGTGCACTTGCAGTGCAGATTGGATTTGCCTTTAATAAATCAACCCCATAGTGTTTCTTTTGGTAAAATAGTAAATAGACAAACTCTGATAAAAAAAAAAAAATAGCATTTAATAAAAAATTTGCATTGAGTCCTGCAGAGCATTGCAACTGCAATGATTCTATTATAGGTGCAATGCACATGCTCTTGCAAAGCTTTCCCTCAGCCCCAGGTCTGTAAGGGGGTATGAACCTGCCTGGAGAACGTGTCACTGAACTACAGCGGTGAGAGAGGAGTGATAACTGGCATACAGTCTTATGCCGCGTACACGCGACCGTTTTTCCTGTCAAAAAAACTAAGTTTTTCTCGACGTGATTCGTCGTGATTCTTCTCAAGTCTGCCTTGCATACACACGTTCAGGAAAAAAAACTCTCGAGCAAAGCGCGGTGACGTACAACACATACGACAACATGTACGACGGCACTATAAAGGGGAAGTTCAATTCGGATGGCGCCACCCTTTGGGCTGCTTTTGCTGATCTTGTGTTAGTAAAGTTTGGTGAGAGACGATTCGTGCTTTTCAGCCTTGTGCTTTTCAGTCCTTTACAGCGTGACGAATGTACTATCTCCATTACAACTGCTAGTTTTAACAGAACAAGCTCTCCCGTCTTATATTTGATTCTGAGCATGCGCGTTTTTTTCCCCTCGGAAAAGCATACACACGAGCGGTTTTTGCGACGAGAAAAAGAACGACGGGAAAAACGTCGAGAAAAAATAGAGCAGGTTCTAATTTTTTTGCGGGCAGTTTTCTCATCGAGAAAATTGCTATGGAGCATACACATGACCGGTTTTCACAACCAATCTAAAAAATTGTAGTTTTCTCGTCATGAAAAACGGTCGTGTGTACGCGGCAATACAGTCAAGTCCCATTTCTCACAGTGGCAGGTAGGTTTTGTAATACAATTTATTAAACAACAAACATGGATAATGCAGCAGTGCTGGTGGAGCCATGCACAGTTTTGCTAAATTAAGAAACAATAATTTGGGGAAGATATGACCATTTCTCATGTTACATCCTAAATATGTGTGAAACATGGTATTAAAAGTGGACTATACCTTTAAGTAGTTTTAATATTATATAATAGCATGTCAGAAGATAAATATAGCTCAGGGATCTTTTCATATGGCTTTAAGGGCAGCGTGGAAAAAACACAAATTCTTTAAATAACAAATTTTGGGGTGCCTTAAAGTGGTTGTAAACCCAACCATACAACTTGCACCTACAGGTAAGCCTATATTAAGGCTTACCTGTAGGTGCAAGAAATATCTCCTTAACCTACACGGTTAAGTAGATATTTACTATAAAGCGATGCGCCGATGACATCACGCGCATGCACACTAGTGGGTCGGCTTCGTTGCCGGTTTTCTGAATGGATCTTGCCGGCCCGAGCGCGCATGCACGTGACGTCATCGCTGCTTCGGGCCAATCACAGCGCGGGAGCGGCGATAACAGGAAGAAGATCGTCAGAGAGATGACGGCGGCGGGGAAGGCACGGAGGAGAACTTCGGGGGCTTCGATCTCAGGTAAGTCGATCATAATGAGCTAGTATGCTATGCATACTAGCTCATTATGACATTCTCTTGCAGGGTTGATTTAAAAAAAAAAATGAATGAGGGTTTACTTCCTCTTTAAAGTTATATGTGGCATATTGGAACCAGCAGGAAAATACCTCAGCAACAGCATACTTTGGTAATGTATTATTGACTGTGAATTTTTGTATTTTTTGTACAATTAGCTTAGCTTACAGACAGTATCATCACCCAGTTTGGTTTGATTTGATTTGTTTTAGTTATAACATTTTTCTTATAATTTTAGTAGCAACATACAGTACATGTTTTCCTAAAGCAGTACTAAGCCTTTCTTGACAACTCAGACCTAAATCGAAAGACAGAAGCAGCAGGGAGCCAAGCTCCTAAAAAAATTGAGCTAAAACCCTCAGTTTAAGGTGGGGGAAAAAATTACCAGTGGCAGTGGCTACGACCCTCCGGTATGGTTTGGTAGAAACTGGCAAGCAGCAAGACAGTTGGTAGCAGTAACAACATGCCTAAATGCAGAGATACAAAGCATGGGCAGCTGTTTTTTTTTTTCATTAAACCTAACCCATCAGTCCTCAAACACAGTTGTGTAAAGATTGCCCGAAGCCTGGCTTCCTATGAAGATTCTAAAGCCTCGTACACACAGTCGGACTTCCATCTGACTTTTCCGTGGATTTTTGTCCGAACGGAGTTGGCCGGGCACACCCATAGCATACACACCACAGGACTTTTCTGCAAACTTTCCCAAAACTTTTTGCAACATCACATGGTTTTTCTGCTCTTTTCTGCTCTTTACCGCCACCCTTTGGTCAACTTCTGCTATTGTTGGTTGATTTTAACATTAGTTGTTTTGTCCATCGGACAAAAGTCCTATGTTTTTCTGTACACACGGTAGGACTTTGCTCCATCGGACTTTTGTTGGGCAAAAGTTTGTCCGTTTGCAGACCCAACTTTTGTCCGATGAAAACAAAACCAAACGAAAAAAAGTTTGTCCGATGGAGCGTACACACGGTCGGATTGTTGGTCCAACTTGCTTAAAACGAAGTTTGTTGGGCAAAAGTCCGACTGTGTGTACGGGGCTTTACAGGCACTGAACCTGCTGTGCTCATCTCTCTCTCTTCTTCATTTTGCCACAGCCAGTTCTACTCCAGAGTGGAGAGGAAGACTTGTGTATCCCTATAATCTTCTTCTGTTTTTAGTTGTTCCTGCAGCAAGCTAGAAATTAGGTGCTCAAATAATTTTGTCCAGTTTGCAGGGGTATGGCTGTAGGGTTACCACCTGTCCGGGATTCACCTTATTCAGACTGGACTATGGCTTCCCAGCAGGGATGCTGGCTGCAGTTGTCAGGATGGCATAGCTGTATGACAGGTGGGGGGAGTGGGCTAGTGTGTGGAAGTCCTGCGGATCCAATCTCATTGTTCATAGAACACACAGTAAGTGTCCATGCCTCCACCCACATTTCTCTCCTGTCCCTGTGTGTGTTGAAACTTAGACAGCAGAGACCTGCTTGGTGCCGCCTGCTTCATGATCGCCACTTGCTCCTCCAGGCTCCACTTTCTTGTGTCCCCCGCGCTTCGCCATGTTCAGACTCCAGCACCCTGTGATTGGGCGTATGGGGGTCATGTGCGGCTGCAGGGCTGTCCTGTTAACGATCGCGGTTGCTCCTGAAGTCCCGCCTTCGCCCAATCACAGGGTGTAGGAGACTGAACATGGGTGGAGGTGGGACTCCAGGATCTACCGCGATCGTGGACAGGCCAGCCCCACCGCCACACATGACCCCATACGCCCAATAGGCCCCCCTAAATGTTGCGCCCGGTGCCACGGCCCCCCCTGAACCCCCCACACTATGCCACTGTTGGTATGGATACAAAAAACAGAGTCAGGGTGCTCTTATAATAAGAAATATACTTTTGGTACTTCCTGTAGCTGACAGTTATATTTATTTGAGCTATGAAATGGCAGCACTTTAGTATAATGGTTAGCACTGTGGACTTACCATACTGGAATTCTTGTTTTAATTTTTACTACTTATGCATTTCCTAAATACTTCTCAGAGTAACCTGTATTTAGGATGCAACATGTACCATGCTCCAGGTCGAAGTGTGGTCGGGTGCTGATTGACAAGATACAGGCTTGTGAATCAGCAGTGACTGGTAATATTTATGCAAAAGTTTTTTGTGTGTTTCCTTAATTTCTTTTATTAGTTTTAGTCTCGTTGCATAAAGGTGATGTGTTTTTATTACCGCAGGAGAAAACTCAGTTAAGGTTGACAGTACTCTTCAGGATTTCAGTGCAGCAGTTATTAGTTCACTGGATTTCTGGCAGGATCAACAGCAATTTTTCTGCGCAGTATTTTTAAAAGGTCAAAAGATGAGGACATGTGCCTGTAGTACAAAAATGCACTGCGCAAGGATACACTTTAGAGCTCACTCAGAGTTCTAGATTTTAGTACTCCACTTTGACATTAAGCCATTCTTCAAAGGCTTTTAAAGGCTCTTTAGTTTTGTACAAGTGCATTAAGCATTGCAAATACACGCTCTATAGTCTTCTAGAGCATTGTGTAATAGTATTTTTAGCAAGTAAAAATAAAAAGAGCATATTATAAACTAGACTAGCTGCATTTTATACATTCTAAATTGCAATTAAAAAAAAAAATTTGAAACAATATTATAGATAGAATAGTATTACTACTTCTTTGCTCACCTCTTCAATGTCACATCTCTTCCAGTAATCAGAGGGGACGTGCTGGCCTTGTCCCATAAACCTTCACTCTTACAGGCACAAGATTCATCAGTCAGGCTTTTAAAAGAAGCTCATTAATAATGTCTTTTACAGACAATACAATTTTTTAATTTGTCTTGAAGGTGGAACATGTATACTAAGTAATTACAAATTCAGCTCAATGCATTATGTTGGTTCTTTTCATGTCTTTGGGTAACCTTGCATGTTTGGCTCCAACATGACATCTTTAGTTTATGGACAATCTTACTGAGCAGATAAATAGTGAGTCTGGCTGTACAGGGCACAATTCTGAACCATATCTGTGGCATTACAGTATTACATTTGTCTAAAGGTTTTTGTTTATCTTTGTAAGGTCATATCTTAAAGAGGTATTAAACCAAAACCCAAAAATGTAATATAATGTAGCTTTCCAATCATTGGATGTGATGGCTGCATTTGTTTTCTTTTGCTTTCACCTTGTGATCTGACCAGTAACATACCTCTTGTATTGCAGTGCCCCCACTTGAGATGAAAGAGCACAGGAGGCACCTTTGGACAGTGGCATTGCTAATCTGGGGGAAGGGGATTGTTAGATGCACTAGTAGATTTAAATACACTCAACAAATTGAAGGTGAACCCCAGCTAATACTTTAAAAGTAGTTGCAGCAAACATTTTTTTCTATTTGGGATAAAGTCCTTTACATAACTAAATAAATAAATAAGTAAATAAAAGCTGATCATTGTGTAGCGGGTATCAATATTTAGGGGGAGTATTTGGGGGGTAGCATGGCCCAAATCCAGCAATTACGAGGGTTTTGTGGTTGTTTTTGTTCGTGGAAGATATTAATGGTGTCCAGTTCCCTGTGGCCCCTGGGTTGCACTGTTCGTGGAAGATATCAATGGTGTCCAGTTCCCTGCGGCCCCTGGGTGGCACTGTCGGGCTGTGGTTGAACCACCATTGTTGGGTCCGTGCCCCTTTTGTCCTCTCGCAGTACGGCAGGGCGGGGAACCCGCTGTGCTTGCTGGGAGAGGGTATAAAGGGGGCGGACATCTTGTGCACGAGGAGTCCGAGCACCAGGCACCTTCAGCCTGGGGCTGCTGTCCGTTCGTCCGTGTCCAGGTGCCCTTGGCCTGGGCATGTGGAGTCGAGTTCCATCCCAGGCACCTTAAGCCTGGGGTGAGGTACTTTTCAAGAAGGCCTGGGGCCCAGTACCTTCCACTGGGTCCCGCGAGGGATGAGGTATTCCTAGGGTGCCCCGAAGTCGGGTGCCCGAATCCAGGGTGTAAGGGACCAGAGATGTGACCCTCCCGAATTGCTGGTACAGCATAATGCCGGTGACGGTGTGGGCTTCTGGAGACCGTCCGGATGGATGTCTTTCCCTGACAGGGGCCATTTATCCTAATGGAGGAATCCTATGTTCTTGTGGTCAGTGGCGGGGATCCAACTGAACCAGGTCGGTGGCAGAGACCTCTATTCAAGGTCTGTGGCAGAGGCCTCTATTTTCACCAGGGTTTGTGGCAGAAACCAAATTCACGGTCGGTGGCAGCGACTGTGCACCAAGCCTGTTTTCACTATACGGAACAGGAGAGAACTTTAATTCTTTGATTGTGCCTGGACCTTCTCCTTCCCACACCTGTCTGTTCTTTAAGTTCAACCAGCCTACTATTTGTTGCTCTAACAGAATAAATAAGTGTTGGACTTTATTTGGTGTGGAACTCAAGTTACTGGAAGCTGAGTGCCCCTGCCTGTGACAGGGGCAATCATCCTCCACAAGAGAAGCTGAAGCTCCGGACGTGAACACAGACCCGAAGGTAAAGGTTTAGCTCATGCCTCTGTATAACACACATCAGAGGGCACGAGCTGGTGGTGCGTCCCCCCCCCCCCATTCTTCTCCCTAGTACCCCTAGACGAGTCAGCCAGCCGCAAAGAGAGAAAAGAGGGAGAAGTGGAAAAGGGGGTGCCGCTACAATTGTAAGCACTACTGTCAGTAGTAAATGGTTTGTCTCATCCTTGCAACTGCTACATCTGCACAACAGCTTGTTACTGAGCAAATCACTAGATGAAAATAAAGGAGATAAAGCCTTAATAATGCCATCCCTAAAGTAATACTGCTGGAGCAACCTAAAAAATTATATATGATAAATGCTTTGATTATTTTTTGGACAAGGTTCTCTTTTTGGCCTTTTGTTTTCCTATAAAAACATAGATTAAAGGGGAATGCACTTATGAGTGACAGAAAAATAATGCTGGGTACAATTATTCATGTTACTCAAAGTAACATTAGTTGCAAATATAATACTGGTCTCTAACTTTAAATTCTAAAATGGTTAAAGGAAACCTCTAGTTTGAGAAAAACAGGTTGCTTTTGCTGTCCTTGCCTTCTGATAATGCTAGTTATAATGCTAGTTATTCAACTGTCACCCTGATTCCCAAGTTTTAATACATTAGTAGTTATTGGTTTGCAAAGTGAATGTTCCATTAATGCCATGTACACAAGGTCGGAATTTCTGAGGAAAAAAGTCAGACGGAATTTATTCATCGGATATTCCGACCGTGTGTATGCCCCATCTGACTTTTTCTATCGAAAATTCCGGTCGTCTGTATGGAACTCCGACCGAGAAAAAAAAACACGCATGCTCAGAATCAAGTCAACGCATGCTCGGAAGCATTGAACTTCATTTTTATCGGCTTGTCGTATTGTTGTACGTCACCGCGTTCTTGACGGTCGGAATTTGGAATGACAGTGTGTATGCAAGACAGCTTGAACGGAATTCCGTCGGAAAAATACGTCTGAGTTTATCCCGACGGAAAATCCGACCGTGTGTACAAGGCATAAGTTAGTGAATACATCGAAGCTATGTTTACAGTAGAAATCCCATTATGGAAAAAAATATTATTTTTTTTATAAATTCCCCTTTCAATACAGTTGGGTATTTGACCTGAACACTGCTTTATCTTATTTAGTAAGCTAATGAAACTTTAAAACAAACCTTAGATTCTGAAATTTTATTTCCTTCAACTACGGGTTAAGGAAAGAAAATTTCTTGTGTAGCGGTACCCAACGCTGTATCCTGGCCTAGGCTGACAAGGCCCAGGCCTAGGGCAGCACTTTGCAGGGGGGCAGCACGGTGAGAGTCCCCACCCGCTTGTGCTACACTGTTAGTGTAGCGCCAGTCTTATGCGGTGGACTGGGCTGAAAGGCAAATTAGTCTAGCGCCCCCATAAAGCGGCCGCACTGCTTCCGGTATGCGGGCGACCGGCATTCCACAATTGTGGGAGGGGGGGCGCCGCTTCTAATTTTGACTATCCTATCATCCTGGACCACAAACCTTCCTCATTGTGCTATATGTTTTCTGCTGCACCATTGGCATGGTTATATCTTCTTAGTCCTCTCCAAAATATTTACAGAATTTTGTGCTTCAAGTAGAACTATAGGCAACACTTTTTTTTCATTTAGATAGAGTAAGGGAGGGTTATAGCCCCTGTCAGTTAATTTCTTACCATCACTGTCCCATTGCAGAGATTTCCCTTCACTTCCAGCCCCATAGCCAAACAGGAAGTGAGAGGAAATCTATGCAAATTAGGGAAATCCATTGCCCCCCCCCCAGTAGTAGTGTCACCACTCAAAAATTTCAGGGCGGGTCTTAAAGAGAAAGGGGTGTGGCCTTGACAGGAAGGGGTGGGTCATATTTAAATTAGGGGGTGCAGGAGTTTAGTCAGGCCTAGGAAAGCACAAAACCTAAATACACTACTGGCAGTACCCCGTAAGGGATGCTAATAGACTCTATACCCCATTGGTTACCTCGACTCTGCAAATACTCTCTTACCTCTGACACCTTGGGTTCCATCATGTCACCATCTGTGAAAGTAAAAAAAGACTCACACAATATTAACAAAGCAAGTCAGATATGTTTACTGAGATAACAAATACAAAAAAATGCATACGTACTTCAACTTTAGCTTAATAATGAGTATGCTCCCTGATCTTATCATGCATGAATAGTAATATAAACATACTACAGAGACCTATGTGAACAGGTGAGCAGAAAAGTAAACACCCGGCACTATATCTCACGTGTCAGGTCTCTCTCCTCTGCCTCCTCCACACACAGACCAGCAACACTGTAAAACATTAACACACAATATGACCCAAATATCTTATAGGGTGGCTCCCTGTGACAGTTAAATGCAATTTATGCAAATAAGCAGAAGAAGTAGTAAACAAAAAGGGGAAAATAGGTATTGTTCCTTAAAGTGGTTGTACACCCTGTACAACCACTTTCACCTACAGGTAAGCCTATATTAAGGCTTACCTGTAGGTGCTGGAAATATCTCCTAAACCTGCACGGTTTAGGAGATATTTATAATGTCCTCGTACGCCAATGTCTTCTGTGCATGCGCCAATGTATTCGGCGCATGCGCACTTTAGAAAGGGCACGCTGTGCCGTTTCTAGTGGGGTCACACCGTGACTGGCGGCTCCCACGCGCATGCCAGTCACAGAGCCGGAGTCCGCGGCCCCCGGAAGGAAGAGGGGTGAAGAATGGATGCTTCCTGTACAGGGCACAGCGGTGACATTGCAGGCTTCGGTTTCAAGTAAGTGACACATAATGGGCTACTATGCGATGCATAGTAGCCCATTATGCTTTACCTTTGCAGGGAAATAAAGAGGAAGTAAAACCCATCAGGGTTTACTTCCTCTTTAAGTTCTGGGTATCTTCAGCTAGCCTGTTTCCTTAGTTGTAAAAGAGAATAGTAATCCAAGGTGTAAGATGCAGCAAGAATGAGCTAAGCTGTGATTTATCCAAAGAGAGTGTTGTATTTTCCTCCTTTAATATGCACCTAAGGATGTCCTCAAATCTTATTATAAGAAACAGTAATGTGTATTGAACAGATGCATCTGCTGTTTGTGGCCTGTATAGCAGTAGGTTTCACTTCCGTAGAACTACAAGTACCACCAACCAGTTTGTGTAAGTGTTATTCAGCAGCACTGTACTTATCTATCACAAGGGCAATGCCCGCTTACTACCACCAACATCAGATGGATGGATCAGATGAGGAGAAGGTTCCAGCCAAAATTCTCTGTATCTGTATCTTTGTTCTGTAAAGGGAGCACCACGCTGCAGCTCACTGGAAACTGTATTGCAGGTACCTCTGGATGTTTCCGGAACACGCACCGGTCTGCTGCACAGAAGTAGCAATGCTGTCCTCAGAGATCTCTCTGGGTCTAGCTGTCTGGCTCCCCACTGTGTAGGCCGCAGATTTGTCAGCAGTCCCTGTCACACAGACCTCCTGCTGGCAGGGTCAGAATGGCATCCAGAGAGAGCAATCTAGGCCGCCTCAGTCCTTTTTATTTCCTCTCCCAGCAGGCTGTTCTGTGCACACAGCATTCTGTTACCTGTAGTCCAGATTAGTCCTGCTGGCAGGGTCACTTCCTCGTTCCAAACTACATTGTCAGAACATTTGGGGTTAAAAAGAATTACATATAGGCCTTTATATTATGCATATTAATACTTTTCATATGGTTCATATTCATGTATATTATGAGCAAGAGGACAGCCATTTTGTCTCTAAAGTTAAGCTCATAGCTCATGATGTGCTGTGAACAATACTACAGCCACCTTGGTTTCTACTTTCTCTTCAAGGGGTTAACCCACATTCGTATCTTTAAATGTATTTCCTGTCTCACAACAAGGCATTGTTTTTCTGTATCTCTTTCCCAGACCATAAACTCAAAGCTTTTGAACATTTAAGAAAATATACCAGCCTCCCCGGGTGGTAACTCAAAGGTTTGGACACTTGGTAAAATAAACAAGATAAGGAACTCTTGTTTCAAGGGAGCCTGAAAACCTAAATTAGTATTTCAGAATAAGCTACAAAACTATAGGGCTTATTCAAAATAAGCTGTGTACGGTATATCTTAAATAAGGTTTATTGTAAGTACCTTCACAAAGTATCTACAGGTCCTTCTCAAAAAATTAGCATATTGTGATAAAGTTCATTATTTTCTGTAATGTACTGATAAACATTAGACTTTCATATATTTTAGATTCATTACACACAACTGAAGTAGTTCAAGCCTTTTCTTGTTTTAATATTGATGATTTTGGCATACAGCTCATGACAACCCAAAATTCCTATCTCAAAAAATTAGCATATCATGAAAAGGTTCTCTAAACGAGCTATTAACCTAATCATCTGAATCAACTAATTAACTCTAAACACCTGCAAAAGATTCCTGAGGCTTTTAAAAACTCCCAGCCTGGTTCATTACTCAAAACCGCAATCATGGGTAAGACTGCCGACCTGACTGCTGTCCAGAAGGCCATCATTGACACCCTCAAGCAAGAGGGTAAGACACAGAAAGAAATTTCTGAACGAATAGGCTGTTCCCAGAGTGCTGTATCAAGGCACCTCAGTGGGAAGTCTGTGGGAAGGAAAAAGTGTGGCAGAAAACGCTGCACAACGAGAAGAGGTGACCGGACCCTGAAGAAGATTGTGGAGAAGGACCGATTCCAGACCTTGGAGGACCTGCGGAAGCAGTGGACTGAGTCTGGAGTAGAAACATCAAGAGCCACCGTGAACAGGCGTGTACAGGAAATGGGCTACAGGTGCCGCATTCCCCAGGTCAAGCCACTTTTGAACCAGAAACAGCGGCAGAAGCGCCTGACCTGGGCTACAGAGAAGCAGCACTGGACTGTTGCTCAGTGGTCCAAAGTACTTTTTTCGGATGAAAGCAAATTTTGCATGTCATTCGGAAATCAAGGTGCCAGAGTCTGGAGGAAGACTGGGGAGAGGGAAATGCCAAAATGCCTGAAGTCCAGTGTCAAGTACCCACAGTCAGTGATGGTCTGGGGTGCCATGTCAGCTGCTGGTGTTGGTCCACTGTGTTTTATCAAGGGCAGGGTCAATGCAGCTAGCTATCAGGAGATTTTGGAGCACTTCATGCTTCCATCTGCTGAAAAGCTTTATGGAGATGAAGATTTCATTTTTCAGCACGACCTGGCACCTGCTCACAGTGCCAAAACCACTGGTAAATGGTTTACTGACCATGGTATTACTGTGCTCAATTGGCCTGCCAACTCTCCTGACCTGAACCCCATAGAGAATCTGTGGGATATTGGGAAGAGAAAGTTGAGAGACGCAAGACCCAACACTCTGGATGAGCTTAAGGCCGCTATCGAAGCATCCTGGGCCTCCATAACACCTCAGCAGTGCCACAGGGTGGTTGCCTCCATGCCACGCCGCATTGAAGCAGTCATTTCTGCAAAAGGATTCCCGACCAAGTATTGAGTGCATAACTGAACATAATTATTTGAAGGTTGACTTTTTTTGTATTAAAAGCACTTTTCTTTTATTGGTCGGATGAAATATGCTAATTTTTTGAGATAGGATTTTGGGGTTTTCATGAGCTGTATGCCAAAATCATCAATATTAAAACAAGAAAAGGCTTGAACTACTTCAGTTGTGTGTAATGAATCTAAAATATATGAAAGTCTAATGTTTATCAGTACATTACAGAAAATAATGAACTTTATCACAATATGCTAATTTTTTGAGAAGGACCTGTATACTAGTAATACGTGTATAAACACATGTATGCATATATATAGATTAGTATTAAGGAGTTGTATACATGCTACTATATTAGTGGGGTAGCATTATAAACTGCTTAAACATACATTCCAGTGGTTAGCTTCAAGGAACTTCCCAAAACATTAACAAATGGCCTGAGTCAGTGTTGATAATAAACATTCACACCTGTAAATCTGAAGTGATGCCAAGATAGCTGGGATACAGGACATGTGTTTTGACACCCTTAGACAATTAAGTGTGTTTTACTAAGCTAGGTCAAAGGGTAGTCGTAAATTATCTTTGCCTACATGAAAATAACATTAGAAATTACTTATAATACGCTACTGCCCTATGGTGGTAAAAATACTTAACTGTTTACGATAATGTGATGTTTGGTTGCTATGACAACCTACCCAATCACATCATCATTTGATGTCTCAGTTACGTAGTGATAAGATACACACCCACTTTTGGAGTGAGATAAAAGTAGCAGCTGAGATAGCAGAAAGGGAGCTCGAGACCTGGGCACATTAAGATCGGGGGAAGAAGAGGAGATCTCTGAGGGAACAGGTCGCTCTATAGATGGAGATTTCTCACTCGAGCCCTGGGGATCTCTATCTCCGAAAGGATCTCTTGAAGGAAGATGCCCGCTGGAAGCAGATCTTAGAACGCCAACATGTAGCAATGTTGGAGGGAGTCCTGTGGGACTCATAATGGAAGCTTCTCAAACAGACAGAACTTTAACCTGTTAACGTATTTATTTTGTTTATTTACCTGCCTTGGTAATGGAGTTGTTTTTGCATACACATAACTAAAACCATTTAAATATATATGGCAAAGCAATTTGGAATTGTATCATATTTTAACTGCAGTATAAATTAAATATTATTCCAAATATTAAGGCACATACCCTAATTTGGTTGTCTTTAAAAAGCTAGAGCCAAGTGGTACAATGGTTTTATTATGATATAGGTGTAAACATTTATTCTCTCTAAATTTAATATAAGACTTGATGTTTTATCAAAGCCATGTTCCTTATATGACACTTGGTCTGGACACGTTTAAGAAGTGTAATCAGGAGATCTGTTGGTTTGAGAAAGAAATAGTGTTAAAGTGAACAAAAGAGTGTTTACACCTTCCGTGAAGTAACGGAAAGACATTTCACAAGAGTTACCAAGTTTTAGATGTACAAGTATCATTTAAGTATTGAACTGCGAATATACCTTGTCATATAGCGCTCGCATAGAAATGTATGTAAATATTATCTGAACCTTAATCATCATTTATCTCTGATTATAGAAGTATATCCATTCATTTGTTTTATCACGACTTATACCTGATTTTAATTTGCACTGTACTTTAGTTAATAAATATATATAATATTTTAAGCAATATTCATTTGTGTTACTTGTCTTCAAACTAGCATGGATAAAGAACTTAGAATTTCTTGATATTGTAGGAAATAGGGAATCTCCGAAAATTAAGATTTGCCTATTTCCATAAATACAATAATTATTTTTATATTTCAGTATAAACATTCTGACATATTGTAGGCACTATGCTGAGATGCGTCAATGTTTCTGACATATATGGAGGCACCGCTTAAGATCTGTCAACGTTTGAAACAAGTGATATATTTGTGAAAAGTTATATATATATTTTATTGTCATTTCTTTTTTGAAAAAAATAATAATTAATTTTTACAAATATTTTTTTTTTTTTTGTTTTGCTATTGCCATTGTTAGTTGCAATATTGAAAAATGACAGATACTAAAGTTATTTTTAGTGCAGCCGGTCCTGCTGATGCAGAGAATGAAATTGGTATGCATCACAGAAAAACCGTAGAGTTTGCAAAATATCAGGGGATGTCTTCTATCAAAGAAATTAAGACAGATCTTGGTCCCTGTAAGACAGTTATTACTGCAAGAAGGACTATGTGTACTTTGGATAAGCCCAATCAAAGTACCAGAGAACTTTTTAAAGTTTTCAAGAAAGCCCATTACTTGGATAAGAAAAACCCAGATTTTGAAAGCCATGGATTTTTTCAACTGTTTGATGAGGCTTTGCCAAATAAAATTAAAATTATTATGGCCTGGGATTACTATCCCAAAAATGGATTGGATTGGCTGACAGAGCACCATCCTTTTTGCTGTTCTACAGAACAGTAAAGAAGCTTCAAGAATACATTTAAATAGCCCGCTCAAATAATAGCTTAAAAAGGAGCAGGTATAAATTGAAGCTACAAAATATAATTAGCCTGGAATTGTTAAAAATTCCAATTCCCCAATCAAAAGTTACACCCAGTTTTAAAAACTAAAAAGTGAAATCTAGCTGAGGTGTTTAAATATTTAAATGTCTGCAATTGACCAAAAGAAAGAAACATGTTTAAAGACATTTTTTTTCTTTACTCTAAAAATGAGTTCCAGACCCTTCTTTACAAAAGTGGGAGGAGACTGATTTTATCTTTGCAGCCAAAACCTTGTTTAGAGCTGGCAGGTTTCAGGAATGTTGTCTGTGTAAAAAGGTGGGGGCAACTTGCTCTTTATACAAACACACACAGCTGACAAAGTGAAACCAAAACTGTTAAGCCCTGTACACACGATCGGATAACCTATGGATTTTCGTCCGATGGATTTGACCATCGGAAATCCGATGAAACTGTTTTTCATCAGTCTTGGCCACACACCATCAGTTTAAAAACCGACGGCAACAAAACGACGGCACGTACAAAACGTACGACGCGCTATAAAAGGGCCGAACAAATCTAATGGCGCCACCCCTTGGGCTGCTTTTGCTGATTTCGTGTTACCGCGTGTTAGTAAAAGTTTGGTGAGAGCCGATTCGCGCTTTTTAGTTTCTGTGCTTTGCAGATCGTTTCCTGGTGTTCAGTTTGTGCTTGTGGGTTTGTATTTGTGATTCAGTGCGTGCAGTCAGGTCGTTACTGCCTTGCAGTGCCGACTTGGCCGTTCGTTTACTGTTTTTCAGATCGTTCTTTTCAGGCCTTGCTGTTCCACGGTGCGTTCTGTTTGAGTGCGTTCTGACCAGCCGACCGGTTTAAAACCATGTTTGAAGTGCGTTCTCGTTCTCGAGCTCGTGCTGGCTTTGGGCTTGGTGTTGCAGTTAACACTGTAACCCGAGTTCAGTCTGTGAACAGGGTGAGGAGGAGTTAATGGACTAAGAATTGGTTGCTCCAGCGGGACCAATTCTCTCATATGCCTCTGCTGTGGGAAATCCATGAGAATAACCCTGATGATTTCAGGAATTATCTCAGGATGACGGACCCCGTATTTCACCGTCTGTTGGATTTGCTGTCCCCCTATATCACGAGGCAGGACACTGTGATCCGCCAGGCCATCACTGCCGAGCAGAGGCTTATTGCCACCTTGAGATACCTGGCGACTGGGAGAAGCTTGCAGGACCTCAAGTTCTCAACAGGCATCTCCCCCCAGGCTCTCGGGATCATTATCCCTGAGACGTGTTCGGCCATCATTCAGGTCCTGCAGAAGGACTATATGAAGGTAATTATGCTCCTTTAACTCACATTATATGTTTTTATTCTCTTTTTTTTTTTTCCTCCTAACACAAATATGCCTGTTTGTAATATCCTGGTAATGTCCCCATTTTCCACATGCCTTTTTTTACCTGTAAATCCCTTTTTGGGCCCTACATGCCTATTTCCCTCCACTAACCTCTCCAGCATGCTATCGTGGGCGCAAACCCAGCTAGCCTTCTATTTTCCTTTTCATTTTTGGGGGGTCATTGCCCTCGTAGTTTGACAACCTTCCCTCCCCCCCCCTAAAGATGTTAAAGAAATTAGTAGTTCTCAATCAAGCTCAGCAAAGTGGTAGATCCTTTTTTGGGATCCCCACAATCACCTTAGGCCCCCCCCTTCGATTATTTTAGAATGTCCACTCAGCGGGGGTGAGGCATCTGCTAAATGGGCCTTTGTTTATTGTTCGGAAAAACTCCCTTAAATAATAATGTTACTCAACAATGTTTTTTTGTGTGTCCTCTGCTTGCACTGTAACCATAAACCGTACTAATGTCTTCTTTTTGTTTGACTCCACAGTTCCCTAGCACACCACAGGAATGGCTGACTGTGGCCTCCCAATTTGCCCAGCGGTGGGATTTCCCCAACTGTGGAGGGGCAATTGATGGGAAGCACGTCCACATAGTGCCGCCACCCCGTTCGGGGTCATACTATTTCAACTATAAAGGTTTTAATAGCATAGTGTTAATGGCGGTGGTGTCGGCACAGTACGAGTTCCTGTATGTGGACGTGGGGAAGAACGGCCGGATGTCCGATGGCGGATCATTCGCGGAGACGGAGTTCGCTCACCATCTGCAGGCTGGGGGTCTTGCACTGCCTCCAGATGCAGAGAACGTTGAAGGGCTCCCGTTCGTTTTCATTGCGGATAAGGCTTTTGGACTAGGACCACACCTGATGCGGCCGTTTCCCCAACGCACCCTCACCCCGGAGAGGAGGGTTTTTAATTACCGGCTGGCCAGAGCCCGGAGAGTTGTGGAGAATGCCTTCGGGATAATGGCCAGCCGGTTTCGCCTGTTCCAGACAGCGATACATTTGGCGGATTATAAACTGAACCACATCGTCTACTGCTGCTGCATATTGCACAATTTTCTACGCAAATTTGCAAACAATTATGTTTCATCGTTTGGGCCTGAGGCCGGTCCATCTGAACTGATTAATCTGACTGGCCTCAGCACTGCCCGTACTGGCTTGGCCCCCCAAAGTGCCCGTGAAGTACGCCAGAAATACGTAGAGTACTTCACGGGTAGGGGGGCCATTGCAATGCCAGACCACATCTGACCAAGTATTAAACCTTTTAAAAATAAAAAAAACATGGAATTCATACAAACTTGTGTTGTCATTCTTGTATTTTGGGTTTATGTGTCTCCCAGGTTACATAGTTACATAGTTACATAGTTACATAGTTAGTCAGGTTGAAAAAAGACACAAGTCCATCCAGTTCAACCGTAAAAAAAATAAATAAAAAAAATAAAAATAAACATATATCGTACAATCCCATATACCCAATTCTATACCCACAGTTGATCCAGAGGAAGGCAAAAAAAACCCAGAAGAGCATGATCCAATTTGCTACAGCAGGGGAAAAAATTCCTTCCTGATCCCCCGAGAGGCAATCGGATATTCCCTGGATCAACTTTACCTATAAATGTCAGTACCCAGTTATATTATGTACATTTAAGAAAGAATCCAGGCCCTTCTTAAAGCAATCTACTGAGCTGGCCAGAACCACCTCTGCAGGGAGTCTATTCCACATTTTCACAGCTCTTACAGTGAAAAAACCTTTCTGTATTTGGAGGTGAAATCTCTTTTCCTCTAGACGCAAAGAGTGCCCCCTTGTCCTTTGTGTTGACCGTAAAGTGAATAACTGAACACCAAGTTCACTATATGGACCCCTTATGTATTTGTACATGTTGATCATATCCCCCCTTAATCTCCTCTTCTCAAGAGAGAATAAATTCAGTTCCTCTAATCTCTCCTCATAGCTGAGCTCCTCCATGCCTCTTATCAGTTTGGTTGCCCTTCTCTGCACTTTCTCCAGTTCTCCAATATCCTTTTTGAGAACTGGGGCCCAAAACTGAACTGCATATTCCAGATGAGGTCTTACTAATGATTTGAACAGGGGCAAAATGATATCTCTCTCTCTGGAGACCATACCTCTCTTAATACAAGAAAGGACTTTGCTCGCTTTGGAAACCGCAGCTTGGCATTGCATGCCATTATTGAGCTTATGATCTACCAAAACCCCCAGATCCTTCTCCACTACGGATCCCCCCAGTTGTACTCCCCCTAGTATGTATGATGCATTCATATTATTAGCCCCTAAGTGCATAACTTTACATTTATCAACATTAAACCTCATCTGCCACATAGTCGCCCAATTAGACAGAGCATTGAGGTCGGCTTGTAAATTGGCGACATCCTGTAAGGACGTTATTCCACTGCATAGCTTGGTGTCATCTGCAAAGACAGAAATGTTACTTTTGATCTCAGACCCAATATCATTTATAAACATATTAAAAAGTAAGGGTCCCAGCACTGAACCTTGGGGTACACCACTGATAACCTTGGACCATTCAGAGTAAGAATCATTAACCACTACTCTCTGAATTCTGTCTTTTAGACAGTTTTCTATCCATTTACAAACTGATATTTCCAATCCTGTAGACTTTACCTTACACATGAGCCGTGTGTGGGGAACTGTATCGAACGCTTTTGCAAAATCCAAGTATACCACGTCCACTGCCACCCCTCTGTCCAAGGTCTTACTTACCTCTTCATAAAAAGAAATCAGGTTTGTTTGACAACTTCTGTCTTTCATGAATCCATGCTGTCTGTTGCTTAAATAGTTTTTTTCCAGCAAGAACTCATCTATGTGGTCTTTTATTAATCTCTCCAGTATTTTCCCAACTATAGAAGTTAAACTAACAGGTCTATAGTTACTTGGTAAACACTTAATTCCCTTTTTAAATATAGGCACCACATTGGCCCTGCGCCAATCCAGTGGTACTATTCCTGTCATTAATGAGTCCCTAAAAATTAAATACAATGGCTTTGAAATTACAGAGCTCAATTCTTTTAGGATCCGTGGGTGTATGCCATCTGGTCCAGGTGCTTTATCCACCTTTATTCCATCTAAATATTTCTGGACCATATCACTTTTGAGCCATTGTGGATTTGGGGCTGTGTCACTACCACCCCCATTTTGGACATGAGCTCCCCCATGCTCCTTTGTATACACAGAACTGAAGAAAGTATTTAATAAATTAGCCTTCTCTTTGTCCCCAGTCACCCACTCTAGATTATTTTGTAAAGGGCCTACATGCTCAGACTTGACCTTTTTACTATTAATATATTTGAAGAATTTTTTGGGGTTTGTCCTACTATCTTTTGCAATCTGTCGTTCATTTTGAATTTTTGCATCCTTGATTTCCTTTTTACATATCCTGTTATATTCTTTGTAACATTTAAATGACACTAGTGTTCCCTCATTTTTATATTTTTTAAAAGCTCTTTTCTTATAGTTTATAGCTTTTTTAACTTTGGCAGTGAGCCACATAGGTTTTATTTTTAGCCTTTTAAACTTATTGCCCATGGGAATATACTTTGCAGTGAGTTCACAAACAGTCTTTTTGAAGAATTCCCATTTCTGTTCTGTGCCCATTGATGCCAATATTCCTTCCCAGTCTAAGTCCTGGAGAGCAGCACTCATCCTTGGAAAATTTGCTCTCTTGAAATTAAGTGTTTTTATCTTTCCTGTATGTGATTTTTGCTTACAACTAACATCAAATGAAATCATGTTATGGTCACTGCTACCCAGGTGTTCCTTTATCTGAACATTAGTAATACGCTCTGCATGGTTTGAGATTACCAGGTCCAACAGAGCATCATTCCTAGTTGGGGCCTCAATAAACTGGACCATAAAATTGTCCTGCAATAGGTTTATAAATTTTTGCCCTTTAACTGTCCCAGCAGTTCCATTACTCCAGTCAATTTCTGGGTAGTTAAAATCCCCCATTATTATCACCGTCCCAGCCCTTGCAGCCCTTTCCATCTGTGCAAGGAGCTGAGTCTCTAACTCCTCATTAACATTGGGTGGTCTATAACAAACTCCAATGATTAGCTTTGAACTACGCACATCTGTATGCAGTTCCACCCATAATGCTTCAGACTCATCACACTCTCCATCCACCAGGTCCTCTTTCACACTCGCTTTGAGATCACTTCTCACATAGAGACAGACCCCTCCACCCTTCCTTTTTACCCTGTCTTTCCGAAAGAGTGCATAGCCAGGAATATTAATAGCCCAGTCATGTGAGGAATGAAGCCAAGTTTCAGCAATACCGATTACATCATAGCTCTCCTCATGCACCAGAGCTTCCAACTCACCTATTTTGCTTGGCAGACTTCTGGCGTTGGTGAACAGACACTTTAATGCATTAATATTATTTGACCGGTCACATACTATCCTCTTGGGTGTTCCCAGATTGCAACTAGGACTTGCTACTATACTTACCTTGGGTTTATGTTCTTTAGGTTCTAGTAGTGCCAAGTGTAATTGTCCTTAGTAAATAGCCTCAAAACTCAGAGCGAAAAACACGGTTTTTGCATCTTCAGAACTGCTCTTGAGCATAGAAAGAACAAGGCACACCTTTTTTAGACTTCCCAAATGTTTTTATTGTTTGCACCGCATTTTGTTTTGGTTTTTAGAAATACTAGCCTTTTTTTTATGTGCGGCTTTTTTTGCAGAAGCATGCATGGGTCGTAAGCCATTTTTTTTAGTTTGAAAAAGTAATAAAATAACATTGTGAAAAATACCAACTGGAGATGGGGTGATGGTACCCCTGATCCATCCCAAATGTTAACAAACACACTTTCTTTGGGGGCTCAAATGGGTATCTTCAACAAGATCCCATGGCTAGGGTAAACATGTGCTATCTGCCATCATGGGGGATCAATGGTCGTGCTTTGGGGATGTAAACCCTTCCTCTCCCCTACTTGAGGAGGGAGGAAGAGGTTGCACCCCCAAAACAGGGACATAGATATCCTGTGACGGCAGATAGCACATGTTGAGTCTTCAGTGTGTGCATCTTCACATTTGGGATGTTGGAAATCCCTGAGATAATGTCAGACGCATAACAAAAAACACAAAAAGGGGGGTTCACACTATTCTCCCCAAAATATCTATCATGTTTTTATATTTTTGCTCAATCACAATCATTCTCTTTCTCATAATGTCCATTTCGCTACTGCATTCCATGATTTCCTGAATGATTATTTTGGCGCTGGCACTCGAGAATGGCGGATTTGGACTTCCTGACACACCCCCACGTTCAGTCCCTAAAACAAAAAAAAGGTTTTACACTAGGCAGTCCTACATCTGTATTTACCTTGAAGTTGTGGTGACAGACACTGACCTGTTGTGCTGATAAGCTCCACCTCTCCTTCCTCCACCTCCCCTTCCTCCACCTCCACTTCCTCCACTTTCGCTTCCTGAACCTGCTGATCTTGGTCTGCTTTGGGAGCTTCGGGGATTTTCTGTGGTGTTGGGTTCCTCGTCTCATGAGCATGGTGTCCTCCCACTCTCCTCTCCCCTATGGGAATTTACAACAAAATGTATACTTTAGCACACAGACTTTTTTTAGGCCGGAAAAGGGATCCTCAATGTTTTGAAGTGGGGTACAATTGATATTTGGCCCTGAGTTCCAACATGAACATATGTGATCTTGCAAACTCAACAAAGCAACATGTTATTTTTGAGGCATTCACAAATACACTTGGATAACCACCAAGGTATCCACTGGACCACCTGTGTGTGACACCGTTAAAAAATTTGGCCCAGAGTATAGTATCTTGCTGAAGAACAAAAAAGAGTACACAACTGCTGGAGTGTCATCTCCTTTACCCAGAATACAGTTTCTTCTTTCAGTCACATTCTAAATTTCCTTACAACACATCATCTAGCCAACAATGTGTAGATAAACATTGTTGAAGTAAAATGAGGCATGCCCACATGTAGTTTACGTGGATATGTGCCAAACATGTTTGGGGGAAGAGCAGCAAGTTATTGGTCAAAACATTGGGCAAATAAGTGGACTCTCCACTTAACCTAAAAGATGAGATTTCAAAATGTGAACCCAGTCAAGCCAAGCACATGGTGCAAAACATGGAAGAATACATATTACAATGTGAAAGAACACAGTAAAATATACTTACTTTTTTCTATGCTTTTTATAAGCTTCCTATACTGCTCCGGCTCCCTGATCTTCAGATCTGACCACCTTTTACGGAGTTGTTCCTTGGATCTCCTGACCCCATATTTTTTATAGAGAGTCTTCGCCACTTTATCCATAATTTGTGACTTCCGGAGATTAGGGGTGTCGTATGGGCCATGCTTGCCGTCGTAATCCTTCCTCCGCAGAATGTCCACCATCTCCGCCATCTCCGAAAAAGACATATTAGTCGCCTTGTATCTTTTTTTACAGGATCGGGACGTTTCCGCCTCCGGGCTTTCCTCGTCGGTAATTTCAAGTAAAGAAGCCACCTGTGTCTGCGACATGTCGCCGTCTCACACTGTGCGCCGATCGTTAAGGGGCTGGGAAATGCAGAAAAAGTCCGTCATGGGCGGGCGACGAGGGCGGAGTTACACTCATGCGCAGGGTATAAAAAGGGGAAAGAAGTTATTAGGGATGCGCAGAGTAAGGACGACCGGAAGTGAACCCACAAAGTGAACTAAGGTAAGAAGGGAACTCGGGCCTGCAGTGGCATATTAATGGGTCATGATTGTAAAGGGCAATATTGTGATAAGTTGAGGAGAATCAATTCTGATCCTTTTTTTTTTGTACTTGCTGATCCTAATAGATGCATAAACTAAGAGAGCCGGAGGTGATGCTTGTTTTTATTGAAAAGTATAAGGAACAGCGCAACAAAAGTGATGTACGACGGGCAACTATTACCAAATTAGCCGAGGATATGAAGCCATGGATCCCAGATGCAGACTACACTATGATCAATAATAAAATCAACAACCTGCGCAATTCTTATAAAAAAAAATTCAAGGAAGTGCGCCAGTCCAAGAGATCAGGAGCAGCAGCCGACAATGTAGTAAAGCCCAAGCTGTGGTACTACAGACATCTTCAATTCCTGGATGACCAGATCAAGGCCAGGGAATCTATTTCCAGCCTTCCCTCAACCCTTCCTTCCACCCTTCCCTCAACCCTTCCTTCCACCCTTCCCTCCAGCGTTCCTTCCACCCTTCCCTCCACCCCTGCAGAGGCGGAGGAGGAGCCTCCCAAGCTAGAAGAGCCAGATCTTCACATCTTCAGCCCGGTATAGTATTTTTGATGCTAATTATTGTCCACTAAGTAATATGGAGTTGAACTGTTTGGCTTAGCCATAAATGATCCCACCCCCCCCTCCAAAATAAACCAGTAATGAGATCAAAATTGTGTGTGATTGATTCCTCAAATAATAGAAATCTACATTTTATTTTATAAACAGGATGAGGCAAGCCAGGAGGAAGAGGGTCAGGAGTGTGACAGGCAGGAGGAGGCAGGGCCCAGTGGGACTCAGCAGGTCCCCAGGCCTAGTGGCAGCACCGTCTCCCAAGTGGCTCCTCTCCACGTCAGACCGCCAAAACAACGGCGGATGACACAAGTGGAGGAGGAGTCACTAAAGATGATTCAGGAGGCTGCTGCCATTATGAGGGCCCCCCTCAACCCTACGGAGGGGTTTAGCACCTATCTGGCGGATAAGCTGCTCAGAATGGAGGCGGGACAACAGGCCCTCTGTGAGCATCTCATCTATATGGCCGTACACATGGGGGCGAGGGGGCTGCTGACTGAGGCCACCCATATCTCACATCAGCCCAATCCCTCTCCTCCTTCTCCTCCTCCTCCTGCCACATCACCACCCACAGTGGCCCAGCCTGCAAGGGTGCGTGGCCGGGGCCGTGGAGAGAACGCTGCAGAGAGGCGTGGAAGGAAGGCTACAAGAAAGAGCAGGAGGTGATTCCCTGGCCTCGAGCTGCTCATCCAGAAATTGAAGGTTGATGGAGTACCACAGCTTGGGATGATGTATGTCTTTGGCTACTGCTCCTGATTTCATGCTGTTGTTGATTTTATTATTGATCATAGTCAGGTCTGCATTTGGGATCTAATGACTTCATATTCTCTGCTAATTTGGGAATAGTTGCCCTTCGGTTTTTGATTTTTTTTTTCCAAAATAAAGGGAAATTTGATTTCAGCCAACCTACATGCCTGATGTGTTTTTTTGAGAAGTAGCAATAAGATTGCATAAATACAATGTGTAATTAAGAACAAGGGACACCAACCTCCGTGATTTTTCTAAAATTAAATATTATGTTGTTCTGAGAAATTGACACACCAAAAAATGCACAACAAATTTTAAGAGTCAAAAAACATAAAGGTGTAATTTGGGAGGTCGGCCTTGCAGAATTTTAATAATTATTCCGAAGATCACTAGAAAAAAGAAAGACATACATTTGTCAGAACTCATGAGAAAGTTCTGCTGTCAAAATGACATTTTAAAGACCGCTCGAAAGCAAAAAAACATGCGCTGCATTAAACGAAGCAATAACTTGCAGAATGACGAATGTGCTCTCTCCATTAGGAACGCTAGTTTTACAAGAACGAGCGCTCCCGTCTCCTAATTCAGTCTGAGCATGCGTGGGTTTTTAAACCGATGGACTTGCCCATAGACGATCGGAAATTCCCATCGGTTTTTTATCCATCGGAAAAATTTAAAACAAGTTCTATTTTTTCCATCCGATGGAAAAAAGACCGATGGGTACCATACACGATCGGTTGGTCTGATGAAAACCATCCATCGGACGGTTTTCATCAGTTAAACCGATCGTGTGTACGGGGCTTCACCTGTCATTTAAATTGTTTTTCTGATTTTATATATTGTTTTCCTTACAGGTATTTTATAATAACAGGATACCATAATAAGTTATTAGATAATTATCTAAGCAATTATTTTGTTTCAGAAACATTTATAATAAATCCAAGAATTTATTTTCTGAAAATTAACATCAGCTAAAATTATGTTTAAAGCTGACGTTGTAAACATTTTAGGCGCTGCCCTGAAATCAAATAAAAATAAAAAGCCCAGTTGAACTTCAACTTAAAAGGGAATGAAGTAATTTACATTCCCGCATTTATAGTTAATATGCCCAATGATCGATTACGTATTGGTATCGATCTATAAAAAAAAAATGTTTATTAAATCCTATTGTGATTTTATTTTAAATGTTATATGGTCTCAAGTGACAAGGCCATACATAGGAACCTTCTCAGTTCTCTCACAATTAGTGAGTATAGTTGAGATCCATCTCAGGAATATTTAAATTCTAGATGGCACCTTGTGTACAGGCAACTCCATTTCCCTAAAAAAAGAGTCAGACAGGAGGTTCATACAAAAGGTATGTCCCCTGGAAAATAGTTGAGAGGAATGCTTGGAAGGTGATATTCTCAATGCTCACATCCATACAGTGTATGCTGACTCCATTGAGCTTAGTAATTATACGTAATTCCTACTGGGATTGTATGGTATGTTCCCTAACAGGTTAGTGACCTGGGGAATGTAAATACGGTTCATATTTATGCCAGGAATATAATCACATTAGTAGAAAGTTAATAAAATAATTAACCAGTCCTAAAATATTTAGGTATTCAAACCCCTCAGGATTAGTGTTGAGCGAACCCGAACTGTAAAGTTCGGGTCCGTACCGAACTTTAGTTTTTTCCCGAACCCGGACTTTGCCCAAAAGTCTGGGTTCGTGTTCGGGTTCGGTAATCTAATAACGCATTTAGAAATGCTTCAGGGGCCAGCCAATCATCTTTTGACAGCTGGTGTGCCCTTAGAAGCCATCATAGCCATGCCTACTAATGGCATGGCTGTGATTGGTCAGTGCAACATGTGACCCAGCTTCTATATAAGCTAGAGGCACACAGCACACATGACACTCTGCTTCAGAATAGATAGGGAGAGGATCTAGTCTGCTGCTGCTGCTTTTAGGGAGAGATAGAAAGATAGAAGAGGTAGTCCTGATTCTACAATCTGAGGGAAAAGATAGAGAGATAGTGTAGTGTAGGGCCAGGTTCCTGTGTTGGTGCTTTCAGGGAGAGAGAATATTATATAGGAGTCCAGATTCAGAGATTAAAATCAGCGATCTGCATAGGTCTACCTATTTGTGTTGCAGTGCAGTCTTTTTACACTGCCATGAGCCCAGTGTCAGAGAAAATCTAACTTTTAGGGGAAAAAAAAGGCACTTTATTGTTCTCTTTTCCAAAAGACCCATAGGGCAAAAAAAAAAAAAAAGCATTTTATTTTGCTCGTGCAAAAAAAGACCCGTTTAGGGCAAAAAAAAAAAAAAAAAAAAATTTGCACTTTAATGTACGCTTGCAAAAAACGCCGTTTAGGGGCACAAAAAAAAGTTTGCAGTGTGTTATACATATTTTGAGGTGTGTGAAATAAACAATTTCTATATAGTTTTCTCCTACTGTGCTATACTAAAAAAACAACATTTTTTTTGAATAGCATTTTCTGCAGTTCTGTAGCTGTGCGATTCAGCGGTTACGTTCTGTGGGTGTGTTCTGCTCTTCCAAAAAACGCCGTTTAGTGGCACCAAAAAAAGGTTGCCGTGTGTTATACATATTTTGAGGTGTGTGAAATAAACAATTTCTTTATAGTTTTCTCCTACGTTGCTATACTAAAAAAACAACATTTTTTTTAATAGCATTTTCTGCAGTTCTGTAGCTGTGCGATTCAGCGGTTACGTACTGTGGGTGTGTTCTGCTCTTCCAAAAAACGCCGTTTAGTGGCACCAAAAAAAGGTTGCAGTGTGTTATACATATTTTGAGGTGTGTGAAATAAACAATTTCTATATAGTTTTCTCCTACTGTGCTATACTAAAAAAAAAACATTTTTTTTGAATAGCATTTTCTGCAGTTCTGTAGCTGTGCGATTCAGCGGTTACGTACTGTGGGTGTGTTCTGCGCTTCCAAAAACACCCATTTAGGGCAAGATCCTAAATTTTGAAAATATGAGGAGAAGGTGAAAGGGACGTGGTGGCCCCGGTCGTGGTGCTGCTGGTGGAGCTCCTGTTGCAGGGAGAGGACGTGGTGGATCTGTGCCAGATACACACACAAGTGAAACACCTTCCTCAGGTGCGAGTAGGCGACCGAGCCTGCGGCGGTATTTTGTCGCGCCTAATGAGGCTGTACGAATGTTTAGGCCAGGACAAGTACAGGCGATACAGGCGATAGTAGATTGGGTTGCTGACAGTGCCTCGGGTTCCTTCACATTGTCTCCCACCCACTCTTCTGATCAGTCTTTCACCTCACCCCCTTGCAAATCAGCCAAGCAGTCTGAGCCCCAAATCATGCAGCAGTCTCTTCTGCTTTTCGATGACTCTGTTAGCAGGGTTTCCCAGGGCCATCCACCTAGCCCTGCCCCAGAAGTGGAAGAGATTGAGTGCACTGATGCCCAACCACTTATGTTTCATGATGAGTACATGGGAGGACCATCGCAGTACGTCTCGGATGATGACGAAACACAGGTGCCAACTGCTGCTGCTTTCGCAATTGTGCAGACAGACAAGGAGGGCAGGGGTGAAGACTGGGTGGAAGATGATTTGGAGGACGATGAGGTCCTCAACCCCACATGGAATCAACGTTATGCAGGTGACCAGTGTAGTTTGGAGGAAGAGGCGGTGGTCGCACAGAGCCACCAGCACAGCAGAAGAGGGAGCAGGGTGCAAAAGCGGAGCGTCTGTCAGCTAGACAGTATGTCTGCTACTGCCCAACGCAGCAAGGGACCGAGCACACCAAAGCCAGGTCCAAGGAGTTCCCCAGCGTGGCAGTTCTTCACACAATGTGCTGATGACAAGACACGAGTGGTTTGCAAGCTGTGCAATCAGAGCCTGAAGCGAGGCATAAATGTTCTCAACCTGAGCACAACCTGCATGACCAGGCATCTAAGTGCAAAGCACGAGCTGCAGTGGAGTAGACACCTCAAAAACCAAGAAAGGTCTCTGGCTCCTCCTGCTTCCTCTTCTGCTGCAGTCTCGGCCTCTTCATCCACCTCTGTAGTGACAGTGGCACCTGCCACCCCGCAAACAGAGGATCTGCCAGCAACACTACCACCTGGGTCACCATCCATATCCACAATGTCCCATGGAAGCGTTCAGCTCTCTATCTCCCAAACATTGGAGCGGAAGAGGAAGTACCCCCCTAGCCACCCGCGATCCCTGGCCCTGAATGCAAGCATTTCAAAACTCCTGGCCTTTGAAATGCTGTCATTCCGTCTGGTGGAGACGCAGAGTTTTAAAAGCCTTTTGGCATTGGCTGTCCTACAGTACGTCGTGCCCAGCCGCCACTATTTTTCCAGGGGAGCCATCCCTTCCCTGCACAACCAAGTGGGGGACAAAATCAGGTGTGCACTGCGCAACGCCATTTGTGGCAAGGTCCACCTAACTACGGATGCGTGGACCAGTAAGCACGGTCAGGGACGTTATATCTCCCTAACAGCACACTGGGTAAATGCAGTGGCGGCTGGGCCTGAGGCAGATAGCAGTTTGGCGCATGTCCTTCCACCACCGAGGATTGCAGGGCGCTTCAGTTTGCCTCCTGTTGCTAACTCCTCCTATTCCGCTTCCTCATCCTCTACCGCCTCCTCATCCGGTCAGCGTAACACCTTCACCACCAACTTCAGCACAGCCAGGGGTAAACGACAGCAGGCAGTTTTAAAACTTTCCTGTTTGGGGGAAAAACCCCACACCGCGCAGGAGTTGTGGAGGGACATGGAACAACAGACCAATGAGTGGTTGCTGTCAGTGAGCCTCAAGCCCAGCCTGGTGGTGTGCGATAATGGGCGAAATCTCGTAGCAGCTCTGGGCCTAGCCGGTTTGACGCACATCCCTTGCCTGGCGCATGTGCTGAACTTGGTGGTCCAGAGGTTCCCTAAAAATGACCCCAATATGCCAGAGCTGCTGCAGAAAGTGCGGGCTGTGTGTGCGCACTTTCGGCGATCTCACCCTGCTGCTGCTCGCCTGTCTGCGCTGCAGCGTAACTTCGGCCTTCCCGCTCACCGCCTCATATGTGACGTGCCCACAAGGTGGAACTCCACCTTGCACATGCTGGCCAGACTGTGCGAGCAGCAGCAGGCGATAGTGGAGTTTCAGCTGCAGCAATCACGCGTGAGTCGCTCTGCGGAACAGGACCACTTCACCACCAATAACTGGGCCTCCATGCGAGACCTGTGTGCCTTGTTGCGCTGTTTCGAGTACTCCACCAACATGTCCAGTGCCAATGACGCCGTTCTTAGCGTTACTATCCCAGTTCTATGCCTCCTTGAAAAAACGCTTCGGGCGATGATGGAAGAGGATGTGGCACAGGAGGATGAGGAGGAGGAGGAGGAAGCGGGATCATTTCAAAGGCTTTCAGGGCAGCCTTTCACAAGTGGCTACGAGGGTGGGTTCCTGCACCAACAAACGCCAGGTACACAATTGTCCAGCGGAAAGGGAACAGTTCTGGAGGATGACGAGGTGGAGGAGGAGATGGAGGAGGAGGAGGAGGAGGCATTTTCACAGCAAGGTGGCACCCAGAACAGCTCGTGGCCATCACTGGTGCGTGGCTGGGGGGATACAGAGGACACAGACGATACACCTCCCACAGAGGACAGCTTTTCTTTGCCTCTGGGCAGCCAAGCACACATGAGCGATTACATGCTGCAGTGTTTCCGCAATGACCGCCGACTTGCCCACATTTTAACTGGTGCTGATTACTGGGTGGCCACCCTGCTGGATCCCCGTTACAAGGACAACGTACCATCCTTAATTCCCTCACTGGAGCGGGATCGTAAGATGCGCGAGTACAAGCGCACGCTGGTAGACGCGCTGCTGGTGGCATTCCCACCTGACAGCGGGCATACGGTGGAAGCACAAGGCGAAGGCAGAGGAGGAGGAAGAGGTCGCCAACGCAGCCGGGGCACCGGCAGCACCTCAGAAGGCAGGGTTAGCATGGCTGAAATGTGGAAAAGCTTTGTCAGCACGCCACAACAACCAGCACCACCAGCTGAGATGGAACGTCTTAGCAGGAGGCAGCATTTAACCAACATGGTTGAGCAGTATGTGTCCACAGGCCTACACGTACTGGATGACGGGTCTGCCCCCTTTAACTTCTGGGTCTCCAAATTGGGCACATGGCCTGAGCTTGCCCTTTATGCCTTGGAGGTGCTGGCCTGCCCTGCAGCCAGTGTATTATCTGAACGTGTATTTAGCACGGCAGGGGGCGTTATCACAGACAAGCGCAGCCGCCTGTCCAGAGCCAATGTGGACAAGCTCACGTTCATTAAAATGAACCAGGCATGGATCCCACAGGACTTGTCCGTACCTTGTGCAGAATAGACATGTATACCGGTGTTGTGACAAAAACTGTCCGGCCATCGGATTGTGTCCGGCCCATACTTGCGCAGTACAGAGGACAAGGAGATTCACAAAATCTCCGAAGATGAACGGCGCCTGCGCTGTGAGTGCAGGTTCAAGCCCCACCATCCAAGTGGACATACGGTAGCACATAGTAACAGGGCCCCTCACGGGCTCGGTTCGATCGCCACGCTTCGGGCACGGCCTCACTTGGCTCGTCTTGAACCACGGATGGTGTGGCCTTCACCTGAACTCACCACGCAGGCGCCGTTCGTCTTGGGAGATTTTCGAAATCCCCTTGTCCTACATACTGAGCAAGCGCAGTACAGGGTGGACACTATTTGACGGGGGACAGAATTCGACACATCACCGGCATTACACAGCCATTGTTGTATTTTTGAATCAGTGTTGGCTACCTCGTCCTCCTCCACCGCCGCTTCCACCTACACAGCCACATCCACCGCCACTTCAACCTCCTACTCCATATGGACCTCGTCCTCCTAGGTCAAGATTATTATTTTTGATTTTTATTTTTTTTATGTTATTTTAAGTTATTTCCCTATCCACATTTGTTTGCAGAGCACTTGCCATGCTCATAACAACATTTTGCTGCCATTTGCAGCCCTCTAGCCCTTTCCATTACCTTTTTAGAGCCTTTTTAGTCCTTAGAAGTCCGGGTCCCCATTGACTTCAATGGGGTTCGGGTTCGGGTCCGGGTTCGGGTTAAAGTTCGGTCCCGAACCCGAACTTTTTTCCGAAGTTCGGCCGAACCCGTCGAACCCGAACATCCAGGTGTCCGCTCAACTCTACTCAGGATAAATAAGTAATCAGTCAATCATTTATTCCTGATAATCAATGACCCAAAATATCCTGTGTACATTGGCAACGATATATTACATTGCTTTGCTATACACATGGATCTGGTAAATACCACTGTGGTCCAGATTAAAATAAAACCCAAGTAGTTTCATAAATGAACATGAAGCCCTTAAGTAATCTTGGTTATTGCCATATGCAGTAAACATATTAGTACCACATGAGGTCATTATTCAGACAGGTACTAATACATTTTTTTATTATCCGGCCATGTATAAATAGGCCAGAATTTAAAGAACCCTGCTGCATTAAAATGTTTCGCAGACAGGATGTATATAGAAAAGATTTCAGTAAATCAAACTTACGAAAAATAAAAGTTTTCATGGAGTTCAAAAATAAGTTTGTAAAAAGATTCCTGTGATGTGGTATAATAGACATACACATTGCCAGGATTTAATCTGATCCAAGTGAAAACGCACCTTGTGTTTTAAATCAAACATTGCTGTCTTTCCCTAGCTTGTTATGTTTCGCTAGTGGAGACCATTAAGAATTTTGAGGAGAGGGGTGTTGTAGGATAAGTGCACCGGATCTTATGATAATCCTATACTTGATATTCTTAAACCAAATGGTCAATGCGTTTATATGCTGATCTAAGACAGCTAAATAAACGAGTATATATGTACGGATAAGCTGTGCTATATATTGACCAATGCTTGATATAAAAAAAAAATACAAAGCGCTAAGTACTTCACTACACTAAATGATGCTCGATGATGGTGGAACATTCAGGTAAGTCCTGAAGACCCAGAGAAGCCAGCATTTAAAGGTGGTAAGAAATAGTACAACTGGAACAGAATGTTAATTTGGTCAGATAAATTAAGTTTGAATTTGATGATGTTTCTGTTTGTTATTTTACATAAGGCCATTGCCTGATGTACCTTCAAAAAAAAGTTTAACATATGTGGATGATTTTTTTTTTAATATCAAAATGTTTGAAAAGCATATCCCAAAGTTCAGATATGTTCTTAACCAGTTGAGGGAGGCGGGTGTTTAAAATGTCATTTCAGGAAGACCAATGGTGTCGCTCCAAGGTTCATTTCCTGAGGCCTAAGGTTTGCAGCCTAAGTCTCACCACAAGAAGAAAATGGAGAGTGTGATGAGGTCAAGAGTATCTGCCAATGTCAGTGAATTGAGGACATGTTTGGGTATGGTATAAAATATTCAATTGTATGCTTGTCATCCTAGGTTCCAACTAAGAATGCTGGAAGGTAATGTATAAGAAGAGACTTATAGGATCAAGAGAATGTAATGTAATAATAAGACATTGTGATATTTCTCTCCTAACTTACAGATCTTCCAATCTTATATTTCAGCATTAATGTTGATCCTGCCAATCATGGCAGAATAATATCATCATTAGATCATTGATGATTTTAGTTAATTAAAATATAGTTAACCAATCGCTATATCATATATATATAGAATTGTTAGAAAATGTAAATATTAATTAATAAGAATATGTATTCATACTGTCTATTTACTCAAATAGAAAGTGATTGACACTCCAGACCAGATCGTTGATTGGTAAAGGCGAAGTGAACTGCCAACAGACACAGCGATCGTATGGATGATGTTAATCCTTGGCGTCCAGTTCCGGAGGGAACCTGTCACCAAACCACACTCCAGACCAGATCGTTGATTGGTAAAGGCAAAGTTGACCACCAAAAGACACAGCGATCGTTTAGATGATGTTAATCCGTGATGTCCAGTTCCGGATGGAACCCGTCACCACATTGAATCCTTCATCAGGAGTCATGAAGCAAGACGCTCCAGGATTCGTATTGCCGGAAAGAAAGAATTGTTTGCTTGAATCCCAGAATATCCATTGAAAGAAGGGATATTGAATCCCATTTTCAGCTTGTAACCCTACAAGAGCGGATTCACTGAAGAGTTTCTTCAATTGCTGGTTTACCAACCTTGTTTTCATCACATTTGAAATGGGGGGGTGACACCACCGCTGCAACAGTTCATTTTGTTTTTATAAAGACTTGAACTCATCAACAAAGATCCAAGTCATACAAGAACATTCTTTATCATATGGATGAAGAGAGAAACGTTCTTCAAGTATAAAGAAAAATAATAATATGGCCATATCTTTTAAACAACCATGATATTTCTTCGGACCCGTTTCTTGGTATGTCCGTGACTATCCGTCAGAATACAATAAACGTGGCTGGGTTTTGTCAGAACATTTGGGGTTAAAAAGAATTACATATAGGCCTTTATATTATGCATATTAATACTTTTCATATGGTTCATATTCATGTATATTATGAGCGAGAGGACAGCCATTTTGTCTCTAAAGTTAAGCTCATAGCTCATGATGTGCTGTGAACAATACTACAGCCACCTTGGTTTCTACTTTCTCTTCAAGGGGTTAACCCACATTCGTATCTTTAAATGTATTTCCTGTCTCACAAGAAGGCATTGTTTTTCTGTATCTCTTTCCCAGACCATAAACTCAAAGCTTTTGAACATTTAAGAAAATATACCAGCCTCCCCGAGTGGTAACTCAAAGGTTTGGACACTTGGTAAAATAAACAAGATAAGGAACTCTTGTTTCAAGGGAGCCTGAAAACCTAAATTAGCATTTCAGAATAAGCTAAAAAACTATAGGGCTTATTCAAAATAAGCTGTGTACGGTATATCTTAAATAAGGTTTATTGTTAGTACCTTCACAAAGTATCTATACTAGTAATACGTGTATAAACCCATGTATGCATATATATAGATTAGTATTAAGGAGTTGTATACATGCTACTATATTAGTGGGGTAGCATTATAAACTGCTTAAACATACATTCCAGTGGTTAGCTTCAAGGAACTTCCCAAAACATTAACAAATGGCCTGAGTCAGTGTTGATAATAAACATTCACACCTGTAAATCTGAAGTGACGCCAAGATAGCTGGGATACAGGACATGTGTTTTGACACCCTTAGACAATTAAGTGTGTTTTACTAAGCTAGGTCAAAGGGTAGTCGTAAATTATCTTTGCCTACATGAAAATAACATTAGAAATTACTTCTAATACGCTACTGCCCACTGGTGGTAAAAATACTTAATTGTTCAAGATAATGTGATGTTTGGTTGCTATGACAACCTACCCAATCACATCATCATTTGATGTCTCAGTTACGTAGTGATAAGATACACACCCACTTTTGGAGTGAGATAAAAGTAGCAGCTGAGATAGCAGAAAGGGAGCTCGAGACCTGGGGACCTTAAGATCGGGGGAAGAAGAGGAGATCTCTGAGGGAACAGGTCGCTCTACAGATGGAGATCTCTCATTCGAGCCCTGGGGAACTCTATCTCTGAAAGGATCTCTTGAAGGAAGATGCCCTCTGGAAGCAGATCTTAGAACGCCAACATGTAGCAATGTTGGAAGGAGTCCTGTGGGACTCATAATGGAAGCTTCTCAAACAGACAGAACTTTAACCTGGTATTATATTTATTTTGTTTATTTACCTGCCTTGGTAATGGAGTTGTTTTTGCATACACATAACTAAAACCATTTAAATATATATGGCAAAGCAATTTGGAATTGTATCATATTTTAACTGCAGTATAAATTAAATATTATTCCAAATATTAAGGCACATACCCTAATTTGGTTGTCTTTAAAAAGCTAGAGCCAAGTGGTACAATGGTTTTATTATGATATACGGTAGGTGTAAAAATTAATTCTCTATAAATTTAATATAAGACTTGATGTTTTATCAAAGCCGTGTTCCTTGGTCTGGACACGTTTAAGAAGTGTAATCAGGAGATCTGTTGGTTTGAGAAAGAAATAGTGTTAAAGTGAACAAAAGAGTGTTTACACCTTCCGTGAAGTAACGGAAAGACATTTCACAAGAGTTACCAAGTTTTAGATGTACAAGTATCATTTAAGTATTGAACTGCGAATATACCTTGTCATATAGAGCTCGCATAGAAATGTATGTAAATATTATCTGAACCTTAATCGTCATTTATCTCTGATTATAGAAGTATATCTATTCATTTGTTTTATCACGACTTATACCTGATTTTAATTTGCACTGTACTTTAGTTAATAAATATATATAATATTTTAAGCAATATTCATTTGTGTTACTTGTCTTCAAACTAGCATGGATAAAGAACTTAGAATTTCTTGATATTGTAGGAAATAGGGAATCTCCGAAAATTAAGATTTGCCTATTTCCATAAATACAATAATTATTTTTATATTTCAGTATAAACATTCTGACATATTGTAGACACTATGCTGAGATGCGTCAATGTTTCTGACAACATGTTCCATGATGCTTTGCTCTGAGTCCTCAACAGGAAGAACAAACACACACACCAGAGTCCAACATGCACTAGAGTGAGCCCCTTAAATCAGTGGTCATCAACCCTGTCCTCAGGGCCCACTAACAGGCCAGGCTTTATGTATTACCTTGGGGAGATGCAGACTAGAATACTGCAATCACTGAGCAGCAAATTATATCACCTTTGATGTATTTCAGTTATCTTGCAAACCTGGCCTGTTAGTGGGCCCTGAGGACAGGGTTGATGACCACTGCCTTAAATTGTAACACAGTAGCTGACCTTGGCTACACTTGATTCCCTCTATAACACAGAATCAACACAGAAACCCCAACACTGCACTATTGTATTCTGACAGATGGAGGTTTCCCAGCCATCAGACTACAATGATCTATAGCCGCCAGAAGTGATCACACAAAAAAACTTGACAGGCTGGTTGAACTGAAGTCGAGTGATAGATCAACTTTAGTACAACCAGCCTGTCCATAGATCAGGGGTCTCAAACTGGCAGCTCTCCAGCTGTTGCAGAACTACAAATCCCATCATGCCTCTGCCTGTGGGAGTCATGCTTGTAACTGTCAGCCTTGCAATGCCTCATGGGACTTGTAGTTTTGCAACAGCTGGAGGGCCGCCAGTTTGAGACCCCTGCCATAGATGGATCGAAATTCATCTGGTTCCTGCTGAACGGGCCAAATTTAGATCTGACTATGGCCGGCCTAACTTTGCAAAGTAAATATTTTGTTCTCTTTTCAAAATGTGAGTATTCAACCAAGAAAAAGTGTTCAGATCAGTTTTGGTTTCCTACTAGCTTGCTACATGATGGTTTCAGGTCAGCAAATCATAAATCATGAAAGCCAGAGACAGCGACGCAAGTATTATTTTCAGTAGGCTTTCTCAATGCAGATTTCTACTTCAAATTAAAATAAATGTTTGTATCACGACTTATACCTGTTTTTAATTTGCACAGTACTTTAGTTAATAAATATATATAATATTTTAAGCAATATTCATTTGTGTTACTTGTCTTCAAACTAGCATGGATAAAGAACTTAGAATTAACCACAGACAAATGACATTTCATTTTCAACAGGGATCCAGCAGGCGTTAAAAATAAATAAAAATGATAACAAAAAAAATAATGGGTATGTTTGGTCCCAGTGTAATTTAATATGTCCTAAATTCGGTGAAATTTACATTTCAAGTATATGTAAATTAATGCATACTGTTTGTTTTAAACTGAGGATGTAAGATATTTAATGAGGAATACTGCTTCTATTTATTCTTGCTTTCTTTTTTTCACTAAAAAGAAATTACATACCATTTGTATATGCAAAGAGCGTCATTTTATCTTACACATCTAAAATACATTTTCAGATTAGTGAAGTATGCGGCACATAAATGAAACAACAATCATTAGACATTGACGATCTTCTATAGTAGAGAAAGTTTCATATTCATCTCTCTCAGCACAGGGCAGTTATTAAATGAAACCCCATGCAATGCAGTGTACCCCAACACACAGAAGAGCATTACTATATGTTACAGTGTGCTGCAATGCAGATGCTCGGGATGCTATTTAGAATGATGTATGTTGCCGCATGTTACAGCAACGCAACAGTGTGAATCTGGCCTATTATATAACCATTAGAATTTAGTTTTATCCAAAGAGTTTGGAAAATTTCCTGCTATGTCTAGCATATTAACTCCTTATCGCCGACCGTACGCAGATTTGCGTTCTCGGCTTTCAGGTGTTATATAGTTTTTTAGAGCGGGCGGTCGGCTCTTTAGGGATAACAACCAATGCGGCTAAAAGTCACTCTGTTGTTATCCCAAACAAACGGGGGGGGGGGGGGTGGGGACAAATCCCCCCCCCCCTGCCGCCTTCCGCTGCTGATCCCGGGCCTGCCATCCCACAATTCAGCACTTCTCACTTCTGCCGGCTAGAGTGAGACTGAAACTAAGCCAGAAATGGAAATGTAAAAAAAAATGCAGTATTCAGAATCGCCGTTTTTTGGCAATCTGAATACTTTGAAGTGCAAAAAAGGGATTTGGGGTCACCACCTATTACTGTCACAAGGGATGTTTACATTCCTTGTGACACCAATAAAAGTGATCTGAATTTTTTTTTTAAGTGATAATGTAAAAAAAAAAAAAAAAACGTTTTAAAGCGCCCCTATCCCCGCGAGCTCACGCAGCAAATAAAACTCATACGTAAGTCGCGCCTGCATATGTAAACGGTGTTCAAATCACACATGTGAGGTATCGCCACGATCGTCAGAGTGAGAGCAATAATTCTAGCAAAATAACTTCTCTGTAACTCTAACCTGGTAGCCATAGAAGAAATAAAAAATGTCGCCTATGGAGATTTTTAGGTACCGTAGTTTGTTGCCATTCCACGACCAGGCGCAAATTCAAAGCATGACATGTTAGATATATATTTACTCGGCATAACATCATCTTTCACAATATACCAAAAAATTGGGCTAACTTTACTCTTTATTAATTTTTTTATTCATCAAAGTGTCTTTTTCCCCAAAAAAGTGCGTTTGAAAGACCGCTGCGCAAATACCATGAGACATAAAATATTGCAATGAGCACCATTTTATTCTCCAGGGTCTCTGCTAATATATATATATATATATATATATATATATATATATATATAATGTTTGGCGGTTCTACGTAATTTTTTAAGCAACAAATGTCAGAAAAAGTGCTTAGGCATGAAAGGGTTAACTAAGAAAATATCAATTGTTTTGCATTTATTTTACCTTATATTTGAGACTAAAAAAGTTATTTTGCTTCAGTTAGGTAATTTGGAAAAAATTGTTAAAAATATTTCATATTTACCGATTGCAGTAAGCTGATGGCTCTAACCCAGATAGCAAGCAATTGATCTGCAAGTTTGAAAATGACTTGCTAAGCTATTGATTTAGTCAGTGATAATTTTATCTATGCTAATTTATTAATGTATTCAGATTCATTGATTCATTCATGTGTTCACATTGTTAACCCCTGTCATTGTCATATAACAATAAAGTTCTCACATTTTGATCAATGATGGGCAATGATGTGACTCAGGAAGCGAATGGTTTATTGCGGTGAGAGGTTCTACCTTTTTTCTGATTGGCTCACAATAAGTGGCGCATATATAAGGATCTTCTTTGACCGGAGATGATGTCCTTGATGATGCCCTGGAGGAGGGGCGAAATGCATTGACGAATTTCCGGTCAACACTAAGAACCAGTGACGCTGCTTCCGGTTCTTGTGGAACGCACGCCGTTGTGAACCCGTAACACACTGACGCTCGGTTATCATTGAAGGCTTGTGAGTTTTCCCAATAACAGCGTATTGTTAATCTGTTCCTAAGCGGTACTTCACAAGTTGCTTTTTCTTTTTATTCCCCACATGGTCCTCTGATCTCTGCTGTTATTGAGCCAACTGTTGAATTTCACCGAACATTATCGGTCCTAGATGTCGGATGTTGTGTGACTTTTATTTTATTTTAAATAATTTTTTTTCTTCCTTCTATATTGAAACCACTGTTGCATATGGGACATTATTTCTTTGATGTTAAAAACCATCTGTAGTACTGTGAATTACTCCTAGAGCTGTTTGCCTGGTTGTTCAGTTCATTTAATGTTTTGCACAGTATATTTTCTGGTTTTACTTAGTTGATCACTTTTAAGTGGTAACATTTAGTATTACACCTACTGCATTTCTGGTGACACCAATCACTGGTGTATAATCTTTTCACTAATAGTGTGTACCATCATCCCGAAAGGTTTAGATGGTTGACATTCACACATACGTTTGTATTGAGCACATTTATATTCGCTAGCGCTGCATTTTATAATTTTTTTATCTCTCAAGGTGTTTGTGCCTTATGCTGTAGCAGCTGTGCATATAATAATTTCTTTTAACTTGTCATTTCTTTTTATATGTCTCCATAAGCGCGAGTTTTCGTTTTTGTTTATTTACCTTTCACTTATTGTGTGCACTCAGCAGCTATGGAAATTTTCACATTTGTTAATAATAGAAATTTGAATGCAGATGATTTTTTCTCACAATCCAACACCAATTTAGATATTAACCAAGACTTTAAAAGTCTCAGAAGTGCTTTGGACAAGCAGGTTAAAGCACGGTGGGATGTGTTCACTTTAGGTAAATACATCAAGGACAATATAACCCCCAGAAGACTCAGGTGGGATATTGCTCCCAATGATGGCCTAGTGGACAAAGATTTAGAGGACGAATGGTTCTCTTTTTTTAATCATACAGAGAAAAAATTGTTACAACTACTAATAAGTAGGAAGGAAAGAAAACTGAAGGTACTGGAGGCTAATATTAATGCTTTAAAAGCTAAATTAGGACCTTCAATTGCCTCAGGTATATACAAAGAAAAAATGAAACAGTTACAGGATTTTGTTGAAAAGTTTGATAAAGAAACCCAAAAGAAAAAAATGAAAAAATTCATTAGAGACACCAATGATTATAAATCCAATAAAGTTTATAGGTGGCAAGAATTGGTAGAAGAAGATACTCCTGATCCTGGTGATTCTATGGATGAGACGCAAGCGGGGTACATTCATCCTAAAACTCCTATAAAATACGAAGGCCAACGTAAAGAATCGGGTAGGGGTGTACAACGTGGTGGAGGAAGGGGCACTCAGCGACCTTCAACCCCACATTATGGAATCCCCACATACAATCGATTCAAGCCACTAGATTATGATCGTCCACAACAATCCAATAGAGGCTCTTATAACACAAGAGGTTATGAACAAAGAGGAAATTATGGTGGTCGTTCTTGGACACCGTATATCATTATGACCAATATCCCCCACGAGGTAGAGGTGGTTATCCCAGCCATAACAACCTTAGAGGGGATTTTCAGAGGAGAGGTTTTGGGGGGCCACCGAGGAGACCTAGGGGTGGACCCAATCCCAGAGGCCGAGGGAGAGGCCATTACCCACAGGATGTGAGGGAAGAAGAATGGAGACCCTGGTATCCCCTGGGACCCCCCTCATACAATCAAGACCAAACAAGAAGAGACGACCCAGAGGATGTAGGGGAGGGAAAAGGAAACAGGAAAAGGGCAAACTCAATTCAGGAATCTTTAATTTGAGTGATGCAGTTTTTTCTGAAGAAGAGAATAAAGTCCTCCAGCTAGGACTTAAATTTGCTTTAGATAAAGATTTTAATAAGTTCGATGTTTTTATTGATTTTCAGAAATTTATTAGAAAAATAAATATTAAAAAGACCTATGCTAAAAACAATAAGGACATAATTCCAAAAGGAGTAATGGACGAATTTACTCATACCACACTAAGAAATAATTCAATTTTCAATCCTAAACCGAACAAAAATCATTTTGTTGAGGTCTTCAAATCGGTAGTCGAAGAAGACCTAAGAAAATTAAAAATACAACCAAGTAGAAAGAAAAAAGATGTTGAAAGGGGTCTAGAATTATTAGAGAAAAATAAAAATATAGTGATAAGATCAGCTGACAAGGGGGGTAATTCTTAATAAAAGTGATTATCTTGGCAAATTAAATAGATTAGTATCTGACAAAGAGACATATGAGGAACTTAAAGGAAATCCTACCAACAAATATAAAGCCAAATTGAAACGTCTTACAAAGCAAGCACACCTAATAGGGATTTTAAATAAAAAAGAAACCAGATTTCTAGTCCCTGATGCCCCCAAAGTTCCTGTATATACCAATTACCCAAAATTCATAAAGACCCCCATAGACCTCCTGGGAGGCCTATAGTTAGCGGGGTATATTCATTATTTTCCAGAATGGGGGAGTACCTGGGTAATTTTCTCCAACCACTAGTACAAAAATGCCCCGCCTATCTAAAAGATAGCAAAGATCTGATTACATTTTTGGAGCCTCTTACTGTGGATCAGGACTGCATTCTTGCCAGTGTGGATGTTAATTCCCTGTACACGAACATACAGCAACATCATGCTTTGGAGGCAGTCAAATGGGCTCTTGACAAAACAGATATCAAGCCCAAACAAAACATTTTTTTACTTGAAGCCTTGGATCTGGCTATGAGCCATCATTTTTTTGGCATGAAAATAAATATTTTAGACAACGTAAAGGTGTTGCAATGGGCGCCAAATATGCCCCTTCAGTAGCAAATCTTTTCATGAGCTGGTGGGAATCCAAAGCAATCTATGGAAGAAATATACCCCAGTTAAGCTTTTACAAACGTTATATCGATGATATTTTTATTATTTGGGCAGGATCAAGAGATTCCCTTTTTAAGTTCCTGGAAGAAATTGGTAACAACCAGTGTGGTATCTCCTTTTCGGAGGTTGTTAGTTATGATTCTGTTAAATTCCTAGATTTGGTGATTTTCAAAGAAAATGATAAATTACTTACTCGCACATATTTCAAGGAAGTTGACAGAAATGGATATATACCATATGGAAGTTGCCATCACCCAAGATGGTTAAGTGGAATACCGAAAAGCCAAATGTTGCGAGTGCGGCGCAACTGTAACAAAATTGAAGACTATGATGTACAATCAAAAATTATTTTGGAAAGATTTCAAAAGAAAGGATATGACATCAGGGCTCTCAATAAGACCAGGGAAGATATTCGGAGCTTAGATAGAAAACAGCTCTTTGAAAAGAAAATCCGAGATAAGAAAGATTATGGAATCGCATTTCTTACAGGATATACCAGACAACACAAACAATTTGAAAGAATCATTAAGGAGCATTGGCCACTTTTACGTAAAGATAAAGATCTAACCAGTGTCCTACCAGTTGCACCTCATTTTATCTATACCAAACCCCCCACATTAAAATTAAAACTGGCCCCTAATGTTGTGAATCCCCCTAAGAGATTATTCCCATTTTTGGACCAGACAGGTTTTTATAGCTGTGGTAAATGCATGATTTGTCGTACCTCCAAACACAGGGTTAGGAAAACAACCCATTTTAGTGTGTCTGGGAAAACCTATGAAATTAAAAAATGTATTACCTGTGGAACCACACATGTCACTTATCTTCTTTCCTGCCCTTGTGGGCTCCACTATGTGGGCAGAACCACCAGAAAATTGGGTATTAGATTAAGAGAGCATGTAAATAGGATTAGAAAAGGGTTCAAGCATCACAGTTTGTCTAATTATTTTAGGTTATTCCACAACAGTGACCCTAGGGGTCTTAGGTTTTGTGGAATCGATAGGGTTGAGGCACATTGGAGAGGGTCCAACCTTAAACAAGCTATCTCACGTAATGAAACCCAGTGGATACATAGGTTGGGTACTTTAAGTCCGCATGGTCTCAACATCGAACTTGATCTAAATTGTTTTTTATCTAATTGGTAGTTTTTAGGTTTATGCATTACGGAAAGTAATTTTTATTTTATTTTATTTTTGTATATACATTTTTTTATAATTTTTTTTTTATATATATTTTTTTTATTTTTATTTATTTTTTTATTATTATTTCCATTACATTTTTTTTTTACATATTTTAATTTTATATATTTCTTTATTTATTTTTATTATTATTTCCATTACATGTTTTTATTTATTTATTTATTTATTTTTTGTTTTTTTGTTGTTTGTTTTTCTTTTGCCCCATTCCTTTCCGTGATGCATATCCACTATATTGCATTTTATTGTATTTTTATTGATTTAGTCAATGATTATCTTATCTATGCTAATTTATTAATGTATTCAGATTCATTGATTCATTCATGTGTTCACATTGTTAACCCCTGTCATTGTCATATAACAATAAAGTTCTCACATTTTGATCAATGATGGGCAATGATGTGACTCAGGAAGCGAATGGTTTATTGCGGTGAGAGGTTCTACCTTTTTTCTGATTGGCTCACAATAAGTGTGACGGAGACCTCCGCGCATATATAAGGATCTTCTTTGACCGGAGATGATGTCCTTGATGATGCCCTGGAGGAGGGGCGAAATGCATTGACGAATTTCCGGTCAACACTAAGAACCAGTGACGCTGCTTCCGGTTCTTGTGGAACGCACACCGTTGTGAACCCGTAACACACTGACGCTCAGTTATCATTGAAGGCTTGTGAGTTTTCCCAATAACAGCGTATTGTTAATCTGTTCCTAAGCGGTACTTCACCAGTTGCTTTTTCATTTTATTCCCCACATGGTCCTCTGATCTCTGCTGTTATTGAGCCAACTGTTGAATTTCACCGAACATTATCGGTCCTAGATGTCGGATGTTGTGTGACTTTTATTTTATTTTAAATATTTTTTTTTCCTTCCTTCTATATTGAAACCACTGTTGCATATGGGACATTATTTCTTTGATGTTGAAAACCATCTGTAGTACTGTGAATTACTCCTAGAGCTATTTGCCTGGTTGTTCAGTTCATTTAATGTTTTGCACAGTATATTTTCTGGTTTTACTTAGTTGATCACTTTTTAGTGGTAACATTTAGTATTACACCTACTGCATTTCTGGTGACACCAATCACTGGTGTATAATCTTTTCACTAATAGTGTGTACCATCATCCCGAAAGGTTTAGATGGTTGACATTCACACATACGTTTGTATTGAGCACATTGATATTCGCTAGCGCTGCATTTTATAATTTTTTTATCTCTCAAGGTGTTAGTGCCTTATGCTGTAGCAGCTGCGCATATAATAATTTCTTTTCACTTGTCATTTATTTTTGTATGTCTCCATAAGCGCGAGTTTTAGTTTTTGTTTATTTATTGCTAGACTTACTAGGCTTCACAAGTTTGTTGCACAATTGCAGCATGTCTGCATTGCTTGACTCCAGATCAACTTTCTCTGCAAGTCTGCTGCAAGTTCTGAACTCAGTTATGTTGTGCAATAGTCATCCCACCACAGCGGTCACTGTGGCTGAATTTCCATGCTGTAGACTTACAGAGCTCTTGCTGTAGACTCACCACTGCAACTTTGTTCTTGCTAGAGACTTGCCATGCAAATTTGCTACGAATTGGAAAAGTGTCAACTAGAACTTGTGCTTCAAGTGCTCTGAAAGTGTACAAATTGCCAGTGAAAATTAGCAAGTTAACAAGACTTTTAAGTCAACACTGCCACAAATTTGTGGCAAGTAATCCTTGCTATCTGGGAAGGGCGACAACAACAATTTTTCCGAAGAGTGATTTACTTCTATGCTGTAGAGTAGACGGAGTCTCCTAACTTAACTAAAGGAGTAACACACTGTCCTACTCCTCTACTAGCTGAAACAGTACCACTTAGATTAGGGTGACCAGACATCCCCGGTTTTCGGACACAGTCCCCGGATTGAGGACACTGTCCCCGGACCAAGTCTGTCCCCGGTTTTGTCCCCGGATTCGATTTAAACAGGGGCTGGGGCAATTTCAGTCAGTGCAGAATAAAAAAAAAGTTAAGTTCTGGTGCATGCCCATTCAGCTCTGCTCGCATGTTCTCCTGCCTTGGCTCAAGTCCCGGCCAGCCGTCACCCTGTTTATCTCCTTGCCTTCCCTGGCAGAGTGATCTTCCTCCGCTCCCCACCCAGTAGTAGCTAGGGCCCGGAGAGTAAGACTTGACAGGCTGTGATGCGGGCGGCGGCGACGGGCAGAGTGTCACTGATTGCCGCTATTACTAGTAAAAAAAAAATATGTCCCCGGATTTCATTTTAAAAATCTGTCTGGTCACCTTAACTTAGATACATCCTAAAGTAAATATTTATTTGTGAGTGAGTTGTGAGTATAATAATAAAAAAAAGGTACAAAAAAAACAAAAAACTGTTTATACTCTTGTAATAATTTAAAATATGAAACTAACTCTCATTAATGTATAGGACCTCTTATTTGCTAAGAGGAACAACTTTTAACATTTGGCAGATTAGAGTTTGTTTTTTAACAATTTCCTGGACGGCATAAGCACATTGTTAAAGTGTAATTAAACCAAACATTTTTTTAATTTGCTTATCTTTAATATCATATTATATACATAATAAGAAATGTATTATTATGTTCCATTAGCATAGACTAATAAAAACCTGATTGATTTTGCTGTTCAGTTTCACTTCTTTTTGCTCTGTGCCCCTGTTGCAGATCCGATCCTAGGACTTTACCATTTGCCACCTGTACTATGCATGCTCCTCTTATGGCACTAGGAAAGCTGGTCACTTCATATCTTTTCTGATTCTAGCAACACAATGTGATTATTTCATCAACTTTAAGGTGGTTGTGAACCCTTACATATATTCAGTGAAGGGACTATCCTTGACTATCCTCAGGTTATACATAGAGATGAAATATCCTCCTACATAAGTTGTATCTGTCTATCTGCAGTCTTGTCTTCTCTACATCTGTGCTGAATTTATAAGCTTACAAAAAACAAAAAAATGCAGCGCTGTGTGATACTGAACCTTACAAATGCATAGATAGTGCCATAAACAATGAAAATCAATATTGCTAAAAAATGTAACAATGAACATAAAGAAAAATAAATAAATTGTGTAACAAGCAAGCTCGCAGTGAAAGAAATTTAGTATTATTCCTTAACCACTTGCCGACCGCTCACGGCATATATACGTCGGCAGAATGGCTCGTACAAGCACAATCACGTACCTGTACGTGGCCCTTTAACTGCCTACGTGGGGGTCGCGCGCGCGCCGCCGGCGGCACGCTCGCGACCCCCCTGCCTTTCCCGTGAGTGGGACCGCGGGTCCCGCGGACTCGATCGCCGCAGGGATCCCCGTAATCGTCTCATGGAGGCAACAGAGCGGGGAGATGTGTGTGTAAACACAGCATCTCCCTGCGCCTTTACTGACACTGTCATCGATCTCCGCTCTGTGTAATCAGAGCGGAGATCGGTGATGTGTCAGTTGTAGCCACGCCCCCCCTCAGTTAGTAACATGCCCCTAGGCACACTTAACCCCTTCAGCGCCCCTAGTGGTTAACCCCTTCACTGCCAGTGTCATTTTCACAGTAACCAGTGCATTTTTATTGCACTGATCGCTGTGAAAATGACAATGGTCCCAAAAATGTGTCAAAAGTGTCCGATGTGTCCGCCATAATGTCGCAGTCATGAAAAAAATCGCTGATCGCCGCCATTACTAGTAAAAAAAAAAATATATAAAAATGCCTTAAAACTATACCCTATTTTGTAAAAGCTATAATTTTTGCGCAAACCAATCAATGAACGCCGATTGCGATTTTTTTTTTACCAAAATATGTAGAAGAATACGTATCAGCCTAAACTGAGGAAAAAATGTTTTTTTATATATTTTTGGGGGATATTTATTATAGAAAAAAGTAAAAAATATGATTTTTTTTTCAAAATTTTCACTCTATTTTTGTTTATAGCGCAAAAAAGAAAAACCACAGAGGTGATCAAATACCAACAAAAGAAAGCTCTATTTGTGGGAAAAAAAGGACGCCAATTTTGTTTGGGAGCCACGTCGCACGACCACGCAATTGTCAGTTAAAGCGACGCAGTGCCGAATCGCAAAAAAGGGCCTGGTCATAATGGCCCGTATTGGTCCGGGGCTTAAGTGGTTAATATCAAGTGTCCAAAAAAAAAGTTTGTTTCCTCCCAATTTTCATCAATCCACAGAGACAAAATTGAAGTATTATACGTATTACTGTCCAAAGAGTGACTCCAGTGATGATAATCCTGATCAGAAGAAGGTGACTTCACACACGTGCCCCCCCGTGTGATTGCGCTCACCTCCAACAGTGTGACCGCACACACTTAAGTTTGGTCCACATAAGCAGTTGAACCACTCCTGGGCTCTGAGTAAACTGGCTCAGCAGGATCCCACAGGAAAATCCTCAATTGTTGTCCTCAATTTTAACCACTTAACGACCGCCCACCGCCGATTTACATCGGCAGAATGGCACGGACAGGCAGAATCACGTAGATCTACGTGATCGCCTTTGTGCAGTTGGGGGGTCCATCCGGACCCCCCTTCACTGCAGTGAGCGGCCGTTAAGTGTTCGGGAGCGATCAGGCATGGGGGGGGGGCCCTCGATTCCGCCCCCCCCTCGCGATCGCTCCCGGCCAATGAAAATGCTTCCTCCGCCATGTGATGTAAACAAGGCTGGAGGAAGTGATGTCATCTCCCTCGCCGCGGTCTTTTCGTTCCCGGCGCCGAGCAGAGAAGAAGCAGGTTAGTGCACCAACAGTCCACTGACACGTAGGTACACATAGGCACACAAATCACCCCCCAGTCACCCCCAGATCACCCCCCAGGTCACCCCAAAGCCCCCAATCACAGTGTCACTGATTGCAGTGATCATTTATTTTACTGATCACTGCATTTAGTGTCATCTGTGATTGTAAAAAGTTGCAGGGCAGTTAGGATTAGGCCCCTTTAGGTCCAGGGTAGACCCCTAACCCCCCCTAATAAAGGTTTAACCCCTTGATCACCCCCCAGGTAACCCTTTCACCCCCTAACTTCAGCGTCACTAAGCGATTGTTTTTCCGATCGCTGTATTCGTGTCGCTGGTGTTTTAGATAGGCAGTTATTTTTTTTTTAGGTTCGCCGCAGGTTTTTATTAGTGTCAGGTACCCCCATATATTATTTTAACCCCCTGATTGCCCCTAGAGTTAACCCTTTCACCAGTGATCGCCGTATAAGCGTCACTGGTGTCACTGGTTAGCCAGTAAGTTATTTAGTTATTTAGGTTACCCGTCAGGTTTTTATATAGTGTCAGGTACCCCCATATTTAACCTAATAAAGGTTTTAACCCCCTGATTGCCCCTAGTTAACCCTTTCACCAGTGATCACCATATAAAGGTTACGGGTGACGCTGGTTGATTAGTTTGCTTTTTATAGCATCAGGGCACCCGCCGTATATAACCCAATAAAGGTTTAACCCCCCTGATCGCCCGGCGGGTAAGATCAATTAGGTTTTAGCGCCAGAGAGGGTCTGCGTTGCCCCAGGCAGTGTTAGGTTAGTGACAGTAACGCTAACACCCACGCGCAAAGCATACACCCCCCTTAGTGGTATAGTATCTGATCAGATCTATACTAGCATCTCCAGCGGTTTAGGGTTCCCAAAAACGCAGTGTTAGCGGGATCAGCCCAGATACCTGCTAGCGCCTGCATTTAGCCCCTCCGCCCAGCCCAGCCCAGCCCAGCCCACCCAAGTGCAGTATCGATCGATCACTGTCACTTACCAAACACAACACACATAACTGCAGCGTTCGCAGTGCTTGGTTTTTGGGGCCCTGTACGCGGCTAGGCTCCCAAAAAGTCCCACACATGTGGTATCCCCGTACTCAGGAAAAGCAGCAGAATGTATTTTGGGGTGCAATTCCACATATAACCATGGCATGTGTGAGCAATATATCATTTAGTGACAACTTTTTGTACATTTTTTTTTCTTTTTGTCATTATTCAATCATTTGGGACAAAAAAAAAATATTCAATGGGGTCAACATGCCTCTCAGCAAATAGCTTGGGGTGTCTACTTTCCAAAATGGGGTCATTTGGGGGGGTTTTGTGCCATCTTGGCATTTTATGGCCTTCAAAACTGTGATAGGTAGTGAGGAGTGAAATCAAAAATGTATGCCCTTAGAAACCTTGAAGGCGGTGCTTGGTTTTTGGGGTCCCGTACGCGGCTAGGCTCCCAAAAAGTCCCACACATGTGGTATCCCCGTACTCAGGAGAAGCAGCAGAATGTATTTTGGGGTGTAATTTCACATATGCCCATGGCATGTGTGAGCAATATATCATTTAGTGACAACTTTGTGCAAAAAAAAAAAAGTTTGTCATATTCCCGCAACTTGTGGCAAAATATAAAATATTCCATGGACTGAACATGCCTCTCAGTAAATAGCTTGGGGTGTCTACTTTCCAAAATGGGGTCATTTGGGAGGGTTTTGTGCTATTTTGGCATTTTATGGCCTTCGAAACTGTGATAGGTAGTGAGGAGTGAAATCAAAAATTTGCGCCCTTAGAAATCCTGAAGGCGGTGCTTGGTTTCCGGGGTCCCGTACGTGGCTAGGCTCCTAAAAAGTCCCACACATGTGGCATCCCCGTACTCAGGAGAAGCAGCAGAATGTATTTTGGGGTGCAATTCCACATATAACCATGGCATGTGTGAGCAATATATCATTTAGTGACAACTTTTTGTAATTTTTTTTTTTTTTGTCATTATTCAATCACTTGGGACAAAAAAAAAAATATTCAATGGGCTCAACATGCCTCTCAGCAATTTCCTTGGGGTGTCTACTTTCCAAAATGGGGTCATTTGGGGGGGTTTTGTACTGCCCTGCCATTTTAGCACCTCAAGAAATGAGATAGGCAGTCATAAATTTAAAGCTGTGTAAATTTCAGAAAATGTACCCTAGTTTGTAAACGCTATAACTTTTGCGCAAACCAATAAATATACGCTTATTGACATTTTTTTTACTAAAGACATGTGGCTGAATACATTTTGGCCTAAATGTATGACTAAAATTGAGTTTATTCGATTTTTCTTATAACAAAAAGTAGAAAATATCATTTTTTTTCAAAATTTTCGGTCTTTTTCTGTTTATATCGCAAAAAATAAAAATCGCAGAGGCAATCAAATACCATTAAAAGAAAGCTCTATTTGTGGGAAGAAAAGGACGCAAATTTCATTTGGGTACAACATTGCATGTCCGCACAATTTACAGTTAAAGCAGCGCAGTGCCGAATCCCAAAAACAGGCCTGGTCCTAATGGCCCGAAATGGTCCGGGGCTTAAGTGGTTAAAACAAGAAAGAGGCTGGATAGTGCATTATCGCTAGTTTAAAATTGTATTTAGAAAACATAACATCAGGGTACGCACACATTTTAGGTGCTTTCAGCGCACCAAACTATAAAAAGCTCCTCCTCGTCCTGTATTTAGTGAAGTTCTCCATAATATTTGTAATTACGGTAGCTTTGTTACTGGCGTTTTTCATTTAGATGGCTGCGGATGTGTTTGTGGTTATCATTGGGATATACCTACAACAAAATGGCGCATATCGCGGTCACACTTCAATGGCCACCGGCATAGTATATATTCTAGTAATCTCCACCATCCAATCAGATTCCCCTGAGGAAGACACGTGATTAACCCTGTGTCGTCACATGTAGGGGGGGGCCAGGACAGTGGAGGAGCTTGAATACTGTGTCTCCCCGAAAATAGGACCTTCCCCGATAATAAGACCTACCTAGATTTTCGGGAAGGGCTGCAATATAAGCCCTACCCCGAAAATAAGCCCTAGTTGAAAGTGGTTGGAAAAAGGTAGAATCCATTGTCCTACACAATTCAAAAGGTGTGTGCCTCTGCAATACAATCATATCACATACCCCTTGGTACAGCGGCGCTCGGCTGATCTCTTCTCCTCTTCTGCTCCTGGCTGTCAGCGGGGGATGTCGGCCCCCCTCCCTCTGCAGGCACTCAGCTCCGCTGCTCTCATGGTCTCCCGGGTGTCAGTGGGGAATCTCGCCCCCCCGTCTGCAGGCGCTCAGCTCCGCTGCTCTCATGGTCTCCCTGGTGTCAGTGAGGGATCTCGCCCCCCGTCTTCAGGTTCTCAGCTCCGCTGCTCTCATGGTCTCCCGGGTGTCAGTGGGGGATCTCGCGCCCTCGTCTGCAGGCGCTCAGCTCCGCTGCTCTCATCATCTCCCCAGTGTCAGTGAGGGATCTCGCCCCCCCCTCTGCAGGCGCTCAGCTCCGCTGCTCTCATGGTCTCCCGGGTGTCAGTGAGAGATCTCGCCCCCCCGTCTGCAGGCGCTTAGCTCCGCTGCTCTCATGGTCTCCCGGGTGTCAGTGAGGGATCTCGCCCCCCGTCTGCAGGCGCTCAGCTCCGCTGCTCTCATGGTCTCCCGGGTGTCAGTGGGGGATCTCGCGCCCCCGTCTGCAGGTGCTCAGCTCCGCTGCTCTCATCATCTCCCTGGTGTCAGTGAGGGATCTCGCCATGCAAGCCCTACCCCGAAAATAAGCCTTACCGCGTTTATGGTTGCTAAAAATAATATAAGACACATACAAGTTTGGAAGTAATTTTGAGAGGAATCCTATGCTTAATGCTTTTTATAGTTTGGTGCGCTGGAAGCACCTAAAATGTGTGAGTACCCTGATGTTATGTTTTCTAAATACATTTTTAAACTAGCGATAATGCACTATCCAGCATCTTTCTTGTTTTAAAATTGAGGACAACTTCTCTGGATTTTCCGGTGGGATCCTTCTGATCATGTTAAATGACTGCTGTACAACTTATTGCAGAAAGGTATTTTTTTTTTTTTCTAATTGACAGCAAGCAGAAAGGTTATCCTATTATGTCTCAATTCCAGTCCTCAAGGCACACCAACGGTCATGTTTTCAGGCTTTCCATTAATTTGCATAGGTGATTTATTAAGTTTCACTGCCTTAGTAATTACCACAGCTGTTTCATCTGAGGGAAATCCTGAAAACATGACCTGATGCGCCTTGAGTACTGGAATTGAAAAACACCATACAAGGCTTTAGGAGGGTATATGTATTGTGGTGTATGTGAGTTTAATAACACTTTAAATACATGCACAATAAGTTAGAGAGGAATAGAACAGGTTCAGGTCAGTAACTGAACTATTGCATGAAGTTACGCCTTTATTCCCTGACACATGATGGTTTCTTATTTGTATATCAGTACATGTGTTGTGTGTTATATTTATCTTCAACCCTTTTGGCAGAGTCCCCTTGGGGAATAGCTGTTGTTGATTTTTATGTTTTTTTTAATATTATTTTTATATGTGTTACTTCCTGGTGACGAATTCCCATTAATGCATTTCGGTGATGTACAGTGGGGAGAACAAGTATTCGATACACTGACGATTTTGCAGGTTTTCCTACTTACAAAGCATGTAGAGGTCTGTCATTTTTATCATAAGCACTCTTCAACTCTGAGAGATGGAATCTAAAACAAAAATCCAGAAAATCACATTGTATGATTTTTAAATAATTCATTAGCAATTTATTGCATGACATAAGTATTTGATCACCTACCAACCAGTAAGAATTCTGTCTCTCACAGACCTGTTATTTTTTCTTTAAGATGCCCTCCTGTTATCCACTCATTACCTGTATTAACTGCACCTGTTTGAACTTGTTGCCTATATAAAAGACACCTGTCCACACACTCAATCAAACAGACACCAACCTCTCCACAATGGCCAAGACCAGAGAGCTGTGTAAGGACATCAGGGATACAATTGTAGACCTGCACAAGGCTGGGATGGGCTACAGGACAATAGGCAAGCAGCTTGCTGAGAAGGCAACAACTGTTGGCGCAATTATTAGAAAATGGTAAGAAGTTCAAGATGATGATCAATCTCCCTCGGTCTGGGGCTACATGCAAGATATCACCTCGTGGGGCATCAGTGATCGTGAGGAAGGTGAGGGATCAGCCCAGAACTACACGGCAGGACCTGGTCAATGACCTGAAGAGAGCTGGGACCACAGTCTCAAAGAAAACCATTAGTAACACACTACGCCGTCATGGATTAAAATCCTGCAGGTCCCCTGCTCAAGCCAGCGCATGTCCAGACCCATTTGAAGTTTTCCAATGACCATCTTGATGATCCTGGATGAGGAATGGGATAAGGTCATGTGGTCTGATGAGACAAAAATAGAGCTTTTTGGTCTAAACTCCACTCGCCGTGTTTGGAGGAAGAAGAAGGATGAGTATAACCCCAAGAACACCATTCCAACAGTGAAGCATGGAGGTGGAAACATCATTCTTTGGGGATGCTTTTCTGCAAAGGGGACAGGACGACTGCACCGTATTGAGGGGAGGATGGATGGGGCCATGTACCACGAGATCTTGGCCAACAACCTCCTTCCCTCAGTAAGAGCATTGAAGATAGGTCGTGGCTGGGTCTTCCAGCTTAACAACGACCCGAAACACACAGCCAGGGCAACTAAGCAGTGGCTCTGTAAAAAGAATCGCAAGGTCCTGAAGTGGTCTAGCCAGTCTCCAGACCTGAACCCAATAGAAAATCTTTGGAGGGAGCTGAACGTCTGTATTGCCCAGCGACAGCCCCAAAACCTGAAGGATCTGGAGAAGCTCTGTATGGAGGAGTGGGCCAAAATCCCTGCTGCAGTGTGTGCAAACCTGGTCAAGAACTACAGGAAACGTATGATCTCTGTAATTGCAAACAAAGGTTTCTGTACCAAATACTAAGTTCTGCTTTTCTGATGTATCAAATACTTATGTCATGCAATAAAATGCAAATTGATTACTTAAAAATCATACAATGTGATTTTCTGGATTTTTTTAGATAACGTCTCTCACGGTTAAAGAGTACCTATGATAAAAATTACAGACCTCTACATGCTTTGTAAGCAGGAAAACCTGCAAAATTGGCAGTCTATCAAATAGTTGTTCTCCCCACTGTATATCCGGTAACATAATTTCTTGATATGGTACTTTTGGTAATGGAGCTCCCAGTGATGTCACCTCTGGTGTCTCCTGGTGATGGAAAAGTGCCATCTTGCCAGTTTCACTTCCCGTATAACAAGGAACCATGCTAAAGGGTTAATGATATTTCTGCTGTCTGTTCTGTAAATTTCCATGTCACTTGTGTAATACTGCTATTATCTAAGATTGACTTAGAATGTGTTTTCTAGTGGGATTTGTTTAGGCTAATAAGATAAGAATGGCTGTAAATGGCTATTGTTTTGAAATACTAAGGAACACTCTGACAGGACATTTAGACATATGCCTGTCTCACTGAAAATATGATAAAGTGGCATATTGTATGGAGAAAAACACCTACTAATAGAATTGAGATCTTGTGTGTGAATTATCCAGGTGTCCTGTACCATCCCCTACAGGCTGGTGGCAGCGTTGTGGAATGCAAGATTATCTAAGGTGAGTGACATGGACCTGATTTTTTGGCGCATTCTATCACCTTAGCTCTGGTCAGTTTGCAATAAAAGGCAATAAGTTGGCTAAAAGGGGGCCAGGATTCGTTTGTTACGGATCAGAGATCTGTTATAGCTTTCTTAGCACAGATCAGATATTTGTAAGACTTGTTAATGGGTCAAGTTGCTCAACCTGTTAATGGGTCAGGTCAGTTAAACAAATTTGGTTGCACTCTGCATTTAGACTTGTTAACGGGTCAAGTCGGGCTGACCATTGCAGGAGGTTGCACCAGGAGCCACGTTTGGCTGATGTCTGGATAGTTCCCACTGTAACTGTACATATTTGGTTTGGTTATATGCTGCATGCTTAAAGTCGTTTTAAGATTTGTATATATGTATAATATTTATATGTGGATGTGTGCTCTCACACTGCACTCTTGTGGTTGACCCGACTGTCAGATGTCTCTGAATAGTTAGAATTGACAGCCGATCCCAGAGAGCAACAGGTCTGAAAGAACACGCTCACACATAGGGATAGCAAGAAAATAAGTCATTTGGTACGGTGGCTTCTTTGCATCATTATAGAGTGTTTAAAGTTTGATTGGAAATGGGCTTTCAAAATGGAAAAAATGCTCCTCCCATTTATGGAGAAAATTGTAGGGAATATGTGCGCAGAGTGTCATCAACAGGTTATTGTTATGTGGACCTTTGGGTTCCAAATTTGACAGGCTGGATGTGGGCCCTGGGAAGTGATAATCCATTTCCCCCAGAAGGGTCAAATAGTGAAGTTCATTTGGATATGATAAAAGGTTTGTGTCTCAGTGATGAGAATGCTTTTTCATCTTTTGGACCCGATCCTGGTTGGGACATGAGATACATGAGAGGGGAGGTTTAAATTGGTTGGATGTTGCTCCTTGGTGGAAGGCCCAGTCAGCCACCACCCAGCCCAATTCTTGAGAGAACGGTATTGCCCCTTTGTCATAAAAACTCCTTTTGTACTCTTCACAAAGTTTGGAAGTGGTCATTGCCAAAAAGAGGGGGGTAGGTACAACTCGGAGCATTATGGAATGGGACAGAGGGGAAATGAACAGTAAAGGTTTTAAATGTAGATATTTTTGTATATAGGAGAGATGGGGCTGTCTTGTGGATGAAGACAGACAATGGGTCAGCTTTCATTTCTAAGGACAAGATTAGAGAAGCTACTGGGAGCACATTTTCCAGGTGAGAAATTGTGCTGCCAGCAATGCTAGCAAGTTTAAAAATGACATCTGCTGAATAAAACAATTAAGCTATCACCATTTGAAGTGATTGTGGGGAGATGATTTCCAATACCCTGGGAAAAAGGCCCACCTGTTTCTATGATTTGAAAGTGATCCAAGAAGAGTATTATAGAAAATGGGTTTATACTTTGAATGGCATCGATAGTGATGTATCTGCCTCTTCACAGGAATCAACACACTCTTTCAAACCAGGAGATGTGGTCATGATAAAGCAACTGAATAAAGTCAAGGGATCTGGATTCCCCTTTGGACCACGGACAACGTGACCACAGTGACCAGAACAGCAGTCCTGATGGAACAGTGACCCCAGTGGATCCAAGTGACTAGAGTAAAGAGAGTAACAAAGAGGGGCGAAGCAGGTGATACAAGACCCCGGAAGTGAGACAACAGACAAGCCGAAAGAAGACACAGAAGATGTCCTGGCTACTGTCTCCCCAAACTTGGAAAACGCTTTGTGAACTCCTGATCCTGGTGGTATTTTTGCCAACATGGATCATAACAAACTGTGTGTATCACCCAGAGGACTTAGTCCCATTTAGGCCTGTGTGTTTTGAGGACAGTTACAGTATGAATGAGTCAAAATTGCCCATGACACACACTGTTGCTCATGACACTATGAACAAGTCACATCAAATGCAGAAAAGAAATGTAAAGACATTTTCAATATATGACACTTTAGGAGTACTGGGTATATATTCTGCGGTAGCAGAGGAGAGTTTTGTGGAGTGGATAAAGAGTGATTTAACCCGCATGCAGGGGAATTTTACTTGTTTGCCTAATGACTCATGTGTCATTTTTGGCACTACAGTACCCCATGACCGGATAGTGTTGTAGGTAGTTGCAAAGCAGGGAGTAATTGTGTTATTTACTAATGCTTCTATGTGTTTGATAAATGTTACCAGAAATTTAACGTTGTATCACTGGAAAAAGTGGAATCATACTCGCCCTCTTTCTTCCCTTTTTAATATACAGGAGGTAAAAACCCATATGAGAAGGAAAGTTAGATAGACTGGGTCCTCCATGGTATGGCCCATAGGTTCCAGCATACTTATAACCAATGATTCAGAATCAGAAATTACTAATAGCTCACACCTTGGTGTTGCAAATGTATGTGCTAAGTATTTAACTCCTAAATTAAATAATAACACTCATGTACCTATAGCTAGTACCTGTACTAAAATCTCTTTGTCTAATAAAGAAATCCAAGTAACTTTTAACATTACTACACCTAATGTATTTTCTGTAATCCTAGTTCACATAAGAGAAAGAAAAGAGCCTGGTATGACATACTCCCTAGGGGAGACTGGGACCACCTTAGGAATCCTAAATGGTATGGATTTATAGACTATCAGAAGTAAACTTGCAGCTGCTGGAAAGAATAGTGTAAATGCCCTCCACATATTGGGTGACTGGAGCCCCACGCTCTTGGCACCCCAGGTGGCACAGTTGAATCTAGATAAATCAATAGTGACTCAGACTGGCAGTTTGACCGTGCTAACAGGTGATTTGACTAAGGGTCTTGCAAATTGGACCATGCGTGCTGTGGGATATGCTGGAAAACAGACTTGCATCCCCAGGTTCCAGACAACTGAGGTCTCCTTTCAAGATTCCTGCGGATCATTGGGTGATATCCTTTCCTCAGGACACAGGGGGGGGGGGTGATTTACTATCAACAGTGCACTGCGCCGGTTCATACCTTAATTGGTGCACCGGATAAATAATTAATTGGGCGCATGAACTGGCGGCGCACTGCTATAGTAAATAAAAATGTCAGCTGTGCTTGTATCTCTATTCAAAATGAATGGTTCCCTATGGGAGCCCATTGATTTGAATAGAGGTCGCCCGGGAAGTCGGATCCGACTTGCGGGGTGACTCGTGTGCCGGTTGACACTCAAGTCGTGTCCTGGATGCGACTTGAAGTACCTGGCCAAGAATGTTCTCGGCAACAAGGTACTGCAAGCCTCGCACTCGCTGTCCCCTGTGTTTGGTATGAATCATGAAGGGGAACTCCAGGCCAAATTTTAAATAAAAAACCGGCATGGGTTTCCCTCCAGAAGCATACCAGGCCCTTAGGTTGTGGAGCGCAACGACTTATATTGGCATGGGGCGTGGTCACAGGGTGATGCCACCCGGTGACCCCGCTCCCGTATGCCGTCACCGTCCCGGGGAATGATGGGACCGTGACGTCATATGGGGGCGGGGTCACCGGTGACCATGCCCCATGTCAATATAAGTCGTTGCGCTCCGCACCTACAGCATTGTAGCGGCAGGCAGAGATGAGGCAACATCGGGCGGAGAGAAGAGGGAAGAAGACGACGATGAAGACCGGGACTCCGCTAGCAAAAGAGCTGGAAGAAGATAGCGGGGCACCCGGCAGAAGGCAGAAAGAACCGGAGATCGTGGAGAAGGCACCGGAGAGCGGGAGAAGAACCGGAGAGCGCGGAGAAGGCATAGGAGAGCAGGAGAAGAGGCTGGAGAGTCGGGAGAGACCCCCGAAGTCGGAAGAAGACCCCCAAAGCTTTTTACCAATGACTTTTCTATGTATTGCCGGGAGCCGACAATTCATTATAGCCGCGAATGAGTTTTAAATGACTTTTTTTCCTTCAGAAATGACACTTTGTGCAGGGACAGTTCTAAGCACGGGAAACAAGCGCTGCTTTACAGGCGAATACAGGTGAATATTTCACTTTTATTGTTTCACTTTAAGCATTATTAAAATCACTGCTTCCGAAAAAACTGACGTTTTTAAAACTTTTTTTTGCATTGATACATGTCCCCTGGGGCAGGACCCGGGTCCCCAAACACTTTTTAGGACAATAACTTGCATATTAGCCTTTATAATTAGCACTTTTGATTTCGAACGTTTGAGTCCATTGTATTTAATAGGGTTCTAAAGTTCTGTCTGTTCGCAGGTTCTGGTGCGAACCGAACAGGGGGGTGTTCGGCTCATCCCTAATGTTAACTAACTAAACGCTTATAGACGCAAATGCAGTAAAACGCGCCATGCAAACGCAACAAAACGCGCGTTTAGAAACGCCGCTTTCAACCTTAGTTCTGAAGACTTTGCACCAGCGTCCCGTGTACATGGGGCCTAAAAACGGCTATGCCATTTACAGCTCAAAAATGCCATGGTGGCCATGAGGCCATAGGCTAACATGGAGAGGCGTTTTTAAGCTGCAAAAAACGCACAAACAAGCGGCTGGAAAAACATCCGTGTGCATGTAGCCTTGTATTAACCACTTGCTTACTGGCCACTTAAACCCCCTTCCTGCCCAGACCAATTTTCAACTTTCAGCGCTGATGCACTTTGAATGACAATTGCGCGCTCATACAACACTGTAACCCAATGAAAATTTAATCATTTTTTGCACACAAATAGAGCTTTCTTTTGGTGCTATTTGATCACCTCTGCGTTTTTTTTCCTATAAATACAAAAGAGCGACTAAAAAAAAAAAAATTGGGATATTTTAATATTTAGTTTGAAAAATGTTCTCCTTCATTGATGTACACTGATGAGGCTGCACTGATGGGCACCGATAAGGTTACAAGGATGAGCACTGAGAGGTGGCATTGCTAGTTAGCACTGGTGGGCATTGAGAAGTGGCACTGCTAGGTGGCACTGATTGGCACCAGTGGTGGGCATTGATAGGTGGCACTGGCAGGGGCTACTGATTTAACAGATGATGCAGAATTGCGTCTTCCTCTTCGAGCCCGATGTCCCATGCACATAAGCCGGTGATTGCCTTTTTTTATGCTCATGCTGTCAGCAGAAGGAGAAAACAAAAACCATTACCAAGCTTTTGTTTACATCACGTGATCAGCTGTCATTGGCTGACAGCTGATCATGTGGTAAGGGGCAGGGATCGGCCCCTTACTCCGATCTGTCATCACCCGAGTCTCAGTGACTAGGTGACCACAGCGCACGCGCGAAGGGGAGGACGTCTATTGACGGACTCCCGGCAATTGAGGACCGTGCTGTGGCCATCGTTCAGTTATAGTGCTGAACTCAAGTAGTTAAAGAGGGTCTAAATGGGCCATTGACATGCATCACAATTCAACTTAGGAATGTGTCTTTGCAAAGTTAAACTAAATGAAATCCTTTTTCTTATTTTTGCTTGGGGATAGAGTGCAGAGGGATTAGAAGTCTAGACAGTTTTTGGGGATGTCTGCACCCCTGATAGGGTGAAGACAACTCCCAAATTTGGCCACTTTATCCTTCCAAATGATTCACTTCCTGTCACATAGCCACACAGGAAGTGAGGGGAAATCCCTACCAATGTCTTTCCTTGGGGACACACAGGTCAATCTAAATACTTTCCCAATTATGTACATTGCACTCCAGCATTTTGCTGGGTACACCCCAAATTATTAGGTATTTTGGATTTCTAAAGGCAAATCCACTTTGCACTACAAGTGCACTTGCTGGATATCCGAGGGGGACGTGCAAGGAAACAAAAAAAAACACCATCTTTGCTTTTACATGATTGGATGTTACAATCACCAGTGCTTCCCCTCAGAATTTCAGCAACTACACTTGTACTGCAGAGTGAATTTGCCTTTACTAAACCCCTAAATGATTTGGGGTGTACACAACAAAGTGCTAGAGTGCAATTTGCTTAATGGGGACACTAGTTAGGTTGATCTGTGTGTCCCCAAGAAAAGACATTGGTAGGGTTTTACCTTCACTTCCTGTCTAGCTGTGTGACAGGAAGTGAAGCCAATTTTACTAAAAGGGACACAAAGCCCAACCTAAAAAAAACAAAAAAAAAACAAGCAGGGGTTCTAACACTTACTTGGTTTCCCTCAAAATGCCCACAATTATAATAGTATTGCCTTGAGCTATTTTTAAGTACAGTGCTCTAAATCAGTGCTTCTCAAGTACCCCCAACAGGCCATGTTTGCAGGTTTTCCTTCATCTTGCACATGTGCTTTAACCACTTAACAACCACCTGCCGACAAATAACGTCGACAAGGTGGTTGCTTAACTCTGGGAGGACGTTATATAACGTCCTCCCAGAATCGCGCTCCCGCGCGCCCCCTGGGGCGCGCACACGGGAAACTCCGTGACCGCCGGGTCCAGAGGACCCGGCGGATCACGAATCGCGGTAAATCGCCGCTGATAGCGGCCGTTTACCACGTGATCGCTCCGTCAAATGACGGAGCAATCACTTGTAAACAGACCGGCGTCATGTGATGACGCCGGTTCCTCCCTCCCCTCTCTGTACCGATCGGTACAGTGTGAGAGGGGAGGGGGAGGGAGCGGATGGCAGCAGCAGCACTGTGGGCTGGATCTGTGACAATTGCAGTCACAGATCCAGCCATCCATCCATCCCTGCTCAGCCATCCCTGTGCAATACCCTGCCAATACTCTGCAATACACCCTGCCAATACTCTGCAATACACCCTGCCAATACTCTGCAAAATACCCTGCCAATACCCTGGTGCAATACTCTGCAATACCCTGGTGCAATACTCTGCAATACCCTGGTGCAATACTCTGCAATACCCTGCGAAATACTCTGCAATACCCTGCGAAATACTCTGCAATACCCTGCAAAATACTCTGCAATACCCTGGTGCAATACTCTGTAATACCCTGGTGCAATACTCTGCAATACCCTGGTGCAATACTCTGCAATACCCTGGTGCAATACTCTGCAATACCCTGCACAATACTCTGCAATACCCTGCAAAATACTCTGCAATACCCTGCAAAATACTCTGCAATACCCTGCGCAATACTCTGCAAAATACTCTGCAATACCCTGCACAATACTCTGCAATACCCTGCACAATACTCTGCAATACCCTGCACAATACTCTGCAATACCCGCCACAATACTTTGCAATACCCGCCACAATACTCTGCAATACCCTCCACAATACTCTGCAATACCCTCCACAATACCCTGCACAATACCCTCCACAATACCCTGTGCAATACCCGTGCAATACCCTGCCATACACCGCAATACCCTGCCATAGTCCGCAATACTCCGCAATGCCCTGCAATACTCCGCAATGCCCGGCAATACTCCGCAATGCCCAGCAATACTCCGCAATGCCCGGCAATACTCTGCAATAACCACTTCCCGCCCTCCGGCCGTCATATGACGTCCTTGACTTTGTGCGGGGATATCTGAATGATGGGAGCAGCTACAGGCATCATTCAGATATTAGCTTTTTCAGCCGGCGATTCCCTACACCATAAGAACAATCATAGCGGCTGTTCCGCCGCTTGATCATTCTTACGGGAGGCGAGAGGGGATGTCCCCCCCCCCGCCGCCCTCCGGTGCTTCTACCGACTCACCGCTACGATCCAAGCCAGGATTGTTGTTTTTTTTGTATTTTTTTCAGGCTTCCCAGCCTAGAGGTGAGATGTGGGGTCTTATTGACACCCCCCCCATATCTCACTGTAAAGAGGACCTGTCATGCCATATTCCTATTACAAGGGATGTTTACGTTCCTTGTAATAGGTATAAAAGTGATCAAAAAAATGTTTAGGGTGGAAAAACATGTCAAACTAAAATAAATAAAGTAAAATGAAGAATAATTTTTTTTTTTTTTAAAGCGCCCCTGTCCCCGTGAGCTCGCATACAGAAGCGAACACATACGTAAGTCCCGCCCGCATATGAAAACGGTTTTCAAACCACACATGTGAGGTATCTCTGCGAACGTTAGAGCGAGAGCAATCATTTTGGCCCTAGACCTCCTCTGTAACTCAAAACATGTAACCAGTAAAAATATTTAAAGCGTCGCCTATGGGGATTTTTTAAGTAGCGAAGTTTGGCGCCATTCCACGAGTGTGTGCAATTTTTAAGGGTGACATTTTAGTTATCTATTTACTCGGCGTAACTTCATCTTTCACATTATGCAAAAACATTGGGCTAACTTTACTGTTTTTTTTTTTTTTTAAGCACAAAACATTTTTTTTCCGTAAAAAACGCGTTAAAAAATTGCTGCGCAAATATCGTGCGAGATAAAAAGTTGCAACAACCACCATTATATTCTCTAAGGTCTTTGCTAAAAAAACATATATAATGTTTTGGGGTTCTATGTAATTTTCTAGCAAACAAATGATGATTTTTACATGTAGGAGAGAAATGTCAGAATTGGCCTGGGTGCTCCAGAACGCCTGAAGGTGCTCCCTGCATGTTGGGCCTCTGTATGTGGCCACGCTGTGTAAAAGTCTCACACATGTGGTATCGCCATACTCGGGAGTAATAGCAGAATGTGTTTTGGGGTGTAATTTGTGGAATGCATATGCTGTGTGTGAGAAATAACCTGCTAATATGACAATTTTGTGAAAAAAAAAGAGAAAAAAAAAATCTTGATTTTGCAAAGAATTGTGGGAAAAAATGACAACTTCAAAAAACTCACAATGCCTCTTTCTGAATACCTTGGAATGTCTTCTTTCCAAAAAGGGGTCATTTGGGGGGTATTTGTACTTTTCTGGCATGTTAGGGTCTCAAGAATTGAGATAGGCCGTCAGTACTTCAGGTGTGATAAATTTTCAGATATTGGCACCATAGTTTGTGGACTCTATAACTTTCACAAAGACCAAATAATATACACCAATTTGTACTTATTTTTACCAAAGATATGTAGCAGTATAAATTTTGGCCAAAATTTATGAAGAAAAAATAGTAATTTGCAAAATTTTATAACAGAAACGAAAAAAAAAAACATTTTTTTACAAAATTTTCAGTCTTTTTTCTCTTATAGCGCAAAAAATAAAAAACCCAACAGTGATTAAATACCACCAAAAGAAAGCTCTATTTGTGTGAAAAAAAGGACAAAAATGTCATATGGGTACAGTGTTGTATGACTGAGTAATTGTCATTCAAAATGTGAGAGCACCGAAAGCTGAAAATTGGTCTGGTTATTAAGGGGATTTAAGTGCCCAGTGGTCAAGTGGTTAAATCACAGTCAATCGTTTGTTATTTTGGACAGCAATTCTCGATAAGATAAAATCACAAACCATGTCCTGTTGGGGGTACTTGAGGACTGATGCTGAGAACCACTACAGTAAAAAGGAAAATTGAATACTTATCGCTCTGTATTTTTTATTTCAGGGTGACTATCCATGGCAGCACACAATACATGCATATGCTACCATGAAAGCACCAGGGTAGACAAATCACACCTGTTTTGTTTTGACATGCCAATAAGCATAGTTAAGCTACAGCTGTCACATTTGTTGCATAGAAAACAAAAAAAAAAACATCAAACTTTACATCAAATTTTATTGGTGAACAAAAAAGGACTTGGAAAACAAAGGGATGCAAAAACATAAATAAATAAAAAAGACATGAAGGTAGATTTGAAACATTAGTCACATCTTGAGAAAGATTTAGCAAAATAATGCAGCACAGACAATTAGGCCCCATGCACACGAGACGCTGTTATTTGCTGTTGAACGCGCGTTCAGAGGCAGTTGGACGCTTTTTTCAACTGCTCCTGAACCCATTCAATGTTATCCTATGTGTCCATGCACACACTCTCGTTTTTTGGCGTTTACAAGCAGTTGCGTTTAACCTTGTTTTTCCAGAAGCAAAAAAATGGGTTCAGACGCAAAAGTTTTCCACGTTTCAGACGCTAAACGCTGCTAAACGCGGCTAAACGCGGTACCGGCGTTTTGCCGCGTTTGCGTTTATAAGCGTTTTTAAAGGTGACCTATTTTTTAACATTAGAAATCTCAAAAATGATGGCAAATGATGAAAAACTATTAAAAAATATAAAAGAAAACTGTAATTGCTTGCATTGCATTGTGGACAATCCACAACTTGTGGCAGGTAACATGGCAAGTGGACAATCCACAGCTTGTGTCAGGTGATGTGGCCAGGTGACGTGGCCAGGTGACGTGGCAAGTGGACAATCCACAGCTTGTGGCAGGTGACGTGGCCAGGTGACGTGGCAGGTAACGTGGCCAGTTGACGTGGCAAGTGGACAATCCACAACTTGTGGCAGGTGACGTGGCCAGGTGACGTGGCAAGTGGACAATTCACAACTTGTGGCAGGTGACGTGGCACGTGATGTGGCCAGGTGACGTGGAAAGTGGACAATCCACAACTTGTGGCAGGTGACGTGGCTAGATGACGTGGCAGGTAATGTGGGCAGGTAACATGGCTAGGTGACGTGGCCAGGTGACGTGGCAAGTGGACAATCCACAACTTGTGGCAGGTGACGTGGCCAGGTGACGTGGCACGTGATGTGGCCAGGTGACATACATGGCAAGTGGACAATCCACAACTTGTGGCAGGTGACGTGGCAAGTGGACAATCCACAACTTGTGGCAGGTGACGTGGCCAGCTGACGTGGCAGGTAACGTGGCCAGGTGACGTGGCAGGTAACATGGCCAGGTGATGTGGCCAGGTAACGTGGCAAGTGGACAATCCACAACTTGTGGCAGGTGACGTGGCACGTGATGTGGCCAGGTGACGTGGCAAGTGGACAATCCACAACTTGTGGCAGGTGACGTGGCAGGTGACGTGGCAAGTGGACAATCCACAACTTGTGGCAGATGTGGCAAGTGATACGCTAAATACAAGTACATTGCTGCTCTCTCAGCTGCTGCTACTCACTCTGGTCTTAAAAACTGGCTGAAATGGTTAAAATTTACTGTTTTTTGAGCTTAGGGAGGGTCTATGATGAAACGCTTATAAACGCAAACGCGGTAAAACGCCGCTAAACGCGGCCGCAAACGCGGCAAAACGCGCGTTTATAAACGCCGGTTTCAGCGTTTAAAAACGTGTGTTCAGCAGAGTTTGCACCTGCGTCTCGTGTGCATGGGGCCTAAATCAAAGTGAACAAACGACACACATTAACCACATCAAAAATATTTCAGGGGAACATATCCCCCGCACAAAAAAAAAACGATCAACAAAAGTAAAACAAACATCTGTTTTGCAAAGACATAACAAATAAAATGCATGTGTTACAAACTTGATAATGACACCAAAATGTACATTTTGCCAGCCACATTCACACACAATCTTGCCTCTTTTCAGGGCAAGGGAGAGAATGCTATCTGCAAGCTTTATATAACATAGGTTTGTGTGCTAATGAGGCAAATGAAAACACATGCACAGTCCATGAAACACCCAAAATGCAAGTTCATCCAATGTAGAGACTGAACTTCAATGGGTACACCTGTTAAGGATGTCCTTCAATTACTAACCCAAAAAACACACTCTCTCTGAGCATGCCCAGAAATATCCAGGTGCTGTTCACACACAAAAAGCACCAAAAAAAAACTAAGTTCCTGACCATGCTGAGACCAACACAAATGCAGCTAGCAGAAAATAAGCCCCCCCCCCCCCCCTCCAAAATTAAGTACATCATCCAGCATGCTCCAAAATTAGAGACGGGACAAGCACTAGTCGGTCCGGGGGGCAAACAAAGAGCCTAACATGGGCAAAAGTTATACAACAAAAACCATTGCAGTCTATGGGAACTGACTTGTTAATTTTGCTAGTCCCCACTTGGCTAGCTTATCTTCTAGTTATTGGCCTTAAAATGGGGGCCCAGGTCCCACCCTAAGGGACATATATCAATGTCACCAATTTGGACAACACCAAAAACAAAACAAGGAGAAGTGCCTTTAAATATGCCATATTGCTTAAGGGCCATTTCACACCACATGCAGTGCATTGTGTTTTTTATGCGTCAAAAATGCATGGAAAGTTGGTTATATGGTTCTAAATGGCAGTGTTTGTTCCAGTGCGTTCCACAAAAAAAGTAGAACATGCTGCATTTTACCTGCACTGGACTGTACTGGAATGCTGCAAAACACATCAAAAATGCACTGGAACGCACCGGAACACACCTAAATGCACCAAAAATGCACTGGAACACACTTATCCTTATATATGGTTAATAAAAAAGAGGGGTGAAAAAAAAGCACTGGACTGCATCAAAAACTTACCAAAAAAGCACCTGGAACGCATCCCCGAATTGCGTTTCTATGGTGTGAACTGGCCCTAGTTCACATCATAGAAACGCAGTCTGGATGCGTTCCAGGTGCTTTTCTGCATGCACATTTTTGACGCGTTCCAGTGCATTTTTGATGCGTTTTTGGTGCGTTTTTGATGCAGTCCATTGGATTCTTCCCCCTCTTTTCACTTAGGACAAGTGTGTTGCAGTGCGTCTTTGGTGCATTTAGGTGCGTTCTGGTGCATTCCAGTGCGTTTTTGGTACGTTCCGTAGCGTTTTTGATGTGTTTTACTGTGGTCTAGTGCAGTTCTGTACATAAAAAATGCAGCATGACCAATTTTTTTTTCCTTTCTGAAATGCACTGGAACGGAGAGCAGTGGCATAAAAAAAACTGCATTGCATCTGGTGTGAACTGGCCCTAAATATCATACCTGGGGGGTGTCTATAGTATGCCTGTAAAGTAGCGCATGTTTTCCATGTTTATAACAGTTCGAGAGCAAAATGAAATTTCTAAAGTAAAATAATAGTCATTTATAAGTACTCGCAGCTGTAATGAATTGTTGGTTCCCGTCAATACAGATAAAAGTCATTGAAAGTCTTTGAAAAAAAAAATGCGTGGGGTTCCCCCAAATTCCATTACCAGGCCCTTCAGGTCTGGTATGGATATTAAGGGGAACTCCGTGCCAAATTTTAAAAAGAAATGGCGTGGGGGTTCCCCTCAAGAAAGGAGAAGACATTAGTAAAGGAATTGTCAAAAACCGGCTATTGTAATTTTTAACATTTTTGACACTTTTTTTGTGAAATGGTAGGGGTACATTTGTACCCCATTACCATTTCACACGGGGGGGGGACGGGATCTGGGGGTCCCCTTTGTTAAAGGGGGCTTCCAGATTCCGATAGGCCCCCCGCCCGCAGACCCCCACAACCACCGAGCAAGGGTTGTGGGGATGAGGCCCTTGTCCCCATCAACATGGGGACATAGTGCTTTGAGGGGTCACAGACCCCAGAAGCATCATCCCCATGTTGAGGGCATGTGGCCTGGTATGGTTCAGGAAGGGGGGGCGCTCTCTCGTTCCCCCCTCTTTTCCTGCGGCCTGCCAGGTTGCGTGCTCGGATAAAGGGTCTGGTGTGGATTTTTAGGGGGACTCCACGCCATTTTTTTTAAGCTTGGCGCGGGGGTTCCCCTTTAAAATACATACCAGACCTGAAGGGCCTGGTACGGATTTTAAAGGGGGACCCGCACGTAATTTTTTTTTAAAATTGGCGCGGAGTTCCCCTTAATATCTATACCAGACCTGAATGGCCTGGTAATGGAATTTGGGGGGACCCCACGCATTTATTTTTATTTTTTTCAAAGACTTTCAATGACTTTTCTCTATATTGCCGGGAGCCGACAATTCATTATAGCCGCGAGTGCTTTTAAATGCCTTTTTTTTTCCTTTAGAAATGTAATTTTGCTGTCGGACTGTTATATAACGGCAAGTTTAGGAGGTGCGCCTGTTCAACTTATGCATATTGATTTACGTGACTTGACATTTACTAAGATTTTGCAGGCGCAGTGAACCGGCGCATTTAAACAAGTAAAATTGCCGCGCAGAGCACAAAAAGATCCCTCGCAGTTCTAAACGTAATTGCCGGCGCAGCAGGCTGGTTCAGAAAAAGTTACTTTCTCATTCTATTTTGGGCATGTTTGTTACTTGGGCAGTTGTCACTAAACTTCCTCACATCACCCCACATCACCCCCATTATATTGGCACTTCCAGCTTCTTTATATTTTAATTTGAAGATGCTGTGCGCCAGGTCCATAGTGGCGCACTGAGCGACTCCTCCCGTGCGCCGAGAACACTATAGTAAATGGGGAATAGTGCTGCGTTACCGTCGCTAATGTTTCGTAAATACCAAAGCTGCCGTTGTGCAGGCAGATGAGCCGATACTCATGGCGCAAATGTTTCGTAAATCAGCCCCAGTGTGTCACACCAAGATATTTAGCAACATATAAGGTATTCGTCCCTAAAGCCCTGTACACACGATCGGATTTCCGATGGAATAAAATCCAATGGATTTTTCCTTCGGATTTCTGATGAAGCTGACTTCCATCAGTCTTGCCTACACACCATCAGTCAAAATTTGACCGTCCCAACGTAAAACACTCCGACAAGCCGAGAAAAATGAAGTTCAATGCATCTGAGCATGCGTCGACTTGATTCTGAGCATGCGTGGGTTTTTTCTCCAATGGAGTTCCACACAGACAATCGGAATTTGCTATTGTTTTTTTTTTCCATATGTTAAATTTAAAACATGTTCTATTTTTAATCACTGATGGAAAAAAGACCGATGGGGCCCATACACGATCGGTTTGTCCGATGAAAAAAGTCCATCGAACTGTTTTCATCTGTAAAACCGATCGTGTGTACAGGGCTTTAAGATTATGGAATCACTATATGTGTAAATTCTTTACTCTCCCTATCCCTATGCCAGATGTAATCACTGATATTGTCGCATGGTGGGAACACGAAGTATGATGGATCTTATATACAGTAGCTGTGGGTTCAAACAACACTTATAGCTTGGATGACTGTCAGAAAACTGACAAGGGTCTTGTTTCTACACATAGGTCTTCTGTGTTTGAGCCCTGTCTATTAGCAAGGCCAGATGTTAACATGTGTATTTGGACTTAATATCCACAGGGTTATAATGTGTTTATGGAAGTAGGCCCACAGCAGGTATGTTTGGCAACGGAAGTAGGGGTAAACATCATTGAAGTGGATACTCATTTACCCTTTCCAGGCTGCATACACAATGTTTCATTTTTGTAATGGCATGGAAAAAATTCTGTGTTAGAAGGAGTCACAGAACATTTTCACAGTATCTACTGGTGGCCAGATGCACTCCAAGTTGGTGATTTCTCATTGCACATTGGCCCAATTGTAGAAATACTCAAACAACAGCCTGAGTCCCGAGAGCGAAAGCAGTGGTCGCTGTGGGGACATAAAGTACACAAATATGTACTGGGCTAGGAAAGAGAGCCAGGGGTGTGTTACCCGGCTTTTGCTAGGGGCGTTTTTCTCCCCCCTAATACTCACTATATCCTTTACTTTAAGAGCTTGCACACCAGGCTCCACTGGATTTTCCCCTCCCCCCTTCTTTGAAGGCCCTACTAGTGCGGCCTCTGCTCCATCCCTCCTATGCACCTTGATGGTGTAAGGCCGGCCAGCCTCCTATCCAACGTCCTGTGCTTCTTGGAACCAGGGCCTTCAAGCAGGTACTTTATAAATTACCTATGTGTTTTTATCCTTTCTCATTTATGCTTGGGCCCTATGTCGTTGAGTACATATATGTGGGAACGGGAGTCCCTGTGGTCTTACACACCCCTGGCTCTCTTTCCTAGCCCAGTTCATATTCGTGTACTTTATGTCCCCACAGCGAACACTGCTTTCGCTCTCGGGACTCAGGCCACACGGATCTGGATTCCTTCGCCCTCTGCTGGGGAGGACACTTCCTGAGGGTCGTCTCTGGAGATGCCCAGCTCGCCGATTCCGGTTCAGGCGTTGCTTTAGAACAGTGGTACTATACCCCTTGTCATGCTTTTAAAATGGATGCAATAACATATGATGTTCTCAAGCAATACTAGATAGTTAGTACGAATCTAAATATAATATGAACTTGTATGGTACTTTGACTCTACATGTTTTGCTCATGACTGTCCTTTCAATTATAGACATGTTCTCATGCTGGTCTCAATCATACACCCCTGAAGAAGAGAAACATTCACTTGAAACGCGTCGGATATTCCCCGTTTGTGTTTCATTATGCAACGGAGTACATTATTGTAACCCTATGTATTGCATGTTCACTGTTTATGCATCCTGTATACCTTATATGTTTTTTTCATTTGCATTGATTTTGTCTATCTACTGTTTTGTTTCAATAAATATTCAATACTTATACCCTACTCCACATTCTCACTACAGAGTAGCTTTCTCCCTTTAAAGTCCCACAAGAGGAACCAATTCCCTGTGCATAGAGCTGGTAACATAGGAGAAAATCTAGCATCTCTGGCTGAGATTCAGCAAGTTCCCAGGTATGCACACAACGCCTCTAATTATAGATAAGATTGCAGCATGCACCTATCACACCAGATGCTGGTAGCAAAGTTTAATACTACAGTTTAACCTCTTTCCAATCTCTCCCGGAAATGTTTGTCCTCCTGGAAAATATCCCCATTCAGGAGGGTGTTTTTTAAGGCCTGCACATACTGTACAGCTACAGCACCCTCTGAAGATTGCTGTAATCTCGATAAAGGAGCTGCAGACTGTGCGAGGTCCTCAAAGATTTGATTGATAACCACTCTGAGGGGTTACTTATCAAATTATGTGCATGGTTGACCGCCTCACTGCTGTGCTATGGTGGAGCAAGAGGGAAGAAAACAAACCCATGGCTTTAATTGCAAGTCCGGGATAGTTTTCTTTCTTTTTTATTTTGGAATTATGGTGATATAAGAGAAATATTGCATAGCAGATACAAATTAAGTGATACATTGTAAAATTGTAGTTGTAGCGCCATACTCCAGTTGGGTAGACGCTATATGTTAAATTTAGTTGTCTGAGCTGTAGTTCAGCTCAGGAAGAATTATGTAAATTACTGGCTCTGTTTCAGTCTAGCTGGGCTGCGCGTTTTCCACCTGACAGTAGGTGTCACTGTCACCACGGGTCAAGGTTGGAAATGCAGCAGGCTAGGTATATTGGGTATTCCTTTCCCAGAAATGGCTCAGGGGGCGTGGACAACCCGCTGTGCATTCTGGGAGGGTGTACTTAAAGCGGAGTTCCACCCTTTTTTTATGTTTATTAAAAGTCAGCAGCTACAAAAAGTGCTGGCTGCTGGCTTTTAATAAACATACACTTACCTGCTCCACTGTCCAGCGACGCGCCGCCTGGAGCTCCGCTCCTCTCCCCCTTCCTCCGCCGGCGCGTCCATTCACAGTATGGGCACCCGGCCGTGACAGCTTTCGGCTTCACGGCCGGGCACTCACTGCGCATGCGCGAACGGCGCAGCGCTCTGTGAGTGGACAGGCGATCGCCTGGGACCTGTCACGTCCCAGGTGATCGCCTACAGGGAGGAGCCCCCACAAGGCGATATGACGTATCGCCTAGGCGGCTCCAGGGCGGAAGGAGGAAGTGGGACAGGAAGTCCCACTCCTACTGAAGCCCCCACTCCCCCCCCAAAAAAATTACATACCAAATGTGGCATGTAAGGGGGTGAGGAGTGGAATAAAAAAAAGAAAAAAAAAATGTGTGGAACTCCACTTTAAGAGGCAGAGACCGCTCTTTCGGTTTTTCGTTGCCGGGGGTCATTGCCGGATCCTGACCTGAGGGCCCTCCTGGCCTCAGGGATGAACAAGCCTGCTGGCCCGAGGCTCTGAAACTGAAAAGTAGGCCCAGGAGTTGATGGGGCCTACTAGTCAAGGGATGGTCCTACGCGGTCTTGCCTGCGGGAAGAAGCGGAACAATTGGGGACTCAATTGAAGGACGCGTCCTGGCCAGTTTGTCTCACGGTGTTGCTGAACGGCTGAAAGATTCTGGCACCGTGAGCTATGTACTTTTGAAGGAACTTTTTGCAAAGTGTCAGTGTGGTTACTCAATCTTGTGGCGGAAGTTTGTGAAACGACACGACGGCACTCATCAATTCTGTGGCAGAGACTTTGAGCGAGCTTCTCACCGGTTGCTAGGCCAGTGAGAGTAGGCCTATCCGGTGGTTGCTGAATCCAGCGTGGAACTGTTTTGTCCTCTGGATATAGGATTGTGCCCGTGATCCGCAAAGTAAAGTACCTGAAACTCCCCTATCCCCCTATCCCTCTGTTGGAACTGGTAAAATAAAGCCTTGAAGAAAACGTATCCAAGTGTTGGTGTGACACATTTATAAAAGCTCTTCAAGAAGGATCCTTGACACGAGTGCGGTGAACAGAAAAGGTAACGGTAGGCCCTAAAAACAGGAGCTCCTACAGGGGTAGTGATACATAGTCAATAGGTTATAAGACAGTATTGTAATGAAAAAATTTCAAATTTTCCATACAAATATAGAAGTTCGGTGTTAGTAATATACTTTTGATATCATATTGTTTTTTAGATTGTGGTTTAGTTGAAAAAGGGGTATTTTAAATCATAAAGTGATATATTGTGTTTATATCTAGAGTGTATGCTTTTACGAGGGGAAAAAAACCGCACATGCTCAGAATCAAGTATGAGACGGGAGCGCTCGTTCTGGTAAAACTAGCGTTCGTAATGGAGATAGCACATTTGTCACGCTGTAACGGACTGAAAAGCACGAGGCTGAAAAGCGTCTCATATGTGGTATAGGGATATCTGGGATGGTAGTGAATAATAAGCAATTTGCCAAAGTAAGGTCAACATGAACACCAGAGATAGTTGTGGAAAAATTTCCCAAGCTGCAGCAGGGTCAGTGAAGTGTTTAACAGTTCTCTCATGTCTCCATAAAGATTATCTGTCATTACTATCCCATAGGGGTCTTATGAGCCCCTTTGTGACAGTGATAAAAGTAAAAAAGATGTAAAAAAATAAGTACTGTATATACTCGTGTATAAGTCGACTTTTTCAGCACATTTTGTTATGCCGAAAAAGCCCCCCTCAGCTTATACTCGAGTGAGGGTCTCCCGCTGTGTCATGCAGTCTTAACTGTTTGGCGGCCGTCCACTGTAACAAAGCCCCGCCTCCTCCTTGTCCGTGATAGACGGAACACTGAACACTGATACAATGCTGGGAAACTGAATCAGTGTTCCGTCTATCACGGACGAGGAAGAGGCGGGGCTTTGTTACAGTGGACGGCGGCGAAACAGTTAAGAATGCAGTTGCATGACACAGCGGGAGACACCGGCTGTTTGTAATCAAAGGTACATGAGGCTGCAGATGGGCACAGTGAGGCTGAAGATGGGTACTGATGATACAGGTGGGCACAGTGAGGCTGCAGATGGGCACAGTGAGGCTGCAAATGGGCACAGTGAGGCTGCAGATGGGCACAGTGAGGCCGCAGTTGGGCATTGTTGACCCTCTTTTCCACTTACAGAGCTAGTTTACTCTTTTTCTTTGAAATATATATTCAAAAACATTTAACCTACTGATGCCTCAATTAATGTAATTTTATTGGTATCTATCAGTAGCTGCTGCATTTCCCACCCTAGGCTTATACTCGAGTCAATAAGTTTCCCATTTTTTTTGTTGTAAAATTAGGTGCCTTGGCTTATATTCGGGTCGGCTTATACTCGAGTATATACGGTAAATACATTTTACCTGATGGTAACGTTGGTTTCCAAATATATCTCCCGATATGTGGTGAATTAAAGGATAAAAAAGAAAGAGAAGAAGGGAACTGATGAAGTCATTTGGCCATTTAATAAATTGTCATATTTTAACGTTATTACGCTATGGGAGGCTTCTTCTCTTTCTTTTTTATCCTTTAATTCACCACATATCTGGAGATATATTTGGAAAGCAAAGTTACCATCAGAGAGTTCCAGCCACCTCTGGCATCAATGGAAGCTCGGATACTCGTGGAGACCTGAAGTTGGCGTTCCCCTGATCCTTGGGAGATCTTGAAGTTGAAGGCTTATTACATTCGCCTGTGAGGTGAGCGCTCTGTGAGCATTTAACGTCACGAAGATCGCATATAGAAGAAGCATCTAATACACTGCTTAGAAGACTTTTGTCACTTTTCACACTACTCAGAAGAATTATTGCTTTTTTGGATTTGAAAAAAGTGTGGACATTTATTCATTTATTTTGTCTTAATTTAGTGTGGCATTGAGTTTTCACACAGGAAGTTGCGCTGATCATTAATTATTCATACCCGTTTTTGTGCACTTGTACACTTTAGATTTAGCAGCATCTTTCATTTATTTATTTATTTTATATATTTGCACATATAGTTCACTTGATAGAGCGAGAGATTATACTTTACTTCAACACTATGGTGTTACTTTCTTCCTATTAAATGGTTTAATTGGTGGAAAGGAGGAGATTTTGAAGTTTAAAGCTATTTTTGAGAAAGGGAAAATCACAAGACTGCTACTATCATATAAATATTTTTTGAGTGAGTTTCAGTTAGATCACCGAGCACCATCTGGGGCACCTGTATTGTTTCCTGAAGATATACTGTACCCAACAGCTAAAAAAGTAACTTTATGAAGTATATGAATTTCACGTTGTGCAGTTTATATGGATACTTGTGTATTGTTTTTATTTTTATGTGTATCGCATTAAAGTTTGATTTGTACTATTTTATTTTGGTATTCATTTATTCACTTAGGGCTCTATCACACGGGCGATCCAATCACACGGGCGGTCCACCCGGCGGACTCTGCTTTGCTCAGCGGGGATCGATCCGCTGTTCCCCGCTGAGCAGGCAGATGACAGGTCCATCTCCGCTCACTGTGCTGAGACAGACCTGTCAGAGCCCCACTCTCCTCTATGGGGAGATCGGATGCAAACGGACTGCCTGTCCATTTTCATCCGATCCCATCCGATTTTCCAGACGAATGGATAAAAAGGGTCACCGTGCACCTGGATTTCATGGATCGGATATCTGCCTCTCCATAGAGGTGAATAGTGTGTCCAATCAGGTCCACCTGAAAAAAAACTGACAGGCGGACCTGATCGAAAAGCTTGTGTGAATGGGCCCTTGCAGCATTGCTCAGTAGAATTAATTGAATTATTCATTTATTTAACTGTGTTCCACTTTATTGATACACTGCTAAAAATTTGGTTTAGAGTGGCTGCACAATTGATTTAATATATTAGTAAGAGCACAGAGTTGGGTTTAGATTTCACTCCCCCTGGCAGTCCCGATTTCGGCCGCGATTACAGAGACATCTGTGCAGGTTTCTACACAGATGTCAATGTAAATCGCGGGCTGAAATCGCAAAAGGTTGTACAGAAACGACTTTTTGAAATTGGTGCAGTGCCACAGATGCGGTATCGCACCAATTGGCATGTGATTTGACATTGCATGTCAAAACGCAGCAGTGTGAACCAGGGCTAAGATGTACTTTAAAAAAATTGCATGGGCCAATTCAATTGTTAAATATGAGCTATGGGCCCATAGATGTCATGATAATTCTGTCATCACTTATGATACCAAAGTGGTATTTAGATTAGTTTGGGTACAATTAAAACTTTCCTTGTTGGTATTGCAAGTGTGCTTTTATCTTTGTTTTCTATGTTTTTAAGGGGGAAAAAATATATAATTTTTTCAAGTTATGACCAGTGAAGGTTTTAAAATGGCTAGTGTACACATTTTATTCTGCTGCACATTGACATTATAGTCCTGTTACAATGGTCTTTACTAGGGATGAGCTTCGAGTTTGAGTCAAACTCATGTTCGACTCGAACATTTCCTGTTCGCCCGTTTGCCAAACAGCGAACAATTTGGGGTGTTCGCTGCAAATTCGAAAAGCCACGGAACACCCTGTAAAAGTCTATGGGAGAAATCTAAAGTGCTAATTTTAAAGGCTTATATGCAAGTTATTGTCATAAAAAGTGTTTGGGGACCCGGGTCCTGCCCCAGGGGACATGTATCAATGCAAATTCCCGGGGTGTCTCCGGTGGAGACAGGATGCGCTGCGCTGGACATCTCATCGCTGGAGCCTGGACCTGGGTGGAGAGGAGATTTTCCACCGCTGGACCCCGGAGAGGAGAGCATCCATCGCAGGATACCGAGAGTGGATTACCACCACTGGAATCTTTTTTTTTTTTTTTTAATAAAGGACTTTTCCCTGCGGTGTCTGTGTGTTTTTTTACAATTTTTTACACTTTCTTTGTGAAGTGGTAGGGGTACAATGTACCCCTTACCAATTCACATAGGGGGGCCGGGATCTGGGGGTCCCCTTTGTTAAAGGGGTCTTCCAGATTCCGATAAGCCCCCCGCCCGCAGACCCGCACAACCACCGGGCAAGGGTTGTAGGGATGAGGCCCTTGTCACAGACCCCCAAAGAATCCTCCCCATGTTGAGGGCATGTGGCCTGGTACGGTTCTTTTCCTGCGGCCTGCCAGGTTGCGTGCTCGGATAAAGGGTCTGGTATGGATTTTTGGGGGGAACTCCACACCATTTTTATTTTAAATTTGGCGTGGAGTTCCCCTTAAAATCCATACCAGACCTGAAGTGTCTGGTATGGCTATTTGGGGGGAACCCCACATCATCTTTTTTTTAATTTGACGCAGGGTTCCCCTTAATATCCATACCAGACCTGAAGGGCCTGGTATTTGAATTTGGGGGGACCCCCTAGCATTTTTTTTTTTATCAATGACTTTTCTCTGTATTTCTGGGAGCCGACAATTCATTATAGCCGCAAATGCTTTTAAATGACTTTTTTTCCTTCAGAAATTACACTTTGTGCAGGGACAGTTCTAAGCACGGGAAACATGCGCTACTTTACAGGCATACTATACACCCCCCCGGTACGAAATTTCAAGGAATATTTCACTTTTATTGTTTCACTTTAAGCATTAATAAAATCACTGCTCCCAAAAAAACAGACATTTTTAAAACTTTTTTTTACATTGATACATGTCTCCTGGGGCAGGACCCGGGTCCCCAAACACTTTTTATGACAATAACTTGCATATAAGCCTTTAAAATTAGTACTTTCGGGCGTTGCTTTAGAACAGTGGTACTATACCCCTTGTCATGCTTTTAAAATGGATGCAATAACATATGATGTTCTCAAGCAATACTAGATAGTTAGTACGAATCTAAATATGTTATGAACTTGTATGGTACTTTGACTCTACATGTTTTGCTCATGACTGACCTTTCAATTATAGACATGTTCTCATGCTGGTCTCAATCATACACCCCTGAAGAAGAGAAACATTCACTTGAAACGCGTCGGATATTCCCCGTTTGTGTTTCATTATGCAACGGAGTACATTATTGTAACCCTATGTATTGCATGTTCACTGTTTATGCATCCTGAATACCTTATATGTTTTTTTCATTTGCATTGTAGATTTTGTCTATCTACTGTTTTGTTTCAATAAATATTCAATACTTATACCCTACTCCACATTCTCACTACAGAGTAGCTTTCTCCCTTTAAAGTCCCACAAGAGGAACCAATTCCCTGTGCATAGAGCTGGTAACATAGGAGAAAATCTAGCATCTCTGGCTGAGATTCAGCAAGTTCCCAGGTATGCACACGACGCCTCTAATTATAGATAAGATTGCAGCATGCACCTATCACACCAGATGCTGGTAGCAAAGTTTAATACTACAGTTTAACCTCTTTCCAATCTCTCATGGAAATGTTTGTCCTCCTGGAAAATATCCCCATTCAGGAGGGTGTTTTTTAAGGCCTGCACATACAGCTACAGCACCCTCTGAAGATTGCTGTAATCTCGATAAAGGAGCTGCAGACTGTGCGAGGTCCTCAAAGATTTGATTGATAACCACTCTGAGGGGTTACTTATCAAATTATGTGCATGGTTGACCGCTTCACTGCTGTGCTATGGTGGAGCAAGAGGGAAGAAAACAAACCCATGGCTTTAATTGCAAGTCCGGGATAGTTTTCTTTCTTTTTTATTTTGGAATTATGGTGATATAAGAGAAATATTGCATAGCAGATACAAATTAAGTGATACATTGTAAAATTGTAGTTGTAGCGCCCTACTCCAGTTGGGTAGACGCTATATGTTAAATTTAGTTGTCTGAGCTGTAGTTCAGCTCAGGAAGAATTATGTAAATTACTGGCTCTGTTTCAGTCTAGCTGGGCTGCGCGTTTTCCACCTGACAGTAGGTGTCACTGTCACCACGGGTCAAGGTTGGAAATGCAGCAGGCTAGGTATATTGGGTATTCCTTTCCCAGAAATGGCTCAGGGGGCGTGGACAACCCGCTGTGCATTCTGGGAGGGAGTACTTAAAGCGGAGTTCCACCCTTTTTTTATGTTTATTAAAAGTCAGCAGCTACAAAAAGTGTAGCTGCTGGCTTTTAATAAACATACACTTACCTGCTCCACTGTCCAGCGACGCGCCGCCTGGAGCTCCGCTCCTCTCCCCCTTCCTCCGCCGGCGCATCCATTCACAGTATGGGCACCCGGCCGTGACAGCTTTCGGCTTCACGGCCGGGCACTCACTGCGCATGCGCGAACGGCGCAGCGCTCTGTGAGTGGACAGGCGATCGCCTGGGACCTGTCACGTCCCAGGTGATCGCCTACAGGGAGGAGCCCCCACAAGGCGATATGACGTATCGCCTAGGCGGCTCCAGGGCGGAAGGAGGAAGTGGGACAGGAAGTCCCACTCCTACTGAAGCCCCCACTCCCCCCCCAAACAAATTACATACCAAATGTGGCATGTAAGGGGGTGAGGAGTGGAATAAAAAAAAGAAAAAAAAAATTGTGTGGAACTCCACTTTAAGAGGCAGAGACCGCTCTTTCGGTTTTTCGTTGCCGGGGGTCATTGCCGGATCCTGACCTGAGGGCCCTCCTGGCCTCAGGGATGTACGAGCCATTTTCAGCCTCGGGGCCTGCTGGCCCGAGGCTCTGAAACTGAAAAGTAGGCCCAGGAGTTGATGGGGCCTACTAGTCAAGGGATGGTCCTACGCGGTCTTGCCTGCGGGAAGAAGCGGAACAATTGGGGACTCAATTGAAGGACGCATCCTGGCCAGTTTGCCTCACGGTGTTGCTGAACGGCTGAAAGATTCTGGCACCGTGAGCTATGTACTTTTGAAGGAACTTTTTGCAAAGTGTCAGTGTGGTTACTCAATCTTGTGGCGGAAGTTTGTGAAACGACGCGACGGCACTCATCAATTCTGTAGCAGAGACTTTGAGCAAGCTTCGCACCGGTTGCTAGGCCAGTGAGAGTAGGCCTATCCGGTGGTTGCTGAATCCAGCGTGGAACTGTTTTGTCCTCTGGATATAGGATTGTGCCCGTGATCCGCAAAGTAAAGTACCTGAAACTCCCCTATCCCCCTATCCCTCTGTTGGAACTGGTAAAATAAAGCCTTGAAGAAAACGTATCCAAGTGTTGGTGTGACACATTTATAAAAGCTCTTCAAGAAGGATCCTTGACACGAGTGCGGTGAACAGAAAAGGTAACGGTAGGCCCTAAAAACAGGAGCTCCTACAGGGGTAGTGATACATAGTCAATAGGTTATAAGACAGTATTGTAATGAAAAAATTTCAAATTTTCCATACAAATATAGAAGTTCGGTGTTAGTAATATACTTTTGATATCATATTGTTTTTTAGATTGTGGTTTAGTTGAAAAAGGGGTATTTTAAATCATAAAGTGATATATTGTGTTTATATCTAGAGTGTATGCTTTTACGAGGGGAAAAAAAACGCACATGCTCAGAATCAAGTATGAGACGGGAGCGCTCGTTCTGGTAAAACTAGCGTTCATAATGGAGATAGCACATTTGTCACGCTGTAACGGACTGAAAAGCACGAGGCTGAAAAGCGCGAATCGTCGCTCAATAAAACTTTACTAACATGAAGGGTGGCGCCATTCGAACAGAACTTCCCCTTTATAGTGCCATCGGATGTGTTGGACGTCACTGCGCTTTGCTCGAGCGTTTGTATGCAAGGCAGGCTTGAGAGGAAACCAGAAAAATCACGTCGAGAAAAACGTAGTTTTTGAAAATGACATTAAAAACGATCGTGTGTACGCGGCATTAGACTTATGAAATTAATTGTCTATGGATTAAAAAAAATAGTTTAGAATTATACAGAATGTGGAAAATTTTCTTCATAACATTGATTGTATTTAATCTTGTTTTTAACTGGTTAATAGGAAATAGAGTGTATTTCCAATGGAAAGCAATTAACCAATGAATGGCTACACTTACTGTGTGAATAAGTCTCATATGTGGTATAGGGATATCTGGGATGGTAGTGAATAATAAGCAATTTGCCAAAGTAAGGTCAACATGAACACCAGAGATAGTTGTGGAAAAATTTCCCAAGCTGCAGCAGGGTCAGTGAAGTGTTTAACAGTTCTCTCATGTCTCCATAAAGATTATCTGTCATTACTATCCCATAGGGGTCTTATGAGCCCCTTTGTGACAGTGATAAAAGTAAAAAAGATGTAAAAAAATAAGTACCGTATATACTCGTGTATAAGTCGACTTTTTCAGCACATTTTGTTATGCCGAAAAAGCCCCCCTCAGCTTATACTTGAGTGAGGGTCTCCCGCTGTGTCATGCAGTCTTAACTGTTTGGCGGCCGTCCACTGTAACAAAGCCCCGCCTCCTCCTTGTCCGTGATAGGCGGAACACTGAACACTGATACAATGCTGGGAAACTGAATCAGTGTTCCGTCTATCACGGACGAGGAAGAGGCGGGGCTTTGTTACAGTGGACAGCGGCGAAACAGTTAAGAATGCAGTTGCATGACACAGCGGGAGACACCGGCTGTTTGTAATCAAAGGTACATGAGGCTGCAGATGGGCACAGTGAGGCTGCAGATGGGTACTGATGATACAGGTGGGCACAGTGAGGCTGCAGATGGGCACAGTGAGGCTGCAAATGGGCACAGTGAGGCTGCAGATGGGCACAGTGAGGCCGCAGTTGGGCATTGTTGACCCTCTTTTCCACTTACAGAGCTAGTTTACTCTTTTTCTTTGAAATATATATTCAAAAACATTTAACCTACTGATGCCTCAATTAATTTAATTTTATTGGTATCTATCAGTAGCTGCTGCATTTCCCACCCTAGGCTTATACTCGAGTCAATAAGTTTCCCATTTTTTTTGTGGTAAAATTAGGTGCCTCGGCTTATATTCGGGTCAGCTTATACTCGAGTATATACGGTAAATACATTTTACCTGATGGTAACGTTGGTTTCCAAATATATCTCCCGATATGTGGTGAATTAAAGGATAAAAAAGAAAGAGAAGAAGGGAACTGATGAAGTCATTTGGCCATTTAATAAATTGTCATATTTTAACGTTATTACGCTATGGGAGGCTTCTTCTCTTTCTTTTTTATCCTTTAATTCACCACATATCTGGAGATATATTTGGAAAGCAAAATTACCATCAGAGAGTTCCAGCCACCTCTGGCATCAATGGAAGCTCGGATACTCGTGGAGACCTGAAGTTGGCGTTCCCCTGATCCTTGGGAGATCTTGAAGTTGAAGGCTTATTACATTCGCCTGTGAGGTGAGCGCTCTGTGAGCATTTAACGTCACGAAGATCGCATATAGAAGAAGCATCTAATACACTGCTTAGAAGACTTTTGTCACTTTTCACACTACTCAGAAGAATTATTGCTTTTTTGGATTTGAAAAAAGTGTGGACATTTATTCATTTATTTTGTCTTAATTTAGTGTGGCATTGAGTTTTCACACAGGAAGTTGCGCTGATCATTAATTATTCATACCCGTTTTTGTGCACTTGTACACTTTAGATTTAGCAGCATCTTTCATTTATTTATTTATTTTATATATTTGCACATATAGTTCACTTGATAGAGCGAGAGATTATACTTTACTTCAACACTATGGTGTTACTTTCTTCCAATTAAATGGTTTAATTGGTGGAAAGGAGGAGATTTTGAAGTTTAAAGCTATTTTTGAGAAAGGGAAAATCACAAGACTGCTACTATCATATAAATATTTTTTGAGTGAGTTTCAGTTAGATCACCGAGCACCATCTGGGGCACCTGTATTGTTTCCTGAAGATATACTGTACCCAACAGCTAAAAAAGTAACTTTATGAAGTATATGAATTTCACGTTGTGCAGTTTATATGGATACTTGTGTATTGTTTTTATGTTTATGTGTATCGCATTAAAGTTTGATTTGTACTATTTTATTTTGGTATTCATTTATTCACTTAGGGCTCTATCACACGGGCGGTCCAATCACACGGGCGGTCCACCCGGCGGACTCCGCTTTGCTCAGCGGGGATCGATCCGCTGTTTCCCGCTGAGCAGGCAGATGACAGGTCCATCTCCGCTCACTGTGCTGAGACAGACCTGTCAGAGCCCCGCTCTTCTCTATGGGGAGATCGGATGCAAATGGACTGCCTGTCCATTTTCATCCGATCCCATCCGATCTTCCAGACGAATGGATAAAAAGGGTCACCGTGCACCTGGATTTCACGGATCGGATATCTGCCTCTCCATAGAGGTGAATAGTGTGTCCAATCAGGTCCACCTGAAAAAAAACTGACAGGCGGACCTGATCGAAAAGCTTGTGTAAATGGGCCCTTGCAGCATTGCTCAGTAGAATTAATTGAATTATTCATTTATTTAACTGTGTTCCACTTTATTGATACACTACTAAAAATTTGGTTTAGAGTGGCTGCACAATTGATTTAATATATTAGTAAGAGCACAGAGTTGGGTTTAGATTTCACTCCCCCTGGCAGTCCCGATTTCGGCCGCGATTACAGAGACATCTGTGCAGGTTTCTACACAGATGTCAATGTAAATCGCGGGCTGAAATCGCAAAAGGTTGTACAGAAACGACTTTTTGAAATTGGTGCAGTGCCACAGATGCGGTATCGCACCAATTGGCATGTGATTTGACATTGCATGTCAAAACGCAGCAGTGTGAACCAGGGCTAAGATGTACTTTAAAAAAATTGCATGGGCCAATTCAATTGTTAAATATGAGCTATGGGCCCATAGATGTCATGATAATTCTGTCATCACTTATGATACCAAAGTGGTATTTAGATTAGTTTGGGTACAATTAAAACTTTCCTTGTTGGTATTGCAAGTGTGCTTTTATCTTTGTTTTCTATGTTTTTAAGGGGGAAAAAATATATAATTTTTTCAAGTTATGACCAGTGAAGGTTTTAAAATGGCTAGTGTACACATTTTATTCTGTTGCACATTGACATTATAGTCCTGTTACAATGGTCTTTACTAGGGATGAGCTTCGAGTTTGAGTCAAACTCATGTTCGACTCGAACATTTCCTGTTCGCCCGTTCGCCAAACAGCGAACAATTTGGGGTGTTCGCTGCAAATTCGAAAAGCCATGGAACACCCTGAAAAAGTCTATGGGAGAAATCTATCTTTTTTTTAATTTGACGCAGGGTTCCATTTAATATCCATACCAAACCTGAAGGGCCTGGTAATTGAATTTGGGGGGACCCCCTAGCATTTTTTTTTTTTATCAATGACTTTTCTCTGTATTTCTGGGAGCCGACAATTCATTATAGCCGCAAATGCTTTTAAATGACTTTTTTTCCTTCAGAAATTACACTTTGTGCAGGGACAGTTCTAAGCATGGGAAACATGCGCTACTTTACAGGCATACTATACACCCCCCCCCCCCCCCCGGTACGAAATTTCAAGGAATATTTCACTTTTATTGTTTCACTTTAAGCATTGTTAAAATCACTGCTCCCAAAAAAACTGACATTTTTAAAACTTTTTTTTACATTGATACATGTCTCCTGGGGCAGGACCCGGATCCCCAAACACTTTTTATGACAATAACTTGCATATAAGCCTTTAACCACTTGCTGACCGCGCCATGTACAAAAGACGTCCACAGCGCGGTCGAGTTATCCTGAGTGGACGTCCCAGGGACGTCCTCACAGAATCTTGCTCCCGCGCGCCCCCTGGGGCGCGCTCCAGGATATGACCGTGACCGCCGGGTCCGGAAGACCCGGCACATCACGGATCACGGTAGATGGCCGCTAATCGCGGCCGTTTACCACGTGATCGCTCCGTCAAATGACGGAGCGATCACTTGTAAACAGGCCGGCGTCATGTGATGACGCCGGTTCCTCCCTCCCCTCTCTGTACTGATCGGTACAGTGTGAGAGGAGAGGGGAGGGAGCGGATCATGTCCGCTCCCTCCCCCATGTCAGAACATGTCAGCTGTGGGCTGGATCTGTGACAATTGCAGTCACAGATCCAGCCATCCATCCATCCCTGCTCAGCCATCCCTGTGCAATACACCCTGCCAATACTCTGCAATACACCCTGCCAATACTCTGCAATACCCTGTACAATACCCTCTGCAATACCCTATGCAATACTCTGCAATACACCCTGCCAATACTCTGCAATACCCTGTGCAATACTCTGCAATACCCTGTGCAATACTCTGCAATACACCCTGCCAATACTCTGCAATACACCCTGCCAATACTCTGCAATACCCTGTACAATACCCTCTGCAATACCCTGTGCAATACTCTGCAATACACCCTGCCAATACTCTGCAATACCCTGTGCAATACTCTGCAATACCCTGTGCAATACTCTGCAATACACCCTGCCAATACTCTGCAATACCCTGTGCAATACTCTGCAATACCCTGTGCAATACCCTGTGCAATACCCTGTGCAATACCCTGTGCAATACCCTGTGCAATACTCCGCAATACCCGGCAATACTCCACAATACCCTGCAATACTCCACAATACCCTGCAATACTCCACAATACCCTGCAATACCCCGCAATACTCGGCAATACCCCTCAATACCCGGCAATACCCCGCAATACCCGGCAATACCCCGCAATACCCGGCAATACCCCGCAATACTCGGCAATACTCCGCAATACTCCGCAATACCCGGCAATACCCGGCAATACTCGGCAATACCCGGCAATACCCCGCAATACCCGGCAATACCCCGCAATACCCGGCAATACCCCGCAATACTCGGCAATACCCGGCAATACTCGGCAATACCCGGCAATACTCCGCAATACTCCGCAATACCCGGCAATACTCCACAATACCCGGCAATACTCCGCAATACCCTGCAATACTCCTCAATACCCGGCAATACTCAATACCCTGCAATACTCCTCAATACCCGGCAATACTCCCCAATAACCACTTCCCGCCCGCCGGCCGTCATATGACGTCCTTGACTTTGTGGGGGTACATCTGAATGATGGGAGCAGCTACAGGCATCATTCAGATATTCGCTTTTTCAGCTGGCGATTCCCTACACCTTAACAACAATCATAGCGGCTGTTCCACCGCTTGATCGCTCTTACGGAAGGTGAGAGATTTTTTTCAGGCTTCCCAGCCTAGAGGTGAGATGTGGGGTCTTATTGACCCCATATCTCACTGTAAAGAGGACCTGTCATGCCATATTCCTATTACAAGGGATGTTTATAGTCCTTGTAATAGGAATAAAAGTGATCAAAAAAAATTTTGGGGCGGAAAAACATGTCAAACTAAAATAAATAAAGTAAAATGAACAATAAAATATATATATTTTTTTTAAAGCGCCCCTGCCCCCGCGAGCTCGCATGCAGAAGTGAACGCATACGTAAGCCCCGCCCACATATGAAAACGGTGTTCAAACCACACATGTGAGGTATCGTTGCGAACGTTAGAGCGAGAGCAATATTTTTGGCCCTAGACCACCTCTGTAACTCAAAACATGTAACCAGTAAAAATATTTAAAGCGTTGCCTATGGGGATTTTTAAGTAGCGAAGTTTGGCGCCATTCCATTAGCGTGTGCAATTTTGAAGGGTGACATGTTAGGTATCTATTTACTCGGCATAACTTTATCTTTCACATTATGCAAAAACATTGGGCTAACTTTACTGTTTTTTTTTCTTTTAAGCACAGTTTTTTTCCGTAAAAAACGCGTTAGAAAAATTTCTGCGCAAATACCGTGCAAGATAAAAAGTTGCAATGACCACCATTATATTCTTTAAGGTCTTTGCTAAAAAAACATATATAATGTTTTGGGGTTCTATGTAATTTTCTAGCAAACAAATGATGATTTTTACATGTAGGAGAGAAATGTCAGAATTGGCCTGGGTGCTCCAGAACGCCTGAAGGTGCTCCCTGCATGTTGGGCCTCTGTATGTGGCCACGCTGTGTAAAAGTCTCACACATGTGGTATCGCCATACTTGGGAGGAATAGCAGAATGTGTTTTGGGGTGTAATTTGTGGTATGCATATACTGTGTGTGAGAAATAACCTGCTAATATGACAATTTTGTGAAAAAAAAAAAAAAAGAAAAAAAAATCTTGATTTTTGCAAAGAATTGTGGGAAAAAATGACAACTTCAAAAAACTCACAATGACTCTTTCTAAATACCTTGGAATGTCTTCTTTCCAAAAAGGGGTCATTTGGGGGGTATTTGTACTTTTCTGGCATGTTAGGGTCTCATGAAATGAGATAGGCCGTCAGTACTTCAGGTGTGATCAATTTTCAGATATTGGCACCATAGCTTGTGGACTCTATAACTTTCACAAAGACCAAATAATATCCACCAATTTGTACTTATTTTTACCAAAGATATGTAGCAGTATAAATTTTGGCCAAAATTTATGAAGAAAAAATACTAATTTGCAAAATTTTATAACGGAAACAAAGAAAAATTCATTTTTTTACAAAATTTTCAGTGTTTTTCTCTTTTAACGCAAAAAATAAAAAACCCAACAGTGATTAAATACCACCAAAAGAAAGCTCTATTTGTGTGAAAAAAAGGACAAAAATTTCATATGGGTACAGTGTTGTATGACTGAGTAATTGTCATTCAAAATGTGAGAGCACCGAAAGCTGAAAATTCGTCTGGTTAGGAAGGGGGTTTAAGTGCCCAGTTGTCAAGTGGTTAAAATTAGTACTTTCGATTTTTCATGTTCAAGTTCCATAGACTTTAACGGTGTTCGGATGTTCGAACAAATTGATTGCCTGTTCGCAAGTTCTGGTGCGAACCAAACTGGTTCGCATACTAGCTCATTATGAAATACATACCTTAAAACAAAGCTGTTGCACCGCTGTCATGGCCAACATCTTTCCTGGAGCTTCTTCCAGGTTTGTGGGTTCATTTCACAGGGTATGACGGAACGGCCCATATGGGCCATTCCTTCAGAGCTGCATACACTGGAAATATCTCCTAAACTGTACAGGTTTAGGAGATATTTTCAATACCTATAGGTAAGCCTTATTATTAAAATTTGCAGAGAAAGTATACTTCCTCTTTAACCATTTTCTTACTGGGCACTTAAACCCACCTCCTGTCCAGACCAATTTTCAGCTTTTAGCCCTGATGCACTTTGAATGACAATTGTGCGGTCATACAACGCTGTACCCAAATTTAATTTTTAGCATTTTTCCCCACAAATAGAGTTTTATTTTGGTGGTATTTGATCACCTCTGGGGTTTTTATTTTTTGCTAAACAAACAAAAAAAGATGGATTTAAAAAAAAAAAAAAACATATTTTATATATATATATATATTTTTTTACAAACAGGTCATTTTTATCCTTCATTGATATGCGCTGATGAGGCGGCACTTATAGGCACTGATAGGCTGCACTGGTGGGCACTGATAGGCTGCACTGGTGGGCACTGATAGGCACAGATAAGGTGGCACTGATAGGCACAGATAAGGCGGCACTGATGGGGACAGATAAGGTGGTACTGATAGGCACAGATAAGGCAGCACTGATGGGTGGCACTGATGGGTGGCACTGATGGGGGGCACTGATAGGTGTTATTGATGGGCACAAATAGATGGCACTGATGGGCACTGATAGGTAGCACTGATGGGCACTGACGGGCACTGGTAGGTGACAATGATGGGCACTAATAGGTGACAATGATGGGCACTGGTAGGTGACAATGATGGGCAGCACTGTTTGAGGCACTGATTAGTGGCTTTCAGATTTTGCACTGTGGATACTGATAGGTGGCACTGTGGGCACTGATAGGTGGTGCTGGTGGGCACTGGTAGGTGGCACTGACAGGTGGCACACATTGGCACAGATGAGCTGTCTGCAGCCCTCCCTGATCGGGCCCGATGTCCCACTGTCTTCTGCCGGTGATCGGCTATTTTTTCCTCCTCACGCTATCGGCACGAGGAGAAAAAATAGCCGATTACCGGCTCTGTTTACATCACATGATCAGCTGTCATTGTCTGACAGCTGATCACGTGGTAAGACTCTCATAGACTCGCTGATCACAGAGTGAGCCGAGCGCGCCCTGCAGGGGGCGCGCACACTGCTCGAGCACGAGAGGACGTCTATTGACGGCCTCCTGGCAATTCAGGTCCACGCTGTAGCCATCATTCGGCTATAGCGCGGACGGGAAGTGGTTAGGGGATAAACAAAAAATTCATTTTTTTACTATATATATTTTTTTTACTGTTTTCTTTTGCTTTTGTTACTATACAGTTATGATATAACACTCATTGACTCCTGTAGCTGCAGGCACTGTAAAGCAGTTTAATTTCAGTATTCATAGTAGAGGCATTGATGTCTGTTCTAGTTAGTTTCTCAGCAGCTTTAGCTCATTCTGCCCCCCTTTTTACAGAAGTGACTTAAAATACTTTTATCCTTCTAATGTAAACAGAGCAGTTGCAACCTCCATATAAATCTATTACAATGAATCACATCTGATCTCAGTGACTGACAGTTCTGAAAAAGAGCTATGTAAACTGCCTAAGCATGGAGATAAATGAGTTACATGTTACCTCATAGAAATGTTTTTGTTTTCAGGCTATAGAGGACCTTTAAATCTAATCACTAATTAACATAAGACAATAAGAAAAGTACCATACAGTATGCTAACGGAACAAAATGTGTTTTATGAGTTAACTTCAGAATTCTGAAATGTTATTTGCTACTCTGTGTTGCTGCACTTTATGCTTTCAACATTGAAGCGTTGCGCTGTATTGTTGAAAAACCCTAATGACCTAAGTCACAGCAAAAATGTTTTAGAATAACAATTCATGAAACTCAAATTATTCATAGAATGCCCTAAAGAATTACAATGCATTTTACACCCATTCTAATAAGGAATTAATACATAATACACAATTTCATAAGATTTAAGATGCCATCATGATTAATGACTGTGATCAAATTTTTCAATGCATGAGTAATTATGCTGATTTAAGAAGCATCATTTCAACATCACACTGCATATACGGCAAGGATTATTAAAAGTTCAGCAATTACTAAAACATTTTGATAATAAAAATGTATATTTTATTTTGAAGCTAATTTGTTAAGCTCGTTTACTATCCAAATTATTTTTATCCCAGGATATATAATTTGACATTTGCTTAAAACCTACATGCTAATATGCTAAATGTAGATATTTATTTATACTCATATCCCCAATGCTCCCTCTCAGGCAAATTCAATAAAAACTGTAGTTGCCTGCTATGCAGCGCAGTCTTTTGCTGGGTCCAACTGGTCTGTCCCTTACTATTTTTGCTATATAAACTCACCGGCTACTTTATTAGGTATACCTTGCTAGTACAGGGTTGGACCCCCTTTTGCTTTCAGAACTGCCTTAAAGCGGAGTTCCAGTCTCCTTGTCAATTAAAAAAAAAGGCACCCCCATGATTTTCTTTGCTAGTATAATTGAAAGTGCAACCTGTTATCAGTGTGATCATTGATTTGGTTTCTTAATCTTCATTTACTCACAGTGTTCCTGGTATGCAGACAGCGGTCATTGCTACTGTGGGCATCTGAAGCCTGCTCGTACTTTGTGCTGCTGGCTACCCAGCATGCACCTCCTGATCTTGCGCCTACACAGTAAGGATACAGCACGGCACACTGTGGATTGCAGAAATAACGCAATGGCAGCAGGGGTTGCCCGACATATCTTGATTGTCATTGACTCCTTGGAAATCACTGTCATCAATCTCAGGAGTCAATGGGAGTCAAGATACCATGTACATTGCTGTATATATATATATATATATATATATATATATATATATATGTAGCGGGCATATATATTTTAAATCTGGTGAGGACACCAGTGATGCATAGTTCCCTGCGGCCCAGCATGTGGCGCTGTCACTTTGGGCCGGGGTTGAACCATTGCTGCAGTGCCGTACCCTTTGTGGCCTCTCGCAGCGGTTGTACGGCGGGGCAGGGAACCCGCCGTGCATCCTGGGGGGAGGGTATAAAGGGGGCGGACATCTTCGCCACGAGGCTTTTGGAGTCCCGGGCACCTTCAGTCTGAGGGCTGTGGTTGCGGTCGGTGTCCAGGCGGCCTAGGCCTGGACACTTGGAGTTCGTGTTCCACCCCAGACACCTTCAGTCTGGGGTGAGGTACTCACCCGGAAGCCTGGAGCCCAGTACCTTCCGCTGGGTCCCGCAAGGGAGGGATCATCCTAGGGGGCCCCAGGAGAGGGGCACCTGTTGTGGAAATATGGGTTGTATTCAGAGCACACAGCCTATATTTCTGGTGCTCTATAAGCACACACTTTAGATTCATCCTTTTGCAATAATGCTATCTTTAAGTTTGCTAAAATCCTCTCACCGTTCATTCCCATTCATCCAAGAAAGGCAGCACCACAAAAGCTTATCTTCTCATCAGGCCATTCCAGCAAAGACTGACTAGCCGACGCCTAATCATAGGCTTTTATTAAACTCAAAAGATCTCACACAGGAGGTGATTGGCTGCAGCAACCAATCCCCTCCCCCATGGGCGGGAACCTCACAGGATGTTCCTTCCTCACAGGAAAATGACAATACCTGGACATTCCTTCCAACAGGAGATGTCATACATGAATACAATAACGTAGGATGGCTAAAGTTACCGTTGATAGGAATTCTTATTCTGCGCTATTCCATTGAATAACGCATATTAAGATTATAGTATTATTGAATGGGGGAGGGAGGCTATCTGCAGATGCGCACTACGAATTCCAACCAATGTTGATCAGAAGAAAGAGATCACCGCTCCAGGTGAGTACAAGTGGACAATCAGTGTCTTCCCAGGGACCACGGGTGCCGGCAATGAAATTTATTTAAACAATTTTCACACTTGATAATGTTATCATATATGTTTAAATCACATGCCAAGCGCATTTTATACACTATCTATACGAATATATAACATTATATGATCACAATATACACAGTTATTTTTTTTTTTTTTTTTTTTTTTTTTATCATATGGTCAGTCTTGTTTTTGTCTGTACTTCACTTTTGTTTTCATCCTCATTTCCATTTTCATTTCATTTTCATTTTTATTTTCATTTCATCTTTTCACACACTTGCACATAATCTCTCTTTTTTACCACGATTTACCAATAATCTCTTCACCTTTCCACATAATTTTCTTCCATTCACATTTGTTTTCACTCAGCCATCATTCACACCTGTGTATTATCACAATTAACACCACCGGATTCTTCTCGATTGATATCCAATGTCTATTGGCTTTTGTGAACCATGTGATCCTTTGTATGATTTGTATTTAATTGAAGCATATTCTCATTTTGTGTTAGCAATGACTAAGCACTAGACCTTAGTGCGAAACGCGTCTGCTGTGTCTGTTTATTTTGCTGTGACTTGCAGTGCCTTATGTGTGTTTTACCTAAATAAAGGCAACCTTGATGGTTCTCGGAGTGCGGCTGTCCACATATCCTGTTTCTTCTTCGCATCAATTGCATTGCCAGCACCCGTGGTCCCTGGGAAGACACTGATTGTCCACTTGTACTCACCTGGAGCGGTGATCTCTTTCTTTCTTCATTTCGTCATTTGGACTCTGCATCCATTGATCACCAGCTCGGGAGTGCTTGTCAGCGTGTCTTGTATGTTTATACAACCTTCTACCCAGGATACCAGCCTACCCATGGACACAACAATGCCTGCACAGTCCACAGCAGATCCAGGCTTCAGTAGGACCCTTAAAGCGCCTTCGGAGAATCCTTTAAGATCCCGTTCACAAGCGCACATACCAGCTAATGAAGACAATCACATCCCCCTGATCAAAATGTTCAGAAAACTAGAACAACTGATGACCAAAGAAATTAAATCTTATTGGGACACTCACTTTCTCCAGGAATACATCTCCTTGGCTCAAATCCCTCGGGGCTTACGGATCAAAAAATTTCCTTCTTCTGACCTTTTTGATGATGACCTAAAAAAAGTATGGACAGATACTTTGAGCATTTGCTCATTCAAATTGATGGACATTTTGATACAATCCAACCAGAAACATGTTGAGAAATTGCAAACGGAGATGGCCATCATTCAGAAAGATCTGACCTCGCTTCAGACTCATACTGAGTTCACAGAACTCGACGGTCGTCTCAATAGAAAATTAGACAAGCTAGAGAAATTTGTCATGGAGAATAAGAGAAGCAAGATGAACCGCGATCGCACCGATTATGAAAGTGATAATGTCTATATTTGGCGAAAATCACAATTTCAATATAGACGTAACAACAACAAAAATCGTGTGAAAAAGGTCAGCTTCTCTGAGCCGGAGAGTGAGTTTGCAGATGACACCATGGCTATGGCTGATTCAGAATCTTCATTTGAACAGACTACTACTTCTCCAACACGAGTATCCAATCATGATGAGCTACATACCCGGGGACACCCTCACGAATCAGATCACCGCACCAAGAAGAAAACAAGCAAAACAGGTACTACAGGAAAACTAGAAGAGGAGGGAAACGGCACAAGAATATCAAAGAAACCACACTATGCCCTAAGGGGGAAATCGAAACGATAACCTCCAATGTACTGAACATTTCCAACAGAATCCTGAGTACCAAGGAAGACACTTTACTCTCCAAGGGCCTTAACTTTTGCCCAACCAAACATTTTAACCTCTTCGGTACCTTGCTGGATGTTAATAAATTCTCCCGCAGCCTCACCCTTAAAAAACATTTTTATACTTCCAGACAGGAATCAGAGTGTTCTTCTTCCGATGGTCCGGATAGCGGTGAGTCCATTTCCTCCCCTATACCTTTCAGAGAAATATGTGCTTTACACGATCTCATTGATTTGGCCACAGAGTCTAGTCCATCCCCCATTGACCCAGTAGATGTTCACAGTAAAATATCGTTCAAATTAAAATCAGACTTTTATCCGACTGAGTCAAGGGGGCGGGACTTAGACTTGTTCCAGAAAATGGTAGAAGGAGATCTCACCCGTCTATCTCGGACCTGTCGCAAGAAACACACCGCTAGTAACTTATCTAATGCAGAAATACATGCGTTAAATAACTTAAAGCAAGATAGCAGCATCACTATTAAGAATGCAGACAAGGGGGGTATTGTAGTGGTACTTGATTCCGTCATGTATAAAAATGAGGCACTACGCCAATTATCTGATATTAACATCTACCAATCACTTCACTCAGACCCCACCATTCCTTTTTGCAAAGAACTCACTGCACTTTTAGATCGTGCCATTCAGGCAGGCATTTTTTCCACCAAAGAACGTGACATGTTCATACCCACAGACCCTATAACACCTGTCTTCCACCACCTGCCTAAGGTACATAAGGGTCTTGACCCTCTCGTTGGGAGGCCGATAGTGGCCGGTATCGGCTCTCTCAACGAACGCCTAGGCGAGTGGATGGATGGACAATTACAACCCATTGTGGTTAGCCTTCCTGGTTATCTTCGTGATACCAAGGACTTATTAACAAAATTACATGGGTTTGTCTGGACAGACACACATAGATGGATCAGCTGTGATGTTGCTAATCTCTATTCATGTATTCCACATGATTTAGGGTTACTGGCGGTGGCCAGCTTCCTCAAAGATTCTGGTAGATTTTCTCTGATCCTTCAGGAATTTATACTACAGGCATTGGAATATCTTCTCACTCACAACTATTTCATGTTTGACGGGGGCTACTACCTCCAAAGATGCGGTGCCTCTATGGGAGCCAAATTCTCCCCTTCTCTTGCCAATCTCTATATGGGGTGGTGGGAGAGGTCCCGCATCTTTGGACCGAGTAGCCCCCGCCGCCTGGACACATCTTTTTATTGTCGCTATATTGATGATCTATTGTTCATTATATCTGATAGCACCATATGCCTAAACAGCTGGTTAACACATTTGAATGACAATACCCTGAACCTCAAATTTACAGGGAATCTGCAGAACATGGACATAGATTTTCTGGATGTAAAACTTTCTGGAAGCAATGGCACAATAGTCACAGGACTGCACAGAAAAAGTACAGCTGGCAATGCTCTTTTACGAGCAGATTCAGCACACCCCAAACACACCACCAAAAACATACCTTATGGGCAGTTTTTACGGCTTAAGCGCCTATGCAGTACAACAGAAGACTTTTCAAGAGAATCTCTGGCCATGTCAGACAGATTCAAAGACAGGGGTTATTCTAATAAACTCATTAATAAAGCCCTAATCAAAGTTAACACCATAACCAGAGACTCTCTGTTATGCCACACAAACAGAAGTAAAGTCAAAGCTCGAATGGGGACATTTTCCAACAATACACCTGTCTTTTCTACACCTTATAGTTCAGAATTTGACCAGATTAAAAACACAGTCAAAAAATATTTGCCCATTCTTTACCATGATATAATATATCAAGACATCTTGAAACAAGGCATTAAGACAGTGTCACGTAGAGCCCCCACATTAGGTGGCACACTGTCACCAAGCCTATTTTCAAGCAAATCAGCCAATACCAACTGGCTACAATTTTCTGGCACATTCAAGTGTGGCACCAACGGCTGCCAATACTGCAGTCATATAAAGACAGGTCAATTCATACACTCATATGTTACGGAATTTTTTTTTGAAATCAAACAATTTATTAATTGTAATACAAAATATATAGTGTATGTAATTGACTGCAACATCTGTCAAGTACAATACGTAGGGCGTACCATTAGAAGATTAAAAGACAGACTGTATGATCATCTATATGATATACAGAAAAACCACAATACCAATGTGGCCAGACATTGGAATACTATACATCATAAAAATGTGTCCAGTTTGCACATTCAAGGAATTGAGAAGATTTCCACCCCCGTCAGGGGAGGTAGCAAATTTAGACAGTTATGCAGACAGGAGGTTTTTTGGATATTTACCCTCCAGACTCGTCTACCGAATGGGTTAAATTTTGAGTGGGATGTATCCCACTTTTATAAATAAACTATTCTGATCACCCTTCTGTCTGCATAAACTCTATTTTCTCTATTTTTTCGCTTTTTTTGCTCCTACCCTTTCACCTCCTCATTCATTTGATTCATCTCAATTTGATTTAATTTAATTTAATTTAACCCCCCTTTTTTGTTTTTGTTTTGCGGATCATTTTTCATTGATTGATCTCAATGCATTAGCCTGTCGGGCCATAAACAGCCCGTTTAATTAACATTAACATTGACATGTATATATCCCCAAAATGACTCTAGAAATTATATAAACAATATAAACATTATAACACACGAAAACGAGTTCATTATAAGATATATAGTCTATAGAGGGTCATCATTATTATCTCTTGACTAGTAACAGGTATGTGTCCATACATATATACATGTCTAACTAGCTGTAGGATCCTACTGTTTTTTTAACACATCTAACGAAACGACTTTACACACAAAAATAACACACTTATAGCACATTCAGAGTATCGGTTATTATTAGTTCATGTTTTTAATTGAGGAAATAACAAAATATAAATTTATATTAAATGAGACACTGCTACTTTGTTTGGTCTGACATACAGACCTGCTTAGTCGCAGCATAGATTTGTACATTTCACAGTTATGTCTATGCTCCGCAATGAAATAGTCCATTTTGGGTCCATTATTTTGGTCCACATTCTTGTATCTATATGATATGCACTTGACTATGTATTTTTATTGTCTATAAGAACATAAAACACTAATCCACACGGCTTCCACAAGAACAGACAACTTTTCCTTCCTTATCCGTTATGGATATAAATGTGCAATCACACTATAGCCTTATATTAAGCCTTATATGTGCATGGACATGACATGGATACTGTATGTACGTATTTATTTTTTATCCATTCTATTCATTTACTACAATTTTTACACTTCCTTATTTGTATTTACCACCTATTATTATTTACATCCCATGTTCTTTCTTTGAAAGACATAAAAATCCTTTCTTTCATATTTTATACACACTTTATTATTTTTTTTTTACATTTTTTGAAATTCACTACACTCGTGTTTCACCCCAAAAAATAAAAAATAATAATAAAAATAAGAAATGAAAAAATATAAGAAAAAATATAATACAAAATAAATAAAGGATAAAACACCAAAAAACAAGACAAAAAGACAAAAAAACATATCACAAGAAACAAAAAACAAAAAACAAAAAATAAAAAACAAATTTATTTAAACAATTTTCACACTTGATAATGTTATCATATATGTTTAAATCACATGCCAAGCGCATTTTATACACTATCTATACGAATATATAACATTATATGATCACAATATACACAGTTATTTCTTTTTTTTTTTTATCATATGGTCAGTCTTGTTTTTGTCTGTACTTCACTTTTGTTTTCATCCTCATTTCCATTTTCATTTCATTTTCATTTTTATTTTTATTTTCATTTCATCTTTTCACACACTTGCACATAATCTCTCTTTTTTACCACGATTTACAAATAATCTCTTCACCTTTCCACATAATTTTCTTCCATTCACATTTGTTTTCACTCAGCCATCATTCACACCTGTGTATTATCACAATTAACACCACCGGATTCTTCTCGATTGATATCCAATGTCTATTGGCTTTTGTGAACCATGTGATCCTTTGTATGATTTGTATTTAATTGAAGCATATTCTCATTTTGTGTTAGCAATGACTAAGCACTAGACCTTAGTGCGAAACGCGTCTGCTGGGTCTGTTTATTTTGCTGTGACTTGCAGTGCCTTATGTGTGTTTTACCTAAATAAAGGCAACCTTGATGGTTCTCGGAGTGCGGCTGTCCACATATCCTGTTTCTTCTTCGCAATGTTGATCAGACACAGCAGAGACAAGAGTACGCATCTGCTCATAACCAATGATGTTGTTGCAGAGCGAGCATATCCCCTCCTTAACGATCGTCCATGCTAATGCACAGAGGGCCCCCGTTGGCGGACATATCCGCACCCTGCAAACATCACACTCCAACCTCAAAACGTTTTCCCCTATCAGACAGGATTCAACCAGCCTCAGACTACCCCAATCAGCTCTTTTAGAGCGGGTTGCAGAAGTACTAACACTGGGTGACACTATGACAATACATATTAAATACATCTCCATAAAAATCTCCACAACAGTCCTCCCTTTTTTGTCATATGCACCCCATGTGTCCATCGATGAGAGTTGATCTGCTTCTTACACCTGTAAATGAATCAGTCCTTAGTCCATAAAAAGGAAAACACGGCTTGACATGTAGACTCTACTCTTCAGGGGCATGACTTATAAAGAAGGACACGACATGGTGAGCTGTAGTAATCGCCGATCCGTCTGTGATTCTCTGTGGCTTGTATGTGGGTCCGGCTTCGGGGCGTCTCATCAAGGAAACTCTGGTCACGCGTCAAATCAGGCAACAGGAGCCTCTCGTCACGACATAGAAAGAATAGAAATAAAAACGACATGAGTATATATATTCCCACTTCCTTTAACCACGATCCGCTGTAAAATAAAAATTAGATCCCCAAAGATTCCCAGACCCTTAAAATAGACTCCCAACCTTCACTTAGCTACAGCTCTGGCTTCAACAATTACATGAAGAACCCTATCCTTAACGGATGAGAATTGTTCAATCGTATCCCAAGCCCGAGCCCCCCCCACCTTGTACAGGCAGGACCCCATGCCCAGACCTGGTCGGGGTTGGTGAACAAATCCCTTCTAGCTGTCCCTGCCATTCTTAATTTCCTGCGCCATCAGATCCTCGCGATCGGCCGCGACATAAGATGTTGGGACAGCTTCACCATCACGCATGAACCTCTTGCTTTGGGGGAATTACCTTTATAAGCTGCAGATCCGCATAAACACCAAACTAAAGTTCAAACACACTTGTGGGCTGCCTAGATACCCAAACCAACAAGAGACAGAGCCATTAAAACTAAAACCAATTTTACCCTCTAAAAATACATCCATTGACAAGTGTCTGTCTGGAGTCTTCACTAGTTTGTCAAAACTCCTCATACCCATAATAACATCATAAATGGCATGTACCGCTGTCATCGCTGGGGACTAAAACTCGGTGAAGACTCAGAACAGACCCAGCAATCGGTCCTGTTTGCTTTTTGAGCTAGTCAGGAAATACACTTTAAATAATAACTTGGGATGCTTTTCATAGTTACCCTCGCTAAAATTTACTAAACAACAAAAATATAAATAAACAAAGATACTCCTCATTCTTTGGTGTGGTTGAGCCGCTTCTTGCAGTGGCTGGCGTGGTCTCATCCCTCAAGCTTCTTTACAACGACCCAGTCACCTGTTTGGAAAGAATGTAAACTGATTACTGAGTCAGGGTCCAGGAGGGACTCGTGAAAACCTTTTGGTGGACATTTTGCAGTTCATGTCACAACGATCGCACCTCCCCCATCAGCCGAGAATATAAGTGACAGCTAATGAGGAGAGTACGACTATGGTTTTGACTGACCTCCAAACAACCCTCATATGACAATAACCCAGACATCGGGACTGTGGTCACTGCATAGCCTGTGCGTGGCTTACAATACCTGGAGCCATTGACAAAAGGTTCTTAGCCTCTGGGATGGGAACCTACTTCACCAGACTGCTGCTTGCCGATTCAAATTCTATTAAAGAAAGACAGTCTTGGCACAAACTTGGTTAGAATTACAGAGGTTATTATTAATTTGACAAAAAAAAAAAACTGTCACTCTTACATTTATCATTCTCCCCCCTTTTCTTCCTCATTACAGACTGAAGGAAGAAATGCGTGGTGCAGGAAAAAAGAAACAATGAAATAGCCTGTGATACTTTTACCTCCCTTAGATTTATCCATATGTACAGCTGTCTACATACACCTGTTCTCTGTGTACAAACTCCTTGGACCTGAAAAATACTTATAAGCAAAATCATTACTCTATTCTTCATATTTAACCTGCAAAGAATGGTAAAATAATAATAACATTCCTGTACATTGGTAAATTGTCAATGACATTCTTTCAAAACCGATTCAAACAAAACCCCCTGTAACCCTTACTTCTCTCGTTCCTACAAAAATACAACAGCCGCGACGCATCGAAGGATCGCCGCGGTAAGTTCGAACATATTCACGTTACTACATACAAACATTCTGATACAAACGTGGGGGAGATACTTCATAGTTTCCAAAACCACAAATGAAAAAAAAACAAAAACAGCCAGGATTCTACCTTCACTCTTTCAGCAATAGGAAAAAATACAATGGGAATATGAGAGCAGCTCGAGAAGCTTGCATGGACCAGCCATACAAAGTTCAAACAAACGGGCATGAGCCACCGTTCCTCATCATTACAGATTTCTGAAGCCGCAGCTCAACTACATCCATTCCAGAGGGATACCCAAAATAGTATCCTTGGACCACCTATGTTAATCTTTTTGGGGTTCAAAGGCCTTTGCCCCAAAACTAGGCTTCGTGCACTGTGTGACCGTCTGACTATGGGAAGCCTCCATTCCTTCCCTTTGCACAGACCTCCTTGTGTCCATGGCGATTCGAATCGGCTTATCGTCTTAAACCTGCGTCCAGGTTAAATCGTTGCACCCTTTCGGAGATCACCGCCCAGTGTCTTCTTATACGGTGAATTGCAGAACTACAACCACTATATGGTCAAGTCCTCCAACTAGAAACCCTAACCGAGGCGTCAACTCTATGGCTTGTTGTCCCAACACTTTTGGAACTACAGAACAACCACGATCAACCCCCGAATTAGGCCTCTACCCCTCACAGTGCATGCATACACAAGCATTTTCCGCTATACACCCATACACTGCGTTGTCAGACTAAACCACACAGAACACTTACGCCAGTTTACCACCTGCAGAACAATGTGGCTTCTCTCTGTATCTAGATGATAAAATAATGGTGATACCCCCTGTTTGCTCTCTACCCAAAACTGTATTACAGTACAAAACTTCACAAAACTGGAACAAAATATAAAAGACTTTCAAACGCAAAAATGCTTTCCATTTTCCTTCCAAACACAAATCTCATTGCTCACCTTTAAAAACCCCAAGCTCCTCCCACTAACTTTCTGCTGATATATAAATGCTGAAAAGAAACTTCCGGTTATGCTCAGCTCTTAAAAAACCAAACTGGTTTATTTACATATCAATTGTTCAGGAAGAGGGAGGGGGAGGGGAGGCGTTAGCCATAATCGCCTTGTCTATCAAGACTCCAAAAAAATCCATGGCTACACATTATATATTTCAACCATTTAAAACCTTGTCAAGGAAATGATGGAGTAAACCCCCCTTTGCAAATGGGAGGGAATCCCCCCGACCCACATTCCCTGGAAGTCAAACCATAAGTTGGGACTCAAAATACAAACTCCTGCCAAGAGATGGCTATACAGTACAAGTTCCAAAAAAATGAATTGCCCTCTGGGAAACTCCCAAATATTTAAACATAAAAACACATCATTGTACAAAAACTCTGTTAGTCTTACAATCTATCAAAATTCAGTGTAAAGTGAAGTTTTTCTTAAAACCAAAATCCAATGCAAAAAAAACCGCCGCGCATATACTGCAAAGTCAGCCGATCCTGCAATAGCCCACACTCACCCAAATGAAAACAGAGAAATCCCCAACCTAACATCATGTGCATGGAGTTTGCATGTCCTCCCTGTGTCTGCGTTGGCCTCCTCCCACACTCCAACTGCTGGTAGGTCAGCCAGATCCCATCCATAAATAGGCCCCAGCATGTGCGTGTGTCCGCAAGCACGTTGTGGCCCCTCGGGGTAAAACCGCGCTATTTTAAGATACCTCTCAACTCACCTCAAAAGGTGATGCTTAGAAAAGCAATTTAAACCAGAGACAAAACTGCGCCAATCAACAAATGCCAATACAGCATATTCAGGGGCCGTGTTTGCTAAACTGGAACTTCCTATCTCAAACTGTAAACGTCTCTCAAAATGGCCGACAAGCCAGGACTACAAAATGGTGGATGACCCACCACAGCACCTCATGGACAACAAAAATTGCGCCATTGACGCATGCAATTTTTCCCGCCAAAACCAGCATGGGACGTCACAATGAACACCACATTGGTTCCCCTACACAAAGAAAAACACAAATTGCCTCTAACAGGTTCCAACGCAGAAAAGATCGCACTATATTCGCACCAAACATCAAAATCTGCCCCAAAGGCTGAGAAATTCCACCAGCGAAATAGCAGACGAATGCCACATGGTATAGTGCCCAAAAGAAAGGTGGCTGCATCTTCCCTTATAGGATACCCACAGGCTAAGGAAAAACTGTGCCTCAAAATGGCAGACAAACCTGCAAGGCTAACAAAAGCCAAGAATGGCGCCATTACTTTTTCCCGCCAAAACCAGCATCTCTTTAAAAGAAAATCAAAAATGCTTTTCTCCACAAAGACTGACTACACCATTGAAACTTTTCTAAATTATCATCAAAATCCACTGAAAAAGGTGTCAGCTACACTCTACAAGGACCACATGTACACTTACAAACTTAGCCTCCCTTTTGCCAACTAAACAGCACATTCAATAAATGTGAGTTACATGACAATATTAAAAACATATTCATTTCTCTAAGTTCATATACTCTGAGATATTCACCACTTTTCTCTACCTAAAGTTCACACACAGTGGCCTCAGCTTCCATAACAAGCCATTGCAGAGACATACTATGTCTGCCTTCTAGCAATGCCTGGCCACTTGGATATGCGGCAGGAACTTTCAACTCAAAAACCAAACACTTTTGTTAAAATATTTTTACACTTATGGGGACATGTGTCTTTGTCCCCTATAAAGGCAAAAATCACAATTTATCCATTTCTATTTTTCATAGAAATCACAAACACTACACACATACAGTATATTGTTGCTTGTAACATCAGATCATCTCTCAGGGCCCTTCCACTACAAAACTCCTGCATGCTATTTACAGAAAGTCACCAACTTTCACCCTTGTAACTGAAATGCTGCCTGCCCCTCCCCCACTAAATCTCATGGGGGCAGCCATTTTCAGCTTCTCTCACACAGGGACCAGAACAATGCAGCAGCCATGGCTGGCTGCAAACTGCTCAATACATCGCACAAACAGTCTATATTTCTCGCTTAGTTACACTCTTACACAATTTCAATCGCACTCATGGGTACACATGTCCTACATCACACAAAACAATCTAATCACACACAGGCACACACAATCAAATTCACAAGCATACAATCGGATTCGCACACACACACACGCCTTAAAGCATTATTTCAAAAAGACAAATTTTTTTTTGTTCGTTTCAAAGTACAGCCTCTTTACACATCACATCGCAGGTCCACTCTCCCCCCTCTGCTGATCTGATGCTCAAAGAGGCCGCAATTGGTCCCAACCGTGAGTTGCCATTTTACTGTCGTGGAAATATGGGTTGTATTCAGAGCACACAGCCTATATTTCCGGTGCTCTATAAGCACACACTTTAGATTCATCCTTTTGCAATAATGCTATCTTTAAGTTTGCTAAAATCCACTCACCGTTCATTCCCATTCATCCAAGAAAGGCAGCACCACAAAAGCTTATCTTCTCATCAGGCCATTCCAGCAAAGACTGACTAGCCGACGCCTAATCATAGGCTTTTATTAAACTCAAAAGATCTCACACAGGAGGTGATTGGCTGCAGCAACCAATCCCCTCCCCCATGGGCGGGAACCTCACAGGATGTTCCTTCCTCACAGGAAAATGACAATACCTGGACATTCCTTCCAACAGGAGATGTCATACATGAATACAATAACGTAGGATGGCTAAAGTTACCGTTGATAGGAATTCTTATTCTGCGCTATTCCATTGAATAACGCATATTAAGATTATACTATTATTGAATGGGGGAGGGAGGCTATCTGCAGATGCGCACTACGTATTCCAACCAATGTTGATCAGACACAGCAGAGACAAGAGTACGCATCTGCTCATAACCAATGATGTTGTTGCAGAGCGAGCATATCCCCTCCTTAACGATCGTCCATGCTAATGCACAGAGGGCCCCCGTTGGCGGACATATCCGCACCCTGCAAACATCACACTCCAACCTCAAAACGTTTTCCCCTATCAGACGGGATTCAACCAGCCTCAGACTACCCCAATCAGCTCTTTTAGAGCGGGTTGCGGAAGTACTAACACTGGGTGACACTATGACAATACATATTAAATACATCTCCATAAAAATCTCTACAACACACCCGAATCCAGAGGCATAAGGGACCGGAGGAGGGACTCACCCGAAGACCTGGTGCAGCAGATTGCCAGTGCCGGGTGTACCTCTGGAGACCGCCCGGAGGGATAACCTTTCCGAACAGGGGCCAAATTCAAAGAGGAAGTTCAGTCCACGTTCAATGACCGGTGGCAGCGGTCCAACTATTTCAATCAGGTCAGTGGCAGGGGCCTGCTATTAGGCCTGTGGCAGGGGCCTCAACAGTTCATCCGGTCTGTGGCAGAGACCAACCTCACGGTCGGTGGCAGAGACCGTGCGCCAGGCCTATTCGCTAAAAAGGAATAGGAGAGCTTAGTTGTGCCTGGGCCTACTCGTTCCCACACCCCCCATGTTTGTCTGTTCTCGAAAGTTCAACTGAGTGTGTTCACCGTACTGTATGAGAAATAAAGGAGTGTTGGACTTTTGATTGGTGTGGGACTCTATTATTGGCAGACACGTTTCCATGGAACAACTGAGGCTTCGTATGCAATGGACAGACCCGGAGGTAATTCAAATAACTTTGTTCAACCCTCTTATACACACGAGGGGAGAGCTTGGCGTAGTGTCCCTGCACTCTCCTCTCCCAGGTGCCCCTAGACGCAAGCCATTCACAATAGCCAAGAGGGAGAGTGAGGGTCCGCTACACGTGGGGGCTCTGGTCCGGGATGTGTTTGTGCTACAATGGAGCTGGAGTTGTTGGAATTTGAAAGTGTCTGCCCGAAAGAGTACAGAGTAGGTCGGCCATATTGGCCACTGCGCCATCAGGCACACCCTCCCTGCTCAGTTCGTAGGCGTGACCCAGGGAAGGAGAAAGCCAGCGAACTGGAGTACAAGAAGGGAGGAGTCCAATCGTGTGAAGGATTACATGTGGGGACTTTGGCACCAACAATGCAGTGCGCAATGGATCAGCAAAGAGTTGCCATGTTCACTAACGCATCGTGGATTCCTATTCATCCCACTACCACGAGTCTGACTACCGCTGCTCCAATAACGGATACGGGGATTCAGCTAAAGCCCCGGGGACGATTCGCCCTGTACTCATGCATGGACGTTGAGGCCCTGGGTTTGATTTGTCCCGGATGTTCGGGACTGGTGTGTCAGCTAAAGCCATTTGGACGCTGCGAGGCCTGCGGAGAGTTCTTATTTGAGGTGGAACCAACCATTGAGAAACCCAGAACCAACCATTGAGAAACCCAGAACCCAGCACCAGCGCCTGAGGAGGGATCCCGTCCCCAGTCTGCCTTTCTACCTCCGGTGCCTCCTGGATCTGGCACCGGGAAAAAGAGACTGTTGTTGCGGCCGCCTATGCCTAGAGTGGAGGTGGTCAAGGCACCTCGTCACCCAGATGCCATCATTCAACCGGGCGAGGGAGATCGGGCCGCTATACCTCCGCTGGCGAGACTTTAGCGTCTTTTCGGCCAAAAAGTTGCTACTGAGTATGGGTGGGAGTACCCGTACTTACCCAAAGAGCTTCTGTATGAAGTGGAAGTCTGCCGGGACCGCTGGTACAACGAATTTGTGTGGACGCACCTTCAGATCCCACATGCCCGGAGGTACCTAGCGTGTTCCCCCAAAGCCTCTCAGCGTTTCAAGGACTGTAAAGCAGAGTGGATGTTAGGTCGGCACATCCATGCTGACAAAGTGTTGATTCGACGGAAAGAAGGGGAGGATGTTGAATATCACATAGAGACTGTGGATAAGCATTTCAAGCCCCTTGTCTTGCCGCATCCCAGGTTCTACTTGTAGGAGAAAAGACTCCTTGCCTAGTGTTTGTTGCTGCTGAACTTTCCAGGGTTGTTTCCCGGGAGAACCCAGTGACAGTACCCGTGTTATGGGTGTTTGTGCTCTCTGGAGGAATTGAAGGACTGTTACCGTTGTTTTGTTCTTCATTCTTCCATCCCGCAAAGTGATCATGGACTTTGGGGTAGTTAGAAAGTTCAAAAAGAGAAGATCTTCAACCAGTGCAGTTACCGTTACACTGTCACCAGGTGGCAGTGTTGCGCATCGATATTCACTGTTCACTCACACACTTAGAGAAGGAAAGAGTTTCTCTACGGGGAGGCTCTTTCATTCTTACACAAACATATGTGTCAGGGATATGTGTGTTAACGTTCTTTTTCCATCTGCAGGAGAACATCTCATCAAGACCACTGAGAATGGGGTGGGTCTTAGTCAGGATGGGTGTAAGGGAATGTTGTTGTGAATATGTGATTCTGATAATGTGGTTATATGTTGTTTGTTTCCTTCCCTTTCCTTTCAGGTTCAGGCACAACTGTTGGTTAGCTTTCAAAAAGGAATATTTTTATATTTTTGAAATTTGTTAGTCGGTCTCTGGATCAAGCTATGATGACCCTTTTTGGGCATGGTTTGCTCCAGACACTGGGGACCAGTGTCAAATAACAGGAGGGAGAGTGTAGCGGGTATATATATTTTAAATCTGGTGAGGACACCAGTGATGCATAGTTCCCTGCGGCCCAGCAGGTGGCACTGTCAGTTTGGGCTGGGGTTGAACCATCGCTGCAGTGCCGTGCCCTTTGTGGCCTCTCGCAGCGGTTGTACGGTTGGGGTGGGGAACCCGCCGTGCATCCTGGGGAGGGTATAAAGGGGGCGGACATCTTCGCCACAAGGCTGTTGGAGTCCCGGGCACCTTCAGCCTGAGGGCTGTGGTTGCGGTCGGTGTCCAGGCGGCCTAGGCCTGGACACTTGGAGTTCGTGTTCCACCCCAGACACCTTCAGTCTGGGGTGAGGTACTCACCCGGAGGCCTGGGGCCCAGTACCTTCCGCTGGGTCCTGCGAGGGAGGGATCATCCTAGGGGGCCCCGGGAGAGGGGCACCCGAATCCAGAGGCGTAAGGGACCGGAGGAGGGACTCACCCGAAGACCTGGTGCAGCAGATTGCCAGTGCCGGGTGTACCTCTGGAGACCGCCCGGAGGGATATCTTTCCCGAACAGGGGCCAAATTCAAAGAGGAAGTTCAGTCCACGTTCAATGACCGGTGGCAGCGGTCCAACTATTTCAATCAGGTCAGTGGCAGGGGCCTGCTATTAGGCCTGTGGCAGGGGCCTAAACAGTTCATCCGGTCTGTGGCAGAGACCAACCTCACGGTCGGTGGCAGAGACCATGCGCCAGGCCTATTCGCTAAAAAGTAATAGGAGAGCTTAGTTGTGCCTGGGCCTACACGTTCCCACACCCCCCATGTTCGTCTGTTCTCGAAAGTTCAACTGAGTGTGTTCACCGTACTTTATGAGAAATAAAGGAGTGTTGGACTTTCGATTGGTGTGGGACTCTATTATTGGCAGACACGTTTCCATGGAACAACTGAGGCTTCGTATGCAATGGACAGACCCGGAGGTAATTCAAATAACTTTGCTCGACCCTCTTATACACACAAGGGGAGAGCTTGGCGTAGTGTCCCTGCACTCTCCTCTCCCAGTTACCCCTAGACGCAAGCCATTCACAATAGCCAAGAGGGAGAGTGAGGGTCCGCTACATATATATATATATATATATACACTATACTACCAAAAAGGTTGGGACATGAACTTTAATGGCATCCCAGTCATACCTCATAGGGTTCATTTTTGAGTTGGCCCGCCCTCTGCAGCTATAACAGCTTCAACTCTTCTGAGAAGGCTGTCCACAAGGACTGTGTCTATGGCCATTCTTCCAGAAGCACATTTTTGAGGTCAGGCACTGATATTAATGAGAAGTCACCCCAAAGCTGTTCTATTGGATTGAGGTCAGGCCAGTCAAATTCCTCCACCCTAAACTCACTCATCCATGTCTTGCTTTGTGCACTGATCCAAATCATTTGGCGGAGGGGGGATTATGGTGTGGGGTTGTTATTCAGGGTTTCGGCTTGGCCCCTTATTTCCATTGAAGGGAACTCAAGGCATCAGCATACCAAGACATTTTGAACAATTTAATGCTCACAACTTTGTGGGAACAGTTTGGGATGGGTAATATGAAGGTTCCTATGTTACAAACAACCATTGAAAATGGTACTTTTTGTACTAAAATAAAAAATATGCAACATACGTCTGCAAAATGTGACAATGAATTAAAGTGTTTGTTCATCAATGCCAGAAGTCTGACAAGCAAATAGGTTAGTTGGAAGCTCTGGTGCACAAGGAGAACTATGATCTAATTGGTATTGCTAAATCTGGGCTTCATTCTTCTCATGACTGGGCTATTAATATTCCTGGCTATGCTCTCTTTTGGAAAGACAGGGTAAAATGGAGAGGTGGTGGTGTCTGTCTCTATGTGAGAAGTGATCTCAAAGCGAGTGTGAAAGAGGACCTAGTTAAGGGATGGAAGGAGCTGACAGGGCTGGGACAGTGATAATAATGGGGGATGTTAACTACCCGGAAATAGACTGGAGTAATGGCACTGCTGGGACAGTTAAAGGGCAAAAATTTATAAACCTATTACAAGACAATTTTATGGTCCCGTTTATGGAGGCACCGACTAGGAAGGACATTCTGCTGGACCTGGTAATCTCAAACCATGCAGAGCTTATTACCAATATTCATATAAAAGAGCATCTGGGCAGTGACCATAACATGATTTAATTTATTGTTAGCTTGTAAGCAACAAACACATACGGGTAAGATAAAAGCACTTAACGTTAAGAGAGCAAATGTTCCAAGGATGAGGACAGCTTTCCAGGACTTATACTGGGAGGGAATATTGGCATCAATGGACACAGAACAGAAATGGAAATTCTTCAAAGTGACTGTATGTAAACTCACTGCAAAGTATATACCCATGGGCAATACATTTAAAAGGCGAAAAATAAAACCTATGTGACTCACGGCCAAAGTTAAAATGGCTATAAATAATAAAAAAAGAGCTTTTAAAAAATATAAAAATGAAGGAACATTATCATCGTTTAAATATTACAAAGAATTTAACAGAATATGTAAAAAGCAAATCAAGGACGCAAAAATTCAAAACGAACGACAGATTTCAAAAGATAATAGGACACTCCCCAAAAAAATCTTCAAATATATTAATAGTAAAAAGGTCAGGTCTGAGCATTTAGGCCCTTTACAAAATAATCTAGAGTGGGTGACAAAGAGAAGACAAATTTATTAAATTCTTTCTTCTGTGTATACAAATGAGCATGGGGGAGCTCATGCCCATAATGGGGGTGGTATTGACACAGCCCCAAATTATCCACATGGCTCAAAAGTGGTATGATCCAGAAATATTTAGACAGAATAAAGGTGGATAAAGCACCTGGACCATATGTCATCCACCCACGGATCCTAAAAGAATTGAGCTCTGTCATTTCAAGGCCATTGTTTCAAATTTTTAGTGCCCATATTTAAAAAGGGATTAAAGTCTTTATCAAGTAACTATAGACCTGTTAACTTCTATAATCGTGAAGATACTGGAGAGTTTAATAAAGGACCACATAGACGAGTTCTTGTTGGAAAAATTAGGTTTAATGTTGATAAATGTAAAGTTATGCACTTGGGGGCTAAGAATATGAATGCATCATACATACTAGGGGAGTACAACTGGGGGAATCAATGGTAGAGAAGGATCTGGGGTTTTGGTAGATCGTAAGCTCAATAATGGCATGCAATGCCAAGCTGCAGTTTCCAAAGCGAGCAAAGTCCTTTCGTGTATTAGGAGAGGTATGGACTCCAGAGAGAGAGATATCATTTTGCCCCTGTACAAATCATTAGTAAGACATCATCTGGAAAATGCAGTTCAGTTGTGGGCACCAGTTCTCAAATAGGATATTGGGGAACTGGAGAAAGTGCATTGAGGAGCTCAGATATGAGAAAAGATTAGAGGAACCAAATCTAGTCCCTCATGAGAAAAGGAGATTAAGGGGGGATATGATCAACATGTACAAATACATAAGTGCTCCATATCGTAAACTTGGTGTTGAGTTATTCACTTTAAAGTCATCACAGAGGACTTGGGGGCACTCCTTACATCTAGAGGAAAAAATATTTCATCTCCAAATACGGAAAGGTTTCTTCACATTAAGAGCTGTGAAAATGTGGAATTGACTCCCTCCAGAGGTGGTTCTGGCAAGCTCAGTCGATTGCTTTAAAAAAGGCCAGGATTCTTTCCTAAATGTACACAATATAACCGGGTACTAACATTTATAGGTAAAGTTGACTCAGGGAAAATCCAATTGCCTTTTGGGGGATCGGGATTTGCTGTAGAAAATTGGAGGATGCTTTGCTGTTTTTTTGCCTTCCTCTGGATCAACTGTGGGTGTAGGTTTGTGTATACAGGATTGTATTTTTTATTTATTTTTTGTTAAACTTGATGGACTTGTGTTTTTTTTCAACCTGACTAACTACGTAACTATGTTCCAACATGGCTGCGCACCAGTGCACAAACAAGGGCCATAAAGACATGGATGAGTGAGCTTGGGGTGGAGGAACTTAACTGACCTGCACAGAGTCCTGACCTCAACCCGATAGAACACCTTTGGGATGAATTAGAGCATAGACTGCGAGCCAGGCCTTCTCATCCACATCAGTGCCCTCACTTCACAAATATTTAGTGGAATTAAAACCCTCCTATATTTACAAGCCGAGGACAGTGCCATCTTAGCCTCTATTTAAATCTGCAGTGGCAATGGTGTTGCACAAATGATCATATATGACATCAGCCATTTGAGGTTTTGGATGTTTGGCAGAGAGATGACACGAGCACACTGTTCATGCACTGATATATAATGTATATAAAACTCTTCAGAAAATAACATTGGTATGTTCAATTAAGGATTTAATATTAATTGCACTTGTTGAACTTGCACTATTTGTGGGAAACAGTTAAATGGGTTGGTTTAGTTCAACTTTAACGCAATTACGTTTTTTTATTTTAGCCATGTAACTGTAATTTTCAAATATTATTTGGCTTAGCTCAAAATAACTCATGTTTTTGAAAAAAAAAATCCTCATCCTGTGCTAGTTTTATAAACTGAGCCACATGTGCTTTGATTCACCAGTAATGATTTAATGTGTGCATTCTAATTAGGGATGAGCTCCGGCGTGTTCGCATTGAACACATGCAGAGCCCGCCAGGAATTCGGCACCGCGCTGCGCTAATCACAGGCAGGGAGACATTTCCCGATGCTCGGCTGCAGAGATTGGGAAATGTCTCCCTGGCTGTGATTAGCGCAGCACGGTGCCGACTTCCTGGCGGGCTCTGCATGTGTTCAATGCAAACACGCTGGAGCTCATCCCTAATTCTAACTATGCAAAAAATCTGAGGAAAACGCTTGGAGAGCCGCACTCCAAAAAAGGTTCTTTTATTTAAAACAAAAGCACAAATAACATGCCACAGCAAAAAAAAAAAAAAAAAACAGCAAGTATGAGCTGATGTTTCGCACTGCAATTCAGTGCCCTAATCATAGCTGAACTATGATTAAGCACTGAATCGCAGTGCGAAACGTCAGCTCATACTTGCTGTTTTTTTTTGCTGTGGCATGTTATTTGTGCTTTTGTTTTAAATAAAAGAACCTTTTTTGGATTGCGGCTGTCCAAGCGTTTTCCTCAGATTTTTTGCATTGTCATATGCATTGCCTGCACCCACGGCTCTGGACCTTGTGAATGGGTCACCAGTCACATCTGAGCGGTAACTCTCTCCTCCTAATTCTAACGAGCACAGAGCTTTGTCACTGTTTCAATGGTGCTACTTCCAGTCTGTGAGCTGTGTTGACGTGCATCAGCTAGAAAAATTCAGATCTGTTTTTAAGTGCATTGAAGTGTATCATAGGCCCTATTGATGGCAATAGCAGTGCATGAAAATACACGTAACATATATTTTGAGTTAAATAACCTTTCTCTTTCGTTCATGGACGGACACAGCATCTTATTCTTGACATTAGGGTATTAGCCTTCTATCAGGAGAGGACTAGGCAGAAAAGCATGTTAAGTGTTAAACATACATCAAAACTGTACAGTACCGCCTGGGGGCGGTCCCTCTAGGTACAACCAATCTCCCTGCATCATGCAGCTCATTTTTTTTACTGCCTAGCATAGGAGAAGGACCTGGCTCTCGGTGGGCCCCTGGTCCTGTGGATTTTTTCTGTTTTTTTCTACTTTTTGATCCTGAGATCTACTATCAACTGCCAACTGGGTGACAGGCTGGATCCCAGATCCTTGTAGTCTCCCCAGTTTCGGCCATCGAGCGTGTGCCGACCTTTAGCTATGCGCTGGGTCATCCACGACATGCCCCATTGCTCCAGGGGTGGCCGGTGAGCTACATGCTCCGGGGCACGCATATGACCGGGCTATATGTCCGTGTCACAGTGTGCCGAGCCGACAGCCATGCCGTAACTGCGCGGACGTTGGGTCTGTCAGGAATGCATTCAGCTAGTCCACGCAGGACGAGTAAGTAGCAGTTCCCCCTGCTCCGGCAGGATGGAACAAGCTGGGCATTCCCTGGGAGGTCGATTAGGGGGTTCCTGCCCTTCCTTTCTTCTCTCCCATCCTTCCCTCCTCCCCATGCTCTGTGGTAGCTGGGCCTGCTGTGTACTGACCGGGGGTCCTCTTGGGGGCTCCAGGTCCTGGCGGGGGGCTGCGCTGGGTGTCTGGGTCCACTCTCCATGTGAGGGGTTGTCTGGTGCCATGAGGCCCAGCGTGTTTGCAGCCATTGCTTCTTTTTCTCAGCCACGTTTTGGCGGCCATTTTGGTGGCGCCCGGCTCCATTTTCTTGTGGCCGCGCTGGGTTTTAATGCTGTGAAGTGTAGGCCATTTTCTTGTAGTCCGCATGGTTTTTATACAAGGAAGCCCGGCGACCATTTTCTTGTAGTCACAGCTAGTTTTTTGTCTCTAGTGGTGGAAGCGGTCCTTCTGGACGGCGCGAACAACACAGGACACCTCAGGCACAGAAAGCCATACCAGATGGAAGGCATGTGGGGAAAGCGGACGGCGGTGCTGTGCAGTTACCTGAGTCCACTCGGAGCAGCTAGGTGGGTGGAATTTTTTTGTGTGCCTCGCCTTGGTCCCTATGAAGGTCAGGCAAGTGTGTCTGCATAGCGTCAGAAGCTGGCATTTCTTCCCCAGACATCCCTGTGGTGACAACCGGTTCCCCTACACTTGCAGTGCCTATGGACACCTTGTCAGTGATCCTGGAATTCCTTATTGCCAGGGTGGAAGCGGTGTGCGGGCGCTCAGGGGGTAAAAACGCCCCCTCCCCTCACATCTTCTGGGAGAAGTTCTGATTCAGACTCGGTCTTGCTGTGGCAAATGTCCCCTGCTCTGACATGTCAAAAGATGCGGACCAGGACATTTTCGGACAGTTCGGAACAGCTCCCTTGCTTCTTCCGTGTTCGGATCAGTGCAAAAAGGCGCTGGTGGAGCACTTATCACCGAGTGTGGGATCCCCAATAAGATGGAGGATACGGCAAGGGCATCTATTAAGGTGCCAGTCCCTTCTGGGTCCCACAGGCCGGCCCGCACCACTAGGTTTCCCTACCTAGCTTATTTGGTAAGTTATATGCTAAGAATGGGAACGGCCGCAGCGTTCCAAAAAATCGCATGGCTGTCCGTTATCCCTTGGAGGAGTGTTTTCCTGAAAATGGACATCTCCTCCGATGGGGCCCTCCGATATCCAGGGAATTACCACAATTCCGGCGGTAGGGACCCCTGTTCTTTAAGGACCCTGCAGACAGGAGGACCGAGGCGGTGGCCTGGTCCTTGTTCTTGGTATTGTGGTCAGCGTTGCGGCCACTGTTGTCCCCGACCCTGGTGTCACTGACACTCCCTTAATGGGCAAAGATTGCAGCACCGTGTTTGGAATAGCAACAGGCTTCCCCGGTCTGCATGACAGCGAACCAGTTGGTGCATGGCCTTAAGTATGTCTGCAATGTGGCCTTAGATACTGCTCCCTGGCTGTCCAGTGCATCAGTTTCTGCGATGGGGCTACGCAGCATGATTGACTGAAATGCTGGTCTGCGGACCAGACATCCAAGAAGGCTCTGGCGGATTGCCCTGCCAGGGTTAGAGGCTTCTGGAGCCTCGCAGGATGACATTATTAAAAATGTTGTTTGGGGTGAGAGCACGGTGCTCCCACAAATTCCAAAAAAGGTGTGGAGCCACACTGTAAGCCAGGGCCCTCCCTTTTTCCGCTCACAGTGTTTTTTTCCTTCCGCCGGGCCCGCAGGTATGCGTTCCCAGGCCGACGGGTGCCCGATAAGGGACTAAAGTATCCCTGTTTCTCGCAAGCAAAACATGCCTGCTAGCAAATCTGCGGCGACATGGAGATTTTCCCCGCGCCCGTCTATGGGGTGGGGGGCCGCCCTCGGGAGTTTGCAGCTCGGTGGACCTCCCTACTTCCGACCAGTGGGTCTGTAAAGTGGTTTCATCTGGGTACAAGATGGAGTTTTTTCTCTTGTCCATCAAAGGACTGATTTTTTCCTCCAAGCTTCATCCCCTTCTGGCTTGCCGGACCGCCTTGTTTGGGGCTGTGCAGAACCTGCTCATGCGCAGGGGATAGTACCTGTGCCTGCGCCAAAAAAGTTTTCAAGGAATCTACAATCTGTTTGCAGTCTCAGAGAAGGGAGGGGTCGGTCCGGTCCTGGATCTCAAGACCCTCAACAGCTTTGTGAAAGCACATAGGTTCAGGATGGCAGCTTGTCACTTTGTGATCGCTGCACTGCATCCGGGGGATTTTTTGCTACCATCCTTGGACATCAAGGACGCATTTTATTGCAGCCCCATATGCGTCAGGCGTCAGAGGTTTCTGCGGTTTGCAGTCTGGGATTAGCACTACTAAATGGTGGCTCTCCCTTTTGGCCTGGCGTCGGCACCGGGAGTTTTCTTCAGGGTGCTCGCCCCGATCCTGCTGAGGCAACAAGGGATCGAAATCATGGGCTATTTGGTCGATCTCCGTCTGAGAGCAGCTTCCGCCTCAGAATTAAGGGAGGATGTGGTGATCGCCAGTCTGACTCTTCGGGAGTTTTGGTTGGGTCCTGAACCTCCAGAAGTCGGTGTTGGTGCTGACTCTACGTCTGGAATACCTGGGTATGATCTGGACTCCTCAAAGGCGATAGTCTTTTTCTCCCTTCGCAAGTTGCAGTCTCTTCAGGCTGCGGTACAGTGGTGGGCGTCGCGCTGGTGGTGGTCACTGTGCTTTTGCATGCAAGTCCTGGGTTTTCATGATAGCCACCTTCAAGGCCGTCCCATGTGTTTGAATCCACATTCAAGTCTTGCAATCGGAGATCCTGTTGACATGGGAAACATCTCCATTGTTCCTGGATTGTCAAATCCGGGTGAGCCGGCTAGTCAGGGATTCCCTGATCCGGTGGCTGAGGTCTCCGGCTTTTCAGTCTGGGAAGTCATCTCCTTTTTGTTGGACGATACAGGGTCGCTGGACGCAGGAAGTACCCCTCCTGCCGATCAGGGTGCTCCTTCGGGCGTTCAGGCGGTGCCCCTCCACTTGGTCACGGAGGCTGCGGGAACGTCCATTTAGGATCAAGTTTGACAACGCCATGGAGGTGGCATATGTCACCCATCGAGGGGGAACAAGTCGCTCGGCTGCTGCATGCTATCGCTAACGGGAGCAGGGAAAAAATGTGCTGGCTCTATCGCCCGCATACATCTGGGCGTAGAACTCTAGCAGGTGGACTCCCTGAGTCGGCAGTTGCTGGGTCATGGACTATGGTCTCTACATCCGGAGGTGTTTCGACTCCTCTACCGGAGATGGGGATCGCCTGATGGGGATCTCCTGGCTTCTTGACATAATCAGAGGGTTTTGAGGTTGTGGCCAGGATTGAAGATTCCTGGAAGGACGCGTCAGACGCGTCAGTGGGGTCAGACGCTTTTGTGGTCCTGTGGGGACAGTATCGGCTATGTATGCCTTCCTCCTAAACATACTCTTCCTCATCTGCTCACAGAGTAGAGGCCGAGGGGATTCCGAGTAGTCTACTTGCCCCAGATTGATTCCGGCATCCCTGGTACGCCGCTTTAGTGCGAATGGTGGCGGATTTTCATTAGCGGCTGCCAATGCGAGAGGACCTTGTATCGCAAGGTCAGATATTTCAGCCTGCTTGCAGTCACTGGCCTTCACAACATGGCTGTTGACAGTTGGATACTAAGTGACCGTAGCCCGTCGGTTTCGGTGCTTCCACCATGCTGAGGGCACGGAAGTCATCTTTTCGGATGATTTACCATTGCACTTGGAGGGCCTACATCCCTAGGTGTGGAGATGGAGTGGCGTTCACGTACATATTCGGCTTCCAGGATCCTGCTGTTTTTGACAGCGTGGAGTGGTTAAAAGACTTGCTTTTCGCTCCATTGAGGGGCGGATATCAGCCTTGGCTGGTTTTCTTCTGCGACTCTTGACGGCTCATTCACTGATGGGTACGTTTGTCCAAGGGGTTCCACATGTGGCCCCTCCTGTTCAATCACTGCTGCCTTTGTGGGATTGAATCTGGTACCCTGGGTGTTTTCAGAAACAACCTTTTTTAAAGTACATAGAGATATTCCCCTGTTGGCACTCTCTTGGTAAGTAGCTTTCGGGTGGCCGTTACCTCTACCAGACGGTTTTTGAGTTAGCAGCCTTGTCTTGCAAGTCTCTCTACGTACTCATCCAAAAGGATAAGGCGGTGCGCCGTCCACAGCCATTGTCTCTACCTAAGGTTTGTTTCGGCCTTTTTATCAAAATGTGGACATTGTGCTTCATCCTTGTGTCCTCGGCCGTCGCATTCCGAGAGGTTGCTTGCTTTCCTTGGGCTTGGTACAAGCTCTGTGGGTGTATCTGTCTGCTACGACTCCATTTTGGAGGTCAGACTCACTGTTTGTGTCAGTGGCTGGTCCAAAGAAAGGCCTGGCGGTCTCGTTGGTCACTGTGTCTCGGTGGATCAGACAGATTGGAATTCAGGTTTTTGCCCTTAAAGGGCGGGCGCTTCCCTTTCCTGTCACGGTGCATTCTACCAGGGCAATAGGTGCCTCCTGGATTTTTCGACATCAAGCGTCGGTGTCAAAGGTGTGTAAGGCGGCGACCTGGTCGTCCGTTCGCACGCTCACTAAGTTTTACTTGGTTGACCAGCATGCGTCTGCGGATGCCTGCTTCGGCCGCAAGGTTTTGCAGGCGGTTGTTTAAGGTTGCGACTCCTCTGTTGAGGAGCTCTGTTTGTTTGGGGTGAAGTTGGTTTGATTGCTGTTCCCACCCCCCGTTTTTGACACTGCTTGGGGACGTCCCTACTGTCAAGAATAAGATGGGATTTTTGTACTCACCGTAAAATCCTTTTCTCTGAGTTCATGGACGGACACAGCACCCACCCCTGCTTTTAAATGTTTGTACTGCTTTTTGACGAACTGAGCTGCATGATGCAGGGAGAGGGGTTGTACCTAGAGGGACCGCCTCCAGGGCGGTACTGTAAAGTTTTGATGTATGTTTAACACTTAACATGCTTTTCTGCCTAGTCCTCTCCTGATAGAAGGCTAATACCCTAATGTCAAGAATAAGATGCTGTGTCCATCCATGAACTCAGAGAAAAGGATTTTACGGTGAGTACAAAAATACAATTTTTATTCAAATAATTTTCAAGGTACAGACAATACCAATTTCAAAAACAGTAACATGGGAACATAACACACAAATAGGCACTACAAAAGGAAAAAAAGTTGGAACATGGGGAATACAAGAGGTATTACTTACCCTGCATGTAAATGGCCTCAACAACACTCGGGGAGGCCATAACATTTGGAAATAAACAAAAACCAGGACAAAAATTCAGATGACATTAGGAAGGGAAAATGATAGGGAGAAGAACATGGTATGGTGATTCTGGGAGTTCTGAAAATGTCAGAAACTGTGGAAATACTTGAAGACGATTAGGGTTCAAAAATAATTGACAAATTACTGAGATATTAGGGTATGAAAAGCTGTTGTGTCACTATAGGCCCACCTGCAGGTCCATGTAGTATGGACTTTTTAAGGATCAGAGCTATCTTCAGCCACTAGCGTCCCCATTGCCATGATGTCATAGAGTATCTGGTCCCATTTCAAAAGGTAGGGAAGAGAAGTACTTTTCCAGTGGCAGGAAGTGGCAACCCACCGTGTCTAGGGATGACTTTTTTGAATATTCAAATTGTACCCAGAAGAGGCATAAATATCAGAGATGCACATGAAGTTTAAGAAGGTAAATACATTCTGCCAAAACATTGACATCAGGCGGTATCTCCACCATCTTCTGTACACCTTCAGCATGTGGTGGGAATGGAGGTTTAAATTGACCATGGTCCTGTACCAATACTTTATAGCTCTTTTCCTGAACACTGACACTGAGCGTTTGTGTGTAAAAATGATACATTTCCTGCAGTTATCCACAGAGTATTGTAGTATCTTCCCACTTTGAAATGAAAGGAGGGCCTGCCTTGGGAATTTCCTCTCTCTGTGTCCCTTTTAGCCAGCTCAGGGATGGAGGATGGAGGCTTGAGAGAGAAACTTCTCCAGAGGAATATAATTTGCAGCTGGACATCTGCTTGGGATCTATGGAGATGGTCTGTTAGTGGAGGAAGACACAGGAGAGCTATGAAAGCCTTAAGCCAAAAAAGAAAGAGAGGAAAAGGGGGGACAATGGGAAGGGGGTATCCATGGGAGAGCATGCAGATCTAGTGGAGAGAGTTCCTGTCTGAGTTGAACCATCTGTTTATCCAATCTGTGATAAAACTATGCAGACAACCTGTTCAATAAGGCTGCTTTATGGTAGAATTAGAAAGCCCCTTGCTGGTTTGGGCTTTGTGAGAACTTCCATTTTTAGACAGTAGGGTCCCCATATAAAGAGCAGGGGTCTTCAAACTATGGCCATCCAGTTGTTCAGGAACTGCAATTCCCATCATGCCTAGTCATGTCTGTGAATGTCACAGTTTTACAATGCCTCTTGGGATGTGAAGTTCTGCAACAGCTGCAGGGCCATAGTTTGAAGATCCCTGTACTAGAGTATCCCTGAGACTTATTTGATGCAAAAAGACTTTTCTTTCTCGTACATCACGGGACACAGAGCGACATAGTCATTACTAATGGGTTATATAGATACCGTCAGGTGCTGGCACTGGCAACTTCCAAAACCGGAAGTACCCTCCCCTATATAAGCCCCTCCCATCCGGGAGCACCTCAGTTTTTTGCCAGTGTCTAAGGTGTTGGCCAAGAAGAAACATGTGTTTTTCACTGAGCTTGCGTACAGGTTCTTTTGGGCCTCAGTAAGCTATTCCGGATCCGACCAAAAAAGCTTCATAGCTAAACGGTCGGTACCCGGGCCTTGCAGAGAAGAGCAAGGTTTTGCCTGTAATGCTTCTTTTAGGAGAGCTGGACCCTGGGATCCAGAGCTCTGGTCATACCCACGACCAAGATGTTTTCTGTGCAGGGTGCTATACAGGTCCAGGGGAGTGGAATCCTTGGGAACCCGGTCCCTGAAGGTTTGATTACAATGCCTGCCGTGATAGGTGAAGTTTGGGCTTTTGTGGACCAAACAAAGTCCTGCGGCGGGGAACAGGTAAGTGGGGGCCCCCAGGAACTTGGTTCTATTGGGGGACCCCCAAGCCTAATTTGTCTTTCTGTCTGTTACCTAATGGTATTCCCGCAAAATTCTGTGCATGCCTGTAACTACTAAAAAAATGTAATAATTTTTAATGGTGGTCAAGAAAAAAAAAAAAATTTTTTTTTTTTATATATATTTAATATATTAGACTGCGGTACCTGTGTTTGTCCACTAGAGGCCGCTGTGGAATGTTTTCTTGTCATGTGGACTAGCTTCTTCTCAGCAGAGCAAAGTCCAGGCAGATGGTAAGTTCTCTTATAGGAAACTGCTTCCTCTGCCATGTTGCAGTGCTCGTCCATCCCCCGGCCTGCGGCAAAGAGGGGCCCTGGCTCCTGTCCCTTGTTACCATATTTGAAATTAGCGCCGAAGGCGCACGTGCCCGCGCGCGTGCGCGCGCCTCTATATATAGAGGTGAGCCGGGAAAGGGGGCGGAGCCTGGGGGATGACGCTCTGTGCGCGCCGCAGCGCTTCTGCGCATGTGCGGGCGTCCCAGCAGTTTTAAAAAAAACCACAATATTGTAGTGAGCTGGCTATGAAGTACAGAGACAGAGCTGGCAACATTTAAAGGCATACAGCAAGCGGTTGATACAGGCATCCCCTAGAAAGGCACATTAGTAGACACCAACTGTGATATAGCAGCAATTGTGCTAGACTATTCTCAGTAAAAGTGGTGTATTACGGCTGGAATACCTCAGCTTTAGGCTTAGGAATATGCCGTCCAGAAGCTCCGGAACTGAATCTTCCAGGAAGCGAAGGGGGTCTCATCGGGCTCGGAGGATCTTGGGCATACTCCTGCTGCACCAGTCTCCCCTGAAGTTCAGAGGTAAGTGACCGTAGAGACCCCGCAGGGTACTTGGTACTGTGGCTGTCCTCAGTTCACCTGCTCCTGTGTATGTAACAGAGGAGGTTTTTTCCTCAGCTCTGGGAGGATTAGAGAGAGATTGTCAACATTTATCGCTGCCTCCCTGTCAGGGAAAGCACGCCCGATCTCCGTCTCCTCCTTCAGAGTGCCTGTTAGCAGAGCAACAGTCCCATACAGGGATCAACCTGCCTGAAGGGGATCAGGATAAGGTTGATTCTGTTATAGAGGAATCAACAGTGGGGGAACCTTTTCTCAGCATCTTAAGCTGAAAGATTATGGGTTCAGTCTCTGACTAACATGGTCCGATCAGCATTTAAAAATGCACCTTGCGGAACCATCAACCACTACTGTATCCTCGTTGGGGTCGCTAGAAGCCCCCAGACTGTTTGTTCTTTTCCACTTCACCCTTTACTGAAAGGGCTTATTTACCAGGATTGGGAACGTCCTGAGAAAATATTTATTCCCCCAAGAGATTTCCGGTGGTCTATCCCATGGAGGATAAGTTCATCAAAAAAAAAAAAAAAAAAAATGGAAGGTCCCTACAGTGGACGCAGCCATCTCTTGTATGTATAAATCACTGACATGTCCAGTGGATAATGTCCAAATGTTCAAGAACCCAATAGATAAAAGATTGGAGTCCTTATGAAAATCTGCTTGGTGATACAACCAGCAGTAGCAGCTATTGGGGTCTGCTAAGCAGTGAAGGATCAGTTGAAACAGGTCTTGAGGGACTTGACAGATCAGCAGGCTTTGCCCTAGCTGATCTACCTAGAGCCTTAGGCTTTGCGGTTGACGCCATAGAGGATTCAGTCCATCAGGCCTCCCGCCTTACGCTGTCTATAGTACATATGCGTAGGCTCCTATGGCTCAAAAACTGGTCTGCTGAAGCTCCCTGTAAAGAATGGCTGGTTAGCGTCCCATTTCATGGTGAACGCTTATTCAGGGAAAACCTGGACAAATATATCCAGAAAATTTCCAGCGGTAAAAATACGCTCTTGCCGGTTAAAAGCAGAGTTAGAGGTCCCTCTTTAAGAGGCCTGCTTCTCCAGTCCCTGGGGCATCGGCTGTGTAACAGTTCCGACGGCCTCCTCGGTCAAATCCCGGGGGTAAAAAACAGGGACAGTAGCAGGGTAATGAGAAACCCTGGGTCAGGGGAGGTACAAAACCTCCCCCAAAGTTAAATTCATTGAAGCCCCCACTCAGTCGGGTGGGGGGAGGACTCCAGTTGTTCGCAAGAGACCTGGCGGGACACGATCAAGACAGATAGGTGCTCTCCGCAGTAGGTTTGGGATACAGTTTGGAGTTAAAAGACTCTCCTCCTTCCCATTTTTGAGGTCAAACGTGCCAAGGGATCCCCGGAAGAGAGAGTCCCTCCTGTTGGCACTAGAACAACTATTGCTCCAAGGAGTAATTATGGAGGTTCCCCTGGAAGAATGAGGGTTCGGGTTTTACTCAAACCTCTTTACAGTCCCGAAGCAAACGCGGTCGGGAGGCCCATATTAATTCTAAAAGGGCTATACAAATTCCTGTATATCAGGACTTTCCGATGGAGTCGATCCGATCGGTGGCCACTGCCCTACAAGGGGAGGATTGGTTAGCCACGATCGACATCAAAGATGCTTATTTGCACATTCCCATCTTTCCAGTCCACCAAAAATTTCTACGCTTTGCAGTAGAAGGGCGCCATTTTCAGTTCAGAGCCTTACCCTTCGGTTTGGCCACAGCACCACGAGTGTTTACAAAAATTCTGGCCCTTTATTGGCCAATCTAAGAACACAAGGTGTAATGATAATGGCATATCTGGATGACTTGTTGCTGATAGACCACTCAGTGAAAAAACTAGACGTGGTCGTTCACAAGACGATCAAGTATCTGGAATCTCACGGTTGGATTATCAACCGAGACAAGTCAGCCCTAAAAACCAGTCAAAAGTCTGGAATACTTGGGGCTAAGGTTGGATTCAGGCCAGAGAAAAATATTCTTGCCTCGAGGAAAGGTGTTGTCTTTGAAAGATTTGATCCACTTAGTGGGTACAAAAAAGACAGCCGTCCATACGCCTGTATATGAGGCTGCTGGGAAAAATGGTGGCATCATTCGAAGCAGTACCCTACGGTCAATTCCATTCAAGGAATTTGCAAGGGGCCATACTGTCAGCCTGGAACAAAAAAGTTCAGGCCCTAGACTTACAATGTCCTTGTCCCCTTCCGTTCGCAAGAGCCTCCGTTGGTGGTGGGTTCCCCAGAATCTGGAAAAAAGGAAATCCTTCAGTCCGATTTCTTGGAAGGTGGTCACTACAGATGCCAGCCTTATAGGCTGGGGAGCAGTACTGGAGCAATAGTCTCTCCAGGGCAGATGGTCGGATGCAGAAAAGGCCCTGCCCATCAATCTCTTAGAGATACGAGCAGCCCGGTATGCCCTAGTAGCATGGACATCCAAACTCCAAGGGTCCCCTGTCAGAATTCAATCAGACAATGCCACAGCAGTGGCATATATCAATCATCAGGGGGGCACCAGGAGTCGTGCAGCCCAGAGGGAAGTAAATTACATCCTGAAATGGGCAGGAAAAATATGTCCCAGCCATATCTGCGGTATTCATTCCAGGAGTGGAGAATTGGAAGGCGGACTTTCTAAGTCGCCAGCAATTAGGCCCAGAGGAAGGGTCCCTTCACCCCGAGGTTTTCTGGACAATATGTCAGCGGTGGGGAACATCGGATGTAGATCTTCTAGCATCCAGATTCAACGCAAAGGGGGACAGGTTTGTCTCTCGGACAAGGGATCCCCTAGCTTGCGGCTCGGATGCCCTAGTGTTCCCTGGGGATCAGTTCAAGCTGATATATGCATTCACACCGCCACAATGGTTACCTCGATTACTCCGTAGAATCAGGGTAGAAAAGAAACCAGTGATTCCGGTGGCTCCAGCGTGGCCCCGAAGAGCGTGGTACGCGGAGATTGTAAAATTTCAGTTGGGAGTCCTTGGACTCTCCCACGTCGTCCGGCTTTCGCAAGGACCGATATACCACCCTTCCTTACCAGCCCTAGGTTTGACGGCCTGGCTATTGAAGCCCACATTCTAAAAAAGAGAGGGCTCTCTAATGCTGTGGTATCTACCATGATCAATGCCAGGAAGCCGGTATCCAGGCAGATCTACTATAGAATCTGGAAGGCGTACATCGCGTGGTGTGAGGCCAAGAAATGGCATCCACATAAGTACGTAATAGGTAGGATTCTGGACTTCCTACAGTGGGCTGTAGATAGGAAGCTTGCCTTGAGTACTATCAAGGGTCAGATTTCGGCCTTGTCAATATTTTTTCAAAGGCCCTTGGCTTCGCATTCACTAGTCAAAGCCTTTATACAAGGAGTGATGCGTATTAGGCCTCCGGTTAATATTCCCATATGTCCATGGGATCTAAACTTGGTTCTGTCGGTTCTACAGAAACAACCATTTGAACCATTACAGCATATTTCCTTGGTGCTTCTCACCAGGAAATTGATTTTTCTAGTAGCCATTTGTTCGGCTAAAAGAGTATCGGAATTAGCAGCTATGTCCTGTAAGGAGCCATATCTGGTTATCCATAAGGACAGAGTAGTGTTACGTCCTCATCCAGCCTTTCTTCCTAAGGTGGTATTGAGGTTTCATTTGAACCAAGATGTGGTTCTTCCTTCTTTTTTCCCCAAACCTACTTCGGTAGAGGAAAAGTTATTGCATTCTTTGGATGTAGTAAGAGCAGTTAAAGCTTATCTAAAAGCCACTGCTCAGATTCGCAGAACGGATACTTTGTTTATTCTGCCGGAAGGCCCCAGAAAGGGTCAGGCAGCGTCAAAATCTACTTTAGCCAAGTGGATTCGACAGGTCATAATACAAGCCTATGGCTTGAGAAGGAGACCGCCTCCGTTCAAAGTTAGAGCGCACTCCACGAGAGCAGTTGGAACTTCATGGGCAGTGCATCACCAGGCCTCCCTGGCTCAAATCTGTAAGGCCGCAACATGGTCTTCAGTACACACGTTTACTAGGTTCTACCAGGTGGACGTTGGAAGTCAGGAGGATGTCGCCTTTGGGCACAGTGTGTTGCAGGCCGCAAAAGATCCTCATGTCTGATAGCGCTCAGCTTATATATGGTGTATCCCCCCCCCCCTCATTTGGCATTGCTTTAGGACATCCCATTAGTAATGACTATGTCGCTCTGTGTCCCGTGATGTACGAGAAAGAAAATAGGATTTTTATAACAGCTTACCTGTAAAATCCTTTTCTTGGAGTACATCACGGGACACAGAGCTCCCGCCCCTCTTTAGGGACACTTATTGCTTTGCTACAAAACTGAGGTGCTCCCGGATGGGAGGGGCTTATATAGGGGAGGGTACTTCCGGTTTTGGAAGTTGCCAGTGCCAGCACCTGACGGTATCTATATAACCCATTAGTAATGACTATGTCGCTCTGTGTCCCGTGATGTACTCCAAGAAAAGGATTTTACAGGTAAGCTGTTATAAAAATCCTATTATAGAAATTGCCAGCTGACCCTGTTGAATGCCTTCTTTGTGTAAACAGCTAAAAGACAGAGAGGGAGGCATAGGGAGAGTTGGCCCATAAAGTCTATTATCCTAAATATATTGATAATGCCCAGTTGGTCACCATGGATCAGGAATGGGATATGTGGTTGTAGATGATTTACAATCAGTTTGCAAAAATGTTTGTGTCAATGTTGATAAGTAAGATTGGCTGATAACTTCCACAGTTTGTCGGGTCATGAACAGTTTAGGAAGATGGCATTCACTTTAGGAAGATTAGGTGTCGACTGGTCCCAAAGTATTTTATGAATCTGGCAGAATAGCCATCAGGACCAGGGCTTTTATTGGTTGATAATGAGGAGATGAATAAAACAATAGTGTAGCGTTCAAGGCAGTGAATGAAATAAACATATTGAAATGTGAATGAACTAAACCATATGAAAATGAAAGAAAAAATGAAAGAAAAAATAACCCAACATATTAGTCCATTTTAAGTGGAAAATGCCGATAATGAAAAAATATTAAAATAAAAATTAGCTAAACCATGTGCAAATAAAGGGATAAGAGGAATAAACCCAAACAGGGCATGAGTACCCCCCGGTACAGCGGGACTTTACGGGCAAACAAAAAAGCTAATTTTGTAAAAATATATATTATTTATTAGAAAAATTAATATAGATATTTTTTAGAAAGATTTTTGTTATATGCAAATATCAAAAAGATGTGTCTAGCACATTAACAATTTGCACAATATACATAAAATACAGTCAAAATTGGTACATTGAAACATTTGTATACATTTCCAGTGAGAAAAATGCAAATCCTTTAGCCTAAGATATTTCAGGAATACCAATCCTTTCTTCTGAGGCTCTTGGTAGGAGAAAGTACAAATGTATTCTAAAATGAAACAAAAAGACAAGGCTCAGAAATAGTTCCAAAGATCAACATTATTGTGGTCATACGCACATCCAATATACGTACCAAGCACTGGATTTATATTTTATATGTCAGAATATTCCATAGTGATTTAAAATAAAGGACACAGGGTCCTAATGATTGAAACAAAGCTGCTATTGCCATTCATAAAGGTAAGAAAATCCCCATCTCAGCACTGATCGGCTCATACAAAGGTCCCAACACAGCATTCCCCTTTGCACGCGCCCCGCACGCTCCCTGCGCGCTGTAAACATTGAGTCACTGAGACTCGGGTGATCACAGATCTGAGTCCCGGCCCCTTACCACGTGATCAGCTGTCAGCCAATGACAGCTGATCATGTGATGTCAACAAAGCTTGATAATTGTTTTTTTTTTACTTTCAAAATATTTAATTTTCATAAGAAGATAAATAATACAGAACATTACATCATGTTATATAACAATAAATAAAAATAAAGAAAAAAGATTATGTTTAGGAATAAACAAAATCATTAGTCAATAAATGGATAAAATAATAAAAAACATCCTAGAAATAAGGATAGATTCATGTAAGCAATCAAAAGGTTGTCAGGGGGAGATCTCTTCATCCTTATAATATAATGAAAGGGAGAAGGGAAACCCTTTCTCCTTGGTAACCTGGAGCCCCTTATCGGGAACTAACGGCTCCAGGCATAGAGACCTCCTTCTGACTCTTAGGCCCCGAGAAGATTATCAGGGCCAACAGATCGGGATGGACTAAACAAGGCCGAACAACACATTTGATAGTATCCCATTAAATCTAAATAAACGAGACAGAACTTGTAATGGGAAACTAGAATTCCCAGAAAAAGAGTTTCCATAAATCCTTTTTAGAAGGAAGAAAAGAAGAGGAAAATAAAGACAGCGGGTAAAAAAGAGGACGGAGGGAAAGGGATGGGTATGTGTCCAACTTAATGTTGAATAGAAGGTAAAACAGCATCTTCACCAATCAAAATCCCCATATATTTGGCCTAAGGTTCCCATATTTTTTCGAATTTGGGAATGGTATTAGATAAGATGCTAGCCAATTTTTCCTGAGTTAGTATCCAAGATATTTTGGTTTTGGCATCTGTAACGGCAATCCCAATACGAAAGGGGTTAACGCCGTTTAGGATATTCCCTTTCTGAACACACATCAGCTACCGACACTCCACAGTCAGGCGACCGAGACCCATAGGAATAATTCTCCCCGAGATACAAGACAAACGCTCTGTAGTTAGGTTTCCAACTGGTCTGACACTTTATTGAGAAAAACAGGCTCTTATATACACTAAAAGAATACTGTAATCCAAATGAACAACTCCACCCACAACATCACATAATGGTTCCCCCAATACACATTATTCTGACATCTCTTAGCAGACAATAGGTGAGTTCATTAGCTAATTCCTTTACAGCTTAAATGACTATGCATAACCTTTACGTTCCCCAGACTGTCTGTCTGCTGATTTACAATACACACAATTACAGAGTTAATTATCACAATTCACAATGAAAGGATCTTTAGCAGCTAGCCGGGACTCATTTACATTACACAGGCAGCCAGGTGGCTGAAATTGAACCCATCAGCATCTCTAAATTAACCTGTTGAGTTCAGAATCAAACAACCAGTAAATAGTCCTTTACAGATGTCCTGTTTAAAGCAATCCAAGACATATTCTCAATGTCCATTATTTCCTGGCTCATACTTTCTAAGAACTTCTGGGTTCCACGGGCCCTCCCGTTACATCTCTCCCCTTTCGGCAGGAGACTAACACAGGAGGAGACCCCAGACGGGTTGACTCCGAAGTTAGTCCATAGTTCCATTCCTCTAATGCAGGGATATGCAATTAGCGGACCTCCAGCTGTTGCAGAACTACAAGTCCCATGAGGCACAGTGAGACTCTGACAGCAGCAAGCATGACACCCAGAGGCAGAGGCATGATGGGACTTGTAGTTTTGCAACAGCTGGAGGTCCGCTAATTGCATATCCCTGCTCTAATGCCTGCACAACCCATCAGCATTGCCATTTTGCTTACCGGGTCGGTAGCTGATAATGAAGTGGTAAGGTTGCAGGGCGAATAATGGAATTCAGTTCTGGAACAGTCACTTGCTTTGCTCTCTCAATGGCTCCCAAAACTTGTTGCTGATGCTCTTGGGACAGGAAAGGCAAAACCTGGGCGCAAATCCCATCTAACCTTTTGACAATTTCAGCCTGTTTGTGCATTTCAATGTTCAAGCCATGGGACATCTCATAGTACATGACGTAGTGTCGTTGCATCTCCGATTTCTCCCTGACCAACTTGTCACATTCCAATTTTAGACTGTGATATTGTGCCTGATCTAAGGTACATGTCGGGGAAGATAGTCTTACAGCAAGCGGGTCGGTTCCAGCAGCACGGGTCTGGGCACAGGTAATCACTGGGTTGGCTTCAGCGGGGCCCCTTCGGGGCGTAAGCAGAAACAAGGGGGGCCAAATCATTCCCCAGTAGTACATCCGCTGGCAAATCCTTCTTCACCCCCACATTCACGTGTCCCGAACCAACCCCCCAATCCAGGTGAACACGGGCAATGAGTAGCCGGAAGACGGTGCCTCCCGCTACTCTTACGGCTACAGTGTCTTTGGTATGTTGGCTCTCTGGGATGAGGTTCTTCTGTAGTAGGGTCATGGTGGCGCCAGTATCACGCAGGCCATTGGCTACCTTTCCATTGACCCAGACAGTCTGTCTGTGTTGCTGCCTGTTGTCCCGGTTAGCTGCTTGTATTGGATCAGCCTCGTGCAGGACGCCCCAACATTCTTCCTCCGTAACGCAGTGGGCCGCAGGCATGGATGTGCGGGGGTTCCCCCTTGCTGGCTGTCTCCATGACTGGGACTGGATGGCTGGATTCAATGGACAGTCTGGCTTCTTGTGCTCTAGCTGTTTACACCCGAAACACCTGATGGGTTGTGAGTAGCCCTGGGTGTTAAACCTGGGCTGCTGAGAATAAGTGGCCGCTGATCGATAATCCATCCGAGCTGTTGTCTTGACCACAGGATTATCCAGTTTGCGGGCGTCTGTGTATTTGTCTGCCAGGCGAGCTGCTTCAGGCAAGGTGAAACATTTTCGGTCCCAGACCCACTCTCTGACTTCCAGGGGCAGTTTGTCAAAGAAGTGCTCCAGCAGGAACACCTGCAGCACCTCTTCCCCAGGTTATGATTGGCATTCAGTGACCCAGTGGGATGCCGTGCAGTGTAGGCGGCATGCCCACTCGGTATACGAGTCTCCAGTCTGCTTGCTCTTCTCTCGGAACCGCCTCCGGTATGCCTCCGGTGTTACGGCATACCTGGCCAAAAGTACTTCTTTTACCAGTCCATAGTTCATAATATCCTCATCTGGGATGGCCCTGAACGCTTCACTGGCCCGGCCGGACAGTTTCCCAGACAAAATGGTAACCCATTCCTCTGTGGGCACCCAGTGTAGGGCACATTGCCGTTCAAAATCGGCAAGGTACCCATCAATCTCCCCTTCAGTTTCAATGAAATTCTTAAAAGCAGCAAAATGTATCTTTCTCCTTTTAGTTGGTGCTGCTCTGACTTCTGCTGCTGCAGAACGTCTTTGTTGAAGCCAATTTGCATCCACAGCCGCTATAACTCGGTCTATGATCTCCGCTGTAGGGTTAGGACCATAATGTGCCAGTCTTATGTTAACAGCCCGATCAAAACTTGCCTCTTTGGGTGTCCTGTCTGTTACGCTGGGCCTTTCAGTTCCATCCATTTCGACTAGTTCTCTGATAATGTCCCTCTTCTTACGGTTGTTGGCCGGTCTGCCCCTTCTCCAGTAAGTCCTTGAGGGTAGAGTGCTTTAGCCGTTCATACTGTGCCTCCATTGTCCTGTGTCCTCTTGTAGCTGTCCTTATAGGCTGTGGGAAACATCCCGCTGCTTTGCCACCAATGTAACCGCAATCCCAATACGAAAGGGGTTAAAGCCGTTTAGGATATTCCCTTTCCGAACACACATCAGCTACCGACACTCCACAGTCAGGCGACCGAGACCCATAGGAATAATTCTCCCCCAGATACAAGACAAACGCTCTGTAGTTAGGTTTCCAACTGGTCTGACACTTTATTGAGAAAAACTGTCTCTTATATACACTAAAAGAATACTGTAGTCCAAATGAACAACTCCACCCACAACATCACATAATAGTTCCCCCAATACACATTATTCTGACATCTCTTAGCAGACAACAGGTGAGTTCATTAGCTAATCCCTTTACAGCTTAAATTACTATGAATAACCTTTACGTTCCCCAGACTGTCTGTCTGCTAATTTACAATACACACAATTACAGAGTTAATTATCACAATTCACAATGAAAGGATCTTTAGCAGCTAGCCCGGACTCATTTACATTACACAGGCAGCTAGGTGGCTGAAATTGAACCCATCAGCATCTCTAAATTAACCTGTTGAGTTCAGAATCAAACAACCAGTAAATAGTCCTTTACAGATGTCCTGTTTAAAGCAATCCAAGACATATTCTCAATGTCCATTATTTCCTGGCTCATACTTTCTAAGAACTTCTGGGTTCCACGGGCCCTCCCGTTACAGCATCTGACAGGAAAGGTTTTGTTTTTTTCCATGATTTGGCAATTGTGATTTTGGCGCCTGTAAAGATAAAGTGTATACATTTTTGTGTAACCTTTGGTATGTGAGGAATATGAGCGTTCAAAAAGGCTACTGGTAGGGACCTAGGGACCTGAAAACCTGTTACCTTAAAAATTAATAAAATATTTTTCTCCAGAAGGGGCGAACTCTGGGGCACTCCCACCAAATATGAGGCATAGAGCCATAAAGTTGGCAACCTCTGAAACACGTTGGATCTGATGCTGGATATATAGATGCCAGTCTGGAAGGAGTTAGATACCATCTGGTTATAACTTTAATATTTGCCTCCATTAAAGTGACATTAAGAATCCCTTTGAAAGATTTAAAGAAGGCTAAGTGCCAGGTATCCAAATTCCAACAAAACTGGGCGTCTTTTTCCCAAGCCTTCATATAGGAAGATTTTGATGTAGGGTGAGTGAGGCATGAATATACCATAGATATGCCTCCCCTTTATGAACTGGCCTGGCTGCACCATAACTCGTACTTCATAAATTGGGGAGGAAGGAGTTTTTCCTTCCAGATTTGGTTTAAAAATGTGAAAATTTGATTAAACCGCGGTTTTTCAGAATCTGGAAGTTTCAGATGTTTAATGCAGTAACTAAGGGATATAGGCCCTCCAGGATTAAAAAATTGTCCTATACGATACAATCCTTTATCTATCCACCATTTAAATGCCTCTACATTTAGACCAGGGGGGAAGTCAGGGTTATTGAATAAATGAGAAAGAGATCTTTCAGAGGATATAAGGTTTGGGAGGTTTCTTAGGGAATCCCATAGTGCAAACGATTGAGATAGAGTCTGGGACATTATGGGGGGTCTTTTTTTGGGGAGGCACCATAAAAGGTATTCTAAGGATAGTGTTGGTGTAGCCTCTTTTTCAATATTGATCCAGTCTGGTTTTTCTGTTGCAGAATAAATCAAAGAAGTCTGGGCTAGTCTAGCTGCTAAGTAGTATTTATGTAGGTCAGGTAGACCTAAACCTCCCTGTTTTCTGTGACGAAGTAATGTGTTTTGGGGGATGCGGTAACCTGAAGCACCCCAGATAAATTTGATCATTTTACTTTGGAGCTTTTTCAAGTGATTATTAGTAAAGGGAATAGGAAGAGATCTAAAGAAATAAAGGATTCTAGGGAGCAGAGTCATTTTTATAGAATTAATTCTACCTAACCAAGATAATTCGTTTTTGGACCAAGATGCTAGATCATTCTCAAATTTTTTGAATAAAGGTGGATAAATATGTAAAAAAAGGGTCTCAATGCGGGCTGTTAGGGTAATGCCTGGATATTTGATTGAGGTGTCTGTCCATTCGAATCCAAAGGATTGTTTAAGCAACAAGACACTAGACAAGGGAAGAGAAACATTTAGAGCTTGTGATTTTGAGAAATTTACCCTAAGGCCTGAGACCTCAGAGAAGGCCTTCATAACCTGGCAGACGTTAGGAAGGGATATCAGCGGAGACGTCACGAACAATAAGATGTCATCTGCAAATAGGCCACATTTGTGAATTTGATTACCACAGGATACTCCTTTAATATTGGGATTTTGTCTGATGGCTATGGCTAATGTTTCAATGGCAATAGCAAATATGAGAGGGGAAAGTGGGCATCCCTGTCTAGTGCCTCGTGCTATATTGATTGGGTTGGAATAATGACCCTGTAAACGGATGAGAGCCTGAGGGTGAGAATAAAGGGAATGTAAGAGGCCCTTAAAGCGAACTCCAAAGCCCCATCGATCTATAAGGGAAAATCCCAGTTGGATTGCAGAATAGATACAATATCTATTGCTCATCTGATTTGGTCTGGGCCCTGTCTTCCTGGGATGAAGCCCACCTGCTCTTTGTGTATATAATTTTTAATAAAAGATGCTAATCGCTTGGCCATGATCTTTGTCATAATTTTAATATCGTTGTATATTAGGGAAATAGGGCGATAATTACTGATGTCTTCAGGATCTTTGTCTGGTTTGGGTATAACTGTAATAAATGCCATATTAAGATGTGTGTCTAATGGTAAGCCATTTGTTTTGTCATTAAAAAAATTGTTTAGATAGGGGGCTAAGGTGTTGGCGAAAGTCTTATAATAGGGTATGGATAAACCATCAGGGCCAGGGGCTGATCTGTTTTTGAGGTGTTTAATAACCCCCATAACCTCCTATATTGTGAAGGGAGCCTCAAATAAACTTTTGTGTGAGGGGGTTATGGAAGGAATGGGAAGATCGTCTAAATACCTAGATAGAAAATCTTTGTCTGGCTTTGAGTGAGTGTCATACAATTTAGAATAAAACTCTTGAAATGCTTCTAGGATTTTGATGGGGTTTGCAGTAAGCGGTTGACCTGCTATTCGGATTTTAGGTATAGAATGAATTCTAACTCTAGGAGAGAGTTTTGTAGCAAGTAATGGCCCTATTTTGTTTGCATTTGTGTAAAGTTTGTTGCAACTCCATCTAATCACTTTTTCCGCTTGCACTGTAAGTGCTAAATTTAATTCAAGTTTGGCCTTGTCTATGAGTGATATGGGGAACTTAGAGGGATCTTGTTTGTGACGATTTCTAAGGGTTATGTACCCTTCTTCCAAATGTTCTATTTGAGCTTTGCGGTTGCGTTTTGTTTGGGTAGAGATTTGAATGATTTTTCCCCGGATGAAGGCTTTATGAGCCACCCATAGCGTCTCAGAGGAGATATCCTCTGTGTCGTTGAGGGAAAAATATTCATGTAAGGCTTTATTTATTATCTCATTTGTGGTTGGATTTGTAAGGATTGATTCGTTAAGTTTCCAAAACCCTTTCGAGCTTCTAAGAGAACTGGAGTTTAGGGAAATAATTACCAACGAATGATCTGATAGGGCCGTATCCTTGATGTGGGCATTTAGTATGAGCGGAATGAGGTGTGAAGGGGTAAGGATGTGGTCTTTCTTGCGTATGTGTTGTGGGGGTGTGAATAATGTGTGAAGTCCCGTTTGGAAGGGTTTAATTCCCTCCAAACGTCTGTTAAATTGTGATTCGAAAGAATTTCAGCGATTTTGCGGCTTTCATTGGTTGGGCGGGTAAATTGGTCTTTGGAGGGTTTGAACTTATCCAGAGCCTGGTCAAAAGTTACATTCGAGTCTCCCCCCAAAATGACCGTTCCTACTAACATAGGGCTCAGTGTGTTCATCATATTTTTGAAGAATGGGGCTTGGCCTCTATTAGGGGCATAATATGAGACTAGGGTGTATAGTTGACCATCAATTGAACCTTGTAATTACAGAATTCTTCCATCTGGATCAACATAGTCGAAAGACTTCTCGAATTTGCAGGATTTGGAAAATAGAATGGCTACCCCCTAGTTTTATTTTCTGCACTAGCAAGGTGGAATTACAGAAAATGAGGGTGAATATAATTAGGACTGTATCGTATGTGGAAGTGCGTTTCCTGGAGAAAAAGAATATCTATTTTAAGGGATTTATAGTAATCTAAAAATGTTCTCCTTTTGACAGGAGAATTCAAGCCTTGCACATTGTGAGAGGCTATTTTAAGGTGTGTTTGTTGGTTGCTAGCCATGAGATTCAGGGGGGGCATATCCGCTATTACTGACCCCCTCACCCTTAGAGGACCTTGGTACTGAGGCTTGATCAGGTGTACTTCCGAGGGGAGATTGAGGTGTTTAACGGTCATCATTGATCAGAGAGCTGGCAACTCTAAAAGAGACAATTGGGTTAGACACACAAGGGAAAAGAGAAAAATAAATAACATAACATAGAAAAGAGATGGAATATAGAAAAGAAGTCTCCTAACATGTAAGGTTAGGACCCGAGAGAGGAGACTCCTCTCGAATCCTTTTAACCAGATCAAAAAAAGAGTCTGGACTAAGACGGCCAGACAACCTATCCCCTGAAGACCCGAAGATTTCTAGACAATAGGTGGGTACAAAAAGAAAATAATTTTTGCACGGTAAAACGAGAGTAGGCTTATGTAAAGCTCTATAACCTAGAAAATACTTTACAGTAGTAGAATTATCATAAAATTTTAGTAAGTAATATGTTACTAGATAAAAAAAAAAGGGAACATAGAGCTTTATAGAAAAAACAGAAAAACTGTGAGAATTGAACCAGAGAGCAGGTTGAATTTAGGATGGATTTATCCTAACACCTGAGGTACGGAAAAATCTGTGCTCAGATTTTATATCCGAGGAAAAAAAAGGTAGAAACAAAAGAGGTGAAAAAGAGCAATGTCAAGTAGGGATATTGTCTTTAATCTTCTTTTTCTTTCCTTTGTTCCAAAGGTAAGATTGTGAGCTTGTTGGAGTAGGTCTTTCAGTAGAACCAGGACCAGTTGTAGAGGTGTCCATGTCAGCTTCAGTAGAAATAAGTTTGAGTTGGAGAAGGATCCACTCTCCTTCCTGTAGGCTTGAGAAGGAGTAAGGTCTACTATTTTCAGAGAATTTCACCGCAAAGGGAAAGGCCCATCTGTATTTAATGTCTTTCTGAGACCAGATCAGTAGCAGGGGTTTAAGTGCTTTTCTGTGTTGGATTGTAGAAGGAGATAAATCAGCAAAAAGTTGAATTGGGTGTCCTTGACATAGTATTTGAGGGGTTATTCTAGCTTGTTTCATGACCTCTTCTTTTACTGAGAAGAAATGGGGTTTAGCAATGATCTCTTGGCTTTCCATCCTTTCTAAGAGGACCCAAAGCTTTGTGAGCCCTATCCAGCTCAAGGCGCTGCTGGGGGATATTAGGTAGAACAGATTTAATCAGGTCTTGTACTGCTAGTGTGACATCCAGCACAGATTCAGGTAAACCCCTGATTCTGAGATTATACCTGCATGACCTGTTCTTGAGGTCATCGATTCTTGAATTAGCATAATCCAGTTGTTCTTGTACCAAGGATACAATTTTAGCAATTTAGTTAGTGGAAGACACCGTTTCTTCCAATTTGTATTCAATAGAGTCTATTCTTGTTCCTAGATTGTGGAAGTCACCTTTTAAATCACTAGTTATTTTAGCTGCAGTTTGAGCTAAACCCTTGTCCAGGAGTTCAGAAATTTTTTGGAACAGGTCTGCCATCTGAAATGCCTGGTCTCTTGGAATAGTTTCTGAGGTAATAGGGCTGGGATGAGAGGCAATAATGTGCCCTGTGGAAGAATGGATACTGTCGGGCTTTGTGAAAAAAATAAGAGGTTCACCAACGGCTGAGGAGGTATTAGGTGTCTGTAGTAGTCCTGCTTTAAGTTCTGAGGAAATAGGCAGACCCTCTGAGGAGATATTTTGTCTGAGGTCTGTGAGGAGAATGGTACCTGACACAGTAGGCTGTGCTGCGGAGGCCATCTTGGATTTTCGGCGCGATTACCGGGACGAATTGCAGCTTTTGGGTCCTTTCTAATGTAATAAAAAATAGCCAGGAATGTGCCTGGACCCCTTAGGAGTCTGCCTAGAAATTTTCATGAAAATCCGTTCACCGTGCGGGCTGTAATGGGCACCAGTGTATGAGGCTAGAGTGGGGCTCACAGCTCAAGCAGCTATACACGGAGCCAGCCCCTCCCACTCTCAATAATTGTTTTTTTTCTCCTCACGCTGACAGCATGAGAAGAAAAAAAAGCCGATCACTGGCTCTTGTGTAAGGGACATCGGTCCCCAGTGGAAGAGGCACATCAGCCTCATTAGTGCCCACCTGTACCGCCTGCCAGTGCCCCCTGCCAGTGCCCATGCCAGTGCCCCCTGCCAGTGCCCATGCCAGTGCCACCTGCCAGTACCCACCAGTGCAATAAAGTGTCACCTATCAATGCCCACGAGTGCCACCTAATAATGCCCACCAGTGGTGCCAGTCAGTGCCTCATCACTGCCACCTAGCAGTGCTGCCTATCAGCCTCACCTACCAGTGCTGATCAGTGCCCATCACTGCCACCCATCAGTGCCCATCACTGCCACCTATCAGTGTCCATCACTGCCACTAATCAGTGCCTATCACTGCCAGCTATCAGTGCCACCTATTAGTGCCACCTATTAGTGCCAATTATCACTGCCCACCAGTGCCACCTATCAATGCCCTTCAGTGCCACCCATCAGTGCCACCTCTCAGTGTCACCTCTCAGTACCCACCAATGTTGCCTCTCAGTGCCCACCAAAGCCGCCTATCAGTGCCCACCAGTGAGGCCTATCAGTGCCCACCAGTGCCGCCTTATCGGTGCCCATCAGTGAAGCCCTTTGGTGCCCATCAGTGCAGCCCATCAGTGCCCATCAGTGCAGCCTATCAGTGCCCATCATTGCAGCCTATCGGTGCCCATCAGTGCAGCCTCATCAGCGTACATCAATAAAGGAGAAAAATTACTCGTTAGCAAAACTTTATAACAAAATATAAAACGGTTTTGTATTTTTTTTTATTTGTTCTTTTTTAATCTTTTTAACAGAAAATAAAAACCACAGAGGTGATAAAATACCACCAAAAGAAAGCCCTATTTGTGGGAAAAAAATTTCATTTGGGTAAAGTGTTGTATGACCGCGCAATTGTCATTCAAAGAGTGAGAGCACAGAAAAGCTGAAGATTGGTCTGGGCAGGAGGGGGGTTTAAATGCCCAGTAAGCAAGTGGTTAAAGAAATGCACACTGAATAGGACATCCTTAGGTCAGTTATCTTCAGTAGATCTAGGGCCATACATGCATTAGTTCCTGTCAAGTTCCAGGGAGAGTCTTTTGGTTTTGCAACAGCTGGTTAAAAATAGACGCTAGGTCTTTTGGGAGCATGGTCATGGGGAGCACCCGAATGCAGATATTGTTCCTCTGACTCTGGTTCTCCAAGTTATCTAGGAGGTAAATGAGATCTTGGCTCTGCATGGTTTGATAATACAGAACTTTATGATGTAGCTGTTTTGGGGGGATTGGAACACCAATGACAGTTCCTTAACTGTGTAATTAACTCAAGTAAGATCTGTTGTGATGAGGCTCGCCTCCTGTTTATATGTGGACTCAAATTTAGAAACATAGTGTTTTAGGTCTGATCTAATTGGAGGGACCAGATATACAGTCATCTTCCATATCTGAAGTCGGCGTTGTGGACCCCTGTGTAGTGTACCCCTGTGCAGTGGGGACATGTAAAAAGGATAGAAAAACTGGGAAAGGGGGGGCCAGACCCATTACATGCATACCCCCAGATGGAAACTCACATATTACATCTGAGGTGCCTGGAGAAGGAGCACTAAGAAAGGAGGCAGCAGAGGGGAAGGATGGGGCCAGTTCTGTAATCCCTGGTGGTGGATCTGGCTGGTGCAGACAGAGCGATGGAGAGGCCATAGACGTTTGGTCCTGCACAGTGGCAGTGGGGTTAGATAGCAGCGGAAAACTGAGATCCTGGTCCTGGACTGTAGCCAGAACCTGAAGACTCCTAGAGTTGAGCAGGTTTATGGGGTGGTGGATGGCGGACTGGGAGGATGCTCGCATGGCCGCTGTCAGCAGAGGAGACTCTGTGTAAAGAGAGAGCTGATTTCACCTGCATTTAGTTTATGTTGTGTGCTGGCAGCATCCCAGGCCTTCTTCCTCCCCATCTCACTTGTTTAGAGAGCAAAAGATGCCCTATATCAGGGGTGTCCAACCTGCGGTCCATGGGCTGTATGCGGCCCAAGACGGATATGAATGCAGCCCAACACAAAATTGTAAACTTACTTAAAAATTTTGTTTCACTTGGACTAGAATCATGTTTACACTTAGTGAACACATGCCGTTGAAGGAAAATTTGATAGTGTCTCTTTACTGGACTTTTATAGGTTTAATCTTCCCAGAGAAATCACAATCACAGCTTATTCATGTCATTCGTTTTCGGTAGCACCTATATTTGTGAGCAACTATTTTCAAGGATTAAGCACTGGAAGGGCAAAATTAGAACCTAAATATCTGAAGACCACCTTGAGAATTCATTGAGGGTTGCTACTACAAGCTTCGAACCAAATATTAATGCATTCGTTTATCAAAAACAGTTTCAAATATCACATTAGGTTTATGTTGCCCTCTTTTACTTTTGTAATAAAAAATATTACAAAATATATGGTTTTTACTATTCAGATAGGTACATTATCTACTGTATGTCAGTGATAATTAACTTGTGATCTGCCTGACTTTTTCTGCTCATTAGCTATGCTTCTTGTTAGTGTATTGTATTTGCGGCCCAAGACAATTCTTTTTCTTCCAATGTGAACCAAGAGGGTCAAAAAGTTGGACACCCCTGCCCTATATGTATAGAAGAGAGCCAAATCAGGGACAGAGGTAAAATATGTGAGTCCTTATATTCTGCCATGTAACATACAGTATGTTGTAATTGCTTTCAGTGCACAGTAAACAGCGCTGTAGCAACCTCAACTTCAAGGTTCATTTTAATTGGGGAAAGAACCTAACAAACTAGGGAAGAACACATAACGCATTAAAACACATACATAAATGCATAAAAGTAATTAATGTATCAACTTTGGGCTCTAAATACTTAAAGCGGTAGTAAACCGCGGCTGTTGTAAAAAAAAAAAAAAAAAAAAACACTTGCAAAGCAATGGTATAATGTGCTAGTATGCATCACATACTAGCACGTTATGAAATACTCACCTTAAATAGTCTCTGATCCAATTTCTTAAATCCTGATTAGGAGCAATCTCCACAATAGTGATTAAAAGTCTTATTTCCTTTAATCCACCACAACACATGTATTTCTCTACCCAAAACTAAAATGGCACTAGCTGGCTCCTTTGCTTCTCTAATTATAGAAGGGCAATATTATTCTTTATACTGATCATCTGGGTTATATAAACTCTCTCCTTCTCTCTGTTTCAAATGTCACATCACTGTGAACTACACCCATTCCTTTATATGTGTAGCGCTACCCCCAAAGAAGCCGCTGGCTAAGATGGGTCCTCTGTTTTCTGCCAAAACCTTTCAGAGGCCTCAGCCCTTCTAACACATGAGGTTAATAGAAGAAAAGAACAAGCAACACAAAAAAATCCTTAACACTCAGTTCTAAGGCTATCATGAGTGAGGCACCAAGGCTTTAGGTAAAAGTAAACTTGTATATTATTATTATTTAGAAAGGTAGTTAATAAGGCAAATGTAAACCAATATCGATTATGGTTATACAATCCAACACACTGAGTAGTTAACAGAAAAAGTGATGGGAGTGGGACAAAAATGGTGTAATGGCTCCAAGTCAGCATAAAAAGTAGCAGCACCACCCAGAGTACATAACAGCCAGTGAGCAGGTCTTATTTAACAATACCAGAGCTATACTTCCTTATCCATGTCCTAATGATGGCTCTGTTAGGCCTAGACTGTTTGGGTGAACATGATCAGCATTAAACAGCATAAACAATGTAAAGAAGAGAAAAAAAGGGAGATGGGGCTATTCAACTTAGTAAAAGGGGCAGCCTCTAAGATAGATCTTCTGCCGGCAAATGTTGGGGCCCGTAGATGACCATTGGTGCACTGCACTAGAAGCAGTCTATATATTCTGCAGGCAGTGAAAAATGCATCTTAAACAGGGCAAGAAAGAACACTTGTGAGCCAAGGGGGTGCATGGCAAATCTGTACTCTGAGATTGCAATAATGCGATGTAAACTCCAGAGGATGGAATGTCAACTGGCGGTATCTGAATATGAGGGGAATGCTAATGGTTTCCTACCCTCAGTGGTCTGTCTGTAATTAGCAATACAGGTGGCCATTTCCTCATAGATGCTGTAAAGTTTTGTGATGGAAGGGGCCCCCTCTTGAGCTGATTCTAAGTTGGTGGGAACATGACTGACCGTTCAGCTGGTCTAGCAGATGTGCTGGTCTCTCTGCGAATAACAGTTAACTGGTCCAGCAGATGTGCTGATCTCTCAGCGGCAGCCTCACTATTCTAACCCATGCAATTTCAGGCCTACTACCAGACTCTCTCTGGTGGCTTATTCTAACAGGTCTGGAATGCTTGGATCCCACAGGGCCAAGAGAGTTGGCTTTACCTGGGCAGAGAATATAAAGCACTCCATGCTCATTCTGCCACACACAGGCCATTGAAATTTATTGTTTAGTAAGACAATTGTTTCATTAAATGGCTGCCACCTTGAACTACATCTCCCAGGGCTGCATTCATTTCTATTGGCTTGAGGTGACTTGGCTCTCCCCCTGCTGGTTATAGGAAAATGGTGCAGCAACATTAAAAACTCAGCAGAAGAGGAGGAATGCCAAATGACAAATGTATTTTAGAGCAAGATCTTTGTCTGTAGTCCAGTACTTGGCTAGACTTGTATCTTCTAGACACATATACAGCCATCAAATGACAAGAATCAAAGGAATTGCACATAGTACAAAATCCCAATAATGTATTAAATACATAAATATAATTATTACACTTAAATGATTTTAATGCATATCAGCACTATATAAAACAGCCTGAATGGACAGATTTTTCAAATAGCTCTCTCCCCTGCTTACTGTCTTGACCCTTGACAAGGGCTTTTTTTATATACTAAAGGCCTGTACACAATAGACTGTACAATTTGCAAGTGCATTTGAAGAGAGAATGAGGGGTGTAGTGGTGGCGCTGTTCTTACATAAAACACATCCAGTGGATATTAGATTAAAATTGAAGCCAAGTGTAACGGTAAAAAATGTATAGAATGTATAAATGAACAAGTAACAAAGCGGGCTCTGCCGGGTGTTTGCTGTTGTCCCTCCAGGTGATGGGTGTGGAAATGTGTTCAGAGCCTTATGCGGCGTACACACGATCGATTTTCATGCCATTTTTTAAACCGACGTTTTTCTCGTCGTTTTTTTTCATGTTTCCTCTCAATCCTGTCTTGCGTACACACGATCATTAAAAAAAACGTTCAAGCAAAGCGCAGTGACGTACAACACGTACGACGGCACTATAAAGGGAAAGTTCCGTTCTAATGATGCCACCCTTTGGGACGCTTTTGCTAATTTTGTGTTACCGCGTGTTAGTAAAAGTTTGGTGAGAGACGATTCGCGCTTTTCAGTCTTCGTGCTTTGAAGATCGCTTTGTGGAGTTCAGTTTGTGCCTGTGGGTTTGTATCTGTCTTGCAGTGCTTGTAGTCAGTTCGTATCTGTTTATTCAGTGCGTTCTTGTCTGCTTGTTCCTGTTTTTCAGCTTGTTCTACATAGGCCTTGCTGTTCTTCCATTTGTTCTTCTAGTTCGTTCTGAGCTGCCGACCGTTATCTAGCCATGTTGCGGCTACGTACTCGTCGTAGAGTTCTTGCTGTAGTTGGTGCCGGGGTTCATGCTGTATCCCGACTCCAGGCCATTAACAGGGTGAGGAGGAGTTCATGGACCAAGAATTGGTTGCTCCAGCGGCACCAGTTCTGTCATATGCCTTTGTTGCGGGAGATCAGGGAGAATAATTCTGAGGACTACAGGAATTTTCTCAGGATGTCTGACCCCGTATTTCAGCATCTGTTGGCTTTGGTGTCCCCCTACATTACCAGGCAGGACACCGTTATGCGTGAAGCCATCAGTGCTGAGCAGAGGCTCATTGCCACGTTGCGATACCTGGTGACTGAGAGAAGCCTGCATGACCTAAAGTTTTCCACAGGCATATCCCCCCAGGCTCTGGGTATCATTATACCAGAGACGTGTTCTGCCATCCTTCAAGTTTTGCAGGAGGACTATATTAAGGTAAGTGTTCTTATTGAAAACCACACATTGTATGTATTTCTTTGTTAATATTTTTTTTTGGGTTTATTAGCAGTCCCTAATTCCCATGATTCTTAGCTGCAGGGAATGTCCCCTTTCTCCCCATGGTTATTTTTTTTTGGGAATGTTTTTATTCGGCCTACATTTAAATTTGCCTTACCTAACCTCTCCAGCATGCTATCCTGGGGCCATACCCACCTTGCCTAGTCATTTCCATGTATTTTATTCTATGCTCCATCGTAGTGCTTTACCCTAAACGCACCCTAAAGATTGCCTAGGAATGTTACATTTATTTAAACTTCATACAGAGTGCTACAGCCTTCATTAGTGATCTCCCCAACTCATCTTCACCCCCCCCCCCCAGTTTTTATTTTTGGTTTGTTTTTGGTTTGTTGTTGCTTACTAATAATGTTTTAATTTTTCGGTTTCTCCTAATGTTGGCCATGAATGCTTTTCTTAAATCTGCTTTCAATGTTTCTGTCTCAAAGTATTAATTCATTTTTAATTCAATTCCACAGTTCCCTTCTACGCCACATGAATGGCAGAATGTGGCATCTGAGTTTGCCCAACGATGGAACTTTCCGAACTGTGGAGGGGCCATCGACGGCAAGCATGTTCGGGTTGTCCCACCACCCCATTCGGGATCCTTTTATTATAATTATAAGGGGTTCCACAGCATCGTCATGATGGCAGTGGTGTCAGCCACCTACGAATTCCTGTATGTGGACGTTGGCAAGAATGGCAGGATGTCAGATGGAGGAGTCTTTGCACAGACTGAGTTTGGGGAACGGCTCCTATTGGATCAGCTGGCCTTGCCACCAGCGGAGCAGAATGTGGAGGGACTCCCATTTGTTTTTGTGGCGGATGAGGCGTTTGGCCTGGGTCCCCATTTAATGAGGCCATTCCCTCAATGCACCCTCACCCCTGAGAGGAGGGTGTTCAACTATCGGCTGGCCAGAGCAAGAAGGGTGGTGGAAAATGCCCTTGGCATCATGGCCAGCCGATTCTGCCTGTTCCTCACCTCCATCCACCTTGCCCCTTATAAATGGAACCATGTAGTAATGACTTGTTGCGTGCTCCATAATTTTCTGAGGGTGCATTCTTCAAATTATATGACTTTGAGTGGGCCTGAGGCCTCATTATTGGAAGCAGATAATTTAGTGGCCCTGGAAGCTGGCGGTCCAGGCTTGGCCCCCCAAACCGGACGTGAGGTCCGACAAAAATATGTAGACTATTTTGTGGGTAGGGGGGCCATTGATATGCCTGAGGATGTTTAACAATATTATTTGTTAAAATAAAACTTTTTATTGAGAAAATATTGGTATTGTGTTTTAATGTAATATTCTTTTAGGTTTCTCGTAGGTTTACCTAGTGCACTTGTAGTGCCATGTGTATTTTGCATTCTTAATTAGCCTTTATTGTCAGTGTAAACACAAAACATTGATTAGTTCACTTTGCACAACATTTACATAATGAAGCCACAAATTCTTTGTCTGAAAATACCTTTTTTTATTTTGTTTTAGTAAACTTCCTTTTAAATGTAGATGTCTTAAAAATATTTTTGTGGGTAAAATGCATGAACAGCCATGCATACAAAAACAATATTAAAAATTTTCGTGTAAATGTAAACATGTACTATTCATTAAAGCTTAATAGCAAAAAATACCTGCAAAAACACAGCAAGTTCAACGTTCTTTTGTGTTAAAACATTATACACGCCCAAGCACAGCCATGATATTTTGTAGCCTTTCCTCAACCCGCTTGGTATTTTCCCTGATCTCTATCAAGTCTCCCTTTATTTTTTTAAGGTCACGACAGCAGACCATGAGGTATTGTATCAGGATCTGGGCACTGTGATGTGTAAACTTTTCAGGGTCTTCGGCCAGAACTGCACCTAAATCAAAAAAAAAAACATGTAGTATAGAATATGTAGGCCTACATCTATTAACCTGCATCTGTCTGGTTTGACACTGATCTGTTGTGGTGCCACTTTCCACTTCCTTAACTTCACGTTCCTCTCCATCATGTGTTTCTGGGGGTATTGTTGAAGGTGTTGGATTTCTAGGCTCATCTGACGTAGCTTTTTGAAGCCCTATGGAGATTGCAATAAAAGGTATAGTTTCATTAGTAACTAATAATTATTTTCCAACCAAAACCCTGAAAAGTAAATTTTTTAAAGATTATTTGGAAGTGTGGTCCATTTTTAAATGTACCCCCAGTGACAACCTGAACACATGATTGGATGCATAGCCAAAACCAGAGCATATACTTTTTTAAATAAAGTTTGACACATTGTAACACCCCAAAGTATATACACAGGATCACCTGTGTGTGACACCCTAAAAATTTTGGGGTTTGGGCCCACACTTGTACTACTGCGTTCAGATGTTTAATCAGCTGCTGAGCATTCTCTCCCTTAACATTACAATGCATACCCTTTTAATTTTTAAAAAATGTCATTTGGATTATAAAAATAAAGCAACTTGTTTACAAAATTAGCTCCCCAAAAAAAAGTTAGAAATTTGGGTGTTCACAATGGATGATCCAAAAACATTGTTTTATGAACTGTACGGAGAATGAGGTTTACTACGTCCGTTTACTGTGCGGACGAACATGAAAGTTGGTATCTTTCACTGTACTATATCAAAGTCAAATATACACGACTTAATACAAGTAATAATCTTTAGCAGGGAAAATGAATAAAAAGTACTTACTTTTTCCTAAAACTTTCTTGATTCTTTTGTATTGGTCGGGCTCCCGCAACTTCAGATCAGACCATCGTTTTCTGAGCTGTTCCTTCGTTCTGCACACCCCAAATTTTTGGTGAAGAGTTTTGACCACTTTGCCCATGATTTTTGTCTTGACAAGATTAGGCCTTTTATACGGCCCATGCTTGGCATCATAATCCTCCCTCCTCAAAATGGCAACCATCTCCACCATTTCCTCAAATGACATGTTGGATGCCTTATATCTCCGGCATCGGGATTTTGGGCTCCTCAGGAATTTCCTCCTCTGTAGAGGTAATCTCAGCCACCTGTGTCTCCGCCATGTTGTTAAGCACTACGACAAGCGAGAAGGGGCGGGGAAAGTACAATATCGAATGTCAGGGGCGGGGAATGCGTGCGGAGTTTCACGCATGCGCAGTGTATATCAAGTGAAGATCCATGTGTCGAAAATACGTTCTTTTGCCGGGAGAGGGAGTTCGCAACGAACGTGTTCACCAAGGTACATAACATTTTAAGGATTTGGGTTTCATCAGAGGAGGAGATTTGGGGCTTTTATATCTGTCCAAAATGCTGATTTGATGAATGTTGCCTGAAACATATGTATTTTCTTGGTTCTTGATTTTACAGAGAGAATGAATACTTTCAAAAATCCAGAGTTTATGGGGGAGTTCATAGATAAATGGAAGGAACTCCCTATCCTGTGGCAGACCAAAAGTGGTGCGAATAAAAATAAAACGGCCAGGACAGCAGCACTGGAGAGCCTGCTTGCATTTGTCCAAACCCAGATACCCACAACAACTCTCCAAGATGTGAAAACCAAAATTGCTACCATCAGGGGGACATACAGGACCCAGAGGAATATGGTCCTGAAGTCCCAGAGGTCAGGTGCTGCAGCAGATAAGGTTTATAAACCCAGTCTGTGGTACTACAGCAAGTTATCTTTTCTGGATGACCAGCTGGAAGTGCAGGAATCTCTGTCCACACTTCCCCCCAGAGGTCAATCCAGCCTTCCTTGTAGCCAAACCTCCAGCCTTCCTTGCAGCCAGCCCTCCAGCCTTCCTAGCAACCCTGCTCTGGCTTCCTCTGAGGATCAAGATGAGGTCCTTGAGGAGGCAGATTTGGATATATGGAGCCAGGTAAAGTATTGATATCTACATTTATATGTTACAAAAGTGATAATTTTTAATTGATGTTAGTATTGTTAGGTATTTAATGTTCGTAAAAATTAGGATTTACAGAGCAACAGATAGTAGTGGTCAAATTTGATGGGGACAAGGCAACAATATCATGAGGCGGAATCTATGGAAATTCAATCCCTTTTTCCATTCAATTTAAAAATGTCTGGAGGTGAACAATGTGTGTGATTGATGGAGGCAAAAAATAAAGAATGTCCCTTTCTTTTTTTACAGCCAGAGCAGAGCCAGGAAGAGGGTGATGTTGGGGACCAGGAGGAGGCAGGGCCCAGTGGCACACAGGAGGAGGCTGGGCCCAGCACAAGAGCCCAGATACCTCCCCTGAAAATTAGCCAACGAGGGCCAAGGAGAGCTAGGCAGGTGGAGGAGGAAAGAAGAGCCTTCCTAAAAGAGGCTACTGCGGCCCTCAGAGAGGCACCCTTGGCTGAGGAGTGCTATGCCGCAGTCCTGGCCCATAAGTTAAGCCAAATGGACTTAAGGCAACGCCCATATAGTGAGAACCTTATGCTTAAGGTCATTAACAGGGGGTTGCTCGGGGAACTGACCAAGTTAACAGACCTCACTGAGGTTGTCCCTCCTCCTCCACCTCCTCCTCCTCCTACTACTCCTCCTGCCACAACCTCTCCTCCTGATCCCCAGCCTCCAAGGAAGCAAGCAACAAAGGCTGCAGGGAAGGCTGCAGGGAAGGCTGGAGAGAAGGCTACAAGGAAGAGGAAAAAATAATGCCTGCTGTAGTACCACAGACTGGGGACATATCTGACTTATCTGCTTCTGTTCCTGACCTCTGGGAGTTCAAGCCAAGATTGGGCTCCTTTTTGTTTTAGGAATTCCAGAGTTTGGTTTTCACATCTTGGATGGTTGTTGTGGGGTCCAAAGGATGCACAAATGCAAGCAGGCTCTCCAGTGCTGCCTTCCCCTTTAATTTGTAATGTACCTAAATAAAGGATTATTTTTTTTTGCTTAAAATACTTGACTATGTGATTTCTAGTTTAAAAGAGAGTTTGCTAGGGAGTAGGCAGGGACATTTCAAATAATATTATTGTTATTAACAAGGGACACAAACCTCCTTGAGGCAAAATGATAAAAATTTAGAATGTTGGTGTGGTAACTATACACACAAATAATTTTTTCTAAATCAACCAAAAAAAAAAAACCTACATATATCAAAGAAGCACAAAAAAATAAAATAAAGCTAACTTAATTACAAAATTAACAATAAAAAATAAATAAAAAATAAATAAAAAATTTGTGAGCTGGACATTTAGTTATGAATTTATGAGGGAGATGTGGCTTAACAAGAATATTTTACAATCATTAGATAAATTAGGAATTACTTAAGAAACAAGTTTGCCATAACTCTGAATATCATTAGCAAAAGAAGGTAATTATTTAAGCATTATCAAAAGAAGAACGGAATGCGCAGCATTAAAACTATGCTATTAATTCCACCGTGACGAATGTGGCATCTCCATTTCCAACGCTAGCTTTACCAGAACGAGCGCTCCCGTCTCATACTTGATTCTGAGCATGCGCGTTTTTTTCACGTCATTAAAGCATACACACTATCGTTTTTCACGTCGTTAAAAAAAACGACATGAAAAACGACGTGAAAAAATAGAGCATGTTCGAAATTTTTAATGGCCGTTTTTCACGCCATTAAAAATGCTCTGGAGCATACACACGATCTGTTTTAATGCCCATTTTTAAAAATGGCATTTTTAACAGCATGAAAAACGATCGTGTGTATGGGGCATTAATGTTGATATTAAATATGACGAACCTCAAGTGAAATTGTGAATAAAATATAAAAAAGATTTTAAGAATAAAATGTAAGGGAGTGAAATAAAATTGTCTCTGCCAGGTATTTGCTGAACCTTAGTGATGGGCTTAGTGTTTAGAGAGTGATTGTGTTAATGGGTGTACAAGTGGGTGAGAAAATATTTAAATGTTTGAAATAAGTAGGTGAAATTGGTTTGTCAGTTCCGGCTCGGCCGGGTGTTTGCTAATAGCAAACTAGCTACTAAGAGTGCTATTTTAAAAATACTGGTGAAAAAAGTACTGGCGATTAAATGCTATGCGTATCGCAGGAGATACAAAATGAGTGAATTAATTGAAATGAATTGAAATGTTGTCTCGGCCCGGTGTTGACCAAACCCAGCTGAGATTGTGCTCAATCCCAAGTGATTGAGCTATTAGAGAGAGTGTTTAGGTGATCCGTGGTACACTCTGATGTTGCACATGGAATATTCAACATGAAGTGAGAAATAATAATAATGGTAAAAAATTATATAAATAAATAAAGTCCAATGGTGATAAGTTCAAAAAATGATGACACGATAAATTGGTGACTTTTGCTGTTGCGCTTATTCTAGTAGCCTGTGCCGTGAATGTGGTTATTCGTGATCGTTTAAGATGTTACACTCACCAGATTCTTCATACCCTCGGGGGGTATGGTGCAGTCACAGTATATGCCACTGTGTAGCAGTCTCGGGAAGTCGGGATGGCTCCAATGGTCCCTTGTGGTCCTCCGCGAAGGTGAGGGTTATGGAAAGGAAGAAAGGATGCCCATATTGTGAACCCATATAAAATTTGTTTATTTAGGAAATCGGGAAAAAGGGTACTCACATTGTATTAGACAAGTATAAACATTTAAAATGTCGCTAGGCCAGTGAAGAGCAATCCAAAGTATTGGAAGTGATGAAGGGACGTGACTCCCTCTTACGCGTTTCGTCAGATTGACGTCATCAGGAGCGTAACGTCGGGCTTCACTTCCATATGCAATTTATAGCCCCTCCGGTGTCATGTGCGCATGCGTGAATTTGCATGGCGGCCATTTTGGATATGATTTTGGGGACAGAAGTCCAGCGGCCATGTTTGGTAAGTTTTGCAGACCGGAGCTCAATGTCTACGGTGGTCTATATTGAATTAGACTGGCGGCCATATTTGGTTCGGTTTGCAGACTGAAAATCAAAAGTTTTTTACGGCGGCCATTTTAAGATTGGTCTCATAGCTGAAACATGAAACATGAAAACCGTGGGGCTACGTACCAGAGAATTGCAGAACTTCAGGTGCACCTTAATTAGCTGCCCATGAAAGCAGTGTTACTAGTTTAAATGGCACGTGATACATAAAATACCAAGAAATACAAAATGTATATCGTGTAATGCATGAAGAAGTATAAACAGACATAAATGGAATATAAAATGAAAGAGATGTATAAAAATTGTAAAAAATATATAAAAATATAAAGATCTAATAGAAGGTACATGAGTAACATGTGTAAATGCATAAGATGCATGTTAAAAAGCATAAAATGCATGTTAAAAAGAGGGGTGTACCTATAAATGTAATGTACCGTATTAAGAGGGCATGGACCACATTAGATTAATATTAGGTTAGATTAATATTAGGTGATACCGGGTTTGATGGTGTGTGAAAGAATTGACATTAGATTAAAATCAGGCGAGAGCTGCTTGAGGCATTAAAGGATCTTTGGGGAAAAATTAAAAAAGAATGGTTAGAAATTGGTGAGAAAGCAGTTCAGGTCTAGATCAATATTCATTCCTGCTGGTTGGAGAGTATCAAGCTGGTATATCCACTTCGTTTCATTTTGTGAAATCTTAATTTTCTTGTTTTCACCTCTCCAGTGTCCCTTAATTCTGTCTATTCCATAGAAGACCATAAAGGAAGGGTCTTTCTTGTGAAAGTCCCTAAAATGTCTAGAGACACTGTGTTTGGGGAAGCCGTTTTTGATGTCGTTGATATGTTCTCTTACTCTGACATGTAGTTCTCTGGTGGTTCTGCCTACATACTGTTTGTGGCAAGGACATTCTAGCACATAGGTCACTTGTGTGCTGTGGCAGGTGATTAGTTCTCTGATGTTGTGTTCGGATCCGTTGAAGGGTTATGTAAATTTGGATATTTTCTTATCAGTCTTTTTGCTGGTTCTACAAGGAAGGCATTGTCCACACTTAAAAAATCCTTTGAGGTTTTTAAAGATCTTGATTTGTTTTTGTGGTAGTATGTTTCTAAGGACCTTTCGGATTGTAGGATGGGCCAGTGTTTTCTGATTATCTTTTCCACTTTTTTGTGTTCTCTGTTGAAACCAGTTAGGAAGGCCATGTCCAGGTTTTTCTTTTTCTTATTGTTTGCAGTGTCACCTGCTATCATGGTGTTCCTGTCCATATTTTTGACTTTTTGTTTTAGGGTGAGTAAATCCTTTTCTTTGTAGCCTTTATCTATGAATGTGCTAATAATTGTATTTGCTTGTTGTTCATATTCATGCTGCAATTCCGGAAAATACGCATGAGTTGGCCTTTTGGTATGTTTCCAATCCATTTAGGGTGGTGGCAACTCTTTGTTGGGATATATTCATTCCTATCAGTCTTTTTAAAATAAGTCCTAGTGTTCAAATTTCCATAATTTTTATATATTTGCAGATCCAAGTAGTCTATACTTTGCTTGCTCCAGGTGCCTGTGAAAGTGATCCCATAGATGTTCTGGTTAATCTCGTCAAAAAAATCCTGTAGTTGTTCTTCTGTGCCACCCCATATTATGACAATGTCGTCTATATATCTTCTGTAAAGAATTAGATGTTCTCTATGCCCATTGAAGACCTGTTCTTCCTTCCATCTATTCAGGAAGAGGTTGGCTACACTTGGAGCATATTTGGCTCCCATTGCTACCCCTTTTGTTTGGGTATAGTACTCGCCCTTGTACCAGAAATAATTGTGGCTCATGGCCATTCCCAATCCTTCCAATATGAATTTGATTTGTTGTTCTTTCATATCTGTTTGTTTATACAAGGCCCATTCCACACTGCTAATGCCATCTTTTTGTATGATGTTGCTTGAGAGCTTTTTCAAAAGGAGGAAGATCTGCTGATTTCCAACACCCAATCATATGCAAGCAAAAATGCTGTTTTTTTTTTCCTTGCGTGTGATTGAATATACTTTGTGAAGCTTCCTTTCATTTACTAAACTCTAAGACAAATGCCCTTGCAAAGTCTATATGCCTTTAGTAAATCAACCCCAAAGTCCATTAGGGTAAAACGTGTTAGAGCAGAGCTTGCAAAAAAAATAGATGGTAGAACCTCTGTCTGTTCTAAGCAGCATTACGATTGCAGCATGCAGTGGGGAGCCATGTGCAAACAAACCACAGGGAGTAAGCAGGAGAGAGCTGTATAAGCATCTACCTATTCATATTGTTTTATATAGTGCTGATATGCACTAAAGTCATGGAAGTGTGAAGGTTGTTTTTATGTATTTATTAAATGTAATGGGATTTTACAGTACCCAGTGGATACAACCTCAAGGATCGCTATATAGAACATTTTTGTCTTTCCATAGTTAGACAGGCAAAGGAGCTTGTGAGTGTGGTTTCAGGTTTGGGTGGAGGAATGTACGTGTTGTTATGCAGTAAAGGAAAGAAGACTTTTGAACATTATTGTGGAGATTGGCTCCTAATGGGGATTAAATAAATTGGATCAAATTATATTTGAAGAGACTGTATTCACTTAAGAAAAATGCTATTCGGAGAACGGGGATTGGGTGACCCTCCCCATTATGGGATAGAGGCACTAAAGCGGTGGAGGTTAGGATTCTATGGATGTAGTGATATCCCCTTGATTTGTGTCTGGGGAGTGGTCTTTTTGTGATAAGAGTGGGGGAGGAGATCGCCAAGGGCCGGCCGACCCTGTGGGGACGGGCTCTGGTGGTGAGCCTCCCTGCCCTGTCTCGAGCTCAAAGTTTTCCCTCTCAGTGAGTTATTTTTGGGGTTTGGAGTTTCTGGGCGGGGGGTTTGTGTGTAGGAAACTCGGTTGCTAGTCCTGGTACCCACCTCAGGAGAGGCGGGTCCCCCTCTTGATCTTCCCGGCTAAGAAGAGTGTATCCTGCTTTCAGGATACCCTCTGACTCTACAGGTAACCTAGCAGGACTGGGATTACCTCCGGTATTACCTTGGTGGGCCCCATAGTTGGGGTCTTTTCTTGGAGAGGGAGGGTACTCCTCTCTGAATTGGGGGGTAGATAGACATATCTCTGCTCCCATTCTTGTTCTTTATCTGATTTCTCTTTCCTTTTCCCTTTTCTCCTTTCTTGCTGTTCCCCCCCCCCCATCTCACTCCGTCACCCTTTTCTTTCCATTTCACCTGCCCCCCCTTTTTTTTCTCTCTCCCTTACCTCCCCCTCCCCGTTTGCGCCATCTGGAAGTAGGTGAATCTCTGCTGATACGCTAACATGGCGTCCGTAAGGCACTCCGCGATTCCTCTATCGCTCAAGGTTCTATCTGTCAATGCCAAAGGCCTTAATGTCCCTGAGAAGCGCTCCAGCTTCATAGCAGAAGCCCATAGACAAAGGGCCCAAGTTGTCTTTTTCCAGGAAACTCATTTTAAGTCCAACTCCGTCCAACACCTTGCCAACAAGAGATACCCAGTTGCGTTTCACGCAACATGTGCTGACTCCAAAACGAAGGGGGTAACGATCCTTCTCGCTAAATCCTTTACATTCCAGCTCACGGATCAATTAGTGGATCCGGAAGGCAGATTCTTCTTCCTTAAAGGACTGTGGAAAGACAAGCCGATTACGCTCGCTAACATATACTGCCCAAATTCTAAACAGGTCCCTTTTCTGAAGGAAATACTACTGAAACTCACATCATTCAGGTCAGGCCTCTTAATTCTGGGGGAGACTTCAATCTAGCTCTTGACCCGACCCTTGACACCTCCACGGGCACTTCATCCATCCCTTTCTCAGCCTTACGACAGGCTAAATTGGGGTTGGCCTTGTTGGCCCTCCATGACACGTGGCGCACTCTGCATCCCAGGGGTAGAGACTATACATTTTTCTCCTCTCCACACCCACGCTACTCCAGGTTGGACTACATCTTTATCTCCCAGCGGGATTTACAGTTTGTATACGAGGCGACAATTGAAAACATGGTCCTATCAGACCACCACCCAGTCACCCTGACTAGTGATGAGCCGAACACCCCCGGGTTCGGTTCGCACCAGAACCCGCGAACGGACCGAAAGTTCGTACGAACATTAGAACCCTATTAAATACAATGGATGCGAACGTTCGAATTCTAAAGTGCTAATTATAACAACTATTATGCATGTTATTGTCCTAAAAAGGGTTTGGGAACCCGGGTTCTGCACCAGGGGACATGTATCAATGCAAAAAGAAGTTTTAAAAACGGTCGTTTTTCGGGAGCAGTCATTTTAATGATGCATAAAGTGAAAAAAAAAAAGTCAAATATTCCTTTAAATATCGTACCTGGGGGGTGTCTAAAGTATGCCTGTGAAGTGCCACGTGTTTCCCGTGTTTAGAACTGTCCCTGCACAAAATGACACTTCTAAAGGAAAAAAAAGCCATTTAAAACTGCTTGCGGCTTTAATGTAATGTCTGGTCCCGGTAATATGGATGAAAATCTTTAAGAAAAATGGCATAGCTACCCCATGACCCCCCCCCCCCCTACCCCAGCCCATTACCAGCCCCTTTGGGTCTTGTATGGATATTAAGGGGAACCCCGCACATAAAATAAAAAAGGCCCTATATACTCTGAACAGCCGTATACAGGCGGTGCATACAAGACAGGAACTGTAGGTTTGTTCTTATGTAGAATCTGTTTGTAATTTTGAACAGGTACATTGTTGAAGTGTAGCTCCAGCCCAAAAATCTATTTTTAAACTTTTTGGAAAACATAGGTAAGGGTTATCACCCCTGTAACATTTGTTTTGCTGTCTGTGCCCCTGTTCAGAACATTTCACCTCACTTTCCGTCCCAATGTCAACTGTTTTTGAAATGTGGTGTTTTTCTTGAAACAAGGATTGCTGATAAAGCATCAGTACAGAGGAGACACCTTTCTCCCATATTTATTCTTACAGGAGAGAATTTTCCTTCCTAGGGGTAGATTTCCTCTCACTTCCTGTTGTCTTCTTGCGTTTGCAAGTAGGAGTCGTTTGTAAGTTGGATGTTTGAAAGTAGGGACCTGCCGTATATACTCTGCAGAAATAGGCCCCTTAGTTGTTGGTGTTGGCACAACACTGTAAGCACTCACAGTTACTCTTGGTTGGTGCTGGAACGCCCTGCTGTCAACTATTATATCAAGAATTTTAATTACATATAATTGTTGAACAGTGGTAGTAAAAATTGGGCCTTTGATGGTGGTGCTGGTGCCACAACACTGTAAGCCCTGACAGTTACTCTTGGTGGGTGCAGCAATGGGCCCTGCTGTGAATTATTAGATCAAGAATTGTAATTGCATGCCCCTGTTGAACAGGGGCTGAAAAATTGGGCCTTTCGTGGTGGTGGTGGTGGTGTTGCCACAACACTGTAAGCCCTCAGAGTTACTCTTGGTGGGTGCAGGAATGGGCCCTGCTGTGAATTATTAGATCAAGAATTGTAATTACATGCCCCTTTTGAACAGGGGCTGAAAAATTGGGCCTTTCGTGGTGGTGGTGGTGGTGGTGGCGTTGCCACAACACTGTAAGCCCTCAGAGTTACTCTTGGTGGGTGCAGCAATGGGCCCTGCTGTGAATTATTAGATCAAGAATTGTAATTGCATGCCCCTGTTGAACAGGGGCTGAAAAATTGGGCCTTAGGCACTGGTGGCACAACACTACAACCCCTCACAGATACGTTACTTGGAGCACAGCAATGAGCCCTGTTGCAAAGTATTGCTTCAAAAATTGTAATGACACGCCCCTGTTAAACAGGGGCTGAAAAATTGGGCCTTAGGCACTGGTGCCACAACACTCCAACCCCTCACAGATACTGTACTTGGAGCACAGCAATGAGCCCTATGGCAAATTATTGCTAAAAAAATTGTAATTACACGCCCCTGTAAAACAGGGGCTGAAAAATTGGGCCTTAGCCACTGGTGGCGGCACCCATAAACAAAAATGATCTTCCAAGCTATCATCATCAATCGTATCATTGAGGACTCGGAGGAGGAGGATAGCCAGTCAACATAACAGCACAGGCACTCAGCATCAGCATCAGTCTTGAAGGGATGTGACATGTTAAAATCAATTAGTCTGTTATATCAGCATCAGGTGTGTGGTAGCTGGTGGTGATCCAAGACTGGTTCATCTTGATGAAAGTCAGTCGATCAACCGAGTCGGTGGACAGGCGCACCCTGTGATCCGTGACAAATCCTCCAGCAGCACTGAATGTGCGTTCCGAAAGAACGCTGGATGCAGGACAGGCCAGTAGCTCAATTGCATACTGTGCAAGCTCTGGCCAGTGATCCATCCTCAAGACCCAGTAAGCCAGAGGATTTTCGGTGGGGAAGGTGTCCAAGTCTGACCTTGCCCCTAGATATTCCTGCACCATGTTTATCAGACGCTGGCGATGGTTGCTGGAACCGATCATACTTTGGGGCTGCGGACTAAAGAATTGTCTGAACGCATCGGTCAGACGGCCACCTTCCCCACCGCTCCTTCTTTGACTGGCCGAAGCCTCAGCAACTCGTTGTCCTGGACCAGGAGTTTGTAACCTCCCAGTCTCTGGGAACGCGTTGCACAGACCTTTCTGCAAGGCCTCCCGGAGTTGTCTCATCCTCTGCTCCCTCTGCGAAGGTAACATAAGGTCCGCAACCTTACCCTTGTACCGTGGATCAAGGAGAGTGGCCAGCCAGTAATGGTCCCTCTCCTTGATCCGAAGAATACGAGGATCCTTCCGCAGACTTTGCAGGATCAGGGAGGCCATGCAGCGTAGGTTTGCTGAGGCATTCGCTCCGGAGTCCTCTGGGTCACTAAGGACGACATGATCCGCAGCCACCTCCTCCCAGCCACGTACAAGTCCACTGGTTTCTTGGGACTGTAAATCATCCCTAAAAGACTGCTGCTGATGATGCTGAGTGCCAGCCTCCACCTCCATGCTGACACAATCCTCCTCCTCCTCCTCCTCCTCCTCCTCCTCTTCCTCTTCCTGTGCGATGGGTGGGACAGAAGGAACACTGTCTGGGTAAAGGGGGCCTTGAGAGGCAAGGAAGTCCTCCTCTTCCTGCCTCTGTTCTGCCTCAAGTGCCCTGTCCATTATTCCACGCAGCGTGTGCTCCAACAGGTGGACAAGAGGTACAGTGTCACTGATGCATGCACTGTCACTGCTCACCATCCTCGTGGCCTCCTCAAATGGTGCCAGGACAGTGCATGCATCCCTGATCATGCCCCACTGGCGTGGAGAAAAAAAACCAAGCTCCCCTGACCCTGTCCTGGTGCCGTAGTCGCACAGGTACTCATTGATGGCCCTCTGCTGCGTGTGCAGCCGCTGCAGCATGGCCAACGTTGAGTTCCACCTGGTGGGCATGTCACATATAAGGCGGTTCTTGGGCAGGTTCAACTCCTTTTGCAGCTCAGCCAGGCGAGCACTGGCATTATAAGATCTGCGGAAATGCACACAGACTTTCCTGGCCTGCCTCAGGACATCCTGTAAGCCCGGGTACCTGCCCAAGAACCGCTGCACCACCAGGTTAAGGACGTGAGCCACACAGGGCACATGGGTCAGTTGTCCCTGTCGGAGGGCGGAGAGGAGGTTGGTGCCATTGTCGCAAACCACCATTCCTGGCTTAAGCTGGCGTGGCGTCAACCACCTCTCGGCCTGGCCCTGCAGAGCAGACAGGACCTCTGCCCCAGTGTGGCTTCTGTCCCCCAAACACACCAGCGCAAGCACGGCATGGCATCTTTTTGCCTGCGTACTTGCGTAGCCCCGTGAACGGCTACGGAGCACCGCTGGTTCATAGGACAAACCACAGGAAGAGGCCATGGAGGAAGAAGAAGAGGAGGGGTGGAGGAGAGAGGTGTGTCACAACCAGTAGTAGCATTTTGGAGGCGTGGCGGTGGAACAACCTCCAACACTACTGCACCTTGTCCTGCATCCTTCCCAGCTGCCAAAAGAGTGACCCAATGGGCCGTGAAAGAAAGGTAACGTCCCTGTCCATGCCTGCTGGACCATGAGTCAGCGGTAATATGCACCTTACCGCTGATCGCCCTGTCCAGCGAGGCCAAGACATTGCCTTCCACATGCCGGTAGAGAGCCGGAATAGCCTTCCGTGAGAAAAAGTGGCGTTTGGGAACCTGCCACTGAGGAACCGCACATTGCACAAACTCACGGAAGGGGGCCGAGTCTACCAACTGAAAAGGCAGCAGTTGAAGCGCTAGCAATTTAGCCAAGCTAGCATTCAACCGCTGGGCATGTGGATGGCTGGGAGTGAACTTCTTTCGACGGTCCAGCAGCTGGGGCAGGGAAATTTGCCTGCTAGAATCGGACGTCGGTGTACTGCTAGCAGAGTGGCCGCAAGTACTTGGCTGTGACACACCTAATTCTACACCTTCATTCCTCTCAGTGCATGTTTCAGAGAGGACTGAAGTTATAGTGGGGTTGGAGATCCCAGCTGATGCGGTGCAAGGAGAGGTCCGCTTTGTTCTTTGGTGTGGGTCTTTGAGGTAGGCTTGCCAACGAGCTGCATGGCAGGTCAACATATGTCTGGTCAGGCATGTGGTACCCAAGCGGCTGATGTTTTGGCCACGCGATATACGCTTGAGACATATGTTGCAAACAGCAGCTGTGCGATCTGATGCACTAGCCTCAAAAAAGGCCCACACCAAGGAACTTTTTGAATGACGGGCAGAGGCAGCGCCCTGCACAGGCGGAGCTCTGCGGTGTGATTCCGTCGGTGTACTGCCCTTACGCTGGCCACCAAAGGGCATCCTGCCTCGTTGGAGATGTGCCTCCTCCTCATCCTCCTCCTCCTCCTCTCTCCTATTAGGCACCCACGTGGAGTCAGTGACCTCATCATCCCCTCCCTCCTCATCACTGGAGCCAATCTGGCAGTATGCTGCAGCTGCTGGAACATGACTGCCAGATTGGTGTCCTTCTTGAGCATCCCCTCTGTCTGCTCTCACGCTACTGCCTTCCTGTAGCTGGGTTTCATCATCAGACCCTTCGAAACGCTGGGCATCCTCCTGGAGCATGTACCCAACACTGTGCTCAAACAGTTCGGGGGACTCCTCAGGAGGAGGACATGGTGGGTCTAGGGAAGGAGTGACTGATGATGAGTCTGACATTGATACCAGGGAAGAGGACGCTTTGGCAGCTGCTTTGCCAGTACCCTGAGCCTGGGTGAGAGAGGATGAGGAGGAGGAGGAGGGCTTGGTCATCCACTCTACCAAGTCTTCGGCATGATGTGGCTCAACATGTCCAGCTGCCGAAAAGAAGGACAAGCGTGTCCCATGGCCATGTGCTGATGAGGATGCACCGCGTCCACGACCAGCACTGTTGCCCCCAGACACAGAGCCTGCTTGCCCTCTTTTATTGCCTCCTGACTGTCTGCCTCTCCTTGTTTGCCTTCCAGACATTCTAATAGATGGCCTGCAGGGAGATGGGAAAAAAGCAATAAGGGCTACCTTCAGGTGTCCTTCTCTGTCCCTTTACTTAAGGATTTCTAAATATGGTTGAGGATTATTGCTTTTGCACAGAATAGCACAACGACAATTTCCCTGACTGTCCAAAAAACAAGGATTTCAAAGATGGTTGATGAGGAATGCTTTGGCACACTATAGCACAAGGAGAAATCCCCTCACTTTCCTTCTTTGTCCCTAGAAACAAGGACTGGCACAGTGAAAGAAACTGACACTCTCCCTACCTACAGTTTTCTGTCCCTAGAAAAAATGTTTTTTAAAGCACACTATAGCACAAGGAGAAATCCCCTCACTTTCCTTCTTTGTCCCTAGAAACAAGGACTGGCACAGTGAAAGAAACTGACACTCTCCCTACCTACAGTTTTCTGTCCCTAGAAAAAATGTTTTTTTAAAGCACACTATAGCACAAGGAGAAATCCCCTCACTTTCCTTCTTTGTCCCTAGAAACAAGGACTGGCACAGTGAAAGAAACTGACACTCTCCCTACCTACAGTGTTCTGTCCCTAGAAAAAATGTTTTTTTAAAGCACACTATAGCACAAGGAGAAATCCCCTCACTTTCCTTCTTTGTCCCTAGAAACAAGGACTGGCACAGTGAAAGAAACTGACACTCTCCCTACCTACAGTGTTCTGTCCCTAGAAAAAATGTTTTTTTAAAGCACACTATAGCACAAGGAGAAATCCCCTCACTTTCCTTCTTTGTCCCTAGAAACAAGGACTGGCACAGTGAAAGAAACTGACACTCTCCCTACCTACAGTTTTCTGTCCCTAGAAAAAATGTTTTTTTAAAGCACACTATAGCACAAGGAGAAATCCCCTCACTTTCCTTCTTTGTCCCTAGAAACAAGGACTGGCACAGTGAAAGAAACTGACACTCTCCCTACCTACAGTGTTCTGTCCCTAGAAAAAATGTTTTTTTAAAGCACACTATAGCACAAGGAGAAATCCCCTCACTTTCCTTCTTTGTCCCTAGAAACAAGGACTGGCACAGTGAAAGAAACTGACACTCTCCCTACCTACAGTTTTCTGTCCCTAGAAAAAATGTTTTTTTAAAGCACACTATAGCACAAGGAGAAATCCCCTCACTTTCCTTCTTTGTCCCTAGAAACAAGGACTGGCACAGTGAAAGAAACTGACACTCTCCCTACCTACAGTTTTCTGTCCCTAGAAAAAATGTTTTTTTAAAGCACACTATAGCACAAGGAGAAATCCCCTCACTTTCCTTCTTTGTCCCTAGAAACAAGGACTGACACAGTGAAAGAAACTGACACTCTCCCTACCTACAGTTTTCTGTCCCTAGAAAAAATGTTTTTTTAAAGCACACTATAGCACAAGGAGAAATCCCCTCACTTTCCTTCTTTGTCCCTAGAAACAAGGACTGGCACAGTGAAAGAAACTGACACTCTCCCTACCTACAGTTTTCTGTCCCTAGAAAAAATGTTTTTTTAAAGCACACTATAGCACAAGGAGAAATCCCCTCACTTTCCTTCTTTGTCCCTAGAAACAAGGACTGGCACAGTGAAAGAAACTGACACTCTCCCTACCTACAGTTTTCTGTCCCTAGAAAAAATGTTTTTTTAAAGCACACTATAGCACAAGGAGAAATCCCCTCACTTTCCTTCTTTGTCCCTAGAAACAAGGACTGGCACAGTGAAAGAAACTGACACTCTCCCTACCTACAGTTTTCTGTCCCTAGAAAAAATGTTTTTTTAAAGCACACTATAGCACAAGGAGAAATCCCCTCACTTTCCTTCTTTGTCCCTAGAAACAAGGACTGGCACAGTGAAAGAAACTGACACTCTCCCTACCTACAGTTTTCTGTCCCTAGAAAAAATGTTTTTTTAAAGCACACTATAGCACAAGGAGAAATCCCCTCACTTTCCTTCTTTGTCCCTAGAAACAAGGACTGGCACAGTGAAAGAAACTGACACTCTCCCTACCTACAGTTTTCTGTCCCTAGAAAAAATGTTTTTTTAAAGCACACTATAGCACAAGGAGAAATCCCCTCACTTTCCTTCTTTGTCCCTAGAAACAAGGACTGGCACAGTGAAAGAAACTGACACTCTCCCTACCTACAGTTTTCTGTCCCTAGAAAAAATGTTTTTTTAAAGCACACTATAGCACAAGGAGAAATCCCCTCACTTTCCTTCTTTGTCCCTAGAAACAAGTACTGGCACAGTGAAAGAAACTGACACTCTCCCTACCTACAGTTTTCTGTCCCTAGAAAAAATGTTTTTTTAAAGCACACTATAGCACAAGGAGAAATCCCCTCACTTTCCTTCTTTGTCCCTAGAAACAAGGACTGGCACAGTGAAAGAAACTGACACTCTCCCTACCTACAGTTTTCTGTCCCTAGAAAAAATGTTTTTTTAAAGCACACTATAGCACAAGGAGAAATCCCCTCACTTTCCTTCTTTGTCCCTAGAAACAAGGACTGGCACAGTAAAACACACTGACACTCTCCCTACCTATCCTTCTCTTTCCCTAAACTAAAGGAATCCAGGTTAAGCAAGAAAGAAATAAAAGTCACTGTCCCTGCCTATGCTGCTCTATCCCTGCTCCGGAACACACTACACTAGGCCGCCGTGCTGGCGGCCTTTTATAGTGTGGGGCGTGTACTAAACACCCTCAGCAATAATTGGCCACAGGCATCCTGCCTGTGGCCAATCATTGCTCTCCTCGCTGCCGGCGCTGTGATTGGCCAAGCATGCGGGGTCACAGTGCATGCTTGGCCAATCACAGCGCCTGGATGACACTGCGATGGCGTAGTGCATTGTGGGCCGTTCGCGTCACTCGAATTTGGCGCGAACGGCCCAAATCGTTCGATCTTCGTCGAACGATCGAACAGCCGATGTTCGAGTCGAACGTATGTTCGACTCGAACACAAAGCTCATCCCTAACCCTGACCTTAAGATTTCCGCAGAAGGAGACATCCACTAAGATCTGGAGGCTTGACGCCTCACTTCTTGCGGATCTTGCTAATGTTGCCGCCCTCAAACAAGCCATTAGCGAATATTTTTGCCAGAATGATACCTCGGAAGTCTCTCCCATGACCCTGTGGGAGGCACATAAATGTGTGATCAGGGGGCACCTTCTGTCTCTGGCGGCCAGGAAAAAGAGGGAAAGCAGAGAGTTGATTCAGTCTTTGGTTGAGAAAATCTCCAAATTGGAAGCTCAACACAAGTGCTCGCTGGCAATTGGGGCAGCATCCGAACTGGCGGATGCTAGAACTCTCTTGCGCGAGGAACTGTTTAAAGGAGCTCGGAAACGCTTCATGCTATCCCAAAAACTGTTCTATGAACAGGGGAACAAGCCTGGGAAACTGCTTGCGAGATTTACGCAAAAACGTGTTCTCGCCTCAACCATCCATCAGGTGAGGGATAGACAGGGTAAGATTCATACGAAAAATGAGGACATTCGCGACAGTTTAAGGATTTCTACAGCAATTTATATAACATTAAGGAGAAAGAGGAAGGTGCGGTTTCGGCAGAGGCTCGGGCGTCCATGATCAAGGACTTTCTACGTCAATATGCGCCTCAGGCATTGTCTGAGGAAGACCAGCAACTCCTAGATGCGCCGCTGTCGTTGGAGGAATGGACTGCGGCTTTGAAAACCATGAAACCTGGTAAGAGCCCAGGGCCTGATGGTTACACAGCACAATATTACAAATGCTTCCCAGACCTCCTGGCGCCAAATTTTATAAAAGCCTTTAACTCTCTCGCCAACCCCCCTTGCCAGTCTAGCACTTTGCTAGAAGCCTATATTTCAGTAATTCCTAAGGACACTAAAGATCCCTCGGACGAACCGAACTACAGACCAATTTCGCTTCTTAACGTGGACGTAAAACTCTTTGCTAAGATACTTGCTGACCGACTCGCACATCACGTTCCGTCATGGGTAGGACTTGATCAGGTCGGGTTTGTCCCTGGAAGAGAAGCCAGGGATAATACCATCAAGGCCCTCAACATACATCAGTGGCTCACTTCTTCTAAACAAGAGGGTTTTTTTCTGTCGATGGATGCGGAGAAGGCCTTCGACCGAGTGGCCTGGGACTACATGGACTCTGTTATGGAGGCTCTAGGTCTGGGGTCCAGAATGCGGACTTATATTGGAGCATTGTACACAAGTCCACGAGCCCGAGTTAGGGTCAATGGTCACTTGTCGGAGGCCTTCTCCATACACAACGGCACTAGGCAAGGCTGCCCCCTATCCCCCATTCTTTATATCCTCACACTGGAGCCACTCCTTCGTTGCATACGGGAAAGCCCTGATATTCGGGGTGTTGTCGTTCGCAGCAAGGAATACAAGCTTGCGGTATTTGCCGACGACATACTGCTCTTCCTCTCCTCCCCCTTGATCTCCCTGCCTAACTTGATGTTTTTCCTTGACAATTTTAGACGTATCTCACATTTGAAAATTAATTACTCCAAGTCATTTGCGTTGAATATCACCCTGCCCTCGACCTTGGTCGCCCAATGCCAAGAAAACTTCCCCTTCTCTTGGAAGTCGGACGATATTACCTATCTAGGTATTCGGCTACCGCAGAACCTCTCAAAACTTTACGAGAAGAATTTCTTGAATGAACTGAACGCCATACAACAGGATTTGCTCCGCTGGGAATCTCCCACGATTTCTTGGTTTGAGCGTGCCTCCATCATTAAAATGACAGTGCTCCCCCGACTACTATATAAACTTCAGACCATCCCGATCGCCTTGCCGTCCTCCTTTTTCGCCTCCTATAAGAGACTTTGTAGAAAATTCCTGTGGGGCTCCAAGGCCCCAAGAATTGGTTGGGCGAAGCTGGTACTCCCTAAATTAGAAGGGGGTATTGGACTCCCAGACCTGCAGAGGTACTATTGGGCCACTCACCTGGCACGAGTGGTCGACTGGAAGGTGCACTCACATCGTAAGGGTTGGGTGCACCTGGAAAATTTGAGCCTAGGACTTGAGCTGGAGAAATTGCCCTGGCTTTCCAAGAAATACTGGACGCCCCCGTTATGTCTCATCCCCTAGTGGGGGCAACCCTGTCGGCCTTTGCACGGGCTTGCAGGGCACATGAGGTTTCAGCCACGGAATGTGGTTTGACCCCCATCAAGGGGAACCCTGATTTCGCACCAGGACTGGAGGGGACCTTCCTAGAGCTAGAATGGCAGCGTGCAGATATGTTAGCTAAACACTTTTTCTCTGGGGATAGATTCCTCACACCGAGGGAACTACAGGCAATGTCCCTGACCAGAGCTTTCCCTTTCTTTGCTTACCTTCAGCTAAAGCACTTTCTAGACGGCCTGAAAACAAGAGGCCGCTTTTCAAGGCCAGCTACGGTATTGGAATCTCTATGCTCCGGTCCGTCCCCCCAGAGGCATGTAATCTCGATGCTATACGCCTCGTGGTTTAAGCGACCGTTCACAGCTATGGAAGCGGAACGGGCCTCGTGGGAAGCCCGTCTGGACAGATCTATAGAGCCAAGGAACTGGGAACGGGTTCATTGGTATATCCATAAAGGTTCACTAAACGTAAACATCCAGGAGAACGGGTACAAGATCAGAACACGGTGGTATAGGACACTGGACCTCGTTCATAAATTTTGCCCGACCATGTCAGACCAGTGCTGGAGATGTGGCAGAGAGCTGGATACCTTCCTACATGTGTGGTGGGAGTGCCCTCTGATTCAACCCTACTGGCGAGGGGTCCATGATGTGACGACTAAGACTTCCTCATTACCCCTGGAGTTTTCATCAGCACAGTATCTCCTTAATCTCTCTGAAATATCAAAAAAGACGTACCGCACCTCGGTTGCGATCCATATGATCAACGCAGCCAGAATGTGTATTCCTGTGCACTGAAGGGATACGATGCCTCCATCGATGACACGTCTTAACCGTATTGCAGCGATAGAGGAACTAATTCACACCGCGCAAGATAGCATTACTACTTTTACTGCTACATGGGATGATTGGTTTAAATTTCGAAACTCTGCAGAGTACCAGACTCTAATGCTGAATACGGTTTGACCTGGTTTGAGCGAAGATGCTCTCATGTGACTAGGGCAGGTTCGCAGGTTCGGGTATGGGAACCTGCCTTAGAGCGACATGTACGGAGAGGGTTGATGGTGGTACCCCCACCCCCTCTTTAGGATTTTGCCTCTTAGTGGAGTGATCCCTACACATTCCTCTGCCCCCTTCCCCTCCCCCCCTTTTTTTTTTTGGTTTTGGTGTGCTCCCCTCCAAGTCCACACCCCACCTCTCTTACTCTTTCCTCCTGAGCCCGCTCTGAGCTTCTCCCCTTTCTCTCCTTCTCTTCTATTTCCTTTTCCTCTCTCTCTCTTTCTCCCTCTTTCCCCCTTCTCTGTCCGTATGATTCTGCTGGGCGAGGGGCGTGGGGGCTGGGGCCACGATGGATGACCCCAGTGTCCAGGCTCTTCGGAATTTGCGAATCCTCAGATCAGATTAGGTTGCATTTAGCTTAAACAAGCTGGCTCCAATATAAGGCGGCAAGGGACCTGAAGTGTTGCTTTGTTTCCCCCCCTTTTGCTTTTCTTTGTCTGAGGACAATTACCAAAACATATACTACGATAATCGGGGTGAGCCCCCTCACAGAAGTACTGATGCATTTCTTTCTTGAGGGGGTCGAGGGAAGAGCAATTGTTGTTATGAGTGTTTTGGGTACGCTGTTCAGATCTTGCCACGTTCTGTGTTATTTATCTTTTGAATTGTTTCGAATGTGGAGCAAGAACTCCTTTCTTCTGATCTGTATCTTTGGATATTATTGTGAACTTCTCTATTTTATCTGTAATTTGTTTTCTATAATAAAAAGTTTATTGTAAAAAAAAAAAAAAAGAAAAATGCTATTACACTAACTGTGGCACAGGGACCAATGTATAATTTATTAATTGTTTGTTCATTCATACATATCATGGGAGTTATGTTTAAGAGTGCATAGTGATAATGCATAATTTATGTACAATATATAAATGAAAAGGTGCATTGTTGTGCTTTGAAAACATAGATAAAAATGCATAATGGAAAGGTATGAATGCAGTCATATGCCGCGTACACACGATCGTTTTTAATGTCATTTTCAAAAACAACGTTTTTCTCTACGTGATTTTTCTTGTTTCCTCTCAAGCCTGTCTTGCATACACACGTTCATTAAAAAAACGCTCGAACAAAGCGCAGTGACGTACAACACATACGACGGCACGATAAAGGGGAAGTTCCGTTCGAATGGCGCCACCCTTCATGTTAGTAAAGTTTGTTGAGCGACGATTCGCGCTTTTCAGCCTCGTGTTTTTTAGTCCGTTACAGCATGACGAATGTGCTATCTCCATTACGAACGCTAGTTTTACCAGAACGAGCGCTCTCGTCTCATACTTGATTCTGAGCATGCGTGTTTTCCCCTCGTAAAAGCATACACACTACCGTTTTTCACGTCGTTAAAAAAAACTGTGTGAAAAACTACGTGAAAAAATAGAGCAGGTTCTCATATTTTTTAGGCCATTTTTCACGTCGTTAAAAATGCTCTGGAGCCTACACACGATCGTTTTTAATGCCCAATTTAAAAAATTGCATTTTTAACGTCGTGTGTATGCGGCATTACAGCTAACAAAAATGAAAAAATTTTATAACAACTTTTATTCATTAAAATTTAGTGCATCGATATACAGTATTGTCCCCTCAAAATGGCAACAAAAGTGAGTACACCCTTAAGTGAAAATGTCCAAATTTGGCCCAAAGTGTCAATATTTTGTGTGGCTACCATTATTTTCCAGCACTGCCTTAACCCTCTTGGGCATGGAGTTCACCAGAGCTTCACAGGTTGCCACTGGAGTGCTCTTCCACTCCTCCATGACGACGTCACAGAGCTGGTGGATGTTAGAGACCTTGTGCTTCTCCACCTTCCGTTTGAGGATGCCCCACAGATGCTCAATAGGGTTTAGGCCTGGAGACATGCTTGGCCAGTCCATCACCTTTACCCTCAGCTTCTTTAGCAAGGCAGTGGTTGTCTTGGAGGTGTGTTTGGGATCGTTATCATGTTGGAATACTGCGCTGCAGCCCAGTCTCTAAAGGGAGGGGATCATGCTCTGCTTCAGTATGTCACAGTACATGTTGGCATTCATGGTTCCCTTTATGAACTGTAGCTCCCCAGTGCCGGAAGCACTCATGCAGCCCCAGACCATAACACTCTCACCACCATGTTTAACTGTAGGCAAGACACACTTGTCTTTGTACTCCTCACCTGGTTGCCGCCACACACGCTTGACACCATCTGAACCAAATACGTTTATCTTGGTCTCATTAGACCAGCGGACATGGTTTCAGTAATCCATGTCCTTAGTCTACTTTTGTTCAGAAAACTGTTTGTGGGCTTTCTTGTGCATCATGTGGGACGACAGCCATGCAGACCAATTTGATGCAGTGTGTGGCGTATGGTCTGAGCACTGACAGGCTGACCCCCCACCCCTTCAACCTCTGCAGCAATGCAAAGAGCACTTATACGTCTATTTCCCAAAGACAACCTCTGGATATGACGCTGAACACGTGCACGCGCACGCAACTTCTTTGGTCGACCGTGGCGAGGCCTGTTCTGAGTGGAACCTGTCCTGGTAAACCGCTGTATGGTCTTGGTAACCGTGCTGCAGCTCAGTTTCAGGGTCTTGCCAATCTTCTTATATCCTAGGCCATCTTTATGTAGAGCAACAATTCTTTTTTTTCAGATCCTCAGAGAGTTATTTGCCATGAGTTGCCATGTTGAACTTCCAGTGACCAGTATGACTAATAATTTAACAACCCCATTCACACCTGAAACCTTGTAACACTAACGAGTCTCATGACACCGGGGAGGGAAAATGGCTAATTGGGCCCAATTTAGACATTTTCACTTAGGGGTGTAATCACTTTTGTTGCCAACAGTTTAGACATTAATGGCTGTGTGTTGAGTTACTTTGAGGGGACAGAAAATTTACAGTTATACAAGCTGTACACTCACTACTTTACATTGTAAATTAAATTTGACCTTTCCATTTCAACCTGCGGCCAGTCATTCAATATGGGATACTAAAGCTATGGCCTTGTTATATATATTTGTATAGTGTGCCCTGTTCTTGAACAGATCATTTGGAATGGTGCTTAGTGATAAAATTCTTTCCAGGATTCCCCTTCCTGCTGAAGAATAGATGAAGAGACGTGAAGTAATAAGGCAGCAATGATGGTGTACAAAGTGGAGTAATACAGTATATACATTGTGAATGCAGGTCTCTCAGAGGGCAAGTCCATAATGACCCTTGCTCACAGCATGTCTTCAGTTTTCAAAGTTGAATGACGCTGGGCATCAATCTATCATTCTACCCAGAAGACTGAGGATGTCCAGTGGCAGAAATAGTATACCCTGGGGTGACAGCACCAGAAGTGGAAGTAAGTATTACAGCCTGAGCTGCATTTTTATTAACCTCCTGAGCAGCTAAAGAAAAACAAATCAAATTAGCCAGACATTGGGTTGAGTTTCAAACTTCACGAAAAAGCAGATAATGAACAAATAGTATACCGTGCACTCTGAAGTGGCAAAATTGTAAGGAAGCAACATTGTTTTTTTTTTACAGTTAGAAAATCACAGCATATGCAGATTGAAATGGAAATTTATTTTTAATAATTTTTATTTACAACATTTTTAGCAATGTGCAAAATGTTTATCTATGTAGCAATGTATGTTATATTTTAATGCAAAAGTGAAACAAGGATTCCCGAGAAAGCTCAGGAAAGAGATTCTGAGATGAAGCATGTTAATGAGTGTGTAGTGCTGCCACTGAAGCTTGCAATACAAAAACTGATTTTTCTCCTCTTAGGGTTTTTAGTTATTGCTAGTTAGATATCAAGGATATTTCTTCCTTATTTTTGGGAGCTGCTTTATGACTTGCTACCAGCATATAATCTTTAAATAGTAAAATAACTTTACTGAAATAGTCACTTTACGTTACTTAAACAATTATTTATTTGACTACTACTGAAGCTATTTTGTACTTTAATATTTTTTTAAATGACCTTTTAATATCAACCTTAAAGCCAGCTGTAATTTTCTAAAATTGGGAATGTAAATAAATGTAAAAAAAAAAGTGTTTTATTTTGCAAAAATGTTGCTAAGCCTTCTAGCCCCGCCTTTCTGCCTGCTCTGCTCAGATTGGGCTGTAAGAAGTTTTCATAAGTTCCATCTAGTGGCCACATTATGGCCAGTGGATATAGAGCTGATGATGCTAGTAAATAAGTATTAGTTTCCTATGACCATCAGCTCCATCTATTAGCCCTTAATGTAGTATTTTCCTGATCCACTCTATTCTGTAAGACTAAACATTATATTTAACCTGGAGAGAAAATAGCTTAGTAACATTCAATTTAGCCCCATTTGCACAGACCAAATCTAACTGCAGTTTTACAGGATGAATAATAATACTTCTGAAAATAAGTTTTCTAAAAATAGTGTAGCGCTGGTATTTTTGTTTACAAATGCTTTAATAATGTAAGTCTATGAGCAGTGTCATAGCTTAGTATTTGGCACCATCTAGTGGCCAATACAAGAAATGGACTCTAAGTATTTTCCTTTTCCTAGAGGTACAACAGAAAATGACTGCTCTGTTTACATTTCTGCTATGACCTACCCACAATGCAAAGTGACTTACCCAGGAACACTCACTACTGAATTGCATGCTGGGTAGGATATAAAAAGGCCCCGCGTGGCCATCTTGGGTCTCTTCTGGACGCATTGCCTGCCTGTAAGGACCTGTGAGGAGGTCTCCAGAGAGTGTGGCCTACTGCCACTGGAAAGGGAACATTTAAAGACTCTGCCATCCATCTGATTGCTGAACAAACTGAGTGACCGGATCGGGAAGAATCCAGAGACACCTGTTTGGAGTGATCAGAGGGTCCGGTTCATCTTGCGGAGCAGTGTGACGTGAGCCGGCCGGTGAGAAGCAAGACTGTGACCAGCGGAGCGGAGCTGTTACATCCCTTCAGGCCCAGTTTGGTGAGAGGGCTGTTGCCCACAGTTTCTTACGCACTTGCAAACACTTAGACTTTAACACAGTGTTGCTGGGACCTGTAGTCCCACTGAGGAGAATATAACAAAGACTGAGTTTAAGCAGGCCTCAAGCCTATCCTTCACTAGAGTTTAACACTTTGTTATTCCTGAGCAATTACACCAGAGGTAATTACAAGTGGATCACACTACAGGAACAGTTCCAATATTCATCTCAAGTTAACCCTTGTTATTCCACTGTTGGATTACAAATTGTTACAAACTCAAATAGCTAGCAGAAGAAAGAAGATAAAAAGACTGCATCTTGTATTGCAAGGCCTTGCACCTTTATCAAAGTAGGGGGAGCTCCCTTGCAGTTGTGTTGTACCATATTTGTCATTTGTATTTCTGTATTCACCAGAGTGTGCTGGAATTGGGAAGGTGCCCAGAGTAAGGAGTAATCACTCTGAGCACTAGTCCCAATTGGAGCCACATTCTCAGAGGTCACCTAGATAATTGTACAGATACAATCTGTTGTGTGTACCTACTGTGCTGTCGCGTTATGTTTATGTGACAGTGCAACTGCTGAAATTATTACTTTACACTAACCTTAGTAAAAATATGTTCTTGGTTAAGTACTTTGGTGTGGAGTGTTGTTCCTTTTTCAGCAGCAGATGGAGCCATTGGATACACAGGTAATAGCAAAAGTATACTGTTATTATATTGTGGGGTTATCCTTCACCATTAGCTCCACACCAACATTGCACCACAGCTGTGTCAAGGGGATTGAGACAAGTCAGTGGGGGTTCACTAGTAGAGTACAGGCCCAAAAAAATTCAGCAGCTACAATAGGTTTTCTAAAAAGTGTAAGTTGTAGTATCAAAGCAATCAAGCTGAATTTCAGATATGATCTTAATTGCATAGTTACATTGGCCCAGCTTGGACCAATGTAAAGATGCATACAGTATATCACAACTGATGGAGCACTGTGGTATCTGGCAATCACTGTAGTAGTCAACGCTTCTGCAGTGATCGCTTCTGTCTTCAGGTCCAGTGCTAAGAGGCTGCCCTACTGCATACTTACCACAGGGGTCACTCACTTGGCACCACCACCATTTACAGAACAGAACCTTGTTTTTGTTTTTTTTGTTTTTCAATGAATATAAGGTATTGGATGAGGCGGAGAGAAGGGACGGGGATGTCATGATCTCAAACTTATCCTAACAGAATGCTTTGTAGCCATTGGAAAAAATACACCGTGTTCTTTGAATGGAGGCGGTTCCAAGGTATTGACCCTGTGTGGTCAGTGTGCAGTGGGGCAGCCACTTGGCACAGGATCTGCAAGATACAGTAGGTGCCGCCGACATTGTATATTCATCGCGATTCCATCGGGGAGATTCTCGGCAACAGGGTGCCGACATCTCGGCGACAGGGTGGCGACACATCTCGCGCTTGCTGCAATAGCGAGGAGACACGGCACTGTATTGAACGGGATCCGACGTGGATTCCCGCCAATACCAGGCACTGTGTTTGGTATGAATCCTGAGCGGGAACTCCACGCCAATTTTTAAATAAAAAAACGGCATGGGTTCCCCCTCTAGGAGCATACCAGGCCCTTCGGTCTGGTATGGATTTGAAGGGGAATCCCCTAAGCCGAAAAATCAGCGTGGGAGTCCCCCTCAAAATCCAAACCAGACCCTTATCCAACCTGGCAGGCCGCAGGGGAAGAGCGGGGGTCGAGAGAGCACCCCCCTCCCTCCTGAACCGTACCAGGCCGCATGCCCTCAACATGGGGGGGTTTGGTGCTCTGGGGCAGGGGGGCAACCTGCGGTCCCCCCACCCCAAAGCACCCTGTCCCCATGTTGATGGGGACAAGGGCCTCTTCCCGACAACCCTGGCCATTGGTTGTCGGGGTCTGCGGGCAGGGGCTGATCGGAATCCGGGAGCCCCCTTTAATAAGGGGGCCCCCAGATGCCGGCCCCCCACCCTATGTGAATGAGTATGGGGCACATCGTACCCCTACCCATTCACCTGGTGGAAAAAAAATGACAATAATAAAACACACACAGCTTTTTAAAGTAATTTATTACACAGCTCCGGGGGTCTTCTTCCGACTTCGGGGGTCTCTTCCGACTTCGGGGGTCTCTTCCGACTTCGGGGGTCTCCGGTGTCGTCGCCGCGCTCTCCGGTTCTTTCTTCCTTCTGCCGGGCCTCCGCTATCTTCTTCCAGCTCTTTTGCTAGCGGGGCCCGGTCTTCTCCATCGCCTTCTTCCCTCTTCTCCTCTCCGGTTCTTTCTTCCTTCTGCCGGGCCTCCGCTATCTTCTTCCAGCTCTTTTGCTAGCGGAGGCCCGGTCTTCCCCGTCGTCTCGTCCGGCTCTCCGTTGTCCTTCTGCCGGCTCCTCCACTATCTTCTTCCAGCTCTTTTGCTAGTGGAGGAGCCCGGTCTTCCCGTCGCCGTCGACGTCTTCTTCCCTCTTCTCCTCCTCGATGTTGACTCGTCGCTTCCTCCCGCTGTAATGCTGGCTTTATCGGTCCGCAGCGATTTATATAGGCTTCTCATGACGTCACAGTCACATGTTCCCATGACGTCCACCCGGAGCATGTGACTGTGACGTCATGAGAAGCCTATATAAATCGCTGCGGACCGATAAAGCCAGCATTACAGCGGGAGGAAGCGACGAGTCAACATCGAGGAGGAGAAGAGGGAAGAAGGCGACGGAGAAGACCGGGCCCCGCTAGCAAAAGAGCTGGAAGAAGATAGCGGAGGCCCAGCAGAAGGAAGAAAGAACTGGAGAGCGTGGCGACGACACCGGAGACCCCCGAAGTCGGAAGAGACCCCCGGAGTCGGAAGAAGACCCCAGGAGCTCTGTAATAAATTACTTTAAAAAGCTGTGTGTGTTTTTTTATTGCCTTTTTTTTCCACCAGGTGAATGGGTAGGGGTACGATGTACACCATAGTCATTCACATAGGGTGGGGGGCCGGCATCTGGGGGCCCCCTTATTAATTCCGATCAGCCCCCACCTGCAGACCCCGACAACCAATGGCCAGGGTTGTCGGGAAGAGGCCCTTGTCCCCATCAACATGGGGACAGGGTGCTTTGGGGTCGGGGGGCCGCATGTCGTCCCCCTGCCCCAGAGCACCAAACCCCCCATGTTGAGGGCATGCAGCCTGGTATGTTCAGGAGGGAGGGGGGCGCTCTCTCATCCCCCCCTCTTCGCCTGCGGCCTGCCAGGTTGCGTGCTCGGATAAGGGTCTGGTTTGCATTTTGAGGGGGACCCCCACGCTGATTTTTCGGCTTAGGGGATTCCCCTTCAAATCCATACCAGACCGAAGGGCCTGGTATGCTCCTGGAGGGGAACCCATGCCGGTTTTTTATTAAAAAATTGGCGTGGAGTTCCCGCTCAGGATTCATACCAAACACAGTGCCTGGTATTGGCGGGAATCCACGTCGGATCTCCGTCTACCGGCAATGCGTGTCGCTCATTGTGAAAGGAAAAACTAAATTTTTCCTTTCCCGATGACGAGACAGCTCGGCGCTGGCTCTCGCGACGGGGCTCGTAGGGTGTCAATCTCCCGGCTAGAAGAGGCGAGATTGACACAATATCGGCAGCACCTACAGTAGAAATGATCATTGCAGTAGCACAGACTACTACATTAATTGTCAGTTTGCACAGTGGTCCTTCAGGTATGAAATATGCATACTTACATTGGTACATACTTACGTTTGCGTCTATAAGCGTTTAGTTAAGAAATATCATAAGACCCTCCCTAAGCTCAAAAAACAGTATTATATAATTTAACCATTTCAGCCATTTTGTGAGACCAGAGTGAGTAGCAGCAGCTGAGAGAGCAGCAGTGTACTTGTATTTAGCGTGTTACTTGCCACATCACCTGCCACAAGCTGTGGATTGTCCACTTGCCACGTCACCTGCCACAAGTTGTGGATTGTCCACATGGCCATGTCACCTGCCACAAGTTATGAATTGTCCACTTGCCACGTCACCTGCCACGTCACCTGGCCACGTCACCTGCCACAAGTTGTGAATTGTCCACTTGCCACATCACCTGCCACGTCACCTGGCCACGTCACCTGCCACAAGTTGTGAATTGTCCACTTGCCACATCACCTGGCCATGTCACCTGCCACAAGTTGTGGATTGTCCACTTGCCACGTCACCTGGCCACGTCACCTGCCACGTCACCTGGCCACGTCACCTGCCACAAGTTGTGGATTGTCCACTGGCCACGTCACCTGGCCACATCACCTTGCCACATCACCTGCCACAAGTTGTGGATTGTCCAATTGCCACATCACCTGGCCATGTCACCTGGCCACGTCACCTGGCCACGTCACCTGCCACAAGTTGTGGATTGTCCACTGGCCACGTCACCTGGCCACATCACCTGCCACAAGTTGTGGATTGTCCACTTGCCATGTCACCTGGCCACGTCACCTGCCACAAGTTGTGGATTGTCCACTTGCCATGTCACCTGGCCACGTCACCTGCCACAAGTTGTGGATTGTCAACTTGCCATGTCACCTGGCCACGTCACCTGCCACGTCACCTGGCCACAAGTTGTGGATTGTCCACTTGCCACGTCACCTGCCACGTCACCTGGCCACGTCACCTGCCACAAGTTGTGGATTGTCCACTTGCCACATCACATGCCACAAGTTGTGGATTGGCCACTTGCCACAAGTTGTGGATTGTCCACTTGCCACATCATCTGCCACAAGTTGTGGATTGTCCACAATGCAATGCAAGCAATTACAGTTTTTTATATATTTTTTTTATGTTTTTTCATCATCTGCCATAATTTTTGAGATTTCTAATGTAAAAAAATAGGTCACCTTTAACCACTTAAGCCCCGGACCATTTGGTAGCTAAAGGACCAGAGGTGAATTCAGAATTTTGCACTGCGCTGCTTTAACTGTAATGCCGCGTACACACGATCATTATTCACGGCGGTTAAAAAACCGCCGTGAATAATGACAGGAAAAATGAGGGAACCGCTTGGTTCCCTACACACGGTCGTTTTTCCCGTCATTTTTTCTCTTGACGAGAAAAACGACCGTCTGTGGGCTCCGCGGCAGTGTTTCCCTATGGGAAAACTGCCACGGAAAAAAATGCTGGAAAAAACGACGAGAAAATTTAGAACATGTTCTAATTTTTCTCGTCGTTTTTTATGCCGTTTTTCTCGACGAGAAAAACGACATAAAGCCCACAGACGATCGTTTTTCTCGGCGAAATGAAAAAATGCCGTTTTTCTCGTCGAGAAAAGCGGTCGTGTGTACGCGGCATTAATTGTGCGGACATGCAATGTTGTACCCAAACGAAATTTGCGTCCTTTTCTTCCCACAAATAGAGCTTTCTTTTAATGGTATTTGATTGCCTCTGCGATTTTTATTTTTTGCGATATAAACGGAAAAAGACCGAAAATTTTGAAAAAAAAATGATATTTTCTACTTTTTGTTATAAAAAAATCGAATAAACTCAATTTTAGTCATACATTTAGGCCAAAATGTATTCAGCCACATGTCTTTAGTAAAAAAAAAATGTCAATAAGCGTATATTTATTGGTTTGCGCAAAAGTTATAGCGTCTACAAACTAGGGTACATTTTCTGGAATTTACACAGCTTTAAATTTATGACTGCCTATCTCAATTCTTGAGGTGCTAAAATGGCAGGGCAGTACAAACCCCCCCCAAATGACCCCATTTTGGAAAGTAGACACCCCAAGGAAATTGCTGAGAGGCATGTTGAGCCCATTGAATATTTTTTTTTTGTCCCAAGTGATTGAATAATGACAAAAAAAAAAAAATTACAAAAAGTTGTCACTAAATGATATATTGCTCACACATGCCATGGTTATATGTGGAATTGCACCCCAAAAAACATTCTGCTGCTTCTCCTGAGTACGGGGATACCACATGTGTGGGACTTTTTAGGAGCCTAGCCACGTACGGGACCCCGGAAACCAAGCACTGCCTTCAGGATTTCTAAGGGCGCAAATTTTTGATTTCACTCCTCACTACCTATCACATTTTTGAAGGCCATAAAATGCCAAAATAGCACAAAACCCCACCAAATGACCCCATTTTAGAAAGTAGACACCCCAAGGAAATTGCTGAGAGGCCTGTTGAGCCCATTGAATATTTTTTTTTTTGTCCCAAGTGATTGAATAATGACAAAAAAAAAAAAATTACAAAAAGTTGTCACTAAATGATATATTGCTCACACATGCCATGGTTATATGTGGAATTGCACCCCAAAATACATTTTGCTGCTTCTCCTGAGTACGGGGATACCACATGTGTGGGACTTTTTAGGAGCCTAGCCACGTACGGGACCCCGAAAACCAAGCACCGCATTCAGGATTTCTAGGCACAAATTTTTGATTTGACTCCACTACCTATCACAGTTTCGAAGGCCATAAAATGTCAAAATAGCACAAAACCCCCCCATATGACCCCATTTTGGAAAGTAGACACCCCAAGCTGTTTGCTGAGAGGGATGGTGAGTATTTTACAGCTCTCATTTGTTTTTGAAAATGAAGAAAGACATTTTTTTTTCTTTTTTTTTTTCAATTTTTAAAACTTTGTGACAAAAAGCGAGATCTGCAAAATACTCACAATACCTCTCAGCAAATAGCTTGGGGTGTCTACTTTCCAAAATGGGGTCATTTGGGGGGGGGGTTTGTGCCATCTGGGCATTCCATGGCCTCCGAAACTGTGATAGGCAGTGAGAAGTGAAATCAAAAATTTACACCCTTAGAAAGCCTGAAGGCGGTGATTGGTTTTTGGGATCCCATACGCGGCTAGGCTCCCAAAAAGTCTCACACATGTGGTATCCCCGTACTCAGGAGAAGCAACAGAATGTATTTTGGGGTGTAATTCCACATATTCCCATGGCATGTTTGAGCAATATATCATTTAGTGACAACTTTGTGCAAAAAAAAAAAAAAAATTGTCTTTTTTCCGCAACTTGTGTCAACATATAAAATATTCCATGGACTCGACATGCCTCTCAGTATATAGCGTGGGGTGTCTACTTTCCAAAATGGGGTCATTTGGGGGGGTTTGAACTGTTCTGGCATTTTAGACACAACAACATTAGGAAGCTTACATCCACTCTTCTAACCACTTGAAGACAAAGCCCTTTTTGACACTTTTTGTTTACATGAAAACATATTTTTTTTTGCAAGAAAATTATGTTGAACCCCCAAACATTATATATATTTTTAAAGCAAGGCCCTACAGAATAAAATGGTGGGTATTGCATTTTTTTTTTCTACACAGTATTTGCGCAGCGATTTTTCAAACGCATTTTTTGGGGAAAAAATACACTTTTTTTAATTTTAATGCACTAAAACACACTATATTGCCCAAATGTTTGATGAAATAAAAAAGATGATCTTAGGCCGAGTACATAGATACCAAACACGACATGCTTTAAAATTTCGCACAAACGCGCATTGGCGACAAACTACATACATTTTTAAAAGCCTTTAAAAGCCTTTACAGGTTACCCCGTTAGATTTACAGAGGAGGTCTACTGCTAAAATTACTGCCCTCGATCTGACCTTCGCGGTGATACCTCACATGCATGGTGCAATTGCTGTTTACATATGACGCCAGACCGACGCTTGCGTTCGCCATTGGGCAAGAGCAGGGCAGGACAGGGGTGCTTTTTTTTTTTTTTTTTTTTATTATTAATTTTGCTTTTTTATTTTATTTTTAAATTGTTCCTTCTATATTTTTTTTTTTATCATTTTTATTGTTATCTCAGTGAATGTAAATATCCCCTATGATAGCAATAGGTAGTGACAGGTACTCTTTTTTTGAAAAAAAACTGGGGTCTAGACCCTAGATCTTTCCTCTGCCCTCAAAGCATCTGACCACACCAAGATCGGTGTGATAAAATGCTTTCCCAATTTCCCAATGGCGCTTTTTATATCCGGGGGGGAGATTCCCTCCCACTGCTTGTAAAAGCAGTCCAGAGGCTAATTAGCCACTAGGATTGCTTTTACATGAAATCCGGCCACTGGCTGAAAAGAATGATACCAAGATGATACCTAAACCCGCAGGCATCAATCTGGTATAATCATTCAAAGTCCAGCAACATACCAGTACGTTGCTGGTCCTTGTTGGACATGTATTGTAATCTTTTTTTTTCATGCAGCCAGTTGGCTGAATGAACAAAGAGATTGATCGGTGGGTATGCCCACCATTAGAATACCACCCTTCATCCACCCACTTCTAATGATGGGCATACATGCACCATTTATATATGCCGAAGCATGGGGGCATCCTCCCGCAAAAAAGTTATGCCGCACACACATGGTCGGACTTTTCCACGGGCAAGCCTCCGTCAGAATTTCGACCGTATGTACGCGGCATTAGGAGCAAAATCGCTCCTCCGCCCCTGCTGCCCCAATGCTTCGGCATATTTGCTTTTTTTTTTAACTGTGTTGGTGAAATCACCTCCTACAGCACTGGAGTCGCAGGGATCAGGCCTGTCTCTGCGAACGCTGCAGTTATGTGTGTTGTGTTTTGTAAGTGACAGTGATCGATCGATACTGCACTTGGGTGGCCTGGGCTGGACGGAGGGGCAAAACGCAGGTGCTAGCAGGTATCTGGGCTGATCCCGCTAACACTGCGTTTTTGGGAACCCTAAACTGCTGGGGATCTGCATCACCGACGCTAAGACAGCGATCAGAAAAATGATCGCTTAGCGACAGTGGTGATAGGGGGTGAAAGGGTTACCTGGGGGCGATCAAGGGGGTTAAACCTTTATTAGATAATTTATGGGGGTACCTGACGCTATAAAAACCTGCGGCGAACCTAAAAAAAAATACTGGCTACCAATCTGCATCACCGACGCTAAGACAGCGATCAGAAAAATGATCTCTTAGCGACAGTGGTGATAGGGGGTGAAAGGGTTACCTGGGGGCGATCAAGGGGGTTAAACCTTTATTAGATCATTTATGGGGGTACCTGACGCTATTAAAACCTGCGGCGAACCTAAAAAAAAAATACTGGCTACCGATCTGCATCACTGACGCTAAGACATCGATCAGAAAAATGATCGCTTAGCGACAGTGGTGATAGGGGGTGAAAGGGTTACCTGGGGGGCGATCAAGGGGTTAAACCTTTATTAGATCATTTATGGGGGTACCTGACGCTCTAAAAACCTGTGGCGAACCTAAAAAAAATTACTGGCTACCGATCTGCATCACCGACGCTAAGACAGCGATCAGAAAAATGATCGCTTAGCGACGGCGGTGCTAGGGGGTGAAAGGGTTATCTGGGGGGTGATCAAGGGGTTAAACCTTTATTAGGGGGGGTTAGGGGGCTACACTGGACCTTAAACTAAACTGTAGTGACACTTTTACAGTCACAAATGTCACTGATTGCAGTGATCAGTAAATAAATGGTCATTGCAATCAGTGACACTGTGACTGGGGGCTGGGGGTGATCTGGGGGGGCCTGGGGGGCGATTTATGTGCCTATGTGTGCTGGTGTTAGTGTAGTGTTTGTGCACTAACCTTGATGTCTTCTCTTGTACGGCGCTCGGTATATGTGAGCGCTGCACAAGAGATGACATCACTTCCTCCTGCTTCCTCTGCCTGTGTGTACATTACACAGACAGAGGGGGTATTTCCATTCGCCGGGAGCGATCGCGGGGGGTGGCCGGAATCGAACGGCCGTCCCCTCATGTCGGATCGCTCCCAGACGAATTCCGACCACTCACTGTACAGAAGGGGGGTCCGATTGGACCCCCCAACTGTACAAAGGCAATAACGTATGCTCTACGTGATTGTGCCTGTCAGTGCCATTGTGCCGACGTATATATACAGTGAGCGGTCGTTAAGTGGTTAAAAACGCTTATAAACGAAATTGCGGCAAAACGCCGGTACCTCGTTTAGTCGCGTTTAGCCGCGTTTTGCGTCTGAAACTTGGAAATTTTTGCGTCTGAACCCATTTTTTTGCTTTCAGAAAAACGAGGTTAAACGCAACTGCATATAAACGGCAATAAACGAGACAGTGTACATGGTTACATAGGATAACATTGAATGGGTTCAGGGGCAGTTGAAAAAAGTGTCCAACTGCCTCTGAATGCGTGTTTAACAGCGTCCCGTGTGCATGGGGCCTAAGATCATATATGGAGTTCAGCTTTAACTGGCTGCAATAACATTTATTTCTTTCTCGTACATCACGGGACACAGAGCGACATAGTCATTACTAATGGGTTATATAGATACCGTCAGGTGCTGGCACTGGCAACTTCCAAAACCGGAAGTACCCTCCCCTATATAAGCCCCTCCCATCCGGGAGCACCTCAGTTTTTTGCCAGTGTCTAAGGTGTTGGCCAAGAAGAAACATGTGTTTTTCACTGAGCTTGCGTACAGGTTCTTTTGGGCCTCAGTAAGCTATTCCGGATCCGACCAAAAAAGCTTCATAGCTAAACGGTCGGTACCCGGGCCTTGCAGAGAAGAGCAAGGTTTTGCCTGTAATGCTTCTCTTAGGAGAGCTGGACCCTGGGATCCAGAGCTCTGGTCATACCCACGACCAAGATGTTTTCTGTGCAGAGTGCTATACAGGTCCAGGGGAGTGGAATCCTTGGGAACCCGGTCCCTGAAGGTTTGATTACAATGCCTGCCGTGATAGGTGAAGTTTGGGCTTTTGTGGACCAAACAAAGTCCTGCGGCGGGGAACAGGTAAGTGGGGGCCCCCAGGAACTTGGTTCTATTGGGGGACCCCCAAACCTAATTTGTCTTTCTGTCTGTTACCTAATGGTATTCCCGCAAAATTCTGTGCATGCCTGTAACTACTAAAAAAATGTAATAATTTTTAATGGTGGTCAAGAAAAAAAAAAAAAATTTTTTTTTTTTATATATATATTTAATATATTAGACTGCGGTACCTGTGTTTGTCCACTAGAGGCCGCTGTGGAATGTTTTCTTGTCATGTGGACTAGTTTCTTCTCAGCAGAGCAAGTCCAGGCAGATGGTGAGTTCTCTCATGGGAAACTGCTTCCTCTGCCATGTTGCAATGCTCGTCCATCCCCCGGCCTGCGGCAAAGAGGGGCCCTGGCTCTTGTCCCTAGTTTCCATTTTTTCGAAATTAGCGCCAAAGGCGCACGTGTCCGCGTGCGTGCGCGTGCACGTGCCTCTATATATAGAGGTGAGCCGGAAAAGGGGGCGGAGCCTGGGGGATGACGCTCTGTGCGCGCCGCAGCGCTTCTGCGCATGTGCGGGCGTCCCAGCATGATAAAAATCACAATATTGTGTGGTGAGCTGGCTATGAAGTGCAGAGACAGAGCTGGCAACATTTAAAAAAGGGCATACAGCAAGCGGTTGATACAGGCATCCCCTAGAAAGGCACATTAGTAGACACCAACTGTTTCTTATAGCAGCATTTATGCTAGACTATTGTCAGTAACTGGTGTATTTCGGCTGGAATACCTCAGCTTTGTGGCTTAGGAATATGCCGTCTAAAAACTCCGGGACTAGAAATTCCAGGAGGAATAGGGGGTCTCCATCGGGCTCTGAGGATCTTGGGCATGCTTTGGCTGCACCAGTCTCCCCTGAAGAATCAGAGGTTAGTGACCGTAGAGCACCCTCAGGAGTACCTGGTACTGTGGCTGTCCTCAGTTCACCTGCTCCTGTGTATGTAACAGAGGAGGTTTTTTCCTCAGCTCTGGGAGGGCTGGAAGAGAGATTGTCAGCATTGATCGCGGCTTCCCTGTCACAGGAGAAAAGCGCCCGATCTCCGTCTCCTCCCTCAGAGTGCCTGTTAACAGAGCAACAGTCCCATACAGGGATCGACCTACCTGAAGGGGATCAGGATGAGGTCGATTCGGTTGTAGAGGAATCAACAGTGGAAGAGCCATTCTCAGCATCACATGCTGAAAGATTATGGGTTCAGTCCCTGACTAATATGGTCCGATCAGCATTTAAAATGCCACTTGCGGAGCCATCATCCACTTCTGTCTCCTCGTTGGGGTCGCTAAAAGCTCCCCAGACTGTTTGTTCCTTTCCGATCCATCCTTTACTGGAAGGGCTCATTTACCAGGATTGGGAGCATCCTGACAAAATATTTACTCCCCCTAAGAGATTTCCGGTGGTCTATCCCATGGAGGATAAGTTCATCAGAAAATGGAAGGTCCCTATAGTGGACGCAGCCATCTCTTGTGTGAATAAATCACTGACATGTCCGGTGGATAATGTCCAAATGTTCAAGGACCCAATAGATAAAAAATTGGAGTCCTTATTAAAATCTGCTTTTTCTACAGCAGGATTGGTAACACAACCAGCAGTGGCAGCTATTGGGGTCTGCCAAGCAGTGAAGGATCAGTTGAAACAGGTCTTAAAGGGACTTGCCAGATCAGCAGGCTCTTGCCCTAGCTGATCTACCTAGAGCCTTATGCTTTGCGGTGGACGCCATAAAGGATTCAATCCATCAGGCCTCCCGCCTTACGCTGTCTGTAGTACATATGCGCAGGCTTCTATGGCTCAAAAACTGGTCTGCTGAAGCTCCCTGTAAAAAATTGCTGGTCAGCTTCCCATTTCATGGTGAGCGCTTATTTGGGGAAGACCTGGACAAGTATATCCAGAGAAATTCCAGCGGTAAAAGTACACTTTTGCCGGTTAAAAATAGAGTTAGAGGTCCCTCTTTTAAGAGGCCGGCTTCTCCAGTCCCTAGGGCATCGGCTGTGAAACAGTTCCGACGGCCTCCTCGGTCAAATCCCGGAGGTAAAAATCAGGGACAGTTGCAGGGTAACAAGAAGCCCTGGAGCAGGAGAGGTACAAAACCTCCCCCAAGGTCAAATGCATGAAGGGTTGCCCCCACTCAATCGGGTGGGGGGAAGACTTCAGTTGTTCACAGAGACCTGGCGGGACACGATCCGAGACAGATGGGTGCTCTCCGCAGTAAATCTGGGATACAAATTGGAGTTAAAAAACTCCCCTCCTTCCCACTTTATAAGGTCAAACGTGCCAAGGGATCCCCAGAAGAGAGGATCCCTCCTGTTGGCACTGGAACAATTATTGCTCCAAGCAGTAATTATAGAGGTTCCCCTGGAAGAATGGGGGTGCGGGTTTTACTCAAACCTCTTTACAGTTCCGAAGCCAAACGGGGACGTGAGGCCCATATTAAATCTAAAAGGGCTAAACAAATTCCTACATATCAGGACTTTCCGGATGGAGTCGATCCGATCGGTAGCCACTGCCCTACAAGGGGAGGAATGGTTAGCCTCGATCGACATCAAAGATGCTTATTTGCACATTCCCATCTTTCCAGCCCACCAAAAATTTCTACGCTTTGCGGTAGAAGGGCGCCATTTTCAGTTCAGAGCCTTACCCTTCGGTCTGGCCACAGCACCAAGAGTGTTCACAAAAATTCTGGCCCCATTATTGGCCAATCTAAGAACACGAGGTGTAACGATAATGGCATATCTAGACGACTTGTTGCTGATAGACCACTCAGTGGAAAAACTAGAAGTGGTTGTTCACGAGACAATCAAGTATCTGGAATATCACGGTTGGATTATCAACCGAGACAAGTCAGCCCTAAAACCAGTCAAAAGTCTGGAATACTTGGGGCTAAGGCTGGATTCAGACCAGAGAAAAATTTTCTTGCCTCAAGAAAAGGGGTTGTCTTTGAGAGATTTGATCCACTTAGTGGGTTCAAAAAGACAGCCATCCATACGCCTGTGCATGAGGCTGCTGGGAAAAATGGTGGCATCATTCGAAGCAGTACCCTACGGTCAATTCCATTCAAGGAAGTTGCAAAGGGCCATACTGTCAGCCTGGAACAAAAAAGTTCAGGCTCTGGACTTACCAATGTCCTTGTCCCCTTCCGTTCGCAAGAGCCTCCGCTGGTGGTTGGTTCCCCAGAATCTGGAAAAAGGGAAATCCTTCAGTCCGATTTCCTGGAAGGTGGTCACTACAGATGCCAGCCTTATAGGCTGGGGAGCAGTACTGGAGCAATGGTCTCTCCAGGGCAGATGGTCGGATGCGGAAAAGGCCCTGCCCATCAATCTCTTAGAGATACGAGCAGCCCGGTATGCCCTAGTAGCATGGACATCCAAACTCCAAGGGTCCCCTGTCAGAATTCAATCAGACAATGCCACAGCAGTGGCATATATCAATCGTCAGGGGGGCACCAGGAGTCGTGCAGCCCAAAGGGAAGTAAATTACATCCTGAGATGGGCAGAAAGATATGTCCCAGCCATATCTGCGGTATTCATTCCAGGGGTGGAGAATTGGAAGGCGGACTTTCTAAGTCGCCAACAATTATGCCCAGAGGAATGGTCCCTTCATCCCGAGGTTTTCCGGACAATATGTCAGCGGTGGGGAACACCGGATGTAGATCTGCTAGCATCCAGATTCAACACAAAAGTGGACAGGTTTGTCTCTTGGACAAGGGATCCCCTAGCTTGCGGCTCGGATGCCCTAGTGTTCCCTTGGGATCAGTTCAAGCTGATATATGCATTTCCACCGCCACAATTGTTACCTCGATTACTCCGCAGAATCAGGGTAGAAAAGAAACCAGTGATTCTGGTGGCTCCAGCGTGGCCCCGAAGAGCATGGTACGCGGAGATTGTAAAAATGTCTGTGGGGAGTCCTTGGACCCTCCCACATCGTCCGGACCTGCTTTCGCAAGGACCGATATACCACCCTTCCTTACCAGCCCTAGGTTTGACGGCCTGGCTATTGAAGCCCACATTCTAAAAAAGAGAGGGCTCTCTAATGCTGTGGTATCTACCATGATCAATGCCAGGAAGCCGGTATCCAGGCAGATCTACTATAGAATCTGGAAGGCGTACATCGCCTGGTGTGAGGCCAAGAAATGGCATCCACGTAAATACGTAATAGGTAGGATTCTGGACTTCCTACAATGGGCTGTAGATAGGAAGCTTGCCTTGAGTACTATCAAGGGTCAGATTTCGGCCTTGTCAATATTTTTTCAAAGGCCCTTGGCTTCGCATTCACTAGTCAAAGCCTTTATACAAGGAGTGATGCGTATTAGTCCTCCGGTTAATATTCCCATATGTCCATGGGATCTAAACTTGGTTTTGTCGGTTTTACAGAAACAACCATTTGAACCATTACAGCATATTTCCTTGGTGCTTCTCACCAGGAAATTGATTTTTCTAGTAGCCATTTGTTCGGCTAAAAGAGTGTCGGAATTAGCAGCTATGTCCTGTAAAGAGCCATATCTGGTTATCCATAAGGACAGAGTAGTATTACGTCCTCAGCCAGCCTTTCTTCCTAAGGTGGTATCGAGGTTTCATTTGAACCAAGATGTGGTTCTTCCTTCTTTTTTCCCCAAACCTACTTCGGTAGAGGAAAAGTTATTGCATTCTTTGGATGTAGTAAGAGCAGTTAAAGCTTATCTAAAAGCCACTGCTCAGATTCGCAGAACGGATACCTTGTTTATTCTGCCGGAAGGCCCCAGAAAGGGTCAGGCAGCGTCAAAATCTACTTTAGCCAAGTGGATTCGACAGGTCATAATACAAGCCTATGGCTTGAGAAGGAGACCGCCTCCGTTCAAAGTTAGAGCGCACTCCACGAGAGCAGTTGGAACTTCATGGGCAGTGCATCACCAGGCCTCCCTGGCTCAAATCTGTAAGGCCGCAACATGGTCTTCAGTACACACGTTTACTAGGTTCTACCAGGTGGACGTTAGAAGTCAGGAGGATGTCGCCTTTGGGCGCAGTGTGTTGCAGGCCGCAAAAGATCCTCATGTCTGATAGCGCTCAGCTTATATATGGTGTATCCCCCCCTCATTTGGCATTGCTTTAGGACATCCCATTAGTAATGACTATGTCGCTCTGTGTCCCGTGATGTACGAGAAAGAAAATAGGATTTTTATAACAGCTTACCTGTAAAATCCTTTTCTTGGAGTACATCACGGGACACAGAGCTCCCGCCCCTCTTTGGGGACACTTATTGCTTTGCTACAAAACTGAGGTGCTCCCGGATGGGAGGGGCTTATATAGGGGAGGGTACTTCCGGTTTTGGAAGTTGCCAGTGCCAGCACCTGACGGTATCTATATAACCCATTAGTAATGACTATGTCGCTCTGTGTCCCGTGATGTACTCCAAGAAAAGGATTTTACAGGTAAGCTGTTATAAAAATCCTATTTTTGATTGCTTGGACTACTGTACTTTAGACCTAGCACCTTGCACTGTTTTATTTTTTACCAAATCTGCAGGTGTCTTTTAGGAGATTATAAATAACACAGGTAAAAGTTAAAAAAAAAAAAAATTTACGTTAAATGGTTGCTGTCTTATATAAAATTTCAGTAGGCCAATTACTCATAAAATAAATAAACATTTGTTTTCTTTGATATATAGTAAAGCTAGGTTCTTGTTTCTCTAATAACATAGCTGGCCTTTCAGCAAGTGCAGAAATCTATTTCTTGTTAGCCAATGATCATCTGTCAGTGGTTTGACATAGTGGTTTGACATAAAACATTCTTGATTCATTAGTTTGCTTTCACACTCCTTGAAACTTTGTTTAAGATATAAACAACCATATATTATTTAAAGTGACCCTACTGCTGAAATAAAAATGTAAAAACATAAAGCTGCTGTAAAAAAAAAATTAATGCTTAAAGCACAGCTACACTGCATCTAAGCGCCACAAACCAAAAATGCTTTTAATTTATGATTAACCACCTCCCTACCATGCACGAAAACCCCCTTCCTGCCCAAGCCATTTTTCAGCTTTCAGCGCTGTCACACTTTGAATGACAATTGCGCGGTCGTGCGACGTGGCTCCCAAACAAAATTTGCGTCCTTTTTTTCCCACAAATGGAGATTTCTTTTGGTGGTATTTGATCACCTCTGCGGTTTTTATTTGTTGCGCTATAAACAAAAGAAGAGCGTCCAGTTTGGAAAAAAAACACAATTTTTTACTATAATAAATACCCATTTTTTTTTTCAAATAAAATTTTCCTCAGTTTAGGCCGATACGTATTCTTCTACATATTTTTGGTAAAAAAAAAAAAAACGCAATAAGCGCGTATTGATTGGTTTGCGCAAAAGTTATAGGGTCTACAAAATAGGGGATAGATTTATAGCATTTTTTTTTATTAGTAATGGCGGCGATCTGTGATTTTTATTGTGACTGCGATATTGCGGCGGACACATCGGACACTTTTGACACATTTTTGGGACCATGCACATTTATACAGCGATCCCTGCTATAAAAATGCATTGATTACTGTATAAATGTGACTGGCAGGGAAGGGGTTAACCACTAGGGGGCGGGAAGGGGTTAAATATGTTCCCTCAATGTGTTCTAACTGTGGGGGGAGGTGACTGACTGGGGGAGGTGACCGATGGTTGTCCCTGTGTACAAGGGACACAGCATCGGTCCCCTCTCCCTCACAGGAACGTGGATCTCTGTGTTTACACGCACGCGCCTCCTAGCTCGTTTTAAAGCCAGGACGTCATATGACGTTCTGTCAGAACGAGAGTGTCCTCCGCCCGCCGTCAATTGACGGTGGGCGGGGGACAAGTGGTTAATATTCAAACAAACTCACCCATCCATCCATGTCCCCATGCTTTATTTTGCTGTGAAATCACTTTGAAGAACACCCCCTAGCATTTCTGGCCTTAGCCATCTTGAGTAAGGGCAGATTATCCATGTAGCATACATGTAGCATTTACTTTCTGGAGTCCATCTGCCTCCTGGGATGCATGACATCATTTGCTAGGTCTGGAAACCAAATAGTAACTGAAGAAAGGATTAAAAATAGTCAGTGTTGATTGAGAGAGTGAAGTCCCACTTTAAACGTGCTCGGTGCCATTCATGGAATCTTCACTCTGTTGCAGAGCAAAGCCAGACATAAGACCTTTATATGGGGCGTGGTCTCGGCATGCCGATGTGAGGATGCTTAGTTTCAGAGCTCCTGGCGAGCGGCTTTCCTGCAGCCTTACAACACCACTTTACCACACATTACTAGTACCTACTGGTATCTTGGATGCCCAGGAAACTGGACCGTTGTCTTGCCCACACCGGCTGCAGCATGGATCACTTCCTGAAGCCGCAACAACCGGTGGAATCCACCCTAGAGCTTCTCAAGATTGCGCTGGCCTGCCATGTGACTCCAGATACAGAGAGGGATGCTGCCTCTTCTGGACCTTCCCAGAAATCAATGGATGACACAATGCCGCCCATTTCGCCTATTAGCAACCTTTCTCCCTGCCTTCCGCAATCACTGGCACTATCCACTAATATGGATGAGAACATGCTCATCCCGGGACATGCTCCTCCTCTAGCCTCAGCCTCTCACACTGAGCCATGGATGGGGGGACCGAAACCAATGCTATAAGACACAGTGATTAACCCTGCCACCTCAGCCCAAGGACCAGAGCTTCCATTTAGTGCAGACTCTGTACATAATTTATGGGTACTTCTGCAACAGCTGCCCACAAGAGCAGATTTTGAGACACATGCAACCAGGATGGCGACAGCCATAGCAATGAGGGTGAAACACAGAACCTTAAGCAGGAAATAACTGCTATGGACGCTCGGGTCACTGTGTTAGAACAAGAACAGGGCTCCGTGTCCCAGTCTATTCAAACTCTGCATACTGAGCTTACTGACTAATTTATCCAGATGCAGCACTCCTAGATGATCTAAAGAACCGCAGTCACAGACAGAATATATGGCTGAGGGGGTCCCTGAGTCCATCCCACAATAGTGGCTCCGCACAAAATAACCACCATCTTTAACCACTACGTTGGATCGACCAACGTGAAAAATGAAAGTAATTGGGCATACAATGATTATGGGGGGATCTGGATACTGCTCTGGGGGACATGTGTCAATGAAAAAAAAATTGGTAAAATGTTTTATTTTGAAATGAGCAGTGATTTATTGATGCTTAAAGTGAAAGTATAAAAATGAAAAATTCCTTTCATTATAGTGCCTGGGGGGGTCCCCTTAATCCACCTGTAAAGTGGCTCATCTGTACTGTGTATAAAAGCTGCTGCAGCAATAATTGCATTTATAAAGCCCAAAAAATGACATTTTCCCTGTAAGCTTTCTTTATTTTGTAAGCAACAAAACAAAAGGTTCGCCCTTGGGACTTTGAGTGAGGTGAGCACTACTGAGCCAATAAAAATAGCAGGAGTAAATACAGTATATATTTATTCAGGTAAAAGCAGTACATACATTAATGTCATGAACATGAGCCAATTCATACATGATACAGGAAAATTGGTAAAGAGGTAAAATGATGTTACAAATATCTGTAAATAATCGTGTAACACACAAGCATCAAGTGTACCCGACGCGTTTTGCAAAACCCAGCTAGTTTTTCAGGAGTAGATGCATGTAGTGTACTTAGAATGAAAGGATACGATATGTGACATGATATTATAGGCGCAGGGTAAGGGGAGCCTTAATGTAGAAAACCCCATACTCACCACTGAACATAGCCAAAAACAGAGGATGTAAAGCTCCCAGACGGCGGCAGCGGGTGTCTCGCCAGAGAGCTGAGGAGGCGAAGCCGAATGAAGTCCCAACCGGGGCCAAACGGAAGGAAGACACAGCATGGATGAAATTTGTGTATCCCCAAAAGTCTCAATGGGTCCATAAGGAGTATTAGCTCTAAACGGAATTATATTGGAACCTACCACTCCCATACTTACAGACTCACTCTACTCAGGTACACTTTTATATGTTTTCATTTGTCTCACTCTGAGCATTCACCTGCAGTAGTGATGAGCCGAACACCCCCGGGTTCGGTTCGCACCAGAACCCGCGAACGGACCGAAAGTTCGTACGAACATTAGAACCCTATTAAATACAATGGATGCGAACGTTCGAATTCTAAAGTGCTAATTATAACAACTATTATGCATGTTATTGTCCTAAAAAGGGTTTGGGAACCCGGGTTCTGCACCAGGGGACATGTATCAATGCAAAAAGAAGTTTTAAAAACGGTCGTTTTTCGGGAGCAGTCATTTTAATGATGCATAAAGTGAAAAAAAAAGTCAAATATTCCTTTAAATATCGTACCTGGGGGGTGTCTAAAGTATGCCTGTGAAGTGCCACGTGTTTCCCGTGTTTAGAACTGTCCCTGCACAAAATGACACTTCTAAAGGAAAAAAAAGCCATTTAAAACTTCTTGCGGCTTTAATGTAATGTCTGGTCCCGGTAATATGGATGAAAATCTTTAAGAAAAATGGCATAGCTACCCCATGACCCCCCCCCCCCCCCTACCCCAGCCCATTACCAGCCCCTTTGGGTCTTGTATGGATATTAAGGGGAACCCCGCACATAAAATAAAAAAGGCCCTATATACTCTGAACAGCCGTATACAGGCGGTGCATACAAGACAGGGACTGTAGGTTTGTTCTTATGTAGAATGTGTTTGTAATTTTGAACAGGTACATTGTTGAACTGTAGCTCCAGCCCAAAAATCTATTTTTAAACTTTTTGGGAAACATAGGTAAGGGTTATCACCCCTGTAACATTTGTTTTGCTGTCTGTGCCCCTGTTCAGAACATTTCACCTCACTTTCCGTCCCAATGACAACTGTTTTTGAAATGTGGTGTTTTTCTTGAAACAAGGATTGCTGATAAAGCATCAGTACAGAGGAGACACCTTTCTCCCATATTTATTCTTACAGGAGAGAATTTTCCTTCCTAGGGGTAGATTTCCTCTCACTTCCTGTTGTCTTCTTTCGTTTGCAAGTAGGAGTCGTTTGTAAGTTGGATGTTTGAAAGTAGGGACCTGCCGTATATACTCTGCAGAAATAGGCCCCTTAGTTGTTGGTGTTGGCACAACACTGTAAGCACTCACAGTTACTCTTGGTTGGTGCTGGAACGCCCTGCTGTCAACTATTATATCAGGAATTTTAATTACATATAATTGTTGAACAGTGGTAGTAAAAATTGGGGCTTTGATGGTGGTGCTGGTGCCACAACACTGTAAGCCCTGACAGTTACTCTTGGTGGGTGTAGCAATGGGCCCTGCTGTGAATTATTAAATCAAGAATTGTAATTGCATGCCCCTGTTGAACAGGGGCTGAAAAATTGGGCTTTTCGTGGTGGTGGTGGTGGTGGTGGTGTTGCCACAACACTGTAAGCCCTCAGACTTACTCTTGGTGGGTGCAGGAATGGGCCCTGCTGTGAATTATTACATCAAGAATTGTAATTGCATGCCCCTGTTGAACAGGGGCTGAAAAATTGGGCCTTAGGCACTGGTGGCACAACACTACAACCCCTCACAGATACTGTACTTGGAGCACAGCAATGAGCCCTGTTGCAAAGTATTGCTTCAAAAATTGTAATGACACGCCCCTGTTAAACAGGGGCTGAAAAATTGGGCCTTAGGCACTGGTGGCACAACACTACAACCCCTCACAGATACTGTACTTGGAGCACAGCAATGAGCCCTGTTGCAAAGTATTGCTTCAAAAATTGTAATTACACGCCCCTGTAAAACAGGGGCTGAAAAATTGGGCCTTAGCCACTGGTGGCGGCACCCATAAACAAAAATGATCTTCCAAGCTATCATCATCAATCATATCATTGAGGACTCGGAGGAGGAGGATAGCCAGTCAACATAACAGCACAGGCACTCAGCATCAGTCTTGAAGGGACGTGACATGTTAAAATCAATTAGTCTGTTATATCAGCATCAGGTGTGTGGTAGCTGGTGGTGATCCAAGACTGGTTCATCTTGATGAAAGTCAGTCGATCAACCGAGTCGGTGGACAGGCGCACCCTGTGATCCGTGACAAATCCTCCAGCAGCACTGAATGTGTGTTCCGAAAGAACGCTGGATGCAGGACAGGCCAGTAGCTCAATTGCATACTGTGCAAGCTCTGGCCAGTGATCCATCCTCAAGACCCAGTAAGCCAGAGGATTTTCGGTGGGGAAGGTGTCCAAGTCTGACCTTGCCCCTAGATATTCCTGCACCATGTTTATCAGACGCTGGCGATGGTTGCTGGAACCAATCATACTTTGGGGCTGCGGACTAAAGAATTGTCTGAACGCATCGGTCAGACGGCCACCTTCCCCACCGCTCCTTCTTTGACTGGCCGAAGCCTCAGCAACTCGTTGTCCTGGACCAGGAGTTTGTAACCTCCCAGTCTCTGGGAACGCGTTGCACAGACCTTTCTGCAAGGCCTCCCGGAGTTGTCTCATCCTCTGCTCCCTCTGCGACGGTAACATAAGGTCTGCAACCTTACCCTTGTACCGTGGATCAAGGAGAGTGGCCAGCCAGTAATGGTCCCTCTCCTTGATCCGAAGAATACGAGGATCCTTCCGCAGACTTTGCAGGATCAGGGAGGCCATGCAGCGTAGGTTTGCTGAGGCATTCGCTCCGGAGTCCTCTGGGTCACTAAGGATGACATGATCCGCAGTCACCTCCTCCCAGCCACGTACAAGTCCACTGGTTTCTTGGGACTGTAAATCATCCCTAAAAGACTGCTGCTGATGATGCTGAGTGCCAGCCTCCACCGCCATGCTGACACAATCCTCCTCCTCCTCCTCCTCCTCTTCCTCTTCCTGTGCGATGGGTGGGACAGAAGGAACACTGTCTGGGTAAAGGGGGCCTTGAGAGGCAAGGAAGTCCTCCTCTTCCTGCCTCTGTTCTGCCTCAAGTGCCCTGTCCATTATTCCACGCAGCGTGTGCTCCAACAGGTGGACAAGAGGTACAGTGTCACTGATGCATGCACTGTCACTGCTCACCATCCTCGTGGCCTCCTCAAATGGTGCCAGGACAGTGCATGCATCCCTGATCATGCTCCACTGGCGTGGAGAAAAAAAACCAAGCTCCCCTGACCCTGTCCTGGTGCCGTAGTCGCACAGGTACTCATTGATGGCCCTCTGCTGCGTGTGCAGCCGCTGCAGCATGGCCAACGTTGAGTTCCACCTGGTGGGCATGTCACATATAAGGCGGTTCTTGGGCAGGTTCAACTCCTTTTGCAGCTCAGCCAGGCGAGCACTGGCATTATAAGATCTGCGGAAATGCACACAGACTTTCCTGGCCTGCCTCAGGACATCCTGTAAGCCCGGGTACCTGCCCAAGAACCGCTGCACCACCAGGTTAAGGACGTGAGCCACACAGGGCACATGGGTCAGTTGTCCCTGTCGGAGGGCAGAGAGGAGGTTGGTGCCATTGTCGCAAACCACCATTCCTGGCTTAAGCTGGCGTGGCGTCAACCACCTCTCGGCCTGGCCCTGCAGAGCAGACAGGACCTCTGCCCCAGTGTGGCTTCTGTCCCCCAAACACACCAGCGCAAGCACGGCATGGCATCTTTTTGCCTGCGTACTTGCGTAGCCCCGTGAACGGCTACGGAGCACCGCTGGTTCATAGGACAAACCACAGGAAGAGGCCATGGAGGAAGAAGAAGAGGAGGGGGTGGAGGAGAGAGGTGTGTCACAACCAGTAGTAGCATTTTGGAGGCGTGGCGGTGGGACAACCTCCAACACTACTGCACCTTGTCCTGCATCCTTCCCAGCTGCCAAAAGAGTGACCCAATGGGCCGTGAAAGAAAGGTAACGTCCCTGTCCATGCCTGCTGGACCATGAGTCAGCGGTAATATGCACCTTACCGCTGACCGCCCTGTCCAGCGAGGCCAAGACATTGCCTTCCACATGCCGGTAGAGAGCCGGAATAGCCTTCCGTGAGAAAAAGTGGCGTTTGGGAACCTGCCACTGAGGAACCGCACATTGCACAAACTCACGGAAGGGGGCCGAGTCTACCAACTGAAAAGGCAGCAGTTGAAGCGCTAGCAATTTAGCCAAGCTAGCATTCAACCGCTGGGCATGTGGATGGCTGGGAGTGAACTTCTTTCGACGGTCCAGCAGCTGGGGCAGGGAAATTTGCCTGCTAGAATCGGACGTCGGTGTACTGCTAGCAGAGTGGCCGCAAGTACTTGGCTGTGACACACCTAATTCTACACCTTCATTCCTCTCAGTGCATGTTTCAGAGAGGACTGAAGTTATAGTGGGGTTGGAGATCCCAGCTGATGCGGTGCAAGGAGAGGTCCGCTTTGTTCTTTGGTGTGGGTCTTTGAGGTAGGCTTGCCAACGAGCTGCATGGCAGGTCAACATATGTCTGGTCAGGCATGTGGTACCCAAGCGGCTGATGTTTTGGCCACGCGATATACGCTTGAGACATATGTTGCAAACAGCAGCTGTGCGATCTGATGCACTAGCCTCAAAAAAGGCCCACACCAAGGAACTTTTTGAATGACGGGCAGAGGCAGCGCCCTGCACAGGCGGAGCTCTGCGGTGTGATTCCGTCGGTGTACTGCCCTTACGCTGGCCACCAAAGGGCATCCTGTCTCGTTGGAGATGTGCCTCCTCCTCATCCTCTCTCCTATTAGGCACCCACGTGGAGTCAGTGACCTCATCATCCCCTCCCTCCTCATCACTGGAGCCAATCTGGCAGTATGCTGCAGCTGCTGGAACATGACTGCCAGATTGGTGTCCTTCTTGAGCATCCCCTCTGTCTGCTCTCACCCTACTGCCTTCCTGTAGCTGGGTTTCATCATCAGACCCTTCGAAATGCTGGGCATCCTCCTGGAGCATGTACCCAACACTGTGCTCAAACAGTTCGGGGGACTCCTCAGGAGGAGGACATGGTGGGTCTAGGGAAGGAGTGACTGATGATGAGTCTGACATTGATACCAGGGAAGAGGACGCTTTGGCAGCTGCTTTGCCAGTACCCTGAGCCTGGGTGAGAGAGGATGAGGAGGAGGAGGAGGGCTTGGTCATCCACTCTACCAAGTCTTCGGCATGATGTGGCTCAACATGTCCAGCTGCGGAAAAGGACAAGCGTGTCCCATGGCCATGTGCTGATGACAATGCACCGCGTCCACGACCAGCACTGTTGCCCCCAGACACAGAGCCTGCTTGCCCTCTTTTATTGCCTCCTGACTGTCTGCCTCTCCTTGTTTGCCTTCCAGACATTCTAATAGATGGCCTGCAGGGAGATGGGAAAAAAGCAATAAGGGCTACCTTCAGGTGTCCTTCTCTGTCCCTTGAAACAAGGACTTGCACAGTGAAAGAAACTGACACTCTCCCTACCTACAGTTTTCTGTCCCTAGAAAAAATGTTTTTTTTAAGCACAATATAGCACAAGAAGAATTCACTCACTGTCCTTCCAGGTCCCTGGAAACAAGGACTTGCACAGTGAAAGAAACTGACACTCTCCCTACCTACAGTTTTCTGTCCCTAGAAAAAATGTTTTTTTTAAGCACAATATAGCACAAGGAGAATTCACTCACTGTCCTTCCAGGTCCCTAGAAACAAGGACTTGCACAGTGAAAGAAACTGACACTCTCCCTACCTACAGTTTTCTGTCCCTAGAAAAAAATGTTTTTTTTAAGCACAATATAGCACAAGGAGAATTCACTCACTGTCCTTCCAGGTCCCTAGAAACAAGGACTTGCACAGTGAAAGAAACTGACACTCTCCCTACCTACAGTTTTCTGTCCCTAGAAAAAATGTTTTTTTAAGCACAATATAGCACAAGGAGAATTCACTCACTGTCCTTCCAGGTCCCTAGAAACAAGGACTTGCACAGTGAAAGAAACTGACACTCTCCCTACCTACAGTTTTCTGTCCCTAGAAAAATTTTTTTTTTAAGCACACTATAGCACAAGCACAAAACACACTGACACTCTCCCTACCTATCCTTCTCTTTCCCTAAACTAAAGGAATCCAGGTTAAGCAAGAAAGAAATAAAAGTCACTGTCCCTGCCTATGCTGTTCTATCCCTGCTCCGGAACACACTACACTAGGCCGCCGTGCTGGCGGCCTTTTATAGTGTGGGGCGTGTACTAAACACCCTCAGCAATAATTGGCCACAGGCATCCTGCCTGTGGCCAATCATTGCTCTCCTCGCTGCCGGCGCTGTGATTGGCCAAGCATGCGGGGTCACAGTGCATGCTTGGCCAATCACAGCGCCTGGATGACACTGCGATGGCGTAGTGCATTGTGGGCCGTTCGCGTCACTCGAATTTGGCGCGAACGGCCCAAATCGTTCGATCTTCGTCGAACGATCGAACAGCCGATGTTCGAGTCGAACGTATGTTCGACTCGAACACGAAGCTCATCCCTAACCTGCAGCCTGTTTTCTGATATCACAGTCTCCACCATATATCTGCACTTTATTTCATTTCTACTTTCTTTCTCTTTCTGCTTTCTCATCAGATTTTTCTACTGCCACTCCAGCCAGTCCTTGGAATCTTTTCACTATATTCCGCCATAGTCTCCATGCCCCCACCACTCTTGGCTCAGATCTCTTATCTACACATAGATATACATATGCTACCATAGGCCTACTTTACTCTATTACCTCAACTGTCTGACATGCATATTTACGTTTAGAGTCAATACTCCTTATGGACCCATTGAGACTTTTGGGGATACATGAATTTCGTCCATGCTGTGCCTTCCTTCTGTTTTGCCCCGGTTGGGACTTCGTTTGGTTCCACCTCCTCAGCTCCCTGCCCAGACACCCGCTGCCACCATCTGGGAGCTTTACATCCGCTGTTTTTGGCCAGTGGTGAGTATGGGGTTTTCTACATTAAGGCTTCCCTTACCCTGTGCCTACAATATCATGTCACATACCGTATCCTTTCATTCTAGGTACACTACATGCATCTACCCTTGAAGAGCCAGCTGGGTCTCGCGAAACGCTTCGGGTACACTTGATGCTTGTGTGTTACATGAATATTTACAGATATTTGTGCCATCATTTTGCCTCTTTACCAATTTTCCTGTATCATGTATGAATTGGCTCATGTTCATGACATTAATGTATGTACCACTTTTACCTGAATAAATATATACTGTATTTACTCCTGACATTTTTATTGGCTCAATAGTGCTCACCTCACTCAAAGTCCCAAGGGCGAACCTTTTGTTTTGATGCATATTGCAGGGATGGAGGTGTGTTACTGGTGACACCAGACCTTTTCTTATTTTTCTTTATTTTGTAACCAACGGCTTGAGGAGCCAGTCTGTATGATGAGGCCACAATGTAGTGAACGGGGAACAAGATTAGATATTTTTTTGATAAATTCTGGTGTATCTACCACAGACTTTGGATTTATACTTCTGTAACAGGTGAGGAAAGATTGTTCTTTTTGATGTCGTTGGCGCCTTCACACCATAACCCTATAGAGGTACTCTTGATGAAAGCAAGAATTGGCCTTGCTGGAAATTTTTTAATGATATGCATCTGTCGAATAGGTGCGGAAAAAATGGTCTTTGGGTGTGAATTGTGCCCATGAAACCTACACCAAAAAAATCCTTCCAGATGTAATCAAAACCCACAATACTAGGCAGCCTAGAAGTCCTGAAGAGATTCCACATCCCAAAAATGCTTAATTGGCAACATCGGCATCAGGGGCTTCATAGCTGCTGGTAATCCAGGACTGATTAATTTTCATAAAAGTCAGACGGACCACCGAGCCTGTGGACAGATGCGTTCTATGATCAGCAAGAAAACCTCCAGCATTACTGAATTCCTGTTCGGAAAGCACGCTGGATGCAGGGCAGCCCAGCAGCTCTATAGCATACTGGGCAAGTTCTGGCAAGTGGTCTATTCTCATTACCCAGTAAGCCAGTGGATCGTCAACTGGAAAGCTCTCCATCTCTGTTTTCGCCCCTAGATAATCGTCCACAATGTGATGCAGACGCTGCCGATGGGATGTGGAAGCTGACAGCGGGGCGGTAAGGACTAAAAAATTTGAGAAATGCATCACTTAGGTGGCCGCCTTCACCACGCTCCTCTCTTGACCAACAGAAGCCTCAAAACTACGTTCCATAGTTTTGTCGGGAAAAAATGGAAAATCATTCCATAAACTTCTCTTTTTTTTAGACAAATAGAGCTTTTTTTTGTGTTATGTAATCACCCCAGGGTTTTTGTTTTTGCGCTATAAATGAAAAAAGACTTAAAAGTCTGTAAAAAAAAAAGCATTTTTCTTTGTTTCTGTTATAGAATTTCTTGACTACCTCTTGCACTTTTGAAGGCCCTGGAGCACCAGGTGACATGGAATTAGTAGACCAGACTGTGTGGACTGCACAGAGGAAACCAAAAACGCATGTAAGTGAAAATATAATAATTTATTATGGTAAGTGAATATAAACACAACCACCTCCAACAAGACACAGTGCAATAAACCAACCAACAGAGACCCAAAAATAACAACAGACAGATATGTACATTAAATGGGAGATACCAGAATTGTAAACAAAAGCCAGGCCGGGGTCATACACAGGGAGATCAGCAGATGGGTAAGGAATACAGGACAAGGGATGTTCCAGAAACGTAACATAAGCCAGGCCAAGGTCATACACGGGGAGTCAGCAGATGAGGACGGGGAACCAACAGGACAGGGAGAGGATTAATGGATAGGCTGCAGGGCAGGGATCCAAGGTAACAGGTACACAGGAGGGACTAGATCGGGATGAGCTCAGGAACAGGGTCAGATACAGGCTCAGAATCGGGTCACAGGCAAGCAAGGTCAGGGCGCAAGGAGAGAGATACCAAGGCAAGCATGTGAGGGCTTGCCAGGTATTTATGTGTATGCTTGTAATTAGGCTTAGGTGACACCTGACCGCAGGAGGGGCTGTCTGCTCCATACTGCCAGGATCCATCCGCTGGTGGATGCCAGTACTGCGGCCCAAAGATGACATAACACCAGCAGGGAGAAGTTCCCCTGAAAGTTCCAAACTGCCAGGTGGACCTCAGTACTGCATGCCAAATAATAGATATTACCAGCGGATGGAACCTTTCCTGACAGTACCCCCCTTGAAGGAGCGACCTCCGGACGCTTCAACTAACCGTTGCTGGGGACAGTCCATGGCGACAAGCCAGGCAATGGACAAAGTCACATCAGGTTGGGTATGAGGAAGGTCCATGGCTTTAAACCGAGCAAAGTGCAGCTCAAGCTGAGCAATGGGTACAGACACATCAGGGCAGACAGCGGGCACATCAGGGCAGACAGCGGATTCATTGGGCTGGGCAGCAGGCTCTGGGTCGTCAAGCTGGGCAGCAGGCTCCGGGTTGTCGAGCTGGGCAGCAGGCTTCGGGACATCTGGCCAGGCAGCAGGCTCCATAACAGCAAGCTGTATGACAGGTACCGGCTCAGCAAGCAGAGTAACGGGCCCAGGCCCAGTGGCCTGGGTAACGGGCCCCAATTCAGCAAGCTGGACACCGGGCACTGGTCCAGCAAGCCGGATGGCGGGCACTGGCTTAGCAGACTGGGCATAGGACACTGAAACTTCAGTCGGTAACACAGGCACTGGGAGTTCAGACTGGGACACCGGGACTTCAGACTGGGACACCAGGACTTCAGACAAATATCAAGACATCAAACTGGAAGGCAGGCACCGAGACATCAGACTGGAAGGCAGGCACCGAGACATCAGACTGGAAGGCAGGCACCGAGACATCAGACTGGAAGGCAGGCACCGAGACATCAGACTGGAAGGCAGGCACCGAGACATCAGGCTGGAAGGCAGGCACCGAGACATCAGGCTGGAAGGCAGGCATCGGGACATCAGACTGGAAGGCAGGCACCTGGACATCAGACTGAAAAACGGGCACATCAGGCTGGAAAGTGGGCACATCAGACTGGAAAGCGGGCACATCAGACTGGAAAGTGGGCACATCAGACTGGAAAGTGGGCATATCAGACTGGAAAGCGGGCACATCAGACTGGAAAGCGGGCACATCAGACTGGAAAGCGGGCACATCAGACTGGAAGGCATTAATACAAAAACTAAAACCCACGCTAAAAGAATGTGCAGTGATAAATCTAAAAGATTCTTGTGAAAAATAAATAGATCCGCAGCTGCCGCAACAAAAGGTCCTAACACCTCAACAAAATATAAAAAACAAATAAAAAACAAATACAAAGACTGGAAGGCAGGCACCGGGACACCGGGCTGGAAGGCAGGCACCGAGACATCAGGCTGGAAGGCAGGCACCGAGACATCAGGCTGGAAGGCAGGCACCGAGACATCAGGCTGGAAGGCAGGCACCGAGACATTGGAATGGAAGGCAGGCACCGAGACATTGGACTGGAAGGCAGGCACCGAAACATTGGACTCGAAGACAGGCACCGGGACATCGGACTCGAAGACAGGCACCGGGACATCGGACTGGAAGGCAGGCATCGGGACATTGGACTGGAAGGCAGGCACCAGGACATCGGACTGAAAATCAGGCACATCAGACTGGGAAGCGGGCACACCAGACTGGGAAGTGGGCACACCAGACTGGGAAGTGGGCACACCAGACTGGGAAGTGGGCACACCAGACTGGAAAGCGGGCACACCGGACTGGAAAGCGGGCACATTAGACTGGAAAGCGGGCACATCAAACTGGAAATCAGGCACATCAGACTGGAAGGCAGGCACATCAGACTGGAAGGTAGGCACATCAGACTGGTAGGCAGGCACATCAGACTGGAAGGCAGGCAACGGCACATCAGACTGGAAGGCAGGCACATCTAACTGGACAGCAGGAAAAGAGTTGGCAGATTTAGGTGGGTCATCAGGTTCAACAGGCATGAACGCAGGCTGGAGCAGGTTGGGTGGTGTGGAGGCAGGTTGGGTTACTGGCAGGATTGTATGGGTCAGAAAGAACGTTTGTTTCTTTTTTGGCTTAGCCACTGCAGATTTGTAAGTAACGGGAGGGATGTACGAAAAGGATGTAATTGGGCAAAAGGAAGGGCTAGAATGTGGTAGAGACACGGGAACAGTGTTTTTCACAAGTTTTTGGAAAATGTGGAAAGAAAATGAAAACATTTTTTTGTACACAAAATTGTCCATTTATGCAATATTTCTAACACATAGCATGTACAACTTTCCCTGGCTAAGGCCATACAGGAGGTTTGTGCCATTATCACACATCACCATTCCTGGCTACAGCTGGCATGGCGTGAACCACCTCTGGGCCTGTCCTTGCAGAGCTGCAAGAATCTCTGCTCCCGTGTGGTTCCTGTCCCCTAGACACACCAGCTGAAGCACTGCATGGCACCTTTTAGCCTGACTCATTAAATAGCCCTTTGAATGCTTAGTGGGTACTAGAGGTTCATAGGACAATTCAGCAGAGGAGGGCATGAAGGAGGAGAAGGAGGAGGAGGGGGTAAAGCTGATGAATCTGGCATCATCACCAGCTGTATGGAGTCGTGGGGGCACAACAAGCTGCAGCACTGAGCCCTGTTCTGCATCCTTTCCGAGTTGCAAGCACAGTTACCTAGTGTACTGTGAATGAAATATATCGTCCCTGCCCATGCTTGCTGGACCACGTGTCAGCAGTAAAGTGGACTTTGCAGCTGACTAAAATATATAAGGTTACTTTGTGCTAAAAACGTTTTTCATATGATAATACGTGACTATGGAGTCACTCCCCAAAGTGTAGAATTACTACTGTGCAATAATATTTTGGTGTTAGGGGGTGCTCATGAGTGCTCACTCATTTAAATCCTCATAATTATTAAACCATAATCCGTGAGTTATATGTGGCGTTAAACCTGCAGTAACGCAATGAAATATATAACGTTAAACTTGCAGTAACGCAATTAAATATACAGCATTAAACTTGCAGCAACGCACTGAACTATATGGTGTTAAACTTGCAGTAACGCAATGAAATATACAGCGTTAAACTTGCAGTAACGCACAGAACTATATGGCATTAAACTTGCAGTAACACACAGAACTATATGGCGTTAAACTTGTAGTAACGCAATGAAATATACAGTGTTAAACTTGCAGTAACGCCATGAAATATACAGCGTTAAACTTGCAGTAATGCACAGAACTATATGGCATTAAATATGCAGTAATGCAATAAAATATATGGTGTTAAACTTGCAGTAACGCACAGAACTATATGGTGTTAAATTTGCAGAAATGCAATGAAATATATGGCGTTAAACTTGCAGTAATGCAATGAAATATACAGCGTTAAACTTGCAGTAACGCACAGAACTATATTGCGTTAAATTTGCAGTAACAACATGAAATATATGGCGTTAAACTTGCAGCAACACACAAAACCATATGGCGTTAAACTTGCAGTAATGCAATGAAATATACATTGTTAAACTTGCATTAACACACAGAACTATATGGCGTTAAACTTGCAGTAATGCACAGAACTATATGGCGTTAAACTTGCAGTAACGCACAGAACTATATGGCGTTAAACTTGCAGTAACGCACAGAAAAAAAAACCTGTTAAACGGTCACTACACTCACACTGACTGAGCTATCCCTACATTCACATTAATGTAGAGATGAATGGTGGTCGCATTACACTCACAATGACTGAACTCGGGAAGGACACGAGGGGAGGAGGGACCAGTGGGGAACAGCGCACTACAGCCAATAGTATGCCAGCCGCTGCCTGTCTCTGCCTTTTTCCGTGTGATCCTCCTGTCAGCTGCCTGTGACTGACAGTCAGTTTGCCGCAGAACCCCTGGTGTCCTCTAACAGAGTCCTAGGGTTCCGCAGAAACCCCGGTTGAGAAACACTGCTCTATATACTTGTTACTTGATTGCTTGTATTTCCTGCCTACTTTTGGCTTCATCCTCTGGTAACTGCCTTGAGTGATCATGGATGCACCCATATGCTGATAGTGAAAATGCTATTTTGTATTGATAATATAGTCTGTGAAGTTACTATTTTATTGTGTATGTCACATACCACTAAATAAAAAAAAAAAAAAAAAAACCTTTACATCACACATACCATACATCTGTGACTGTGGGATGCATCCTCTGTCAAATTCTTATTTTTTTCCCATCAACCAAGCATTTCTACAGGACACAGTAATGACATTGAACTGTTTTTTCTGCCACAGAGTGAGG